>CM060355.1:101189228-102389228 GCA_030545235.1 Helianthus tuberosus
AACCAATCCATACCCACTATAACGTCGAAGCTTCCGAGTTGCATAGGCGTGAGGTCGATAGGAAAAAGATGATCATTAAGGTTCAACTGGCAGTTGCGTAGAACAGAATTAAGAACAACGGGTTCACCACTAGCAACTTCTACTGTCAAAGGTTTTCCTAGTTTTGTTCTAGACACGCGAAGCATAGGCTCAAAAGACAATGATACGAAACTCTTATCGGCACCAGAATCGAAAAGAACAGATGCAGGCTGATTATTAATAAAGAACGTACCGTTCACCACATTATCATCCGCCTGCGCCTCTTGGGCATTCATGTTAAAGGCTCGGCCTCGAGCCGGAGCCTGATTCTGGTTCTGGTTGGCTAGCCTTGGGCACCGGTTTCTGTAGTGGGTCAGATCCCCACAATTATAACAGGCACCCGGTGGGTAATATGGTCGTGCAGCTTGACCCTGTTGCGGAGCAGGAGGCTGAGCAACTTGTTGAGCCGGGTTCTGAACTGCGCGATTCTGAGCAAACCGACAAACATCAGCAAGATGACCTGACTTCCCACAGCTAGTACAGAAACGGCACTGATGTTGCGGCTGATGGTGACTGTTGCATCTATTGCACAAAGGTGCATTCCCTGAATAGGGTTTCTTTGCTGGAGACTGTGCGGGTTGGTTGGGAGCTGCCTGATTAGCTTGGGCAGTGACAGCAAAATTTTGGGAAGCCTTACGCTTCCTTGACCTCTTCGAAGGACCAGAGTCCTTTCCATTCCTGTTTTGACCTTTCTTGCTATCCCCCTTATCAGCCGACTGTTTCTTGCCCTTGTCACCCTTCCTGTGTAACTTGTTCTTCCGGATCTGCGACTCAGTCAGTGTCGCTGATAACTCGATTGCCTGACGGAGTGTGGTAGGGTTACTACCAGTAAGGATGTCTTGTACCGAGTCAGGTAGGCCGTCGATGTATCTCTCGATAGCCTTGTCGAGTGGGGTAACCATAGTCGGGCAAAGCAAACTCAACTCTTCAAACCGATCAGTATATGCCCTGTGCTCACCACTATCTTGCTTCAACTCATCAAATTCCTTCTCCAAAGCTCGATGCTCATGACGAGGACAGAATTCCCTCATCATAAGGGCTCTAAGTTCAGCCCATGTCTGTGCGAGAGCAACTTCTGCACCTCTGTCTCTCATAACCCCGTTCCACCATGTCAAAGCCCTCTTCTGAAATACGCTCAAAGAAAACTCGACCTTGCGATTATCCGGACACTGCACGTGGCGAAAAGTATTCTCAATGCTCTCGAACCACTGAAGAAGCCCAGTCGCTCCCTCAGAACCACTAAACTTGAGTGGTTTAGCCTGATTAAAATCCTTGTATTTGCATGGAACATTGTTGTTGTTGTTGGCTTGGTTCCATTGAGCAAAGAGGTTTGGAAACTGAGCAGCCATATGTTGTGCAATAATTTCTGCCAGTTCGGCAGTTGCTATCTGGTTCTCGCGTCGAGGAGGCATTCTAAAAGAGGAAAACATGAAAGGAAATGAGTGAGATGATTGGATGAAGAGAATGAGATGAAACAAAATCAACAAAAGCAAAGATGGTGGTCATTCGTCCGTATCACAAAGCAAACAAACGACACACAGTGACTAATCAAAGTAAATGGGTCAAAAATAATGTATAATGAAGACATGCTCGCCTATAAGTGAACACTCATCCCAAGAATTCCCAGGTAAGCACAACTGGTCTCGCGTCTGGTTGAGATGTATACGAAGTGCTTGCCTAGACAGAAAACCCAGAATACAGGCATTCACCCTTCCAGTTTGCACGTGTTCACATTATTTAAAACCCAAAACCTTGACGAGATTTTTGAAAATTTGAAGGCACAAGGCCAAAAACCAAACTGAAAAGGGTTCAAAACCATATAACAGAGGGTTCAAAAACCTTGTAATAAATTATTCAAAAACAAATTATTGTTTTTCAAAAAATCGTTTCGGAAAAAAAATTTGGTTCTTGTTTTGATAATCACCTAAGGATAGGTGATGTACATGTTTTAAGATCTAAACACAAATAATTTGTGTTAGGGTCCTAGAAAAGTTATAGTCTAGGTCAAAGCATTACTAATAACCTAATTCCCTATAACCATTGGCTCTGATACAAACTCTTCTGTCACACCCCGACCACGTGTAACATACAAAACGTGGCGGAAACGTCGGGGAGTGTTGTAACAGAATTAATTGTTTCATAACCATGGTATTCAAAGTTGTATTTTATTTATTAAACAAGGGTGTTACATTGTCTCAAAACAGTAATTTAAAAGTTTATAACATAATTAAACAAGTCTATCTCCATTTTTAGTCTCTAAGGCACAGGTCCGCCCTAGTATCGTGATCAACATCCTACGGAAAAGCTCCTGAAAACACATGTGAAAATAGGTACGTCAGCATAAAAAATGCCTGTGAGATACATAGGTTTGTGAAAAATAGGATTCATGACTTGTATTTGAGAAAATGTTTAGTCATGAACCTTGTAATTTGCTTTGTCTTATAAATCATTCGAAAAACGATAAGATCAGTTGATATGTATAATTAAATGTAAGGTTAAATGAATAACCATGTAAAATGAGTTTGTATAAGATAAGTTGGTTGTAAAACAATGTCTTATGAAAAGTATGTTATTTGTATAAAATGTTATATGTCTATACTGAAATGGTTTAAATAACGTTGCGCTATGTAATATTATACAAACACTTATATATAGGAAGTACCAGCGGCGTATCCACCATGTTTGTATCATATTACACACGCCTCGTTACTCAAATCACTTACCCAAACAACCACCAATGTAACTTGTTCATGTACAAACCAATTGTCAAGTGTTATTGTGTAAACCATATCAAAATGTCTATGTCCAATGTAAACCACCAAAGGTGTATATCCATGTCAAAATGTTTATGTTCAATGTAGATCATGTAATGTGTAACCAAAATGTCATGTATGGTAAGCGAAATATATCAACTAAACCATATGTAAAATGCACAAAAACAAGGTATTGAAGTAAAACATAGTTTAAATCAAAGTTATGTTTTGTGTAACAAATGCATGCTATACTGATACAAACATTTATGCGGTATTGTTATAATGCATACATCCAAGCCTTGAGACTGTGGCGATAAACCCTTAAACAAATTAAAGGTTTATCTAAGTTATGTATATCGAATTCGGTCATTCCTTTCATCCCCATACCCAGGATGTCCGGAACGGGAGTTGTCAATTCCTATGGTACCACTACCTACTAACGAATGGCATGATCAATGTTAATGAATGTATTGTTCCATGTTAAACAAACCAAATGTCATACCAAAAATGTAAGCATGTGATGCACTAAGTATGTAATCAAATGAACATACATAGCGTGAAAATGTAATGTAAAACGATGTACTAAGTAATGCACACAATGGGCACACCTAGCATGAAATGTAATGTAAAACGATGTACTAAGTAATGCACACAATGGGCACACCTAGCATGAAATGTAATGTAAAACAATGTACCAAGTAATGCACACAATGGGCACACCTAGCATGAAATGTAATGTAAAATGATGTACTAAGTAATGCACACAATGGGCACACCTAGCATAAGATGTAATGAAATCATGTACTATAATGTACTAACGAACATAGCAGGTATATGATGTGAAAACAGGAAAGCACGAAAGTAACAAGTAGGCACATGTGTTTCACCCCAAAACAGTTTGGAAAACAGTAAAAGAGGGGTCTATGTACTCACTTGAGATTGCTCAGATGTCTAAAGATAACCACCAAGTAATGCTAGAGATCTCGGAATCAAACGGCACCTAATATAGGTAACTATGTTAATAAACCGGACCTATATCGGAAGATCGGGTAGCATGAGGGTTCGTAAACCAAACGAGTGTAGAGACTCGTGTCATTTGGTTTAACAAAGCCTACATACTAAATGAAACCTAACATAATTGTTTACGACCCGTTTAGATAGCTTATGCTACTTTAACGCGTCGTTCGCGTGAAACGCGTTCGGACCGCCTAACTAGTCCTATGACAAGTGTTATATGCCTAAACATGTTGCATAATCAGTTATGTGACAAAAGTTTAGGTTACATATGCTTAATTACCAATTCTACATGAAAAGGGTATTCTGGTAATTTACCTAAGGCATATAAACTACCTATCATACAACTACTTAAACGATGTGACCATAAGGTATAACCTCGGAAGGTTATTCCCTACACTATGGTCACCTAATGTATTTGGTCGGATCCTAATGATTGACCAAACTGGGTCGGGTTCGAAGGTATAAGCGATTTATTAGATCGCTTACCCTACGACCCTAGACAACGTGGTAATCAGTAGGCATAGTCCCAAGGGACTATGACCATCGTGATTACAATCACGTTGCGAAGTTCAAACGAACTTCGCATTGACCATAAGCTGGTCAACGCTGAAAGTCAAACAAAGTTTGACTTTCTGACTCGAAAAGCAATAAAAATAAGGAAAAGAACGAAAGAATACTTACGAAGGGTCCCCGAATGCTAATCTCGATTCAAAAATCCCAGGTATGAAACAAAGGTTTCAACTTAGAGTTTCTCAAATCAAAATTCTTGTGATTTTGAAGCATGGGGGATGGGGTATTTATAGTATTCGGTCCACCATTAAGATCGTTTCATGGAAAACGTGCCTTAATCCTACCCGTACATGTGTTGCAAAGTTGTGGTAGCCTAAAATGATCCTTATCAGCTGATTAGGCAAGTTGTGAGCTTGTGGTTGTGGTTAAAACAGCTGGAACATGCTGACTGTTCGTTATTATCTGATCAGAGGGGCGGACGTGGCCCGCGTGGGGATTAACAAAAACTGAGGTGGGCCGCCTGGCCTGCACAGATCAGAATTAAGTTTCTGTTTTGACAGTTTCAGTCCCTGCACGTGTTTAAGGCCATTTCCGACACTTCTAAGGCCCGTAAAGCCAACTTTAAGGCCCTAAAATGATGCCTAAACATTGTGGACATGAAAAATGTTCAAAAATATGTCTGATGTCAGTTCGTTTGGTCGTACGAACGCGATGTTCGCTTAATTACAACGGAATGCGCACAAGCGCGAAAAACGATCCAAATGACGCAACGAATGGATTTTTCTCATGGCAAACACCAAAGCATAATATAGTCATGCTTACATAAATTTTTGGATGTCCGGATGTATTCAGAACGTAAGTTATGCGCGAAAATGCAAACTTGTGCACTTTTTGACACTTTTAGTCCCAGAATGACCCAAAAGTTTATTTTAGCACACCGAACCCCTCAAAGCCTATTTCTAAGCTATGTAAAGGATATTTAAGGTGTGTTTAACTTATGGTCATGTTCCGGAATGTTCGTTACAGTTCAAATTGACATACTTTCGCAGTTTGTCAAGTTTAGTCCCTGTAAGCGAATTAACTTGTTTTTGACATACCAAAGCCTTCAAAACTTATTTCTAAGTTATGTAAAGGTTATTTAAGGTATGGTAAGTATATGTTGATGTTCCGGAGTATTTTTCGCATTAAACTGAGTACGTTTACGCACCAGTTTGCGTATAACTCTCCAGAAAGTGATATAGAGTTTGAAATTACATAAAAGTCAAAACATGAAAAATGTAAAACACAACCAAACAAACATTGGGATCAAATAACATTGTTTTATTGATAATCGAACTGTTCATAGTGATTACAAGCACCGTTGTTACAGTCTCCCCTACTTGTGGAAATTTCGTCCCGAAATTTATTTAGAGGAAACTCGTGGAAAAAGATGTGGATATTTCGCCTTCAATTGATCTTCGCGTTCCCAAGTAAACTCGGGTCCACGTTTAGCTTCCCAGCGAACTTTGACCAAAGGAATGCGCTTGCGTTTAAGCCACTTGACTTCACGTTCCATGATTTCCACTGGTTTCTCAACAAATTTCAGTGTTTTGCCAACACGAATTTCGTCAAGCGGTATGTGGAGGTTCTCATCAGCTAAACACCTCTTGAGATTGGACACGTGAAAAGTTGGATGAACATTTCCAAGTTCAGGAGGTAACTCTAGTCTGTAGGCTACCTTTCCGATTCTTTCGACGATCTTGAATGGTCCAACGTATCTAGGTGCAAGTTTTCCTTTCTTTCCAAATCTGATCACACCTTTCCAAGGTGAGACCTTAAGTAATACTCGATCACCGATTTGAAATTCCAAGGGTTTACGTTTTGGATCCGCGTAACTCTTTTGACGGCTCATAGCTGTCTGAAGGTTATCGCGAACTTTCTTGACCTTGTCAGTTGTCTCTAAAATGAGGGCAGGTCCAGTAATTTGAGCCTCGCCGATCTCATTCCAGCAGACTGGTGAACGACATTTTCGACCATAGAGAGCCTCGAAAGGAGCCATTTTGATGCTGGTGTGATAACTGTTGTTGTAGGAGAATTCAATCAATTTAAGATGTGAATCCCAACTACCACCAAAATCGATCACACAAGCTCTAAGCATATCCTCCAGAGTCTGGATTGTTCTTTCAGATTGACCATCCGTTTGCGGATGATAAGCTGTGCTCAGATTAAGTTGGGTCCCCATAGCAGATTGCATGGTTCTCCAAAAATGAGAAGTGAAACGAGCATCTCTGTCAGAAATGATGTTCAAAGGAACACCATGTCGAGCTACAATTTCATCCACATAGATTTGAGCAAGTCTGTCAGCAGGAAAATCCTCACGGATTGGCAAGAAATGTGCTGACTTTGTAAGACGATCAACGACTACCCAGATGGCATCATGACCTTTCTTTGTGCGTGGAAGTTTGGTAACAAGATCCATAGTAATGTTTTCCCATTTCCAAACTGGGATCTCTGGTTGCACCAATAAACCCGAAGGACGTTGATGTTCAGCCTTAACCTTAAGACAAGTAAGGCATTTTGATACGTATAAGGCAATGTCTTTCTTCATACCAGGCCACCAATAGTGAGTACGAAGATCCTTATACATCTTATCTGAGCCCGGATGAATTGAATAACGAGACTTATGGGATTCATCCATAAGCAAGGTACGAAGATCATCCTGGCTTGGGACCCACAAACGGTCCATGAAATAATACGATCCATTGTCCTTCAGTTCCAGAGCAGGTGTTATGTGATAAGGAAATTCCTTATCCATCAATCCTTGTGAAACACAAGATTGTTGAGCCAGAGAAATGCGTGCTTGGATATCAGATCGAGCTTGAATAACAGATTGAACACGTACACAATGAAGCTTAGTACGTTCCTTACGACTTAATGCATCGGCCACGACATTCTCCTTACCAGGATGGTAGCGAATTTCGCAGTCATAGTCGTTTAAAAGCTCAACCCAACGTCGTTGTCTCATGTTGAGTTCTTTCTGATTGAAGATATGCTGAAGACTTTTGTGGTCCGTGAAAACCACACATTTTGTACCATACAAATAGTGTCTCCAGATCTTAAGAGCGAAGACAACTGCACCCAACTCAAGATCATGAGTGGTGTAGTTTTTCTCATGTATCTTCAACTGCCTCGATGCATATGCTATGACTTTGTTCCTTTGCATCAGAACACAACCAAGGCCTAATTTCGATGCATCACAATACACGACAAAATCATCATCACCCTCGGGCAATGATAGAACAGGCGCATCGCAAAGCTTCTGCTTCAAGCGTTGAAAAGCTTCCTCTTGTTTGAATCCCCAATCAAAGGGTTTATTCTTCTGAGTTAGAGCAGTTAGAGGAACTGCAATCTTTGAGAAGTTTTCAATGAAGCGACGATAATAACCCGCTAGACCAAGAAAAGAACGAACTTCAGTAGGAGTAGTAGGTGTATCCCAATCCTTAATTGCACTGATCTTGGAGGGATCTACCTGAATACCTCGTTCGTTGATAATATGTCCCAAAAATTGAACTTCTTTAAGCCAAAATTCGCACTTGGAGAATTTGGCGAAAAGTTGCTCTTTCTTCAGGAGTTCCAGAGTAAGACGAAGATGCTGCTCGTGATCAGCTCGCGTCTTAGAATAAATTAAGATGTCATCAATAAAAACAATGACGAATTGATCCAAATAAGGCTTGCAGTCCCTATTCATTAAGTCCATGAAAACAGCCGGAGCATTAGTCAAACCGAATGGCATGACTGTGAACTCATAATGCCCATAACGAGTACGGAACGCTGTCTTGGGAATATCTTCTTCTTGTACACGAAGTTGATGATACCCAGAATGTAGATCAATCTTCGAAAAATAAGAAGCGCCCTGTAGCTGATCAAAGAGATCATCTATGCGAGGTAGAGGATATCGATTCTTGATGGTAAGCTTGTTAAGCTCACGATAATCGATACACATCCTAAAGGATCCATCCTTCTTCTTGACAAAAAGAACGGGAGCACCCCAAGGTGAAAAGCTGGGACGGATAAAACCTTTGTCGGAGAGCTCCTGAGGCTGCTTTGACAACTCTTGCATCTCAGATGGTGCAAGACGATATGGAGCTCTGGCAATAGGATTTGCTCCAGGTACGAGATCAATGCGGAACTCGACTTGGCGTGCTGGAGGCAGACCAGGTAAATCTTCAGGGAAAACTTCAGAATAATCCCGAACGACAGGAATATCTGAAATAGACTTACCCTTGCCTTTATCTTCTGTAACATGTGCTAAGAAAGCCACATAGTTCTTCCGCAGATATTTCCGAGCTTTAAAACAAGACATGAGTTTGAGACCACCGGTAGGTTTCTCACCTTGAACCTGTAGGATCTCGCCTGTCGAAAGCGGCACACGAACGATCTTCTCAAAACAAACTACCTCCGCGTGATGCTTGGATAACCAATCCATACCCACTATAACGTCGAAGCTTCCGAGTTGCATAGGCGTGAGGTCGATAGGAAAAAGATGATCATTAAGGTTCAACTGGCAGTTGCGTAGAACAGAATTAAGAACAACGGGTTCACCACTAGCAACTTCTACTGTCAAAGGTTTTCCTAGTTTTGTTCTAGACACGCGAAGCATAGGCTCAAAAGACAATGATACGAAACTCTTATCGGCACCAGAATCGAAAAGAACAGATGCAGGCTGATTATTAATAAAGAACGTACCGTTCACCACATTATCATCCGCCTGCGCCTCTTGGGCATTCATGTTAAAGGCTCGGCCTCGAGCCGGAGCCTGATTCTGGTTCTGGTTGGCTAGCCTTGGGCACCGGTTTCTGTAGTGGGTCAGATCCCCACAATTATAACAGGCACCCGGTGGGTAATATGGTCGTGCAGCTTGACCCTGTTGCGGAGCAGGAGGCTGAGCAACTTGTTGAGCCGGGTTCTGAACTGCGCGATTCTGAGCAAACCGACAAACATCAGCAAGATGACCTGACTTCCCACAGCTAGTACAGAAACGGCACTGATGTTGCGGCTGATGGTGACTGTTGCATCTATTGCACAAAGGTGCATTCCCTGAATAGGGTTTCTTTGCTGGAGACTGTGCGGGTTGGTTGGGAGCTGCCTGATTAGCTTGGGCAGTGACAGCAAAATTTTGGGAAGCCTTACGCTTCCTTGACCTCTTCGAAGGACCAGAGTCCTTTCCATTCCTGTTTTGACCTTTCTTGCTATCCCCCTTATCAGCCGACTGTTTCTTGCCCTTGTCACCCTTCCTGTGTAACTTGTTCTTCCGGATCTGCGACTCAGTCAGTGTCGCTGATAACTCGATTGCCTGACGGAGTGTGGTAGGGTTACTACCAGTAAGGATGTCTTGTACCGAGTCAGGTAGGCCGTCGATGTATCTCTCGATAGCCTTGTCGAGTGGGGTAACCATAGTCGGGCAAAGCAAACTCAACTCTTCAAACCGATCAGTATATGCCCTGTGCTCACCACTATCTTGCTTCAACTCATCAAATTCCTTCTCCAAAGCTCGATGCTCATGACGAGGACAGAATTCCCTCATCATAAGGGCTCTAAGTTCAGCCCATGTCTGTGCGAGAGCAACTTCTGCACCTCTGTCTCTCATAACCCCGTTCCACCATGTCAAAGCCCTCTTCTGAAATACGCTCAAAGAAAACTCGACCTTGCGATTATCCGGACACTGCACGTGGCGAAAAGTATTCTCAATGCTCTCGAACCACTGAAGAAGCCCAGTCGCTCCCTCAGAACCACTAAACTTGAGTGGTTTAGCCTGATTAAAATCCTTGTATTTGCATGGAACATTGTTGTTGTTGTTGGCTTGGTTCCATTGAGCAAAGAGGTTTGGAAACTGAGCAGCCATATGTTGTGCAATAATTTCTGCCAGTTCGGCAGTTGCTATCTGGTTCTCGCGTCGAGGAGGCATTCTAAAAGAGGAAAACATGAAAGGAAATGAGTGAGATGATTGGATGAAGAGAATGAGATGAAACAAAATCAACAAAAGCAAAGATGGTGGTCATTCGTCCGTATCACAAAGCAAACAAACGACACACAGTGACTAATCAAAGTAAATGGGTCAAAAATAATGTATAATGAAGACATGCTCGCCTATAAGTGAACACTCATCCCAAGAATTCCCAGGTAAGCACAACTGGTCTCGCGTCTGGTTGAGATGTATACGAAGTGCTTGCCTAGACAGAAAACCCAGAATACAGGCATTCACCCTTCCAGTTTGCACGTGTTCACATTATTTAAAACCCAAAACCTTGACGAGATTTTTGAAAATTTGAAGGCACAAGGCCAAAAACCAAACTGAAAAGGGTTCAAAACCATATAACAGAGGGTTCAAAACCTTGTAATAAATTATTCAAAAACAAATTATTGTTTTTCAAAAAATCGTTTCGGAAAAAAAATTTGGTTCTTGTTTTGATAATCACCTAAGGATAGGTGATGTACATGTTTTAAGATCTAAACACAAATAATTTGTGTTAGGGTCCTAGAAAAGTTATAGTCTAGGTCAAAGCATTACTAATAACCTAATTCCCTATAACCATTGGCTCTGATACAAACTCTTCTGTCACACCCCGACCACGTGTAACATACAAAACATGGCGGAAACGTCGGGGAGTGTTGTAACAGAATTAATTGTTTCATAACCATGGTATTCAAAGTTGTATTTTATTTATTAAACAAGGGTGTTACATTGTCTCAAAACAGTAATTTAAAAGTTTATAACATAATTAAACAAGTCTATCTCCATTTTTAGTCTCTAAGGCACAGGTCCGCCCTAGTATCGTGATCAACATCCTACGGAAAAGCTCCTGAAAACACATGTGAAAATAGGTACGTCAGCATAAAAATGTCTGTGAGATACATAGGTTTGTGAAAAATAGGATTCATGACTTGTATTTGAGAAAATGTTTAGTCATGAACCTTGTAATTTGCTTTGTCTTATAAATCATTCGAAAAACGATAAGATCAGTTGATATGTATAATTAAATGTAAGGTTAAATGAATAACCATGTAAAATGAGTTTGTATAAGATAAGTTGGTTGTAAAACAATGTCTTATGAAAAGTATGTTATTTGTATAAAATGTTATATGTCTATACTGAAATGGTTTAAATAACGTTGCGCTATGTAATATTATACAAACACTTATATATAGGAAGTACCAGCGGCGTATCCACCATGTTTGTATCATATTACACACGCCTCGTTACTCAAATCACTTACCCAAACAACCACCAATGTAACTTGTTCATGTACAAACCAATTGTCAAGTGTTATTGTGTAAACCATATCAAAATGTCTATGTCCAATGTAAACCACCAAAGGTGTATATCCATGTCAAAATGTTTATGTTCAATGTAGATCATGTAATGTGTAACCAAAATGTCATGTATGGTAAGCGAAATATATCAACTAAACCATATGTAAAATGCACAAAAACAAGGTATTGAAGTAAAACATAGTTTAAATCAAAGTTATGTTTTGTGTAACAAATGCATGCTATACTGATACAAACATTTATGCGGTATTGTTATAATGCATACATCCAAGCCTTGAGACTGTGGCGATAAACCCTTAAACAAATTAAAGGTTTATCTAAGTTATGTATATCGAATTCGGTCATTCCTTTCATCCCCATACCCAGGATGTCCGGAACGGGAGTTGTCAATTCCTATGGTACCACTACCTACTAACGAATGGCATGATCAATGTTAATGAATGTATTGTTCCATGTTAAACAAACCAAATGTCATACCAAAAATGTAAGCATGTGATGCACTAAGTATGTAATCAAATGAACATACATAGCGTGAAAATGTAATGTAAAACGATGTACTAAGTAATGCACACAATGGGCACACCTAGCATGAAATGTAATGTAAAACGATGTACTAAGTAATGCACACAATGGGCACACCTAGCATGAAATGTAATGTAAAACAATGTACCAAGTAATGCACACAATGGGCACACCTAGCATGAAATGTAATGTAAAATGATGTACTAAGTAATGCACACAATGGGCACACCTAGCATAAGATGTAATGAAATCATGTACTATAATGTACTAACGAACATAGCAGGTATATGATGTGAAAACAGGAAAGCACGAAAGTAACAAGTAGGCACATGTGTTTCACCCCAAAACAGTTTGGAAAACAGTAAAAGAGGGGTCTATGTACTCACTTGAGATTGCTCAGATGTCTAAAGATAACCACCAAGTAATGCTAGAGATCTCGGAATCAAACGGCACCTAATATAGGTAACTATGTTAATAAACCGGACCTATATCGGAAGATCGGGTCGCATGAGGGTTCGTAAACCAAACGAGTGTAGAGACTCGTGTCATTTGGTTTAACAAAGCCTACATACTAAATGAAACCTAACATAATTGTTTACGACCCGTTTAGATAGCTTATGCTACTTTAACGCGTCGTTCGCGTGAAACGCGTTCGGACCGCCTAACTAGTCCTATGACAAGTGTTATATGCCTAAACATGTTGCATAATCAGTTATGTGACAAAAGTTTAGGTTACATATGCTTAATTACCAATTCTACATGAAAAGGGTATTCTGGTAATTTACCTAAGGCATATAAACTACCTATCATACAACTACTTAAACGATGTGACCATAAGGTATAACCTCGGAAGGTTATTCCCTACACTATGGTCACCTAATGTATTTGGTCGGATCCTAATGATTGACCAAACTGGGTCGGGTTCGAAGGTATAAGCGATTTATTAGATCGCTTACCCTACGACCCTAGACAACGTGGTAATCAGTAGGCATAGTCCCAAGGGACTATGACCATCGTGATTACAATCACGTTGCGAAGTTCAAACGAACTTCGCATTGACCATAAGCTGGTCAACGCTGAAAGTCAAACAAAGTTTGACTTTCTGACTCGAAAAGCAATAAAAATAAGGAAAAGAACGAAAGAATACTTACGAAGGGTCCCCGAATGCTAATCTCGATTCAAAAATCCCAGGTATGAAACAAAGGTTTCAACTTAGAGTTTCTCAAATCAAAATTCTTGTGATTTTGAAGCATGGGGGGTGGGGTATTTATAGTATTCGGTCCACCGTTAAGATCGTTTCATGGAAAACATGCCTTAATCCTACCCGTACATGTGTTGCAAAGTTGTGGTAGCCTAAAATGATCCTTATCAGCTGATTAAGCAAGTTGTGAGCTTGTGGTTGTGGTTAAAACAGCTGGAACATGCTGACTGTTCGTTATTATCTGATCAGAGAGGCGGACGCGGCCCGCGTGGGGATTAACAGAAACTGAGGCGGGCCGCCTGGCCTGCACAGATCAGAATTAAGTTTCTGTTTTGACAGTTTCAGTCCCTGCACGTGTTTAAGGCCATTTCCGACACTTCTAAGGCCCGTAAAGCCAACTTTAAGGCCCTAAAATGATGCTTAAACATTGTGGACATGAAACATGTTCAAAAATATGTCTGATGTCAGTTCGTTTGGTCGTACGAACGCGATGTTCGCTTAATTACGATGGAATGCGCACAAGCGCGAAAAACGATCCAAATGACGCAACGAATGGATTTTTCTCATGGCAAACACCAAAGCATAATATAGTCATGCTTACATAAATTTTTGGATGTCCGGATGTATTCAGAACGTAAGTTATGCGCGAAAATGCAAACTTGTGCACTTTTTGACACTTTTAGTCCCTGAATGACCCAAAAGTTTATTTTAGCACACCGAACCCCTCAAAGCCTATTTCTAAGCTATGTAAAGGATATTTAAGGTGTGTTTAACTTATGGTCATGTTCCGGAATGTTCGTTACAGTTCAAATTGACATACTTTCGCAGTTTGTCAAGTTTAGTCCCTGTAAGCGAATTAACTTGTTTTTGACATACCAAAGCCTTCAAAACTTATTTCTAAGTTATGTAAAGGTTATTTAAGGTATGTTAAGTATTCCGGAGTATTTATCGCATTAAACTGAGTACGTTTACGCACCAGTTTGCGTATAACTCTCCAGAAAGTGATATAGAGTTTGAAATTACATAAAAGTCAAAACATGAAAAATGTAAAACACAACCAAACAAACATTGGGATCAAATAACATTGTTTTATTGATAATCGAACTGTTCATAGTGATTACAAGCACAGTTGTTACAACTTACAAGCAATTTCTGGATTGCAAGCCTCTTAACTTCGATGGCACTAGAGGTGCTATCATGTTTGTTCGTTGGATAGGGAAAACAGACTCCGTGCTGAGGATGAGCAAGTGTGCTCCTGAACAGAGGGTTACTTATATTTCTGGGTTATTTACGGATGGAGCGCTTTCATGGTGGAACCTCCAAGTTCAAACACTGGGCGAAACTGCTGCATACGCGCTAACTTGGGATGAGCTTAAAGAGCTAATGCTCAAGAAGTACTCCTCACGAGCTGAAATTCAGAAACTGGAGACGGAGTTCTGGAACCTGAAGATGGATGGTCCGAAAATAGCAGAGTATATTCAGCGATTCCATGATTTATCAAGGGTTATTCCTTACCTTGTGGAGCCAGAGTTCAAAAGAATCGAGCGGTTTATCTGGAGATTGGCACCTCAGATCTTAAGTATGGGTACAGCTTCCAAGCCTCCGACTATCTCTGAGGCCATTGATCTAAGTGTGGCACTTACAGAAGAAGTTATTTGATGTGTGCTAAACAGACTATAAAAACTAACTAAATTAGACTCTCTAAGCTAGACACTAAAAAGCTTTAATTCTAGACTCAACCTAAACCACACAATCGGCAAGTGTACCGATCAATGTAGTATAACCCTAGGAAGTCCGGATATCGAACCACGAGACTCTATGTATCACGTAGACTAGACTCTAATAGACACTGACAGACGCGTCTAAAACTTGTTTAATTGTTTAGGGTGGGGGGGGGGGTTACGGAAAATCTAAGGAAATCAATTTGAACTAAATATTAAACTAAAACTAGACTAATACGAAAGAAGGCAAAGGCTTTTCTTATATGACGAACGAGACCACCTAGACTAGAATCCTGGATTGATTTTAAGAATTACCGATTAAGTTAGATGCATGATTTATGGAACCGGGATCTTATAGTACTAAACCTATTAAGACACCAACTAAGCCCCTCAACCCTTCTCGAGGTGAAACTTATGGCGCTACCTAGGCCGTTAATCCTACCGGTTATTAGACGTCTTTCCAGTTGTCTAATTATTGTGTACGTACCCTAATGTTGACCTACTCTTTTCCAATCATAGATCTAGGGTAGTTTGGATTATTTAACTTGACTTGATACACTAATAAACCGACGGGGCAACTAAGGCACGACCTTTTCCAAGGACTGTCTAAAGCAATTTGACGGGTAAGACCTATCAATAGCCCCGCACCTTCCAGCTATAAGGACTAGCAGAACACTACAACCTAGCAAATTACTAACAATTACTTCTAGGGGTTATTGGTCAATTCCACCCTAAAGAGTTAAGATTTATTACGTGATATAGACACTCACCAAAATCTAAACCCTAGTATGACTCTATATTGTGATAAAGACCGTCACTAAGAATCATACGAAGCAATTGACAATAATAAACCAAATTAAAGTACGCATGTGCATCAAATCAATAAAACAAACTCTTTACTAAACACAATTAATCCATAACATTCATGCAATTAACGAAAAAGGTAAAAACTTCATATCAATCCATTCATCAAGTCTAGGTAGCTTAAATGTTTAGCCAAGCATGTTAAATAACGAAAACAAATCAAAGATGTTCAACAAAGAATTCATGATAACAAGTTTCGTGAGAAAAATCAAAAACAAAGAACTAGAAAACCCGTATAGTCTTCGATCCTTCGTCCCGAACTCGTACCACTGATTCGTAAGCTTCAAAATCTCTGAAATTGCTCAAAACGTGCTCTCAAAATCGCCAATGGTTGCTCTTCGTTCGTAATTAGCTCCCTTCGTGCGTCTGATGTCTCCTCCCCTTCTGTGCGACTCCCCTCAATATATATTCAAGACTAGGTTTTAATAACATTGTTTATAAACATTCTAAGAGGCCCACAACATCAAGTTTGCGCAAATTCTGTTGTGCTTGTCTGCTAAGGGCGGCCCCTTTACTGATTTTAATTCCCATAAAACGGGCCAGCCTTCTTTTTGCAACTTTACTCAACCCAATCACAAATAAATAAATAAATAAATAAATAAAGACGGTCAACATGCTTCCTTTCCAGTCAACAGTGAATTCTTTAGTCAAGTGGGACCCATGGCCTCGTAAATCAACAAAGAAACATACTGAATTCTTTTTCATTTGTTGCAATGTGTGATTTAATTGCAAACTTTCATCTAAGTCCCTCATCATTCAATACTTTTCATGATCAATTTTTCATTTTTCATATATGGCAGCTTTAGTCCCTTCAAGTTTAGTATATATTTTTAAAACGACTTTAAGCCTTTTGCATTTTGGTCCCTCGAGTTTAATCAGCTCCCGATTCTTAATTTGTTTATCTGTTTAAGCTCATTTCGATTCCTTTTTCGCATCGGGACATGTAACAATCTAAAATAATAAAACTAATACAAACGACTCTAATTAATTACTAAACTATATAAAATACATAGAATAAAAGTGTGTGTTTTGCAACACATCAAATATCCCCACACTTACTCTTTTTTCATCCTCGAAAAAGAATTATGCAACGGAACGGAATCAGAGATGAATAATCACTCGAGTCAAAAGTATATTTATATTTTATTTAAAACCAAAACTTGCGTTAGCCGCGATTGCGAATATACTTGTCCCTTTAAACCCAAATCCAGTCTCAAGCCCTTATCATGTGAATTTAATTTAAGTGCGGTCAATCTACCTAGGGCCTCACGCTAGAATCTACGGTCCACCTACTCCCATCTCAAGCTTATAGAACTAAAGGAACGATCACTGGACCAATTCCTAACCGTCTTATATCAAAACCAAGAAAATTTACAATCAACTTTTTTTCTTTTTTTTTTTCCTCTTTTTTTTTTCTTTCAATGAGCGTAGACGTTGCTTTCCCTAACCAAAAGGCAATCCGGCTGTAGAGTCGCTATCCCCAACTCGGATTACTTAGGCTTCGGTACTTTTTACTTTTCTTTGCAAGGTCGATTTCACACATCCTAGCGGTAATCCGGTTGTAGAGTCGCTATCCCCAACCCAGACTACATAGAAATGTGCTACTTTCATTCAGTTTCTAGCTCATCATTTTTCTATTTTTTCCTTATTTTTTTATTTTTTTTTCACTATTTTTTTTCATGATCCCAAATTCTAACGGTTTTAACTTATAACGGTGTCCCTTATACTCTTATTGGCAGTTTCAATTTCCCATATATCCCAGGCGAAAACCCCCTAGTAGACCGATAATTAAGGTATATTAACTCAAAGGGACTTAAAACCAAACCCGAGTCTATTCACATATCCCTAACTAGACACAAGCTCGATTTATTTTATCTCTTATTATTAATATTTGAACCCGAACAAAAACTCATTTTTTCTATCATTTTCTGTTTTAATATGCAAACTTCTCATTTCAAAGGACATTTTTCTGATTTTTCAATTTTTTTTGGATTTTTTTTTTTTTTTTTTGTATTTTCATATTTAAGACTCGATTATTTACATGTATCCCATCCCCACACTTAAGGATTGCATTGTCCCTGATGCAAGAATGGAACTACGACTCAATAACTACCTAAACACTAAAAACGATAACTAAAGACGAAATAAATAAATAAATACAAAAATACAAGGGAAACGACTTAGCTGATTAATAACAACGCTTATGCTCCAAATCTCTCGTCCCATCCTGCTCGATCGTAGAGCACTTCGGTCGCGATCGGCTTTGACTCTGACACTTGTACGCTTGATAAATGCCTTATATTCGAACAGCAGCTCCAAACTCACCCGAATGGAGATTGCGTACGGGTGGTACATATTCAAACCCGCATAACCAAAAACAAGTACAAACCAAAGCAATACCAACTCTAAAAAAACGACTCAAGAACCACTAATTTAGACTCATGGTACAAAATAAATGACTCAATAACCAAGTAAACACGAAAACACAAAACACGAAAAAGAACTAAAGCTACGATAAAGACTCAAAATCTACAAACTCTACAAGTGTGCTATCAACTTTTCTAACACTCACGGAGGATAATGTAGACGCAGCTCACCTCCATACCAAACCTCACGGGCTGTAGCACCATCATACCTATTATTATCCGAATCTATCCGAACACCCGCATACCTGTCACAACCTCTCAAACCATCATCGGGCAGTTTAAACTTATACATTTCAAATCGAAATCTATCCCCACACTGAGCCTTGCTCAGCGCTTCTATCTTAGATTCTACGCACTTTACCCTTTTTCCAAGATCATCTACTCTCCTATCGGGTGGATCCCAACACTTGGGTCCTATCGCTTCCTCTAGACTAGGACCACTTATCACCTCTTTCTCACTTCTCTCATCTTCTAACTTCGATGAGATGATAACCGGTAGCTCGGAACCCTCTCCTAGAAAAGCATACTCTAAATGAGATGGAAGAACCTTAAGCTCTAAGGGTGGGGGTTGGGTGGTGTCATCACTAATGGCTAACACTTCGGGAATCAAAGGAATTCCCTCAACTTCTACTTCATCTACCCTCAACGACTCTTCCTCGACTCTCCCTCCTCCTACTAAGTCGGCTCCACTAATATATTCAAGACAATGGCCAACACATGAGATAAAAGAGTTCAATATATATACGGAATGGCAGGGACCACTATAGTCATCGGAACCACTCGGGTGGTTCATGGAATGATCTATCTCAAAGGTGACCCTCTCCTAAATATGAGAAAAGCAAGCACTAGTCACTAAGACTCAAACTAAAGATAAACAAATTAAAAATGAAAGACTCAAAACAAAACAAAACAAAACAAAACAAAACAAAACAAAACACGTAGCACGTATATGTCAATAAAGTCTATCAAAGCTAATTAACGCGATTGCCAAGAGTCCTCGGCAACGACGCCAAGAACTTGATTTGTGCTAAACAGACTATAAAAACTAACTAAATTAGACTCTCTAAGCTAGACACTAAAAAGCTTTAATTCTAGACTCAACCTAAACCACACAATCGGCAAGTGTACCGATCAATGTAGTATAACCCTAGGAAGTCCGGATATCGAACCACGAGACTCTATGTATCACGTAGACTAGACTCTAATAGACACTGACAGACGCGACTAAAACTTGTTTAATTGTTTAGGGTGGGGGGGGGGGTTACGGAAAATCTAAGGAAATCAATTTGAACTAAATATTAAACTAAAACTAGACTAATACGAAAGAAGGCAAAGGCTTTTCTTATATGACGAACGAGACCACCTAGACTAGAATCCTGGATTGATTTTAAGAATTACCGATTAAGTTAGATGCATGATTTATGGAACCGGGATCTTATAGTACTAAACCTATTAAGACACCAACTAAGCCCCTCAACCCTTCTCGAGGTGAAACTTATGGCGCTACCTAGGCCGTTAATCCTACCGGTTATTAGACGTCTTTCCAGTTGTCTAATTATTGTGTACATACCCTAATGTTGACCTACTCTTTTCCAATCATAGATCTAGGGTAGTTTGGATTATTTAACTTGACTTGATACACTAATAAACCGACGGGGCAACTAAGGCACGACCTTTTCCAAGGACTGTCTAAAGCAATTCGACGGGTAAGACCTATCAATAGCCCCGCACCTTCCAGCTATAAGGACTAGCAGAACACTACAACCTAGCAAATTACTAACAATTACTTCTAGGGGTTATTGGCCAATTCCACCTTAAAGAGTTAAGATTTATTACGTGATATAGACACTCACCAAAATCTAAACCCTAGTATGACTCTATATTGTGATAAAGACCGTCACTAAGAATCATACGAAGCAATTGACAATAATAAACCAAATTAAAGTACGCATGTGCATCAAATCAATAAAACAAACTCTTTACTAAACACAATTAATCCATAACATTCATGCAATTAACGAAAAAGGTAAAAACTTCATATCAATCCATTCATCAAGTCTAGGTAGCTTAAATGTTTAGCCAAGCATGTCAAATAATGAAAACAAATCAAAGATGTTCAACAAAGAATTCATGATAACAAGTTTCGTGAGAAAAATCAAAAACAAAGAACTAGAAAACCCGTATAGTCTTCGATCCTTCATCCCGAACACGTACCACTGATTCGTAAGCTTCATAATCTCCGAAATTGCTCAAAACGTGCTCTCAAAATCGCCAATGGTTGCTCTTCATTCGTAATTAGCTCCCTTCGTGCGTCTGATGTCTCCGCCCCTTCTGTGCGACTCCCCTCAATATATATTCAAGACTAGGTTTTAATAACATTGTTTATAAACATTCTAAGAGGCCCACAACATCAAGTCTGCGCAAATTCTGTTGGGCTTGTCTGCTAAAGGCTGCCCCTTTACTGATTTTAATTCCCTTAAAACGGGCCAGTCTTCTTTTTGCAACTTTACTCAACCCAATCACAAATAAATAAATAAATAAATAAATAAATAAAGACGGTCAACATGCTTCCTTTCCGGTCAACAGTGAATTCTTTAGTCAAGTGGGACCCATGGCCTCGTAAATCAACAAAGAAGCATACTGATTTCTTTTTTATTTGTTGCAAAGTGTGATTTAATTGCAAACTTTCATCTAAGTCCCTCATCATTCAATACTTTTCATGATCAATTTTTCATTTTTCATCTATGGCAGCTTTAGTCCCTTCAAGTTTAGTATATATTTTTAAAACGACTTTAAGCCTTTTGCATTTTGGTCCCTCGAGTTTAATCAGCTCCAGATTCTTAATTTGTTTATCTGTTTAAGCTCGTTTCGATTCCTTTTTCGCATCGAGACCTGTAACAATCTAAAATAATAAAATATATAATAAAACTAATACAAACGACTCTAATTAATTACTAAACTATACAAAATACATAGAATAAAAGTGTGTGTTTTGCAACACATCACTATCCGTTTTGGAAAGTTTTCTATCTTTGATATGAAAAAGAAGGAAACTCATATGGAGTCCTCGGGTAACAATAAAAGGAAATTTACGAATTTTAAAAAGAGCACCCGAGCAAACAACAACACCAACAAACATAGGGAGACCAATCAGCCAGCTGAGGCCCAGACTGGCGCGACCAACACTTAGCCCAAGGGAAAAGGATATATGGGCACCCTGCCCAAGTGCAAAATCTGTCAGTATCATCATACCGGCCAGTGCAGATATAGAAAGTGTGACAACTGTGGAAGAGTTGGGCATGTGAAGGAAGCATGTTGGTATAGCGCGGGACGTGGTAATGGAAACCTAGGAAGGAATAGTAATCATGGTGGGAATGGAAACCAGTATGGTAATCAGAATCGGTGTGGAAACGGGAACCAAGCGAGGAATGGGAACCGTGGAGGAAACAACAATAATAACCAGGGCGGAAATGGTAACGGACGCGGCCAAGGCTGTTTTGGCTGCAGTGACTTGGGGCACTTCAAGAAGGATTGCCCTAAAAACAATCAAGCCCGAGGAAGAGTGTTTACTATTGGAGCCAGGGAAGCACGCCATGATCCAAATGTGGTTACTGGTACGTTCCCTATTAACCAACGTTATGCATCTGTTCTGTTCGATACTGGTGCCGACTTTAGCTTCGTATCCATAGACTTTAAGAATACACTTGGCTTAGTTACAAGTAAGCTAGACGTCCCATATTCGATAGAACTGGCTAATGGAAAGTTAGTAGAGGCGAATGAGGTGATTAAGGGTTGTACTTTGGAGCTTGGAGAGCGTGAATTTTCTATTGATCTTCTACCGGTGGATTTGGGAAGCTTTGATGTTGTGGTCGGGATGGATTGGTTATCGAACAACAGTGCGGAAATAGTTTGCCATGAGAAGACCATTCGCATTCCGTTGGTTAATGAGGAGACGATTGTGATTCATGGAGAGAAGCATGATATGCCCTTGCGAATTATCAATTGTATGAAAGCGCAGAAGTGTCTACGAAAAGGATGTGTTGCCTTCCTAGCTCATCTAGTGGATAAGAAAGTCGAAGAGCCGAAGCTTGAAGACATTCCAGTGGTAAGGGATTATCCTGAGGTCTTCCCCGAAGACTTGCCAGGATTACCACCGCATAGACAAGTAGAATTCCACATTGACTTGGTTCCAGGCGCCGCTCCTGTAGCCAAGGCACCGTATCGACTTGCGCCTTCCGAAATGCATAAGTTATCTACGCAACTCCAGGAGTTGTTGGACAAGGGATTTATAAGGTCGAGCTTCTCGCCTTGGGGAGCTCCAGTATTGTTTATCAAGAAAAAGGATGGTAGTTTTCGTATGTATATTGACTACAGGGAGTTGAACAAGTTAACTATCAAGAATCGGTATCCATTACCGAGGATTGATGACTTATTCGACCAACTGCAAGGATCGAGTTATTACTCCAAGATTGACCTTGTCTGGCTATCATCAGTTAAGGATCCAAGAGGAGAGCATACCAAAGACTGCGTTCAGGACTCGTTACGGACACTATGAGTTCCTTGTGATGCCGTTCGGATTGACTAACGCGCCGACAGTATTTATGGATTTGATGAATCGTGTATGCAAGCCATACCTCGATAAATTTGTGATTATATTTATCGCAATATTCTGATTAATTCACGAACAAAGGAAGAGCACGAGCAACATCTCAGAGCCATTCTGGAACTACTGAAGAAAGAGAAGCTCTATGCAAAGTTCTCAAAATGCGAATTTTGGATTCGCGAGGTACAGTTCCTTGGTCATGTGGTGAACGAGAACGGTATCCATGTGGATCCAGCGAAGATCGAGGCGATAAAGAATTGGGAAACTCCCAAAACACCGACTGAGATTCGATAGTTCTTGGGTTTAGCTGGCTATTATCGCAGATTTATCTAGAATTTATCCAAAATAGCTCAACCGCTAACTTCCCTTACTCAGAAAGACAAGAAGTACGACTGGGGAGATAAGCAGGAAGAAGTCTTCCAACTACTCAAAAACAAGCTATGCGATGCACCAATACTATCCCTACCCGAACGCACTGAAGACTTTGTGGTATATTGCGACGCTTCGCGTCAGGGGTTGGGTTGCGTGCTCATGCAACGCCGAAAAGTCATCTTTTATGCATCACGACAATTGAAAGTACATGAGAAGAATTATACCACCCACGACCTGGAGCTAGGCGCGGTGGTATTTTCCTTGAAGATTTGGCGACATTATCTGTATGGTACTCGATGTACTATCTTCATAGATCACAAGAGTCTGCAGCATTGATCAAAAGGAATTAAATATACATCTGCGACAATGGGTTGAGTTGCTGAATGATTTCGACTGTGAGATCAAGTATCATCCTGGAAACGCAAACATGGTAGCAGACGCATTGAGTCAGAAGGAAAGGGTTAAGACCATAAGGGTTCGAGCTTTAGAAATGACAATTCAGACGAATCTCACTTCACGCATACATAACGCACAACAAGAAGCCCTTAAGAAGGAAAATCTTAAGGCTGAATATCTCCGAGGCATGGAAGCCAAATGAAGAAGGAACCTTATACTTCATGGGACGCATATGGGTTCCGCTCTATGGCGGTATTCGAGAGGTTATTTTTGACGAAGCTCACAAGTTGAGATACTCGATCCACCCAGGATCGGACAAAATGTACCAAGACTTGAAAGAGTATTATTGGTGGCCAAAACTCAAAAGCGACGTAGCCGTGTATGTTGGAAAATGCCTAACCTGTGCTAAGGTCAAGGCCGAGTATCAGAAACCTTCCGGTCTATTGCAACAACCTGAAATACCCGTATGGAAGTAGGAGCAAATTTCGATGGATTTCATAACGAAATTACCCAGGACTCCTAGAGGGCACGATATGATATGGGTAATAGTGGATCGATTAACAAAGTCTACACACTTCCTGCCAATTCGGGAGAAGGATAGCACTGGAAAGTTGGCAGAATTGTACCTCAAGGAAATAGTGGCACGTCACGGAGTGCCTATCTTAATAATTTCAGACAGAGATGGACGATTTGTATCAAGGATTTGACAATCTTTTCAAGAGGCCTTTGGATCTCAATTAGATCTAAGTACGACCTTCCACCCACAAACAGACGGTCAGAGCGAACGAACCATACAAACACTGGAAGATATGCTTCGCACATGTGTTATGGACTTAGGTGGCAGCTGGGATACTCATCTACCTCTAGTTGAGTTTTCCTATAATAATAGCTACCATACGAGCATACAAGCCACACCGTTCAAAGCTCTATATGGCCGTAAGTGCCGCTCACCGTTGTGTTAGGAAAACGTTGGAGATAGACAGTTGGTTGGTCCTGAACTTGTTCAAGAAACAACCGACAAAATCATGCAGATCGAAGAACGCATCAAGGCGGCTCGTGATCGACAAAAGAGCTATGCCGATCGAAGACGGAAACCTTTAGAATTCGAGGTAGGAGACAGTGTTTTGTTGAAGGTCTCACCTTGGAAAGGTGTGGCAAGGTTTGGAAAACATGGGAAGTTGAATCCATGATACATTGGGCCATTAAAGTTCTTGGAAAGGGTTGGTACCGTAGCGTACAAACTAGAATTACCAGAGGAACTGAATGGTGTACATGATACGTTCCATGTGTCAAACCTTAAGAAGAGCCCGACCTAGGAAACAGTTATGATCCCTGCGGATGAGGTGCATATCGACGACAAACTCCGATTTACAGAGCAACTTGTTGAGGTATTGGATTAGAAGATCCAGAAAACAAGGAGGAGTTGCATTAAACTTGTCAAGGTATGTTGGAACTCTAAACACGGACCCGAATACACTTGGGAACGCGAGGATCAGTTCAAAACCAAGTATCCCCACCTTTTCGAGAAAGCTCATGCGGGAGATAACTCAGCTTAAATTTCGGGACGAAATTTTCTTAACGGGGGGAGAATGTGACAACTGTCACTTTTCCATGTATTTTCGTACAATGTAAATAGTAATTACTCTTTAATGACTGTTTATGCTTGAACTAATGATATGAATGATTTTATGATTACTGTCATATACATACAAATGCATTTCATGTTGCAAGAATGTTATCATTATTACATGCAACACAATGTGGTTCAATTAGTGCACAGAACAAGGTTAGCACAATTATCAGACAAACTAGAAGTACTGACGGGAGTTCAGTACTCAGACAGACATGATGTTAAGACACAGAATGAGCCCCGAAACTAAGAGTTACACTAGAATAATGTGTAGGAAAGTAGGAATCATAAAACTGCCTTCCGAGTGATGATTTAGGTGCCGGAAAGTGCCCGAAACACACTAAAACTGCAGAATTCTGTAGAAAACAACAAAATTCAGCAATTTTCAGCATTTTAACACCAAACTATAATGCAGAATTATGGTTTAATGGTCCAGAATGCTTTGATAAGTGTCGAGAATCAAAACTGTCATAAAAGACAACATAAAGCACACTAAACTGCGCAATTTAGCACTTTAACGAACCGGTACCCAACTGAACAACCGGACACTACCCGAAACACCAAAATTTCACTAGAAGCATTGTTTTAGTGTTATGAAGCTAGTCTTGATCATCAAACACCGTATCACATCCTAAAATCACTAAACACCTAAAACACTAAACAATACACTTGAAATATAACTTAATTCCCGAACTAACATTTGAAATGGAACAAGACACCCCCCCCTCATTTGGCGGATCCAACAAGGAACCCACATGTGGATTTCTTTCAAATATTTTATTAGAGGATGTTATGTGGATAATGAACATATTATCCCTTGAACTATTAATTGTTGGAAGATTATTTTAAATAACCACAAGACCTTCACCTTCATCATTTTCACTTTAAACAAACTTCATCTCCTCTCCTTCTTCCTCCTCTACCTACGACCCCAACAACACACACACATACATCCATTTCAAGTTCATTCCCATACATTCTAAGGGTTCTCTAAGGTGTAAGAAGCATATCTAAGAAGCTTGGAAGCAAGGGAGCTTGAAGGACCTCATCTAGGAGCTTTTATCCACTCTATTTCTTCATCATCTTCATACTTGTTCTTCCCTAGCCTTAGAGCTAGTAGTAAGCTCCTTACATCTTGTTTTTACATCTAATTTTAGTGGTTAAAGTGTTATGTAACTTGTTAATCTTAAGAATCTCAACAAAACATGAAGATGATCTTGAACATAAAGCTTAAAAACAAGAAAATCAAAGATGTTTAAGTGTATGTACTAAACTAGTTTGTTGATTTCTTGTGTTTATGATGTAAATCATCATATGAGACTTGCTAGATGCTGATTAAACACATGATCTAGCAAGTGTAAGGATGGATCTTGAGAAATTTGAGATGATAATCCTTTATGTAAATCATAAACTTGAAGATGAACTTGTTTTAGTGTATGATGAATATTTCTACAAGTTATAAGTCTTGAAAATAAAAGATTTCAAAAATAATATTCTCAAGAAACCAAAGTTTATTACAAGATTTAACATGAACTTGGTTTTTAAAGAAAGTGATCATGTTTTAAGTGTCAAAACAAAGCTAGTAAAGTATATGTAACAAGAAAAATACAAGAAGATTAATTTTTAGAAAATCATCATACAAGTTGTGAAGAATGAAAATTCACAAGAATGAGTTTTATAAACTAAAAACCATGTTTTTAGAGATAAATAAGCTTACTAAACAACATGTGAAATTACTACACATTTTTTGTTAAACTTCAAGTTCATGACATGTTAAAATGCATATTATGGCACATGGTAAGTCTTGTGTGAATTGTTGATGATTGATGATGAGTTTTAAAAAAAATGATATGCTTTAAGCATGGAAACCTCTATTTTTAAGGGGAAACTATGGCAAAATTTTTGAAGAAATTAAACACTTAGAAAAATATTTTTAAACAAGTGTTTACAAGTAAATTTTGATCTTGGTTTTAATATAAAAATTTGCCATAATTTTTGTTATAAAAATTACAAATATTGGAGGTGGATTTTTGATAATAAAAATCACTAAGTATATATTTAGGAAAATATATATTTAGATGTCACAAATTGTGTGCTACATGTATATTATTTGTATTAGTTATATTAAATTAGGAACCTTTAAAATAATACCCCAAAAATACCAAAATTGTAACATGAAAATATTACCAAAATTCCAAGAAAATAATATATAATTTATACCCGAATATTGGACAATTGGACAAACGGACATATGGACTATAATTATATATATTCCAGAAATAAAATCATAACTCGACAAGTATGACAAACGGTATCTTTGAAACCGAAGAAACGGAAAATATGAATTTTATAACTATTGCAAAATATGTCATCTTTTGTCAAACTAGATAATATATTATTTTGAGTGGAGAAAAATATATATTTTCTTAAACAAATTAAAAATTATATTATTTTGGGTAAATACTAGAAATATATATTTTCTAAAGTTAATCTTAAAAATATATATTATTTTTTAGATATATATGAAGGTATATTTATTTTTGCCAAGTAAAGTTATAGATATTTTTCTATAAAAATTCTCTTAAAATATGAATATTTTAAGAATATAAATTTGATGATTTTTAGTTGTCTAAAAATAATATTCCGGAAAATTATACACAAATTTAAGTATAAAATACTTAATAAATACAAGAAAATACGTATTCCTATACGTGCAAATACACACCGGAATGCACCACCAATACTTGGCAAAATACACAAGTATAAAAATCCACAAGTACAAGTATACCCATACTTTGGAAAATACATGTGTGGAAACACATAATAAACCAAGTTAGAAATATATTGTTTTAACAATATTTCAAATAATTGAATAAAAATAGTTTAAGTTAAAATAATTATTTTAACTAATAATTATATAATTGGGAATTATATAATATATATCCATCATATAACTCAAAACACACAAATTCCAAAATAAGTCTTCTCGAATAAGACTAAGAGTCGTTACACGACCTAAGCGTCTAATTAAACATAACACGTGTGTAGGTAGTTGCACGACACCAGAAAAAGGTCTTTGAGTTTACGTAACAGCAGGACGCAAAACCGTGAGTTCATGCCCCCATTTTCTTTTAACTGTTTTCGGTTTTATAACTTCAGGGGTGAAATACATGTTACAAATGTTTCAAACGTTTACAAATGGTATGGTTAGCTAAGGAATGAACTGTTAGATCATGTGAATGGTGGGTACAACACTTAAGACCATTAATCCTTGTATAAGAATCGAGGGGCATGAGTGATAGATGTATTTGGGTGTTGCGAGCCCCACCCATGGGACCGGGAGTTGGCCCATGTGGTGACTATGTCGTCCCCGCCGGGTGGACCGGTACAAAATTCTCTAGGTTTGAGCCTTCCTTCACCATTGCACACATATTAATGACCTTGCAAATCATTAATTGATCTGTTCATAGACGCTTTCATACCGATTTTCAAAGGCATACTTACAAATGTTTACAAGATTATTCGTGCGCACATACAAATCAAAGCCTTGATTTATGTATGTCTTTTGTTTAAAAGTCCTTATGGAACTTGGTACTTGATTGGTTTGTAAGTTAAACATGAAGTATGTTGGTTGGTACTGAACAACTTGTGTTTGTAATATTTTTAAAAACTTATGAATGGATGAACATCGTATTTTAATCATATAGTTGTTTGTTATAATTGAATGCAATGATATTGAGCAAGTCACACATCATACATTTCCGCAAAAGTCAGGGTGTGACACTATATTTCTTCTATCTATACATCTATATAAAGCATTTCCTTGTACATAATAGTAATTTTCTCCACAAATTTTAAGACGGCAGACAAAAGATCCTCTGTTCTTACCCTAATTTCATTTCCTTCTCCCAAATTTGCCCCCAATTCATTGTCAGTCGCCAAACAGTCCAAGAAATTATATGTATAATCAATAAGGCTTTATGATTCAATCTCTACAGCTGCACAAGGAATTAGATGAATTACGCCAACTGAAATCAATTACCCCAGACGTTTCATACCTCAAATTATTTAACACCCAACCCATCATGGAATTGGGTAGTCATTTGCAGCTTGATTTGGCTACACTCAGGTTTGAATTTCTACTTTTCTTGTACATAACCCTTCCACCTTCTCTTAATTTCGTCAATTGTGAAGCAGTCCTCCCCACGACTACTTAATTTCATAGTCCTGTAACCAGAATCCCCATATCTCAAGTGCGAATTATCTCCTATTTTGGTATCCTATGAATTAGAGGCTCAATTTTTATTTTTGATAACTTCAACATAAGTGTGGTTTTACTGTGATAGGGCTTAACTTGAATTACCCTTGTGATAGAAATCAAACCTAATAGTGAATGTGAAGACTGGAATGAATAGCAAATGAAAGGGTGGAAGCAATTATTGATTAAATCAATTAGGTTTCAATTATTCCTTTTTTTGTAGTTTTTATGGTCAAGTGATTTGGATTTTACAATGTAGGCTATATACTGTGAGGCAATTAGGATGGTTGAAGATTATCAACAGGCGGTTTCTGTGGCTAATCTTGGAAGAATTCGTGACAAGCAAGGGATACACTCCAATCTCGGCCTTAAGAATTTTCCTCAGGTATATAGTTTTACATATGGTGTTCATATTTTCATATTTTATGCATCGAATATGTTATTGTTATTCTGAGGTGGATATGCAAGAGATGTGAGAATTGGAAAAGAGGGATGCTAAGTTTAAATTGTGATTGACTTTATTACATTTCAGTTTGACATTGATGATTTAAAGAGTTCTGGTGTATCATGTTGACTAATAGTAGCCGTACAAACATTTCTTCAATCAACATGGTGGTTCAACAAATATTTTGTCTTCTACCAATGCTTCTGATGCTGGAGATTTTACTGTTGGTAGGGTTTCTAATCGGTTTCTTGGATAACACTTGCTTACTTGTGGAAAACTCAGGTCCAACATGCACCATTGGCCATGGTAGGATATGATAATTGCTCATAATAATATATAGAGTTTGTATTACATGTGTCAATCGTATCAGGTTAGCGGGTTGATTCGTGGAACCCAAACACGACCCATGTATTTATTCATGTCAGACATCAACCCTAACCAAACACACTTAAAATGGTGTTGGCGTGTTGTAAACACGATAAAAGGGTTGGAAGGCTGTAATAAAGGGTTAAAGTGTTAAACACGTCATTAACGGGTTGAAGAGTTTGCCTGTTTAATTAAATCGGCCGACATATTGACCTTTTAAATAAACATATTAAATGGGTCAACCCGAACATAACCTGTTTATTAAACAGGTTAGGTATTGTTGGATTCTGTATGCCCAAGACACATATTAAATTGATGTGGCTATTACGTTATGATCCAAGTCGAGTCATACCCAAATACAAGCTAGACAAACACTTATAATATTTATTTATGATATGATCAAACAAATAAATATTAACACTTATAATATTTAGAAATCGGTTTTCTAAATAATTGCACTTGACAAACTAATAAATTATATGGATAATTTATTTTGAGAGAATATTTTATTTTGTTATTTAATAGGTTAAATAACATTATAAAACTTGTGGGATATTATATAAGTCTTATAACATATGATATTATATATTTTATAAAAGTTATAAAATATACATAAGACTTAAATTAATTAAAAGAAAATTTTGGAATTTTTTTTTTTTTTATAAAACCCACATGTGGGCCGCCCCCTCCCTTGTGTTCTTCCCAAGCAATTTTGGTCCAATGAATACACATGCAATTTGCATGTGTAGAAGGTTTATGATTGGGCATGTTGGGTGGCCATGTTCTCTATATTCTATAACTAATTTTGTATGAAAAATTTGAACATATGGAACTAGAGAAACACTTCTCATTTTTCGGCCATATGGGGTTTCCAAGAGAATTTTTGAAATTCAATTTTCAAGTAGAATACTTGATATGATGCTCTAAAATTTTCGGCCAAGAGAAGTGTTAATCAAGGGTTTTCAAATTTAACATTCAAGTGCAAGAACTCTCAAATATTCCCTAGGTGATTTTGGCCAAGAGTTGGTCTTCATAAGGGTTTTTCTAATGAGTTCTTAAGTGTAGAAATCCTAGCTAAATCAAAGTGTTTGTTGGAAGGCTTGGGGTATACAAGCTTGAGGTCTTCTACACTTGAAGGCAACCGTTCAAGAAGCATCATCTTCTTCATATCCTTTACTCCTTGGAAGGTAGTATTCTAAACACCCTATGCTTGTGTTTTATTTTTGATAGCATGCATGTTCGTATATGGATCCGGGGATTGGGTTTTACATGTAAAATGGGTTTTATATCTTGTAAGTAACATGTTTTAAATAATTATTCCGCTGTGTTTTTATTTCATATGTATGAAATCACTTTGATAAACATGTGAAAAACCCATCAATGGTATCAGAGCCGCTTATATGAGTGCATGCTTCATAGGATATGAAATTTTCGGGTTTCGGGTTTGGTTAAACCCTATAGCCAAAAATTTTCATCATGGTTCTCCTTTTGTTTTTCAAGATTATTTTCATACATGCATAAAAATATCTTGAAAAATTATGTCATTTGGATGATTTGTTTGTTTGGATAAAAACCCACTTTTTCGTTTTTTTTTTTTCATTTTTGACCGAAAAGTAGGTTGCAAAAAGGAAACCATTTTTACTTCTTGAATTTTATATATATGTGGATATATATTTTGGTGTTCATAACCAAGCCAAGACCTTGTGTGAATATGTTGAATGATTGTGTTATGATTTATATTTAATTATTTCAAAGGTTGTAATAATTAATTATTTTTGTTCTTCCATTTGTAAAGTTATGTAATTTATTTATTTTCATTTGGTATGTAAATAAACAGATAAGGTGCATTTTATTTTACTAGAAAAAATGTATTAGGTTATTTTTTTGTAAAAGAAGATGCACACAAAAATGCGGTTTTGGTTTTGGCTAATTTCGGGCCTAAAGGACTTCATAGTTCTTAACGGGATTTTAGCCTGATAACCAAAACACATTTTTGAAGCCCAAAGGAGTTTGGAGCTGAATATAAAAGACATTTGGAAGACCAAAGAATGTGAAGAAATCACAACACAAGAAGAAGACTTGAAGCATTTGGATGCGGGATCAAGTGGGAGTTCAACGGCACATTTCTTGCGTCAATATTCACCCTTAGGAAGGACCTCTTGACACACTTGTTTCGGCTAACAAGTGTGGTAAAAAATAGTTGGCTATGGTTATGCACCTATTGTTATGTATGTTGTGCTTGTGTGGTTGTTTATTTATATTATTTTGATGATATGTAGATATGCATGACTTAACAAACTACTAATCAACAACAAGCTTAAAATTGGTTCTTTAAAAAAACATTAAAATTGGTTAATAAAAGGTTATTAAAAATTAATGATTTTATAATAAAATGGGTTTTATTAAAAAGAACCTTGAAAATTTGTTTTCACAAAAGTACCTAGGATTTGAATGCATGCAAATGTATGGTACATAAAGTTTTCTAAACTAGAATTTTGAAAACTCAAAATCCCTTTTATAAAACAAGTCAAACACCATCATTTTATACAACACTCAAATCACTTGGGAACTCTTATTGTGGGATAAAGGTCACCTAACCACATTTGAGGGAACTTGTATATTCGAGGTGGGTTTACCATGTTTGTGGGATAAAGGTCACCTAACCACTTATGTGTATAAACTCACACGTGTGTGTAAGTTGGACGACTTGATTTGGAAACCATGAACTTAGGGTCACCGAAGCATGGGGAACAAAGGTGTTGATAGGATTAAACATGCCAACTAAACATAAAGATGTTTAACTGATCCCATATGGCTAGAAGTTGCAAAGGGTTGCAATTGTCAAACGTTGACTACCTAGTTAATTTAAATAATGGGATAAAGGTCACCTAACCAATATTTAAATGTAACGTTGGATTCTATATTTTAATTATTAATTGTCTGTGAGACACAAAAGGGTATTAATGATTAAAATATAATAATATCGAAAATACTAAAATTGAACCTTGTGAAAATTTTGTAGATGGCCGCTAACAATATTACCCAAACCGTCCGTAACCTATCACTGAAAACGATCCTAATCCCGATGAACCTCTTATGGAAGATAAGGATGCCTATAACGATTGAATTAAGTATATCGAGGATACTATGTAAGCCTCTTGCCTCATGTTAGGAATTATGATTCTCGAGATTCCAAAGGATTTTGAACATCATGAGCTTAAGACATGATTAACCAATTGTAGGAAATGTTCCTAAGGGTAGAACGCTTCGAAACGGTTCGAGCGCTTCATGCATGTCGAATGGAGGAAACCCAATCGGTCTCATCTTATATCTTTAAGATGAAAAGCCACATTGATCACCTCAAAAAGGCTCTATATGGGTAAAAGGGCTTTACTCATTCTAACGATCAATGAGGATGACAACAAGAAAAGGGCATCACCCCGACACCAAAGCAAATGTTGCAAATAGTAACGGGAAATACAAAGGGAAAGGAAAAAGAAAGGCTAAAGCGGAACCACCGAAACCAAAATATAAGAAGGCAAAGGTTGCCACGAACGATCCATATTTTGAGTATGGAGAGATAGGACATTTAAATAGGAATTGTCCAACCTATCTCAAGGAGTTGAAAAACAAGAGGGATGTTAGGCAAACCTCAGGTACAATCTTTATGATACATATTGACCTTAATGTTATTTCTTCAAACACATGGGTATTAGATACCGGATGTGGAACTCATATTTGCAATTCATTGCAAAAGTTCAAAAGAAATAAGCAATACAAGAAGGGAGACATTAGTCTCTTCATGGGCAATGGACCGAAAGTTCAAGTTGAAGCCCTAGGAGACTATGTTTTGAAACTTCCAAATGGTTTGGAAATTGTTTTAAAATGTATTGTGTGCTCCTAGTTTGACTAGGAACATTATTCGAGTTTCTCTTTTAAGACAATATGGTTTTGATTTAAAGTTTAAAAACAATCACATTTATATTTCGATGAATGACATGTTTTACTTTAAAGCTATGCTTTCAAATGGTATTTATGAATTGGTTCATAATAATACATCATTTGATAGTTCAATGTACCAAGCAATTACCAAGAAACTCAAAAACGGATTTGAGTAAGACTTATCTTTGGCATTATCGCCTTGGTCATATAAACAGAATCACATACAAACACTTCAAAAGAATGGTCTTTTGGAAACAAATGAAATTGGTTTATTTGATACATGTGAACCTTGTTTACAAGTAAAATGACTAAGAAACCCTTTAGTGGGAAAGGGCAAAAGATTTATTAGGAATCATACATTTGGATGTATGTGATCCTTTTAAGTCAATGACTAGGAATGGTGTAAGATACTTCATTACTTTTACCAACGACTATAGTAATTATGGTTATGTGTACTTGACACAAAGATGAAGTTTTGAAACGTTCAAAATCTTCAAAAGGTAAAGTACTAAATCAACTCAATAAAAGTTCTTCGTTCCGATAGAGGATGAATCGAACTCTATTTGGATATGGTTCGATCTATGATGGCTAAGAGCACATTATCTCTATCATTTTGAGGTTACGCTTTGCTCTTCGTGGCTCGTATATTAAATATGGCCCAAACCAAGAAAGTGGATAAGACACCTTTTGAAATATGGCATGGAAGAGTTCCATCATTATCATATTTAAAGGTAAGGGGTTGTAAAGCTTATGTTTAGCTATACACCTCAAGTAAATTGAAAGTCCGATCCACTAAGTGTATTTTTGTAGGATATCCTAAAGATGATATAGGACATTATTTCTACGATCCAATAGAGCAAAAGGTATTTGTTGCTCGAAAGGCTGAGTTCTTGGAAGCTAAGTTCCTAGTGGAAGGAATTAGTCGAACAGTGGAACTTGATGAGGATCAAGAACCATAAGCCGATACACTTTTGGTTGATACTAGCATTCAACAAGAAGGTTGTTGAAAACAATCAAGTGGTTGATCAACACACACAAAACGTTCACAAATCTGGTAGAATTAGTAGTCCACCTGAAAGATATGGATTTTTCATAGATGGATGCTACCTGGTAGATTCGGGTGAACCTACCACATACCATGATGCAATGTCAGAATCCGATTATGACAAATGGCTTGAAGCCATGAACGTAGAGATGCAATCCATGTATGACAACCAAGTATGGAAATTGGTTGTGCCACCTCTTAACTCCAAAGTAGTTGGAAGTAAGTGGGGTTTTCAGGAAGAAAACCGATATGCATGGTAACTTGGATACTCATAAAGCGAGACTTATAGCAATAGGTTTCAATCAAACTCAAGGGGTTGATTATGATGAGACCTTCTCGCCAGTGGCGATGCTAAAGTCAATTAGGATATTATTTGCCATACCTGCATAATATGATTATGAGATTTGGCAAATGGATGTCAAAACGGCTTTCCTTAATGGATATCTTGAGGAAGATGTCTATATGGTTCAGCCTGAAGGTTTTTTCGATCCAAAACATCCTAGCACAGTATGCAAGTTAAAGAAATCAATCTATGGATTGAAACAAGCATCTACAAGTTGAAATCACCATTTTGATGAAGAGATTAGGGAATATGGATTCATCAAGAACGACGATGAAGCTTATGTGTATAAGAAGGCTAGTGGGAGCATTATTACTTTCTTAGTATTGTATGTAGATGACATTATACTATTTAGAAATGACATTCCAACCATGGAAGGTGTAAAAACCTAGCTTGGAAGTTGTTCTTCCATTAAGGATCTTGGTAAAGTCGCCAATATTTTGGAATAAAGAATCTATAAGAATAGATCAAGGCGCTTGATAGGTTTAAACTAAAGTACATACATTGACAAAGTCTTGAAAAGGTTCAAGATGGAGAACTCTAAGAAAGGTTTGGTACCTATTCAAAAGGGGACAATATTGAAAGTGTTTCAATGTCCAAGCTCAAAGGATGAGCAAGAAAGTATGAAAGGAATCCCATATGCGTCTGCTATAGGATTCATTATGTATGTAATGATATGCACTAGACCGGACAAGTTATGCGCTTTAAGCATGACGAGTAGATACCAGGGAGTAACGGTCATTGGGTGACTGTTAAAAATATATTGAAATACCTTAGAAGGACTAAGGATATATTTCTAATATATGGATCTGATGAAAAGGACTCGTTGTAAAAGGTTACAGGGATGCGAGTTTCGGAATTCGTTGTAAAAGGTTACATGGAAACGAGTTTCCAAACTGATCGAGATGGTTCTCGATCACAATCAGGGTAGCATTGTCCACTACAGAATCAAAATACATCGCCGCTTCATTGATTGAGATAATTCATATGGATCTGCCACTTGAATTATTGCCGATCTAGGGGTAGTCCCTATCATTCAGGACCCCTAGAAATCTTTGTGATAATGATGGTGTGATTGCTCAAATCAAGGAACCTCGTGCACATCAAAAGACTAGGCACATTGAGCGGAGTTTCAACTATATAAGGGATGAAGTTGAAAAAGGGAAAGATATGTATTCGCAAAGTTCACACTGATCAAAATATTGTGGATCCACTCACGAAGCTCCTCGAACAGGCAAAGCATGAAGGGTCATACTTGTGCCTTAGGACTTCGATATTCTAGTGATTGGATTTGATCTATTTTGTATTTGGATATTGGAACAACTGTTATTATAACTCTTTATGGTATTTTGAGTTATGTTCCGTTTTAGCATGTTTAAATCTGTGAATAAGTTTCTTATTCTAAATGTCCGTAGTCGATCATACTTGTGGGAACAAATATGAATGTAAGACTATTATGAATTTGGATTGGTGGATGTTCATTAGGTATGAATATAGAGCAAAGTGTTGCTGCCAAGGTTCATAGATATTTATGGGATACAAATATTGGACTGACTCGCTCTCGAATATTACTGCATGGAATCATTTGTGATTGATCATAAGTAAATTTGAGTAAAGGAGAATATCATTGTATCCTCTGACCTGAGATACATATTGGGTCTTGATATTCACCAAATATTGTACCTTGACTTATTTCTTCGCTGTAAGTAATATGACAGTACATAAGGCTAAGCTCAGGTGTGGTACAAGGTGATTGTGAGAGACGTATGTAGTCAAGATGGGATTTGTTCCTCTTATTCGTTGAGAATAAGATGTCTAAGGCCTGCTAAAGTTAAATCAATTGAAAGTGATCACTCTATGTCTCTGGATTTGACATGACATCTGTAACAAAGGGATAAATGATATATTCACCTATATCATATTCAAGTAAGGGACTTGAAGGGATGATGTGATTGAATGGGACATATAGTCATACGTATTAGGGGTAGTAAACTATAGTTAGGTGGTCTTTACTACTTGCATCAATCTTCTATGTATCTTGTGCAAATGGGAGATTGTTGGATTCTGTATGCCCAAGACACATATTAAATTGATGTGGCTATTACGTTATGATCCAACTCGAGTCATACCCAAATACAAGCTAGACAAACACTTATAATATTTATTTATGATATGATCAAACAAATAAATATTAACACTTATAATATTTAGAAATCGGTTTTCTAAATAATTGCACTTGACAAACTAATAAATTATATGGATAATTTATTTTGAGAGAATATTTTATTTTGTTATTTAATAGGTTAAATAACATTATAAAACTTGTGGGATATTATATAAGTCTTATAACACATGATGTTATATATTTTATAAAAGTTATAAAATATACATAAGACTTAAATTAATTAAAAGAAAATTTTTGAATTTTTTTTTATAAAACCCACATGTGGGCCGCCCCCCTCCCTTGTGTTCTTCCCAAGCAATTTTGGTCCAATGAATACACATGCAATTTACATGTGTAGAAGGTTTATGATTGGGCATGTTGGGTGGCCATGTTCTCTATATTCTATAACTAATTTTGTATGAAAAATTTGAACATATGGAACTAGAGAAACACTTCTCATTTTTCGGCCATATGGGGTTTCCAAGAGAATTTTTGAAATTCAATTTTCAAGTAGAAGACTTGATAGGATGCTCTAAAATTTTCGGCCAAGAGAAGTGTTAATCAAGGGTTTTCAAATTTAACATTCAAGTGCAAGAACTCTCAAATATTCCCTAGGTGATTTCGGCCAAGAGTTGGTCTTCATAAGGGTTTTTTTCTAATGAGTTCTTAAGTGTAGAAATCCTAGCTAAAGCAAAGTGTTTGTTGGAAGGCTTGGGGTATACAAGCTTGAGGTCTTCTACACTTGAAGATAACCGTTCAAGAAGCATCATCTTCTTCATATCCTTTACTCCTTGGAAGGTAGTGTTCTAAACACCCTAGGCTTGTGTTTTATTTTTGATAGCATGCATGTTCGTATATGGATCCGGGGATTGGGTTTTACATATAAAATGGGTTTTATATCTTGTAAGTAACATGTTTTATATAATTATCCCGCTGTGTTTTTATTTCATATGGATGAAATCACTTTGATAAACATGTGAAAACCCCATCAGGTATAACAACCCAAACCTTATTCCACCGTCTGCATTGTATCGGGTACCAAACTGGTATATTCGGTACCGGTACTTACTGGTAAAACATCAATAAATACCGGTACTAGTACAGGTACCACTTTACTCCATTTTTCGGTACCGGTACCGGTACGGTACCGAACGGGTACCATGCTCATACCTAAGATAACCCATCTAGTAATCAGAATTTAAGTGCTCATCTTCCAGAAAGGTTTGTAAGTTTCTTTATTTTCTTTCCTAACTAGCATTTTTCTTATTGAATTTAGATACACTCTCCTAAGTTTTTAAAACAGAGTAAAGTTGATTGTTGAGGAGATTAAAAGGGAAGAAGGTGCTTTGCATGAGCATTTATATTCTACCGACAGAAAGTTTGCAGAATATTTCAAAACAGAAAGTTTGCATGGGCCCCGAACCTTGGAATCCCAAAGTCGACAATTGCAAGCGCTTCTGAGGATGGTATTGTTCTGATATGGACTATCGGAAAAGAAGGTGACAATTGGAATGGTAAGGTGTTGTATGACTTCAAGGTTCCTGTTTGGAGGGTATATGTCACACCCCAACCGATGGCGGAATCATCGGGGCGTGGCACTAAGCGTAACAGATTGTTCAAGAGAATCCATAACAACTATTAGTGACAATATATTTAGCATTAATGTCCCATACCATTAACATATAAAGCATAAACAGTTATTACAGGCAGAGTTTCTCAAAAACAAGTAAACTGTTTCGACAACTCAGATTTATTATTGAAGTTTCTAGACCTCCTACTCAATTCATCACAGCAAACATAGCATCCTATCAACCTGTCACATTCGTTAAAAAAAGTCAATACATAGAATGTAAAGGTGAGTACACAAGTTTGAGTAGCATTTAGTATAGCGAAAGCGTTTACGCATAACCAGCATGTAACACGTAGAAATGTGAATCAAGTAAGCTATCGACAATGACGTATGCAACCGACATGACTGCGAGTGTAGAATGCGCAACACATTATCACCACTATGATCATGTGAAGTAATACCCTTAACAACCCCTGTCCACGACAGGTGCTGAGTCCAAACTATAGTATTATCGTTTCTAAGGTGTCAGGCAACAATCACTGTGTAAACATAACATACAAGCATTCATCGAATCACGTATAACATGCGAGAGCTGTTAGCGTTAAAAGTTTTTGCGTTGTGTCTTGATGTGATTTGATATAGATAATGTATGTAATACCCAAACGTGCGTTAAGCGAAAAAGGGTTCGAGTATACTCACAGTAGTTCGTAGTGGCTAAACACCTACTGAATTGGATTGAAGGGAGCGCGTGAGAGCTAGCCTGAGCATAGAATGATAGCATAAGCATTGAACAGCGTGTAAACAGTGCGTTGGGTGAGCTACGTTTCGAATGGTGAGTCAAACGGGTGGAAACCTATTCGATCGGATGATCATCCAGACGGATGGTCATCCGGACAGATGACCATTCGAACGGTTGGTCATTCGACTGAGTGAGTGTGTGTGAATTGATCTTAAACTTTTGAAGTTTTTGTTGTAGTATAATAAAGTCATTCGATCGGATGGTCATCTGGACGGATGGCCATTCGATCGGATGGCTATTCGATCGAGAAGTTTGAAGTATGAAGTTTGGTCAAATTGTTTAAGTGTTGAAAGTTATAAAGGGCAAGTCACCTGGTCGAATAGTCATTCGATCGGATGGCTATTCGATTGGCGATCTGATGTTTTGAAAATTTCACCAAGTTTTCTAAGTTCCGAAAGTTGGAGTTTTAACGGAGACGGCGTGACGACGTGTCAAACAACGGGAAACCACACAAAAGTCCAGCTCAGTCGATCGGATGGGAATCACCCCATTCGATCAGACTAACTGTTCTGGATGGATTTTCATGTTTAACCCGAAAATCAGTCGTCTCTCCGGTGGAAATTCATTTTCAGACCGGTTCTCAACTAGGGAATGAGTAGAGAGCCTGAATGAGTCTAGATTCCATCGGTTTTGAGTGAAAAGTGAAGAAAAAGTATGAAAACCGTTGGAAGATGTTGAATCTTGTTGAGATTCATGTAAAATAATGTGGAAATCCTTTAGATCTGGACAAATCTTGATGAGATGATGTCACACTACTGTTCTCATAAGAAACCAGGATGACGTCACCTTAAAGAAGTCCAAATCAGGTGATTTCATGGTGCAAATCAGTGAGTTTGATGGTGAAGATGATGGGAAAGTGTGTAGTGATGATGGAAGTACAAGATTTAGGAACAAAACTTACAAAAGTTGCCTTGAATCGAGTGAAATGTGCTTTAGAACGAGCTGGGAGTGAGTTGGGTTGGATAGAGCTGTGACATCAGTGAACAGTGATGTGACATGTGGGTATTTATAGTGTGAGTGGGTGTGAGGCGGTGCAGGTTAAGTGGTCGGATGGCCAGTCGATCGGATGGCCATCCGATCGGATAGTCATCCGGTCAGATGTCCATTCGATCACGTGGTCATTCGATCAGACGGCTTGTGCGAGTTGGTTTTCCGACTTTCGTTTTGTGCAATAAGCGTTGTGTTGCATTTAAACGAGTTGCGAGTAAGCGTTGCGATGTGATAACCACATAACGTTAACAAATAACACACATAATATCTAAGATACATAAAAGTAAATCTGCTATTCGAGTTGCGATGCGACAACGATTTGATAGTGTTTAGTATAATCATGCGACGCGATATGTGATAAATTGCGTTAAAATAGCATGTGTTGTAATAGCGTTAAATGCGATAACTGCGTTTAGTATAAGCATTGTGAATGCATTGTAAAACATAGTTGAAAATCGTTAACCCGTTAGCGATAATCGAAATCTCGAGAGTACAAGTCCATTAAGTAAGAAGTGAGCAATAATTAAGCAAGAAATGGTAGATCTGTCATTTCTTATTATAACAACCCAAAAGGTCGGGTTGTTACAACCTCCCCTACTTTAGGGAATTTCGTCCCGAAATTAAGGCGCATGCGTATCGAAGAGATGTGGATATTTAGCTTTCATATCACTCTCGAGTTCCCAAGTGAACTCGACGCCGCGTTTTCCTTCCCAGCAAACCTTCACTATAGGAATGCGTGTGCGTCAGAGTTTCTTGGTCTCTCAGTCCATGATTTCTACTGGCTTTTCCATGAAGTGTAGAGTTTCGTTAACTTGCAAATACTTGAGTGGGACATGCAGGTTTTCTTCGGCTAGGCATTTCTTGAGGTTCGAGACGTGCAAAGTCGGATGTACGTTGCTGAGTTCCTTCGGTAATTCGAGTTGGTAGGCCACTTTACCAATTCTTTCCAGAATCTTAAAGGGTCCAACGTATCGAGGCGCTAGCTTTCCTTTCTTTCCGAATCAGATCACCCCTTTCCAAGGTGAGACCTTTAGGAGTACGTGATTGCCAACATTGAACTCAAGGGGCTTGCGGCGTTTATTAGCGTAACTCTTTTGACGACTCCGAGCTTTCAAGAGATTGTCTTGTATCTGGAGGATTTTGTTAGTCGTTTCTTGTAATAACTCAGGACCGGTAATTTGAGCGTCCCCAATCTCGTGCGATACAATAGGCGATCGACATTTTCTTCCATATAATGCCTCAAATGGTGCCATTTGAATGCTAGAGTGATAACTGTTGTTGTACAAGAATTCGACTAAAGGTAAATGCGAATCCCAATTACCACCAAAATCTATAACACACGAGTGAAGCATGTCTTCAAGGGTGCGAATCATGCGTTCAGTCTGACCGTCGGTCTGGGGATGGAAAGCGGTACTGAGATTAAGAGTAGTACCGAGAGCAGATTGAAAAGTTTCCCAAAGGCGCGAGGTAAATCGACCATCGCCATCAGAGATGATATCACGAGGTGCCCCATGTCGACAGATGACTTCGTCGGTATAGATTCGTGCTAATCATTCAACCTTATAGTCTTCTTGTATCGGCAGAAGGTGGGTGGATTTCGTAAGATGATCAACGATAACCCAAATGCTATCGTGACCTGATGGCGTGCGAGGGAGTTTCGTAATGAAGTCCATAGCTATACTCTCCCATTTCCACATCGGGATCTCGGGTTGAACGAGTAAGCCAGAGGGTCGTTGGTGCTCAGTCTTGACTTTCAAACAAGTCAGGCATTTCGAAACATAGAGGGCAATATCCTTCTTCATTCCAGGCCACCAATACCTGGCACGCAGGTCCTGGTACATCTTGTCAGCACCTGGATGAATGGAATATCGGGATTTGTGGGCTTCAGTCAGCAGAATCTCACGGAGATTATTACGACTAGGAATCCAAATGCGACCAAGATAGTAATAAATACCGTTTGATTTGGTGACAAGTTGAGTTTCAGCACCACACTACATTTCCTCTTTCAAGGTATTCTCAATGAAGCATGTGTGGTGAGCATCGCGAATGAGAGCTTCGAGGTCGTGTTGGGCTTGAATACTACGAACACTATATAAATAGCTTCGTCGGCTAAGAGCATCGGGAACGACATTTGCTTTGCCTGGGTGGTAGCGTATCTCACAGTCGTAGTCGTTGAGAAGTTCAACCCATCTGCGTTGGTGCATATTCAGCTCTTTCTGGTTCAAGATGTGTTGTATGCTCTTATGGTCGGTGAAGACCGTACACTTAGTACCATAAAGGTAGTGTCGCCAAAACTTTAACGCAAAAACAACTGCACCGAGTTCGAGATCATGGGTTGTGTAGTTTTTCTCATGAACTTTGAGCTGACGAGACGCGTACGCGATAACCTTGTCTCGTTGCATCAGAACGCAACCAAGACCGAGGTTAGAGGCATCGCAGTAGACTACAAAGTCGTCGTTTCCATTGGGTAGCGCGAGTACAGGAGCGTCGCAAAGCATACGCTTGAGAGTTTGAAAGGCTTCCTCTTATTCGGTTCCCCAAACAAAAGGCTTGTCTTTATGCGTAAGAGATGTGAGAGGAACGGCGATTTTAAAGAAATCAGCGATAAATCGACGATAATAACCCGCCAATTTGAGAAAAGAACGAACTTCGGACGGGGTTTTCGGTGTAATCCAACTCTTAACTACTTCAATCTTCGCGGGATCGACATGAATACCTTGACTGTTGACGATGTGACCGAGGAATTGAACCTCCTCGAGCCAAAATTCACACTTGGAGAACTTGGCGTAGAGGCGATTCCCTTGGAGAAGCTCGAGAACCAAACGAAAATGTTGCGCGTGTTCAAATTTTGATTTCGAATAGATAAGGATATCATCGATAAACACGATGATGAAACGGTCGAGAAAGGGTTTACACACACGATTCATCAAATCCATGAAAACCGCGGGTGCATTGGTAAGACCAAAGGGCATAACGACAAATTCATAATGGCCGTAACGGGTTCGAAAAGCGGTTTTAGGGATATCTTCCTTCAAAATTCATAGCTGATGATAACCAGAGAGTAAATCGATCTTAGAGAAACACGTAGCACCTTGCAATTAATCAAATAAATCGTCGATTCAGGGTAAGGGATAGCGACTCTCGATAGTAAGCTTATTGAGTTCCCTATAATCGATGCACATTCGGAATGATCCATCCTTCTTTTTCATGAAAAGGACAGGTGCGCCCCATGGAGATGTGCTAGGGCGTATGAAGCCTTTATCAAGTAATTCCTGGAGTTGACTCGAAAGTTCACGCATTTCGGACGGAGCGAGACGATAAGGGGCTTTAACGATGGGGTTAGCTCCAGGAATGAGGTCGATATGAAAATCAATATCACGAGATGAGGGTAGACCAGGTAAATCGTCAGGAAAGACAATAGGAAAATCATGAACCACAAGTACCTTTTCCATCGGCTTCATTTCCTTTTCCTTCTCCGCTACTACGATGTGTGCCAATAAAGTCTTGTATTCCTTGCGGAGATACTTGCTTGCTTGAATGCACGACATGAGTTTCAATTCCTTCGAAGATACTTCGCCATAAACACAGAGTTGATCGCCATTAGCCAGAGAGAAATGAATCATCTTTTTGAAACAAACAACTTTAGCACGATTTTCTCGAAGAAAATCCATGCCTACTATGATATCAAAACTACCAAGTTGCATCGGAATGAGATCGATTGGGAAAACGTGATTGTTGAGTTCAAGAGTACAATCAAGGAGAACAGAACTAACGGTGACGGTTCTTCCGGTGGCAATTTCTACGTCGAACGTCGTTGGGAGGTTAGCGCGTTTACAGTTTAGGAGCTTTTCAAATTCAAACGACACAAAACAGTTATCGGCTCCAGTATCAAATAAACACGAAGCATAAATACCGTTAACGAGAAATGTACCATTGACAACGTTGTTGTCAGTTTGAGCCTGGCGGACATTCATTTTGAAAGTTCTTCCGCGGACTGCTTGCTGTGGTTGTTGCTGCTGCTGCTGTTGTTGATGTTGTTGCTGCGGTGGTTGCTGCGGCTCTTATTTCACCACTCGATTCGGGCAGACGTTAGCGAAGTGGTTAGGGTCATTGCATGAGTAGCAGGCTCGTGCATGAGCAGCGGGAGCAGGAGCTGCTTGGTTACCCTAAGGAGCGGGGAGTGGAGTTGGCAGTGCTGGAGGAGCTTGAGCTTGTTGATGTGGGCCAGTGCGACAGTTCACTCTGAAGTGTCCATAGAGATTGCAATGGACACATTAACGACAAGCTATCCCAGCTGGGTGATGATAGGTACAAGTAGGGCACAGAGGGTGAGGACCAGTATACGCACGCTTAGCAGGCGGTGCGTTGGTCACAGGTGCTGCGACTTGACGGTTCTGGTTCTGGTTGGGTTGGACAGGAATAGCGTTGAGAGGAGCGGCAGTAGTGGCGTAATTCTTGTTGTTGTTACCCTTGCATTTGCGACTCTGGCGTGAAGACTTCGAGACTTGAGGTGCTGTGGTTTCAGGAGCGGGGGTAGCAGTGACTTGGTTGAGATTCTTGGTTGAGGTTTTGGAATAACCAGCCAAAACTCACTTATCATTGATCTCAGCGGCGAGTTGGTAAGTTTCCTCAATGGTAGTGGGCTTAGCTGCCTGAACAAAGTCAGCTACATAATCGGGTAGACCGCGAATGTACTTCTTGATCGTGACACCCAGAGTTGTCACTTGACCAGGACAGATAATGCTGAGCTACTTAAAGTGAGCGGTGAGACTGGCGTTGTCACCTCCTTCTTGCTTGATATGCCAGAATTCATTCTCTAGCTTTTGTATCTCATAAGGAGGGCATAACTCCTTCATCATAAGCTCCCTGAGCTCTTCCCATGAAAGTCCGTAAGCTGCATCATTACCGCGCCTGTTGCGCTCCGCAGTCCACCAATCCAGAGCCCTGGACTGAAAAACTCCAGTTGCGTTAACAGTACGCAGATTTTCTGGGCATCCGTTTTGCCTGAAGGTGACTTCGATTGCTTCAAATGACTGAAACATGGCACTGGGCCCATCTTCACCCGTGAAGTTAGCAGGACCGCATGCCTTGAATTGCTTAAAGCTGAACGGAGCTTTGGGCGAGTCGCTTTTAGATTCGACAGATGACTTGCTGCTGACCTCATTGATCTCACTGACAATCTGAGGTATGACTTTAGCCATTTCCTTGGCGACGAGAGAATCGATGCGCTTGTCATTTCTGCTTCTCTGAGCGTTGCGGCGAGTGTGAGAACCAAGGGAAGACATTGTCTACAGTAGACATCGTCGTATGATTTAGACGAGATTCGATTACATCGGGTTTCGTATAGTTTAGCGTATCATAAAAACTTCCTTATTATTATGTACTACTCCATAAAGCACAGGAACACGTCCAACAAATAGGCACATAGTCACGTAAGCACAAAACCCACATAGGCACATAAGCACGTTAGCACAGAAGCACGTAGTCCACGTAAGCACATATTTTGCACCTATTCACCTACATATTTTGCACATATTCACCTATATTTCAAGTCTACGAAGCGCGTTCGAGAGTAGCGAGCGATAGTGAGTAGCGTAGGCGAGTAGTATAGCGTGCGAGATTTCATAGTTTGGCTGCGATTTGTTAGCATTTTGAGCTAATAGTGTTGTGCGAGTTGTGCGCGTTTAGCAAAGCGAAGAGCGGATAAAGCGTATAAAACCTCCAAAATCGAAACATATAAACTTTTAAACACATAAAAGCACATAAAATCGAAGAGAATCAGCAGCTGTGAGCTCAGAATCGAAACATATGTCTTGCATGTTAGACATCGGCCACCCAAAGTGATTCGACTATTCACAAGGAACTCGGGCACACACTTGGGCCTAAGAGACTGTGCTCTCGCCAAACTATGGCGAACGGCGTGCATCCATTCGGCTACTACGTGACTCAAATCATTGGAATCCATCGAGACTTTGGTGAGAGTTTTGTAAAAATCCAAATAGCGAGTGGAACTAATCGCTAAGGTGCGGGTTTCACCCCTAACTTAACAATCCTGTTCCTGAGAGTGTGGCAAAACCATGAGATAGAGAGGGAGAATTTCATCAAGATATGGATTTCACTCCTGACTCAACGAAGATCCTCGTGCTGAGAGTAGAAAAATTTCACGTCGAGTGAGTGAATCTATCGAGAGTTCTTGGTTTTCACACCTAATCTCGACCAAATCACTCGATTGTGTTATGCTAGCGTTCTCAAAAATGTGTGTATTGTGTCTGCCTTAGGAAAGGTCGTTCTTGCACGAAGTTATAGTATGCGGTGTTCGCGCAAGAATGTAGTTTTAGCGAGTTCGAGAATAAGCTCGTGTAGAACCTCTACTGGGCTCGCACAAGGCGGTCTGTTAGTGCTTAAACTATAGACTATGTCAATTCTAAGACATCAAACCCGGACTACATCGTGTCTCTCCTAATTCCCTATAGTTATGGCTCTGATACCAATCTGTCACACCCCAACCGATGGCGGAATCATCGGGGCGTGGCACTGAGCGAAACAAATTGTTCAAGAGAATCCATAACGACAATTAGTGAGAATATATTTAGCATTAATGTTCCATACCATTAACATATAAAGCATAAACAGTTATTACAGGCAGAGTTTCTCAAAAACAAGTAAACTGTTCCGACAACTCAGATTTATTATTGAAGTTTCTAGACCTCCTACTCGATTCATCACAGCAAACATAGCATCCTATCAACCTGTCACATACGTTAAAATAAAGTCAATACATAGAATGTAAAGGTTAGTACACAAGTTTTAGTAGCATATATTATAGCGAAAGCGTTTACGCATAACCCGCATGTAACACGTAGAAATGTGAATCAAGTAAGCTATCGACAATGACGTATGCAACCGACATGACTGCGAGTGTAGAATGCGCAACACATTATCACCACTGTGACCATGTGAAGTAATACCCTTAACAACCCCTGTCCACGACAGGTGCTGAGTCCAAACTATAGTACTATCGTTGCTACGGTGCCAGGCAACAATCACTGTGTAAAAAAAACATACAAGCATTCATCGAATCACGTATAACATGCGAGAGCGGTTAGCGTTAAAAGTGTTTGCGTTGTGTGTTGATATCATTTGATATAGATAACGTATGTAACACCCAAAAGTGCGTTACGCCAAAAAGGGTTCGAGTATACTCACAGTAGTTCGTAGTGGCTAAACACCATCTGTATTGGATTGAAGGGAGCGCGTGAGAGCTAGCCTGAGCATAGAATGATAGCATAAGCATTGAAAAGCGGGTAAACAGTGCGTTGGGTGAGCTAAGTGTCGAATGGTGAGTTGAATGGGGGGAAACCCATTCTATCGGATGATCATCCGAACGGATGACCATTCGAACGGTTGGTCATTCGACTGAGTGAGTGTGTGTGAATTGATCTCAAACTTTTGAAGTTTTCGTTGTAGTATAATCAAGTCATTCGATCGGATGGTCATCCGGATGGATGTCCATTCGATCGGATGGCTATTCGATCGAGAAGTTTGAAGTTTGGTCAAATTGTTTAAGTGATGAAAGTTATAAAGGGCAAGTCACCTGGTCGAATAGTCACTCGATCGGATGGTCATCCGATCGGATGGCTATTTGATTGGCGGTCCGATGTTTTGAAAATTTCAGTAAGTTTTCTAAGTTCCAAAAGTTTGAGTTTTAACGGAGACGGCGTGACGACGTGTCAAACAACGGGAAACCACACCAAGTCCAGCTCAGTCGATCGGATGGGAATCACCCCATTCGATCAAACTAACTGTTCTGGATGGGGTTTCATGTTCAACCTGAAAATCGGTCGTCTCTCCAGTGGAAATCCGTTTTCAGACCGGCTCTCAACTAGGGAATGAGTAGAGAGCCTGAATGAGTCAAGATTCCATCGGTTTTGAGTGAAAAGTGAAGAAAAAGTATGAAAACTGTTGGAAGATGTTGAATCTTGTTGAGATTCAAGTAAAATAGTGTGGAAATCCTTTCGATCTGGACAAATCTTGATGAGTTGATGTCACACTACTGTTCTCATAAGAAACCGAGATGACGTCAACTTAAAGAAGTCCAAATCAGGTGATTTCATGGTGCAATTCAGTGATTTTGATGGTGAAGATGATGAGAAAGTATGTAGTGATGATGGAAGTACAAGATTTAGGAAGAAAACTTACGAAAATAGCCTTGAATCGAGTGAAATGTGCTTGAGAACGAGCTGGGAGCGAGTTGGGTCAGATAGAGCTGTCACATCAGTGAACTATGATGTGACAGGTGGGTATTTATAGTGTGAGTGGGTGTGAGGCGGTGCAGGTTAAGTGGTCAGATGGCCAGTCGATCGTCATCCGGTCGGATGTCTATTCGATCGAGTGGTCATTCGATCAGACGGCTTGTGCGAGTTGGTTTTCCGACTTTCGTTTCGTGCGATAAGCGTTGTGTTGCGTTTAAGCGAGTTGCAAGTAAGCGTTGCGATGAGATAACCACATAACATTTGTTGGTGCATGCATCTTTCGACTTCGTCTTGTATCGAGTCTTGTATTGTACTAGATAGATCAGGGCACGAAAAACGAGAATGTGTATTTCTGGGTAATTCCGCTTGAAATGACACATGAGTCGTTTCAAACGAAATCAACTTACTAATTCCATTTGAGTGATTCCGTGCGGAATCTGATTCCATTTAGGACTGTTTCAAGCGGAATTACAACCCTATATATACCTGTCATGTCTAGTCATTTGTAACGATTCTGATTCCGGTAGCGAAGCTCGGCCGAAGTGTCTACAGCATTGTAATCGATTTGTTTTCAATCAAAAGACAGTTTAAAGTGATTATCTTGCTGAATTGAACTCGATACGTCTGTTTCCGCCTTTCGTATTGAGAAAAACTCTTCTGATCAACTCGTTCGGGTCTGAACACGATCCTACAAGTGGTATCATAGCTCAGGAGGAAGAGTTCTTACCAATTCAGCTGCAATTTCTGATTTCTACACTTTCTTTTTCAAAATTAACAACTTTTCACGGTTAAAATCGGCTAATTTTCTCACATATTGAGTGAAACTGTGTTTTAATAAAGCCTTGAAAGTATTGGATCTTAATTCGATCTAAAATTGGTAAATTTTGTAATTTCGCTTGAAAAACAGATCGAGAATGATGACATCAGCATAATTTCGCTTGAAGTGACAGTTAATTTCGCTTGAGTAATTCCATTCGAAATCAGCTATTTCACTTCAGATTGTAATTCCGTTTGAAAGAGTGTTAGTTTACACGAAATTAGGTAATTTCGTGTGAAGGTGGTATTTCGTTTGAAAAGTGATTCCGTGTGAAGAGGTGATTTCGCTTCAACTGTGATTTCGCACCAAAGGCTATTCCTTTTGATACTTAATTCCGTTTGAACATTCTGATTTTTGTGATATTGAAAACCGAATCATGGAAGAGGAATTTTATAACGCATTTGCTACTACCCCAACTACTCCGGCTAGTGTTACTCAGAACTTGACAATGGAAAATGAAACGGGCACTATGCAAAAACCGCCTAAGCTCATGAATATCGAGGAGTATAAAGGATGGGAGGAACGTTTTGAGAATTGGGTGCAAGCAAATTATTTGGATGCTTGGGAATGCGTGGAAACGAAATATGTTAGACCATTGAATGATGAGGAAGAGGAGATTGCTATTAAAGATCTAAGTGTTGATGATAGAAAGAAATACAAAAATGAAAAGATGATGATTAGTCTATTGCATCAAGCTGTGAAGGAAGATATCTTGGTTTTACTGCAACACACTGGAAGTGCATATTCAATTTAGAGAGCTTTAAAATCAAAGTTTGTCGGTAGTAAATAAATGATTAAAAACAAAAAATTACTTCTGAAGAAAGAGTTTGATCTATTTCGTGGTTTGAGAACTGAGAGCACCAAGCAGATCATTGAAAGATATTGCAATTTGTTAGTTCAAATGAAGACAGTGAACATCAATAAAGATAATGAAGAATTGGTTGAAAAGCTAGCTGATGCATTGCCACATGAAACTTGGGGCACGTATCTCATGATGTTGAGGAACAAGAAAGATTTTAGTAACCTAACACTGAATAAGTTCATTGAAAAGCTTGAAGCTCAAGAGATGGAACAGGGAAAGATCTCAAGAATGAAAGATTTTGATGGTGAACAAGATATTGGTCTTTATTACAAAGGAGGTATCAGTGATAAGTCAAACATGTCACCAAAAGTTGAGACTGCATTCAATGCTAAGAGTTCATCAGGAGGGTCATCAAAAGGATCAAACAGCAAAACTGAATTTTCTTCATATCCATCATATGATCCAAACTTTTCAACAACAAAGAATGGAAAGAAGTTACAGTGCAACATGGTATTAGATCTTGAAAATGGTCAAAATTACACTGAGGAGGTTGCAAAAAGTCACATGTCTTTGTTGGTGACTGTGTTACAATCATATGAGAGTTTAGTGGCAGGTCGGATCGGGAATCCTATGTTGACAAAAGAGGATTACGATCAGATTGATGCTGAGGAAATGGAATTGATGGATATAAAATGGTGTTTAGCGAGTGTTTTGAGGAGAGCCGAAAAGTTTAAACAAATTACGGGAAGACATGATTTCCGTGATGCAAATGTTTCTACTTTAGGATTTGATAAATCTAAAGTTACTTGTTTTCGTTGCAGGGAAAAAGGACACTTCAAGAGAGAGTGCCCAAATCGCGAAACAAGTGGAGCTCAAAATCCGTTCAACAACAATGATTACTATCGGAAAGCAATTTATCATCAAGTTGCTCAACAATTGTAACACCCCGAAAATGGGTTTGGTAATCAAACCCCGTTAATAATAAAAGACGGGTAAAGTACCGTTAGTGGTAAAATTTACCCGGTAAATATTAGGATTTAAATAATTAATCCTAATGTTAAATAAAAAGTGAATAAAAGCTTTTAAGGAAAACAAGGTATATAGAAGGCCCGAGATAACGGGACTTAAAATAAAACGGGTTATGACTACCCCGAACTCACTAAGTTAAATTAGCAAAGTTTAACCTAGTTAACAAAACAAAGTACTGTTGAAAATAAGTAGGTTGTAGCCTACTTATTAGTTAACAAAACTTGAGGGGCCAAAGGTGTAATAATCTAAAAGATTATTTACTAAAATCAAAAACAAAACACACACACATTTAGTGTGTTCGTGAATGACCAGGAGAAAGCTCCAAGGAGAGCCAAAACCCTAACTCCAACAAATCAACAAATTGAAGCTCAAATCAAGACCCAAATCGATGCATGAATGCATATAAATGATCACCTAGTCGTGGGGATCACAAGGTATGTCGAATTTTCAGTTTTGGTGATACTTTGAGATTATGATGAACAATCATAATCAAAATTTTGGAATGAATGTTGAATTTATGAGTGTCATTGTGATTATATCTTGGTTTAGAGACAAACCCTAGTAGAAATCTTGATGAATTGTTGTCAAACTAGGGATTTGATAATTACCCTATTATGAGCTAAGTGGGTTTTGGTTGAATCGATGAAATTGATGTTCTAATGGTGTTTATAAACATCACACTAACTCATATGAATGAACTACTTGAACAAATTAGAGATTTTGTTAAGAGTTCATAAGTAACTAGAAGTGGGTTTTGTTAGATATGATGAAATCATGAAGAACTTGAAGTAATATCACTTGTATGTAATTAACAAGTAAACTAGGAAGTGGGTTTTTATGTAATAGTAAAGATGATGATAAGTTTATGTTTAAAATCATCATATTAGATAATGGAAACAAGGCACTCAAACAAATTAAGTGATTTGGGAACTTGTTCATACATGATTGAAATGGGTTTTGAATGTTATGATGAAATTTGGTAGCCATGTTCATGTAACTAAGTGTATAAGATCATGTTAGATACTAATTGATAGATAGAACTTGAATGTGCATTTATATGCTAAGGGGCGTTTGACTTTTAGTAGTCAAACCGACCATTAATAAGATCAAATGGTAATTGTGATAGAAAATATGTAAGATGGAATAGTCATAATTAATGATGACTAATATAACCGTCTTACGAATTATGATGATAGTTTGACGCTTGACAAGCTAGGTGGAGGCTTGGAAAGGAAGCGGGTCAAACGAAGCAAGAATGGCGGAAAAGCATAATTCGGATGCAAGGTAAGTATAGCTTACACTAGTCTTAAATTGTGGAATGTTTTCTTATCATAAAAATTATGAATGAGATATCTAAACAATTGAAATATGATGTTCCGTCGTGTAGTCGAACGGAACAAGAAAATCAAAGATGATAGAAACCATAATAATGGTTAAAAAGAAGTAAATTGATAATTTGGTCATATTATGTCGAAAGCAATACACGGTTTATAATTAAAATGACCATAAGGTGTTAAACGGAAAGAGACATGTAGAGGAGATGATAATAAATATCATCTCGCAAAGATAAATGGTCATTTTGGCCAAACGGGTCAAAGGGTGTAGACAACACCTTTTGACTATAAAGACTAATGATTCTTTTGTCGAGTAATATGCTTACAGGAATAGATATCCAAGGGATATTCGCATCGTTCTTAATTAGCGAATATAAAGCAAGGTATTAAAATCGGGTTTATTTGTTGATCCGAGCCAGGTACGCTTAATTATGATGTATGTAAAAGTGCTAATTTGGTCAAATAATTGGTGATAGCCCTTCATTGTAAAAGAAGGACCAAAATTGACCAAAACGCCCTTGTAGGCTATATTGAACAAACAACTCTTAGAGGTTGTTTGGAAAGGAGTCTTATGATTAAACAAAAGTTTAGAACGAGTACGGGTAGTGAAAGATGTAATTCTTGGGCCAAAAGACTCCATATGAGTCTTTGCCGTAAAATGATATTTCAAGGGGTATAAATCCGGAACACATAGATATCTACTTTAAATCCAACACACATTTAGTTGTGATGGAAAAGTACTAGATAAGAAATATAGGTTACAACGCTAGATTAGAATGAAAGCGAAATTGAGCTTAAAAGTGCTTAAAATATCCTTAATGGGTCGAAATAAGCATACTAGTAAAAACGGGTTTAATTTGGGTAATAAACCTATGATTAGAGCCTAATACGGTATATCACAATTATTTGATGAAGTGTATCAAATATATGAATCAAATAAATACATTGTTTGATAAAATGCATAACCGGGTCAAATTTTGGTAAAAGAGTAATAAGCCGAAGACTTAAAAGTCTTGAATTTTATCAAGCCGGATGCCGGATTTTAACTCCATATGATGGAGAATCAAATTACAAATATGTAGGAAGAAACGGTAGATCAAACGGATAAGCGGTTTGAAAGATACGAAAGATTTCGTGTCAAATTACGACAAATAGAGAATCTGGATGCAGAGTCCACCGTAATTTACGGTCCCACCGTAAATTACGGTGGAGTTGATTTGGTTATGGTGCTGAATGTCTGTTTTACGGCAGAAGAATTGAAATCCAGGTGCCACTGTAATTTACGGTCCCACCGTAAATTACGGTGGAGATTTTTTTATTTATATTTTGTTTTTCTTTTGAAAATCATTTGTTTCCCGGACATCGTTCGAACATGATTAAACCCCGTATGACTAAAGCATTTCATGTTTTATGAAATGTAGGTTCACCTTGGATGCCGGAAGACGATCAAGCTCAGCGAAGAACCGAACACGATAAAGTTACACGCTTCCGCACTTTGCCACGTTGTAAATTTTGAACAACGAATTTCGATCACGTTATGTAGAATAAATTATAATTTGTAAAAGTTTTAACAAACCCGTATTTTTATAGTATGTGTAGTCTTAACTACACATCTAATTGTTGGTATTTACACGATAAACGTTAAATAGAAACCAGGGTGTTACAACAATCAAATCAACAAGAACCACAAACTGCACATGCTAGGAAGGCAATTGAGGAGTCATCAAAGAGAGCTTGCATGGTGAATCAAGATGGTAAAAAGTCTACAAGTGGTTTCAGTTGGGACAAATATGTTTCAGCTGACAGTAAAGCGTGTCTGATAAATCAAGATGATGAAAAATTACCAGAAGGATTCAGCTGAGCAAATTTCAGTTGGGATGATTATGATCCTAACAAAACTCCAAATCACAAAGCATTTGTTGCTCAAGTTGCTGATGACAGTGATAATGATGATGATTATTATGCAAGAAAATTGGAAAAGGACTTAAGAATGATAGAGGAGAATGACAGTGATGATGAAAAAGCTAAAAAGAAAAAGAAAAAAAATTAAAAAACCCGCTAGCAGTGATGATGAAGAAGTTCCTGTGATAAGGAAGAAATTGAAAGACATTCCAGTTTTCAAAGTTGATGCAGAAGCTGATACACAAAAGATTCCGATGAAATGTGAAAATTATGAAGCAGTGAAGAAGCAAAACAGTACTTTGATTCATAACATGAACAGATTGAAAGAATCGTATGATGTTCTGAACAAAGCAATGAATCAGTACAATCAATCAAGCAGTGAACAAGCAACAGCAATGAAGACACTTCAAGGAGCTTTCATGACAAAGCAGAAAAGTGTTAACAATTACATTGAAAAATGTGTTGTGCTTGAACAGAAACTGGAAACACAAAGGATTGAAACAGAAAGAGTTAATAGGTTGTTAAAAAGTTACTCATGTACTTCTTATGTTATTGACAGGGTTTATCCAACTGTTGAAGGCATTTGATGAAGATGAAGTATCTGAAGACAAGAATTCTAAGAAGAAAAAGAATACTGAAGTGAAGATTTCTGGTAAGAAACAAAGTGCCAGTTATACAAAGTGTCCACCCCCGCTTGAAAATGGATATTCTCCACGAAATCCAAATTCAGAAAGAGTAAAAAAGGCAACCAATTTACAGTGGGAGTCTGAGTCTTCAGAAAATTTGCCAGAAAATATTGATGTTACTTTCACATCATCTGACACTGATCATGAGTCCGAGTTAATAAAGAAAGTGGTCGATCAGGTGTTGGATAACGATGAAACTGAGGAGTCAAAGTTGGAGTCAAAGTCTGACAAATCATAGTCAACAGTAAAAAAGGACAAAAGGGTTTACAATAAAGATTTTTTGTTATCAAAATCTAATTTGAATGACGAACCAATCAAAGTGGCTTATACTTTGAATGATTCTGACAAATTATATTCTGATGAAGAATTTCCAATAAGAGGTGTTAAACCTGACATGATCAAAAAGATTTTCAAACTAACAGAAATTAATATTTCTGAAATAAAAGATGTAAATTTTTCTGAAAAATCTAAACCTTACACCTCAAGAGTTCAACAACGTTTAAATAAGAAAAAGGGTTACAGTTCTGGTTCAGGTTTTCAAAAGAAACCAAACCATAACGGTAATTTCAAAAGAAAAGGTCTTGGCTTTATTCCACCGAAAAATCATAAAAATGAGAAAACTTATAAACCAAAAACTGTATTTGTTTCAGGAACATCATCTGAAGAAGAAAAGGAGCAGTTGTTCAGGAATCAATCGAACAAAGAATTCCTTGCGAAGAAGCAAGAGGAAATAGAGAAAAATGCTGCTCAACAGAAAAGAGAGACAAGAACTTGTTTTAACTGCAAAACAGTGGGACATATTGCCAGAAATTGTTCAAATGCAATTCAAACAAAACAGGGAGTTTCTGAAAAACTAAAAGATAAGATGGTTGAGAATGAATCACCAACTCAACAATTCAAAGTTTTCAAAAATTCGAAGTTTGAAGTTGGTGAATGTTCAAAGAGATTTTACAAGAGAAAAGCAAATCTTGATAACCACAAGTGGGTTGTTAAGAAATCTGTTGATAGTTCTAGCAATGATTCTGATTCGTCAAAATCAGAGGAGCTATTTTCAGGCGATGAATCTGATTCCACAAAGTCAGAGGAGCCACATGTTGAGTTAAATTTGGAAACATCAGTACCTCCAATGGACGATGTCAATTTTCCACCATTGAGGGCTGAAAATTTTAAACAATAGGTTGGCAAAATTGAGATTTCAAATCAATTTTTCTCTGAAAAGAAAGAATTTGATATTAAAAAAGTTTTTAACCCCAAAGTGCACCATATTTTTGGTAAAATGGTTGATGGGAAGGTAAAAGGGGTGAAGGAATTTTATGAGAAAAAATTGAAGAAACCAGGTAAAAGTGTGACATCTCAGGTTTGTGACTGGGATGGAACATATTATGATGAGTGATAAGTATGACTTGCCGGAGCTTCCAGGTTGGTAAGTGTAGAGCAGGTATTGGCATCTTTCTTGAGAAATTCACTCTGGTGATATTTCGATCTTTAAGTGGTTGAAAAAGGGTTTTAACATACAAGTGGTAAATCAGGGGCATTAAGTTGTACTTGATTTTCTACAAATGGTGTTTGTTGTTTGAATTTAAACTGTTAAATATTTTTCAAGAGGTTGAAAATGAACAAGGTGATGAACGAATCCCCTAAACTACAAGTGGTTTTATGAAATCAACACAACTTATTTTCCGGAAAAACCATTTGATTAAAACAAACTTAAGTGTTTTGAAATCACAATGGGAAAATAGTTTGTTGTGAGGGGGAGTTCTGATTGTTTATGCCAAGTGGATGGCGAAATGAAGTGATTTGATATCAGTTGTCATTTTATTTGTATAGTTTGTTTTCAAATTTCTTTTAAATGATTTTGAATTTTAGGGGGAGTAAGAATTTCTAAAAATCCAAAAACTTTAGAAAATATTGAAAAACAACAAAAACATAATAAAATGAAAAAAGAGTTTTGTTGAGAAAAGAGGAAATGATAGTACATCAGTGGACGATCACAGCATGCTAAAGAAATGGAAAGTTAAAAGGTGATAAACGGTCTCACTGATGATGTGTCAGTAGGTTTTTACACATTTAGTAGATTGTGACGAGATATAAACCTAAATTTCAAACTTGCTTATATCGTGGGGAACATCTCTCGGATATATGGGTAACCCCCGAAATCTTGTTTAAAAGGTCCCTCTTTCTGAGATACTAGGTCTTTATACTCAGTGATATCTGGGGTATTATCCCGGGACTTCTGATTTTGCGGAAGCAATGGCCTAGTCCTCGTATAATACTTTCTGCTTGCTTGAAATATAGCATCGCCCTCAGTACAAAAAATGATGAAACATTGAAAAATGCTAATCATGTGTTGTTGAAGAAAAGATTCTCTAAAGGGAACACACCAAAAGTCGAAGCCGTCATCTCTTTGCTGAACGGAAGTTCTGACTTGAGCTCTCACGGTCCTCGCAATTTAACCCTTTACAGATATCATCTGTGGTATACTCACCTGTAAGACTGAATATTAGGATTTGGATACGGGAGTATATTCTGAGGTGGGACACGCGAATAAGTTTAAGTCTCTAAAACCTTAATCTCATATCTCAAAACAGTTGAACTTTGTGTGAGAATTTAAGTGGATCAGTATACTGATAATCTAAGTGAATCGTTTAGAACTTAAAATGTATAAAGCTTAACGGTGTTGGTGATTTGTCTCATAAACTGATTTGATCCTCTTACGCAAACTCACAAAAATATTGTCTGTAAATAGTTCTTTACTGCATTTCATTCTAAATTCATAAATTCCAAAAAGATTTTAGTGTGTTTTAGCATAAATTTTGAAAAATTCAAAAAGATTTTCGACAACTGATGTTGGAGAGCTGATTTTCAAAATTCTAAATGCTAAACATGATGAACAAAAGGTTTGGGAGAATTTGTTTGAGATGTTTAAGATGAAAAAGTGTTTGAAAATGAAAATGTTATTTTTACAAGTGGTTCATCAGTGATTAACATTGTAAAATCATTTATTGATTGGTGTATTCAAATGGTAAGCAGAGAATAAATTTGTAAAATTTTAAAATTTGTGAAATTTATTGTAAGGTAGAGAATGTGCAGGTTAGCCAGGTTCTGATATCTGAAGATCATATGGTTTCAAGAGAGCCAGGTTTCGATCCTGAGCAGGATGTGAGCCAGTTCATGATCTTGAACCAGTAAGAGCCAGACTGCGATCCCAAGTACAACTTAAGGGGGAGTCTGAAGATTGTAGAGCCAAGTTCAGATTCTGTTGTTCACGCAAGCTGATGATGCTGATGAACTTAAGGAATCAAGAGATCTTGGATGATAGTGAGATAAGAGCCAGATCGAGATTCTGGAAGAAGAGAAGACAGAGATTGAGGATACTTTACATTGTTAGATACTTCAGGAGAGGTCGAGAAGACTGATAAAGACTGAAGATGTTGAAGACTCGACACTGAAGACTCGTCAACATTCGATGGGGAGTCTGTTGGTGCATGCGTCTGTCGACTTTGTCTTGTATCGAGTCTTGTATTGTACTAGATAGATCACGGCACGAAAAACGAGAATGTGTATTTCTGGGTAATTCCGCTTGAAATGACACATGAGTCATTTTAAACGAAATTAACTTACTAATTTCGTTTGAGTGATTCCGTGCGGAATCTGATTCCGTTTGGGACTGTTTCAAGCGGAATTACAACCCTATAAATACCTGTCATGTCTAGTCATTTGTAACGATTCTGATTCCGGTAGCGAAGCTCTGCCGAAGTGTCTACAGCATTGTAATCGATTTGTTTTCAATCAAAAGACAGTTTAAAGTGATTATCTTGCTGAATTGAACTCGATACGTCTGTTTCTGCCTTTCGTATTGAGAAAAACTCTTCTGATCGACTCGTTCGAGTTAACAAATAACACACATAATATCTAAGATAAATAAAAGTAAATCTGCGTTTCGAGTTGCGATGAGATTATGTTGGATATTTTGGTGTAATTTGAGATTGCATGTGACATACAAATAAGAGTGCACGCTTATTTGAATGTCATCGGGACTAACAGGGGATCCAAGGGGGCAGCGCCCCCTTGGCGGGGGTTCGGGGGAAGCGCCCCCGAGAGAAGCGGGGTCCAAGGGGCGGCAGCCCCTGGCGGGGTCCAAGGGGAAAACTGAAAATACGCTCTTTCAAACGTTTTTTGAAAAACCCTAGAGGAATTTACAGTTTGTGAGAATCCCTCAAAATTCTCTCAACCAAATTCTTATACAGAAATCTAGAATCAATTCTGATTTTATCCGATCAAAGATTGGTAGCCACTCCAATTGTTTGATCTGAAAGTGATTACACGACTTCAGATTTATCCAAGCAATTTCGAATTTCCCCAACAAAGATCAAACAATTCAGTGAAGATGACAAGCGGTGGTGAATCTGCGAAGGCTATGACGAACAAATTTGTGAAATTAGACAAGTTTGAAGGGCAAGACTTCCGTCGCTGGCAAAAGAAGATGCATTTCCTGTTGACAACATTGAAAGTGGTGTACGTTCTGAGTACCCCGATGCCCGAGGAAGTGACGAATGAGCTGCTGGAACTAACTAGGAAGCGTGGAAAGTGGCTGAATGATGATTACATCTGTCGTGGGCATATTCTGAATGGTATGTGTGACTCTCTTTTTGATATATATCAAAATGTTGAATCTGCAAAAGAACTGTGGGAATTACTAGAGGCCAAATACATGGCTGAAGACACATCTAGTAAGAAATTCTTAGTCAGTGATTTTATGAATTATAAAATGGTTGATGATAGATCCATCATGGAACAATATAATGAATGTCTAAGAATTATGGGTCAATTCGAACAACATGGTTTAAAGATGGATGAAGCAATTTCTGTTCCATCTATCATTGATAAACTTCCTCCTTCTTGGAAAGATTTTAAACATACTTTAAAACATAAGAAGGAGGAAATGAATCTGGTTGAACTTGGAAGTTGTTTTCGAATTGAGGAGTCATGTCGGGCCATGGAAAATGTTAACAAAGATAAACACGTTGGTGGGTCTTCTGTTAACATGGTGGAAGAAATTGGTCCTGGTTTCAAAAATTCTAACAAGGGAAACAACAAAAGGAAGTTTCAAAGTGGGCCTAACAAGAAGAACAAGGTTGTGAAGCGTTCAAAACAGACTAAGGATGAAGGCTGTTGGAAGTGTGGTAAACCAGGACACTTCAAGAGAGATTGTCGTGTTGGTAAAGCCAAGAACGAAACTGGTACTAGTGGATCCTCTAAGGATCCAAAGCAACAAGATCAGAAATTAAACTTTAATTATAATTCGGATGTGAATTATGTTTCACTAATTTCTGAAGCATTTTATGTGCAGGATGATTCTGTTGCTTGGTGGTATGACTCGGGAGCAACAAGTCACGTATGTAAGGATCGAAGATGGTTCAAGGACCTTACATTAATTGAAGATGGATCTGTTTTAAAGATGGGAAATGTTGCAACGGAGCCAATCCACAGAATTGGAAGTGTAGTACTAGTATTTACTTCTAGAAAAACTCTAAGTTTAAGTAATGTATTGTATGTACCTGGCATTAGGAAAAACTTGTTATCCGGTATTGTATTAAATAATTGCATGTACAAACAAGTGTTAGAATGTGACAAGTATATCTTGTCAAGACATGGTTCTTTTATCGGATTTGGTTACTTATGTAATGGTATGATTATGTTAAATCTAGAAGTGCCGTTTGGTGATAATTCTGTTTGTATGATTGATTCTGTATCTAATGTAAATTCATCTAAATCTGAATTATGGCATGCTAGATTAGGACATGTACATTATAAACGACTTATGGAAATGTCTAAAATGAGCTTAATTCCGGCAGTAAATTTAACAAATGAAAAATGCCATATCTGCAAGTAGAATAAAATAACTAGAAAACCCTTTATGCAACATGTTACTAGAGAAAGTAAACTTTTAGATTTGATACATAGTGATTTATGTGATTTTCATGGTACACCATCATTAGGTAACAAGAAGTATGTTGTAACCTTTATAGATGATGCTACTAGATTTTGTTATGTTTACTTGTTACATGCAAAAGACGAAGCTCTGGAAAAGTTTAAAATCTATAAACAAGAAGTAGAGCTTCATCAAAGTGAATTGATCAAAACTCTACATACCGATAGAGGTGGTGAGTATTTTGATCTGGTGTATTTCCAATCAACTGGAATAATACACCATACCACAGCTCCTTACACACCGGAACAAAATGGTGTGGCGGAAAGGAAGAATAGGACACTAAAAGAGATGGTTAATACCATGTTGTCCCATTCGGGTCTAAATAATGGGTTTTGGGGAGAGGCGATGTTGACGGCTTGCTATTTGTTAAACCGGGTTCCTAATAAAAGGAACAAAACAACCCCTTTTGAGCTTTGGTATAAAAAGCCACCCGAGTTGCAAAAACTGAGAGATTGGGGTTGTAGAGCCGTGGTAAGGCTCAATGATCCTAAGATAAGAAACTTAGGGGAAAGAGGTATAGAATGCATTTTCATTGGATATGCGGAGCATTCATTTACTCACAGGTTTTATGTAATAGAACCAAATGACCACGTATCAATCCATACGGTCATTGAGGCAAGAAGTGGAAATGTAGAATATGATGAAGAGAGATTCTCATCTATACCTAGGCCAAAGGATATGAATCATTCTTTAAAGATTTCTAGTGGAAAAGAAATTATGCCTTCAACTAGCACTGAACCAAGAAGGAGTTCGAGAGAAAGAAAGGCCAAGTCTTATGGTGACGACTTTCAATTGTACTTAGTTGAAGGATCTAGGGTTGATATTAACTTTCAATATCAATATTGTTTCAATGTCGATGAGGATCCAAAGACATATAGTGAAGCAATGGCTTCAAGGGATGTTTCTTTTTGGAAAGAAGTCATCTAAGATGAAATGGATTCTATCTTGCAAAATAACACTTGGAAATTGGTGGATTTACCTCCTGGTTGTAAACCATTGGGAAGTAAATGGATCTTCAAGAGGAAGATGAAGGTGGATGGTACTATTGATAAGTTTAAAGCCAGATTAGTAATCCAAGGGTTTAGACAAAAGGAGGGTATTGACTTCTTTGATACATATGCTCCTGTAGCAAGGATATCTACCATTAGATTATTATTAGCACTTGCTGCTATACATAATCTTAAAATTCACCAAATGGATGTGAAAACTGCATTTTTAAATGGTGAATTAGATGAGGAGATTTACATGAAACAACCAGAAGGGTTTGTTTTGCCTGGAAGTGAAAACAAGGTGTGTAAACTAATTAAATCTCTTTATGGCTTGAAGCAAGCGCCTAAACAGTGGCATCAAAAGTTTGATGAGATTGTATTGTCTAATGGTTTTGTTTTAAACCAAGCAGATAAATGTGTTTATAGCAAGTTTGATGCTTCTGGAAACGGAGTCATGATCTGTTTGTACGTAGATGATATGTTGATTTTTGGTACTACCCAAGATCAAGTTGATAGAACAAAGGAATTTTTATCATCTAAGTTTGCTATGAAGGATATGGGGGAGGCTAAGGTGATTTTAGGTATTAAAATCAAACGTGAGAACAGGGGCATTTCAATCTCTCAATCCCACTATATTGAGAAGATCTTGAACAAGTTTAATTTCAAGGATTGTTCTCCCGCAAGTACTCCTATTGATCCTAGTTTGAAGCTATTACCTAATAAAGGTATTGCAGTATCTCCACTTGAGTACTCAAGAGCAATTGGATCACTTATGTACGCTATGATCAGTACCAGACCAGATATAGCGTATGCTGTTGGAAAGCTTAGTAGATTTACTAGCAATCCTAGTACTCATCACTGGCAAGCATTAGGTCGAGTATTCAAATACTTGAAAGGAACCATTGATTATGGTCTGACTTACATTGGATTTCCTTCAGTGATTGAAGGATATTCAGATGCAAGTTGGATAAACAATAAGGAAGATCATTCTTCCACAAGCGGTTGGGTATTCCTACTTGGGGGAGGTGCTATTTCTTGGGCTTCAAAGAAACAGACTTGCATAACTGATTCAACTATGGAATCTGAGTTTGTAGCCTTAGCGGAAGCTGGTAAGGAAGCTGAGTGGCTAAGAAACTTAATTTATGAGATTCCATTGTGGCCAAAACCAATATCTCCCATTTCTATAAGGTGTGATAGTGAAGCTACACTGGCTAAGGCATATAGTCAAGTGTATAATGGCAAGTCAAGACACTTAGGTGTGAGACACAACATGGTTCGTGAGCTCATCATGCATGGTGTGATTTCGGTTGAGTATGTGAGAACTTAGCTGATCATTTAACCAAAGGGTTAACTAGAGATCTCGTGAAAGTATCAGCTGTGGGATCAGGGTTAAAGTCCATCTGAGAACTCTCATGTTAAGATACCCAGTTCCCACCTAATATGACGTTAGGTGCAGAATTCAATGTGGAAAGCTTAACATCTAGAGTTTGGAACACAACATTAAATCGTCCCAAAGGTATGTGTTTAGATCTGCAAGTTAAGGAAGGTTGAGGTATATCTTCTTAATAGCTCTTTTGAAAAATTGCATTTGCAGGTGCAAGAGTAAAAGAGCTACCTATATGAGCATGAAGTTTAGCTGCTTCAAGAAGATTGGACTTGGCTTTGATATGCTTATGAAGGATAGGGACACAGGCTAGTAAAAGATAGTGTCAAGTTAGATCTATGTATGTAAACTAATGTGTATATTATCTTCATGTATTCATTATGGATATTAAGGGTTCAATCCTTAGTGACACCCTTAAATTCGAATATTTGGAATGTGTAATATACTAATATGAAATTCAATCGTCACGACATTTCATTTATGCATTAGTTTGTTTTTGGTTGCTGTGAACAAGTTAGTTAATCTATGATTACACTAAAATGGGGGAGGTATGTTGGATATTTTAGTGTAATTTGAGATTGCGTGTGACATACAAATAAGAGTGCACGCATATTTGAATGTCATCAGGACTAACGGGGGATCCAAGGGGGCAGCGCCCCCTTGGCGGGGGTTCGGGGGCAGCGCCCCCGAGAGAAGCGGGGTCCAAGGGGCGGCAGCCCCTGGCGGGGTCCAAGGGGAAAACTGAAAATACTCTCTTTCAAACGTTTTTTGAAAAACCCTAGTGGAATTTACAGTTCGTGAGAATCCCTCAAAATTCTCTCAACCAAATTCTCATACAGAAATCTAGAATCAATTCTGATTTTATCCGATCAAAGATTGGTAGCCACTCCAATTGTTTGATCTGAAAGTGATTACACGACTTAAGATTTATCCAAGCAATTTCGAATTTCCCCAACAGATTGCGATGTGACGGCGATGTGATAGTGTTTAGTATAATCATGCGATGCGATATGCGATAAATTACGTTTAAATAGCATGCGTTGTAATAGCGTTAAATGAGATAACTGCGTTTAGTATAAGCGTTGTGAATGCGTTGTAAAACATAGTTTAAAATCGTTAACCTGTTAGCAATAATCGAAATCTCGAGCGTACAAGTCAATTAAGTTAGAAGTGAGCAATAATTAAGCAAGAAATGGTAGATCTGTCATTTCTTATTATAACGACCCGAAAGATCGGGTTGTTACAGTATATTGGTCATTAACAGGAAACCTTTTGGCGGTTGCTGCTGGCGATAATAATGTGACTTTATGGAACAGAACTGTTGATGGAGAATGGCAGCGGGTGACCACTGTTGATTAGCTTTTCATTATGGTCATGTTCTCTTGTTTCCTTACGTGTTTCGTGAATAACGATCATTTTAGATAAGTTTTTTTCGAAGCATTTTGAATCCAGGTTTAGCAAAGAGCTTGGTCTCTAAAAGAATGAGGTAAAGAAACGTCATCCCATCGTAGATGCCAGTTCACCAGATTCAGGTGTGTACATATTGTCTTTTAGACATTCAAGTGACCATTGTTGATTAGCTTTTCATTATGGTCGTGTTCTCTTGGTATTATTTTTTTAGATTTTTATGTTTGATTAAGGATAATTACATGTTCAGTTGATCTTTATATAGTTGATTTGATCAGTTTTTTGTTTTTTTTTATATTTCCAGTAATGAATATCGATTCCGTACATTCATATATAGTAATTTGATGTGCACTTTGTTTGACGATAGCTGCAGTTTGAGCCTCTAAACTGGGTCGGTTTATCTAGCTCTTTTTAACTTTTTAATATCTGTTTGTTCTTACCTTAAATATGTTAGTTTGCATTATTCATTTATTAATGTTTGTTTATATTTGTCATCAGGATGTCAACTTTGAAGCTTTCTTAGGCAAGGCTCACAATTAATTAGAGTTGGATAGATGTTGTAGCTTTGTTCTTTGGTTTAATCTTGGAGATTTTGACACAGGTATTAGATACAACTGATGGCGAACCTTAGGGTCCACTTGGTACCACATTAGTAGACATTGCACACACAACTAAAAACTTGTAAATATTTATATCCATGTATAAAAAAATCCTTTTCAATAGTATCTTACTAAAGTGTATTATATTTGGTTCACTGGTTGTCAAGGAACTAGTTGCTTTTGAGCAAAAATCCTTTTCAATAGTATCTTACTAAAGTGTACAGCGGAGTGCCTAATGGTTGTCACTTTCTTTGTTAAAAAGTGGTGGCTTAATGTGCTTAGAATTTGACTACGCCTCCCACTGCAACATACACATGTTTCATTATATGTGTACTCTTATTTTTTTTAATTATTTTAAGGTTTGAATTATGTTTCATTATCGAATTTCACGTACCGATTTTTTTGGTACCGAATCGGTATCCACTTTTTTGCGTTTTCGGTATCGGTACCGGTATTTTATCGAATTTTACTTTCAAATACCGGTACTGGTACCCATATTTGGCAACTTTCGGTACCGATACCGAGCTCATCCCTAAGTTGGACTAATTATATATCCACTCACATTATTTGGAATTACAAATGTTTTATATAATTGCTTTGTTTCTTTCTCATTGTTATCAACAAGTAGAAAAAAAGACCTTACGAAATGCATGAAAGTATATATGAAAAATAGACAAATATTCAGGATTGATAAGGGCATGTTTTCTATTTTTCATTTGTTATTTATATGTTATCATCTTTGTCCTTTATTTTGTCAAGATGGTTATTGTTACAATATTGAACTACCGACCCTTTAAGTATTTCGAAAGTTAGTTGTTATTCAATAAATCTTCTCTAGATTAATCTAAAGTGAGCTTAACAGACCATGCACCACCAAAACTATGACCCTAGGATCTGTTTTTTTTAACAACAATATTGCATATTTTATCAAATTTAATATAAAATGCGTTTTGTAAGTTTAGAGAAGTTAGTTAAAATTTAGATGTAAATTGTCGACTCCGTCGCAACATGTGGGTTTCCACTAAATAAAAAATGTTGCAGTATACTACATAATGTTTATCATAAGTGTTTCCCTATTTATCATAAGGGTTACTCGTGCGTTGCAGCCGCGAAGCGCGAGTGCTTTTATATATACACACATGGCGTACATACGATTTTTTTAACGTTTTTTGTTTTGAATTATGTTCTCAGCCCATATTATCGACTCCGCTGCAACGCGCGGGTTACCCACTAGTGTTGAATAAGAGATGTAAAAAGATAAAAAAAAAAAAAAAAAAAAATCAGTGTAGCCGCCCAAATACGTACGCCAATTGTATCCAAACAACTATCCCCCTCCTCCATGAAAACGTAAAAATAATTATTCGTCAATCTAGTTAAAGATATCATTCGTTGATATAGTTAAAGAGACCCCTTGGGTGGTCTAGTTAAAGAGATTGATTCGTCAATCTAGTTAAAGATATCATTCGTTGATATAGTTAAAGAGACCCCTTGGGTGGTCTAGTTAAAGAGATTGATTCGTCAATCTAGTTAAAGATATCGTTCGTCGATCTATTTAAAGAGATCCTTTGGTGATCTAGTTGAAAAGACTCTTTGGTGGTCTATTAAAAGAGATCATTTGTTGATCTAGTTAAAGAAACCCTATGGTAGTCTAGTCAAGTCATCACAGGATTATTCATTTGATTTTCTTCCCCTGCACATTATAAAATGAACTATGCAGACTGTGCAAGGAATTACGTAATTATGGATGCATACGTAATTATGGAATTTAGTGCACAGAAACCACAACAAGTTTTGTCATGTGTAATTTAATTTACTAGAAGTTCTGGACCTTGACCAATGTTGTTTTATGTTATACTCTCCGACTTTAATTTCAAGACACACAAGTTTCCTCTAAATTAAATTTCGGGACAAAATTTCCTAAAGTAGGGGAGACTGGGACATCTGTGCCTCTACGACCATCATACAAATATGAATCCAATGAAATTTTGTGTTTCAATCTTGGGATTTGTACAAATACATGTGACTTTTGCACTTATCAATTCTCGTACGATTTCGAGCTCTAAATCGCTTTCTAGAAAGTTATAAGCAAACTGATGCGTAAACGTAATCAGTTTAACGCAACATACACTACGGGATAGCAAAATAATCTTAACATACCTTAAATAACCTTTACATAACTTAGAAATAAGTTTTGGAGGGTTTGGTATGGCAAAAACAAGTTTATTCGATCGCAGGGACTATTTGCATCAAACTGCGAAAGTCTGCCGATTCGTATAGTAACGTACACTCCGGAACATGATCATAAGTTAAACATACCATAAATATCCTTTACATAGCTTAGAAACAGGCTTTGAGGGGTATGCGAAAATAAACTTATTTGATCAAACAGGGACAAAAAGCGTCAAAAAGTGCATAAGTTTGCATTTACGTGCATATCTTACGTTCTGAACATATCCGGACATCCAAAAATTTTTGTGATCATTAAAATATTTTATTTTAGTGATTGGAATGCTAAAATGCCATTCGCCGCGTAATTTAGATCGTTTTTCACGTCCGTTCGTGTATCGTCGTAATTAACCGAACAACGAGACCGTACGACCAAACGAACTGACATCTGAGATATTTTCAAGCATATTTCATGCCTCCTATACTTTAACATCCTTATAGAGCCCTGAAATTGAGTTAACGGGGCTTCAACGCGTCAAAAATCAAGTTTTGAGCTACAGGGGCTGTTCTGCCAATTTGTGAAAGATGCTGATCAGACTCCCTCGCCAGGGGCGAAGACTGGTGCCTTTGTCTTCGCGGCCGGCGAGGCTTGGAGCTGGCAGAAAACTTGTTTTCTTCAATCAGCAGCTGATTCCTTGGTTTTTAACATGTTTTTTTAATACATTGAGCTTGTTTAAGGGCTCCCCTGGTATTTAAAACAATGGGCAACATGTGTAAGGCTAGGATCAAGCTTTGATCCACTCAAAAACACATGTCAATGATCTAAAGGTTCAAGAAATTCTATAAATACCCATCAATTCTTCACTTCCAACTTGCTCATTCTTCTCTTCTTTCACATTGGATCTGATTGGAGCTATCCCTTCTTGGTTGGAGGCTCCATTCTTCAGTTTTCTTTGTTCTTGATCCAAGCTTGGACCCTTTGTAAGTCTCCTTCATGCTTGGTTATGGATTTCAAGCATGAAAGTCAAATAATGTTTGACTTTCTGCTTTGACCATGATTGGTCAACACAAAGTTCGTATGAACTTTGCAACGTGAGCGTAATCACGATGGTTATAGTCCCTTGTGACTATACCTACTGATTACCACATTGATTAGGCGTAGTGACGAGTCAAAGTTTCGGTCAAAATACGTATTTATGCGTATTTTGCAACGAAGCTATTTTTGGGTATCAAAACACCTTGTTTTGATATCAAACTTGTTTTCTAACTTAGTTGAACATGTTTTAACATGTTTAATTCATCACTTTTAGTCTAGTGCTTATATAGGGTCGTAAGTTAAGCGGTCTAAACAACCGCTTAGACTTTCGAACCCGACCCGTTTGGTCGATCATTAGGATCCGACCAAACATATTTTGTGACCATAGTTGTATAGGGAATAACCTTCCGAGGTTATACCTTATGGTCACTTCGTTTAGTTAATTGTATGATAGGTAGTTTATATGCCTTAGGAAAATGACCAAAATGCCCTTTTTATGCATAATTTCATTTTAAGCATATGTAACCTAAATTTTGACATCTAAACTTATTATGCAATGTTATTAGACATGTTAAGGCATATAATACTTGTCATAGGACTAGTTAGGCGGTCCGAACGCGTTTTTGCGCGAACGACAAGTTAAAGTTGCGCAAACTACCTTAACGAGTCGTAACGGGTTATAAGCACTTAGGATAAGTTCCGATTTAGAATGTAGGCTTTGTTAAACCATATTATATGAGTTCCAATACTCATTTGGTTTAAGAAACCTCATTTTATCCGATCTTCCGATTTAGGTCTGGTTTATTAACGTAGTTACCTATATTAGGTGTCGTTTGATTCCGTGATCTTTCAAGCGTTATTTGGTTGTTATTTCAAGACTACTAAGCAATATCAAGTGAGTACATAGTCCCCTCTTTTACGGTTTTCAAATATTTTGGGGTGATACACATGTGCCTACTTGTTACTTTCGTGCTTTCATGACATATACTTGTTATGTTCATTAGTACGCATATAGTACATGATTTCCATTATGCTTTGCTATGTATGTTTACTTAGCATGCTAGCGCATTGATTTACATTACATTACATTTCTGCTTCGTATGATTACTTAGCATACTTAGTACACGGTTTTCACTAGGGCTGGCAATTTTACACGAATACACGATACGAACCTACACGACCTTAACAGGTATCGTGTATGACCTTAACAGGTATCGTGTATGACCTTAACAGGTATCGTGTACTAAATAGGTAGACACGAAACAACCTGTTAATTTTCGTGTCTAAACAGGTTAGATACCTGTTTACCTGTTATATACCTGTTAAGACATGTTAAGATTTTAATTTTAATTAAATAAAAAATATACCATTACTCATTTACTCAAATATAGATGGAATGTGACTCTGTCTTCTTTAGTTCAAAAAAAAAAAAGAAACCCTAATGGCCTAATCTCTCTCAACTCTCTCAAGTTACAGCCGACATCATCCATTCATCCAGATCCAGCGCCGGTCATCCACCGCCGGTCATCCACCACGCCGGTCATCGACCACGCCTGCATCCACCGCCAGTCATCCACCGCTGCTCATCCACGACGCTACGCACAGCCGCTCATTTATGGTAAATGGCTGTGAACTTTTATGTTTTGTTTATAGTTTGAATATGTACAGTTGAAATAGAAACAGGCCTCTAGGATTTTGTCTAGGATGAGTTCTTCAGTCGTTTTAACTTGCTCGACAGTACCCAGTAAGTCAAGAATCGACTGAAAATGCTGATCAGTTAACACCCCAATTGTGGCTTTTGAGACTTTGTGAATCCGATCAATATCTTCAAAAGCTTTGAAAAGCTGTGAATAGATCAAATTATGACAAAACTAGGTCCTTATAAGGAAACAGATCAAATGTGTAATGAAACACACTTCCATATTACGAAACCGGTATGCTTTCCTATCTAGTTTCGCTCCTGCAGCTAATTCCTCAGCTAGATGCTTAGCTCTCCAAATATCATCTTCTGATCAGGAGAAAAAAAGCTATTGTGATAATATGCTCATAAGCATTAACATTCTTTAGGTTATATGAACAACATTGTGCAGCATTTATTACTACTTTCTTGGTCACCAGTAAAAGAACAATTATGTGCAGGTTTGAATTGTTGGAATTAAAGATCTGAGAAGAGAACCATGGGAACTTGGAAACTTTGAACTTGTTTTTAATGGATGTATTGAATTATTTAAGTCTTTTGTGATTTGCCGTTTATGGATTTTTGTTTTAAACTTGTTAAGTATTCAGTATTTATGGATTATTTAAGCTGTTTGTGAACTTTTGGCGAGTTTTGTTTCACTAAACAGGTTCTAAATATGTGATTATTTTAGTGTTCGTTAACAGGTATTCACATGTAATTTTCGTGTATATCGTGTCGTGTTCGTGTCGTGTTCGTGTTTGAAAAAAAGGACACGAAATCTTATCGTGTCGTGTTCGTGTATGGCCTTTCGTGTATCGTGTCTTATCGTGTCGTGTCTTATCGGGAACAGGTATTCACGATATGCCAGCCCTAGTTTTCACATGATATTTGATTCTACATCGACATTTTACCTATGGGGTTGAGTAAATACCCTTTATTCACCATACATGATATTTAGTTCTACATCTACATTTTACCTATGGGGTTGAGTAAATACTTTTTATTCACCATACATGATATTTAGTTCTACATCGACATTTTACCTATAGGGTTGAGTAAATACTCTTTATTCACCATACATGATATTTAGTCCTACCTCGACATTTTACCTATGGGGTTGAGTAAATACTTTTTATTCACCATACACGATATTAGTCGTTATTTGACATTGGTTTGACAAGACATTTTTGGTGGTTTATTTGGTAAGTGATTTAAATAACGAGACGTGTGTAATATGATAAAAGCATGGTGGATACGCCGCTGGTACTTCCTATATATAAGTGCTTTTATGATATTACATATCGCAGGGTTATCTAAACCACTTTGACAGAAACAAAGACATGATACATTTTATACAAAGACACGACATATTGTTTAGAAGACATTGTTTTACAATTAACATATTTTATACAAACTCGTTTTTACTTGGTTATTTATTTAACCATGCACTATTCTTTTATATCATCTGATTTTCATATCGAATTTCATAAGATTTTATTAAAGAAAACATTTTACAAGATTCATGACTACCTTTTTGTTAAACACTTCTTTTACTTACAAGTCATGAATCCTACAACCACAAAACCTATGTATCTCACATGCATTTTTATGCTGACATACCTATTTTCACATGTGTTTCAGGAGCTATTGCATGATGATGTTCGTGACACACTTAGGCGGACTTGGGCCTTAGTGACTTAAAACTATGAAAGACAGTTCGATTCATGTTATGTTTCTGTAAAATCCTAGACAATGTAAACATTTTAATTAATGAAACCAAACTTTAAATTTGATGTGTTGTGAAACAATGATTCTGTTACGACACTCCCCGACGTTTCCGCCGCGGTTTGTTGTTTTACGCGGTCGGGGTGTGACACATACATCTTCCCCAGGCCCATCTACTGCCCACCCTTCGGACCCAGCACCTATCGCCCACACTCTACCCTCAACGTCACCTCAAACCACCACCCCCCACTCGGTTCCACAACAGCCGAATCCTCCCCACTCGGTCCCACAACAACCGACCCGTACCATGCGCACTAGAGCAATGGACGGTATCACCAAACCCAAACAACTCTTCAACCTTAACACTACTTCCATTGTTCCAATCCCGAAAACTCCCCACCTTGCCTTGTCCACACCTGAATGGTATGATGCCAAGAAGAACGAACTTAGGGGCTGTTTGGTAGCCTCTGAATGGTCATTAAGAGGCTACCTCTTAATGGAACCATTAAGAATTTTACCAATGAGAAGGTAGAAGAATGTGATATGTGATGATTTACCATTCAGATGTTACCTCTTAACCATTCAGACTTGAGGTTACCTCTTATTCATTCAGAGGTTTTAAACCATTAAGAGGTAGCATCTGAATGGTCATTAAGAGGCTACCAAACAGCCCCTTAGTGCACTTATTAAAAATGAGACTTGGGAACTAGTACCACGTCGCTCGGACATGAATATTATTCGTAGTGTGTGGCTCTTTAAGCACAAATTTTGTTCTGATGGCTCTTTAGAACGTTACAAAGCAAGGTTGGTATGTGATGGTCGTAGTCAACATGTTGGGGTTGACTGTGGTGACACATTCAGTCCGGTGGTAAAACCCACCACTATACGGACGGTTCTCACTCTGGCTCTCTCTAAATCCTGGTCGATCCACCAATTAGATGTTACAAATGTATTTTTACACGGCCACTTGCAGGAAACCGTTTACATGCACCAACCAATGGGATTTCGCCATCGGGACTACCCTGATCATGTTTGCCGCCTCAAGAAATCTCTTTATGGCCTCAAACAGGCACCCAGGGCCTGGTATCAACGGTTCACTGATTTTGTACTTCAGCATGGATTTACTCAGTGCAAAACCGATAATTCCTTATTTATTTATCATCATGCTCATGATGTCGCCTATCTTCTAATATATGTGGACGATGTCATCCTCACCACCTCTTCTGACCAACTACGCCAACGGCTCATGACTATTCTTGCAGGTGAATTTGCTATGAAAGATTTGGGACCCTTATCCTATTTTTGGGCATCTCGGTCACTAGAACGGGGGACACGCTTTTTCTATCTCAACATGCATATGCAAAAGACATAATTCATCGTGCAGGTATGGACTCATGCAAACCTGCAGCGACCCCGGTAGACACTCAGAGTAAATTGGCCAGTGAACCGGATTCATTATTTGATGACTCTACTACCTATCGAAGCCTTGCAGGTGCATTACAGTACCTCACCTTCACAAGACCCGACATAGCATATGCCGTTCAGCAAATATGTATGCACATGCACTCTCCTTGCGTGGCTCACTGGAACGCTCTTAAGCGTATTATCAGGTACTTACAGGGCACTGCTGACTATGGTCTTCATCTCCACTCTTCTGCGACACTCTCCATTCGTGCCTACACAGATGCTGACTGGGCAAGTTGCCCTGATACTCGTCACTCTACACCCGTGTACTACGTCTATCTCGGTGACAACTTGATTTCATGGTCCTCTAAGAGAAAATCCACCATTTCCCATTCTAGTGCCGAAGCCGAATACCGTGGAGTTGCCAACGTCATTGCAGAAATATGTTGGTTGCAAAATCTCCTTCTTGAGCTACATCATCGTCCTTTGAGCAAAGCTTCCCTAGTCTACTGTGACAATGTCAGTGCCATTTACTTATCGGGGAACCCGGTTCAGCATCAACAAACCAAGCATATCGAGCTTGACATTCACTTCGTCAGAGAGCACGTTCAAAAAGGCTTGGTTCGTATCCTTCACATGCCTTCCCGCTTTCAGATTGCCGACATCTTCACCAAGGGTCTTCCTCGAGTTCTCTTCGATGATTTTCGATCCAGTCTAAGCATACGTTCGCCTCCCGCTTCGACTGCGGGGGTGTAATAGACGGCGTATTTATAGTATTGTAATTAGTGTTTATTGTATCAATTATCTCCATAAATAGGAGATTGCGTTGTATCATTATATATGGTTTATTGTGAATGAAAGAAGGCAAGGGATTATCATAATTCTACAATTCAGGTGTGTACATATTGTTTTTTAGACATTCAAGTGACCATTGTTGATTAGCTTTTCATTATGGTCGTGTTCTCTTGTTTCCTTACTATGTTTCGTGTTATTCACGATCATTTTAGATAAGGTTTTTTGCGAAGCATTTTGAATCCAGGTTTAGCAAACAACTTGGTCTCTCAAAGAATGAGGTGAAGAAATGTCATCCCATCGTAGATGCCAGTTCACCAGATTCAGGTGTGTACGCATTGTTTTTTAGACATTCCCAACATTGATTACAATCGGATGTTTGTATTGATGATCTTTTTTATTGTTTAGGTGCTTTTGATGTTATTGGGTTATGCTTTGTTTCAACTTTGGGTATACTTTGGTATTATTTTTTTAGATTTTTATGTTTGATTAAGGATAATTACATGTTCAGTTGATCTTTATATAGTTGATTTGATCAGTTTTTTTTTTTCCAGTAATGAATATCGATTCCGTACATTCATATATAGTAATTTGATGTGCACTTTGTTTGACGTTAGCTGCAGTTTGAGCCTCTAAACTGGGTCGGTTTATCTAGCTTTTTTTTACTTTTTAATATCTGTTTGTTCTTGCCTTAAATATGGTAGTTTGCTTTATTCACTTATCTTACTAAAGTGTATTATATTTGGTTCACTGGTTGTCAAGGAACTAGTTGCTTTTGAGCAAAGGTAGTAGTACAGCGGAGTGCCTAATGGTTGTGACTTTCCTTGTTAAAAAGGGGTGGCTTAATGTGCTTAGAATTTGACTACGCCTCCTACTGCAACCAGTGGCGGGCCCAGGATTTTTTTTAATGGGGTCCACTTTTTTCGGTGTTCAAATTTTTGACAAACAAAGTTAAAATTTTCGGGTCGTCGTCGTTTGGGTCGGGTCGGGTCGGGATGAGGAACATAATAAAATACAATACCATAACAAAATTATATAATCATTACTCATTAGAAAACACACAATAAACATAAGATGTCTTTCGAAACGAAAAAAAAGCATCACAAACTTTTAGAGTTGTTCCAGACGAGGTTTCATCTTTTGAAAACGATCCATTACATCGTCGACCGAAACATTGGCAAGAAGGTCAACAAGATTAATACCATTATGTACCAAAATTCAAGTTACAGAGTAAAAAAATTGGTGGATAAAAGTGGTATATATCAAAATTCAAGTTACCCAAGCAAAAACCAAATTGGTGGATAAAAGTGGTAGGATTACAATGAAAACAACTAGCCCGAGTCAAAAGGCATTATCTAAATGATAAAGTTTCAAACTTTCTTATCACCGTATAATTTTTATATTAATACCAACAGTTGATCCATGATAAAGAAATCATTTTATCAATCTTAAATAAGGTCAACAGTATAGTATGGATCGAAAAACAGGTTAATCCTCTTGCAGCGTTTTCCACTTTCATACTTAATCTCATACATTTTTACCAAAATTCAAGTTACAGAAGTAAAAAAAAAATTATTACCAGTGGAGGCGGAGAGGGGGAGCCGGAGGCGAAGGAAGATGGAGGGTTTTTTGATTGTGGATGGTGCACAGGAAGGAAAAGAGCATGTCTTTTGATTTTGCTGTGTTTTGATTCTTTTGAAAGGCTACTAAAATACCAAACTTTAAAATCAGATTAAAAATAACACAAAAAAACGCAATAAGCAAGTATCCAACCCGGGACCTTTTGTGTGTTAACAAGGGGTTTTACCAATGCACCAGACTCACTTTCATTGTTATGGGGTCCAACTAAATTATTTTATGGGGTCCATAGAAAATTTTATATACTGCTTCTACTACTTTTTAAAAAAAAGATTGGGGTCCGGGGACCCCATTCCGCTTAACGTGGGTCCGCCTGTCACACCCCCAATTTCCACATGCGGAGTACCACCGCTTGGAGGCGTGACTGACCAGGATCCAGCCACCAATTATACTAAGCATTGATTAATAGTAAAAGTATTCACCAACTACAATAGTTAGTAAACACCATAGTTTAAAATTCTAAAAGTTTAAGTTCGAATAACAGTTTAAACAAACAGCGGAAGCATAGACCAAACAGTCTCAAAACAAGGTTCATAGTTCAGATTATTTAAAACCCAACACATGGGTTAAGACGACCACTACATATCCCCAAGCTGCAAGCTCCTGATTCACTGGTTACCTGCAAAGCATGCAGTAGGGTGTCAACAGAAATGTTGGCGAGTTCACGAGATGTCCAGTTTTAGCTTTTCAAAAGAAAATGTAGGTTGTTTAGGTAAAGCATTTATAATCACGTCATGGGGAGCTACCCCATATGAAAGCTACTAAACTTGAATTACCGAAACTGTTGACGAGAAGATTTGGTGCCCCAGGTCAATGTCTATCGTCATTGACCAAGATGCAAGGTCTACTAGTTCACGCCCGATCTCCCCCGGTCACGGTGTGAGGTTGTCAAACCTAATAGCGCTATCAACTAATAACCCGTTCGCCCCCGGCGATTAATCGGTACTATAAGCAGGGACTTTACATGATAGAGATTTGTTTAGTGTTGCTAGTTGTGATTTATAAATAATACCCAAACGTATCTCCCCCGGATGTAGTAGTACAAGAGTACCATTTGCATATTCCCCCGGAAATTAGTAGTTTGAAAACATCCTTTAGTTTGTTCGTGTCCCTCCCTGGGACGCATGCTTTTAGTGTGTGAACTCACCTTGGGTTGCTCGGCAGTTTAGTTTACTTGGTTAAGTGTGCAGGTCACCTTGTCCTAATATGGTTATTGGTATAAGTCAGGCTCGGACACAAGTAATCACGTATATGGTTCACATATTTGACACATAGCATGCATAACATATATTTATCCTCTAAGTTATTGGGCCTGTCAAACTCTTAAACAATAATGGTTAACACATAGTGCACTTTAGCAATCACAAGCATGAACAGTTCGTACATTTTTGGCCCAATAACGAAAACAGGCGGCCCAGTCGAGACCAGGTGGTCTCGACTCGAGAGTGTAGGGTCTCGAGTCGCAACCGGAAGATCTCGAGTGGTGCAGGCATGAGTCGCAACCTCGAAGGTCTCGAGTTCAGTCTTGAGTCGAGATCAGGAGATCTCGAGTCGCAACAGTGTTGGTCTCGACTTATGAGGTGTATGTCCTGGTCTTCGAGTTGTCCACTTAGCGGTCTCGAGTAGCAATCTCCACAGTCTCGAGTCGAGACAGGAGGTCTCGACTCGCACACTTGATGACCGGAAACCTTCCAGAACCTGCCTAATGGTACTATCCAATAGGATTGCCATTTCATGTAAATTGTGTACTATTCCATTAAACATGTTTTCTTGTCTATTTTTCTAAACAAGCAGATCAAACATGGTATTTCAAATATTTTAAATAACCTTCATGTTGTTCTTCACATATTCAAGTATCCCTAACACATTCATAACATCTTAAATCAACATGTTCATTTAAACCGATCCAAACCTCTAAACGAATTGCATGATTCGGACATCACCAACAGCTATCATCGGTTTCTATTTCTAGCATATACTCAAATCAGCATTATCGATTCCTGAATCTAACATACATTCCTCGGATTACAAACATACACATACACACTCTTATGGTCCTATCAACCTTGCATGTTAACTAACAATTTCTTATCAAAGCATGAACATGTCTAGCATATCATCCCATTATCACTATAACACAAAGATCTATCAATAACTTAGTCATCTTAACTCATTTATCCTCATAGCACATGTGTATAATCCAACAAGCATACATCTTTGTTAGTCTATAATATGTTCTATCATCTAACCGAGATATGGTACTAACCGGAACTTGTTTTGGTTGTGAGTGTGTGAGGCGATGAAAGAAGTGTCCAAGCGATGATCACGAGCTGATCCGGATACCTTGATGCTTCCGGTTTGAATCCGAGAGAGGAGAGGTGATTTTGTGAGGGTTTTCTAGAGAGAGAGGGAGTGAGGATGAAGTGAGAGAGTGTAAAGGAGAGTGTGTGAGGGTTTTTGGCTTATATGTAGAGGGTGGTGCACCCTTAGTGGGTTTCCGAGTGGGCTAAGGGAGGTGCGGCCCAAACGGCCCAACTGTTCACTCGAGACCAGGTGGTCTCGAGTCGTGGTTTCGGTTCGCGAGTATCTATATATACATATATATTACATACATGTTATCAACACATAGCACATCAAAATAATTCACACCTTTCAATTAATCATAGTACGTACACGAAATACTGAACTAGAAGGTTGTTCGGAAAAATCCAGAGTGTCACACCGCCCCTGACTGCAACATACATATGTTTCATTATATGTGTACTCTTATTTTTTTTTAATTATTTTAAGGTTTGAATTATGTTTCACTATCGAATTTCACGTACCGATTTTTTTCGGTACCGAATCTGTACCCACTTTTTGGCATTTCGGTATCAGTACCGGTACCGATATTTTATCAAATTTTACTTTCAAATGCCGGTACCGGTACCTATATTTGGCAAATTTCGGTACCGGTACCGAGCTCATCCCTAAGTTGGACTAATTATATATCCACTCACATTATTTGTAATTACAAATGTTTTATATAATTGCTTTCTTTCTCATTGTTATCAACAAGTAGAAAAAAAAAACCTTATGAACTGCATGAAAGTATACATGAAAAATAGACAAATATTCAGGATTGATAAGGGCATGTTTTCTGTTTTTCATTTGTTATTTATATGTTATCATCTTTGTCCTTTATTTTGTCAAGATGGTTATTGTTACAATATTGAACTACCGACCCTTTAAGTATTTCGAAAGTTAGTTGTTATTCAATAAATCTTCTCTAGATTAACCTAAAGTGAGCTTAACAGACCATGCACCACCAAAACTATGACCCTAGGATCTGTTTTTTTTTTCTTTAACAACAATATTGCATATTTAATCAAATTTAATATAAAATGTGTTTTGTAAGTTTAGAGAAGTTAGTTAAAATTTAGATGTAAATTGTCGACTCCGTCGCAACACGTGGGTTTCCACTAAATAAAAACATGTTGTAGTATACTACATAATGTTTATCATAAGGGTTTCCCTGTTTATTATAAGGGTTTCTCGTGCGTTGCAGCCGCGAAGCGCGAGTGCTTTTATATACACACACATGGCGTATATACGATTTTTTTAACGTTTTTAGTTTTGAATTATGTTCTCAGCCCATATTGTCGACTCCGCCGCAACGCGCGGGTTACCCACTAGTATTGAATAAAAGACATAAATAGGTCAAAAAAGAAGGGATTTTTACATATTTCCCCCTCCTAAGCCTCCTTATTACGTATTTCCCCAAACCATAAAATCAATTACATATTTCCCCTCCCTAACTCATATATATTACATATTTCCCCTTTTCATTTAAATGACTCTTATTTATGACTATTTTGCCCTTAATGAACTATATAATGAATATTTACATATTTCCCCGTTCTAATATGTAAAATCAATTAGATATTTACCCAGATTATGTAATATCACCCCCAATTCTTCTACTTGTTACTCTTGTCAAACAATACACACAAAACCATAATACTCATAATAAAAACATAAATTCTGTTCAAAAAACATAAATTCCGTTCATAATAGATTCCGTTCAAAAAACATAAATTCCGTTCATAATAAAAACATAAATTCCGTTCAAACCACAATTCTTACCACTTTCTATCCACGTGATCGTTGCCGGAAATTACTATAAAATAAAATTTGTTCACATAAAAATTAAACTCCTATGTGGCATCATGTCCATATTTCGGCATCGTGGGTCTCATGGACAACACGAACAAGAGGATCACGAGCTGCATCCCGAGTCTAAGGTAACCTACAAGTTGTAAATCATGAGTGGTGTTTGACTACAAGTTGTATTGTTGCGGTTTATACTTTATAGTTACCAGTTGACTAACATGATTAACAACATTATGTAGATTGTCAAGTAATTCTTGGACCCAAAAACGTTTCAGAAGGTGAAGTTTGTGTACCCGAAGAACAAAGAGAGTGTGGAGATCATGCAATCATGTTTTGATGAGGATAATCTTCCAACTGAGTTTGGCGGGAAGGCGACTATGAAGAATTTTCGAGATTAATGGTCCAGGATGATGTCAAAACCGCTAAATACTGGGGACTCGACCAAAAGACTAACAGGTATGGTGCACAGGAGTCTGAGCCATGCTAACCACGGTCTAACTGAGACGCTCGTTTTGATCTACCTGAATTTTGCTTATTCCTTATATATGTGGTCAAATATGATACTTTTACTCTCCTAATCGAACTACAAATATGATTGATTTTGTATTATAAACTTAAGGGAAGATAAGTAATTTTCTACATTCTTCATACTTCATAGCATATATGATCAGAAAGCATTACTAGCAATCTAGCAGCGTCTTTTAAAGGTATATGATTAGATATTCAAGATTCATAAGACTACATTTTAACACTATAATGACTAGCTGAAGATCGGGCCGAGGTGCAACATCTTTATGAGATTTTGTAGTCTCATACTAAGGAATTGAATCTAACATCCCTTTTCTACCATATTTCTTCTCGAGACAATCAGGGTCCAAGGTAAAGGATCAAATAAAAATAATATTAACGTACGAAACGTACGAATTGAGGAAAAAAGCAAAAAGTGGCGGTGGCAATCTGATAATTATCAGCAACTTCAAAAAAGCAAAAAGTGGCGGTGGCAATCTGGTAATTATCAGCAACTTCAAAATTACTCTAGTATAGTAATTTTGAGCATCTGTAGAGTAATTTTGGGAAATGTAGGGTAATTATCAAATTACTCTAGTAGAGTAATTTTGACTTCTGTAGAGTAATTTTGGAAAATGTCTTGTAGAGTAATTTTGTTAGCATTTAGTTATGGGGTTTAGCTTTATGGTTTAGTTTTTAGCTTTGAGTTGGGGGAGGGGGTGTGGTTTAGGTTTTTGGGGGTGGGGGGGGGGGGGTTAGTGTAATTTTGATAATTACCCTACAATTTTGATAATTACTCTACACGACCAAAATTACTCTACATGAACTTTTACAAAATTACTCTACAGAAGCTCAAAATTACTCTACTAGAGTAATTTTGAAGTTGCTGATAATTACCAAAATGCCACCGCCACTTTTTTGACTTTTCTTTCAATTCGTACGTTTCGTACGTTTATTTTATTTTCACGGGAACTTAACTCCAGGGTCCAAAGGTACATGCTTAAGAGTGAGACTTTCATGGGTGCAGCCATCAGTTTGGGAACACCGGTGGTTAATAATCTGAAACGCACGATTAGCGTTCTTCCTCACAGACACAAATTCATTCAAATATTTCTCCATATTATATATCTATACAAAGGGATTTTTACATGTTTGTGAAGAATAATCGATGAATAGGATCGAACAAGTTATAATCGATGAACAACAGGATCAAACCAGTTAAAATCGATGAACAGGATCGAACCAGTTACAGTCGAAAAAAAAAACACACAATCGATGAACATACCTGATGAAGAAGACTCGTCTTTGGTGGGGGAGAAAAGACTGCGTAGGGGTTTGGATACGAATGAGGATATACACGCAGGAGTTATTTGAGGGTAATTAGGTAATTTCTCAAAAAAAAGGGGGAAATATGTAATTGATTTTATTGTTTGCGGAAATACGTAATAAGGAAGCTTCGGAGGGGGAAATATGTAAAAATCTTTTTTTTAAATAGTAAACACATACCAATTTCAATATAGGCCCATTTACCAAATCATATTTCCTGGTTTAGGATTTAGCCTATTGGCATTTGGTTTATTGAGTCCAATACTAATTTAATTTTTTTTACAAAAATAATAATAAAACATTACAGAAAAGCACATTTTTTCAAGCTCGAACATAGTATGTAAATTCTCAAAGACGCCTTTATTCGCACTAATAAAGTGATGATACAGTAAACATTACAAATTTTTTTCCACGTGATTTTTGTGACTATAAATATAATTTTACTTGACTAGCCTCTAATGTTATTTATGTCATAGGTTTAGAGGCCCCGAGGATTAAGGTGCCCCGTCCGAGCCTCCTTACCATTTTGTATTTAGATATTACATTTCAAATGCAATTAAATAACATGATGTCATTTTTATTACCTGTATTTTTTATTTAACCAACATAATCATTATGGTCCCTTAATGAACTTTCTGTAGCAGCCTCTAGATATCCGAATGAACTATGTCTCCAAGGCTCTTGAGTGTAATCATGATCTTGGGAGTTCACAAATTGCACACGTGAATGGTAACCATTTTAATTTTTACTATCAAACCACCTACGAGCTACGAACTTGAGAACAGAGCCTAGATGGAATCGACAAGGCGACAAAGGCATTACAATCATTTTTTTTAAGAAAATAATAATATAATATTATATGAAATGCTTGTTCTATTTACACCCCTTCTTTACTAATTACACTCCCTTATAAAAACATCACATCCATCAATAACTTTAATTTTGTTTTTAGTCATTTTTGTCTTTAAGTTGTCTTTTTAAATTATTACCTATTTATTCACATTCATCAATAACTTTTATTCTTTTTTTAGTCATGTTGTTTTTATTAGTTATTATTATAACTAAATAGTAAAAGAAGTATGCATTTATTTATTATTATTATTATTAGTAGCAGCAGCAGTAATAGTAGTAGTAATGATATATTATTTATTATTACTCTTTAGTTGTTATAATTTATCAAATTATACTTATAGCTGTAACAAAAGCTATATAAAAATAAGTATTTTTTTATAAAATTATTATCATTTAATAATTTACATACCGATCTTTAATCTATAACAGAAAATGTAGCAGGTTGTGCTATCCAAGAATTATACATTTTTTTACGTGATTAAAATATATTCTCCCAGCCAGCTGCATTATTTTCTCTCATTGATTTCCATAGGTTGTTTGTGCTAGCAATTGGATACCCTCCTTGCAATTCTACCATTATAAAATGGTTACCATTCACGTGTGCAATTGTAATTATTATTTTTTTCAAGGAACTTGTGAGGGTCTTTCCAAAGCGAAAAACAAGTAGAACTGTTTCTTTTTTCTTGAGATAAAAAATGAACGATTACATTAAACTTGTTCGCAATCAAGAATCATGCCTCTGGCATAATCATCCAGTGTTTTTCAGGTGCAACCCCCGATCCTGACCAAGCCAAGGACGTGAACACATCTTCGAATGAGCCTAAGAAAGCCTTAGTGTACTTATTTCTAAACTCGAGTAGCTCTTCCATCAGTGATCTCCGGATAAATAACCATTCATCTTCACCGTACCCGAGAGAAGAAGCTGTCGCCCGAAACCCACAATTTCACAAGCACAAGGTAATCCATAACACTTACTGTAACACCCCGTGTTACAAAAGTCAAAGTCAAAGGAAGAAAAGATTGCTAATTGCGATCTGTCACTCCTTGCTTAACTATTGATTTGGCTTCCTTGACTTGTAATCAAAACCTGTATTTTAATCACTTTAATTGTATCGATGTTTATCGCTTATCGCTCTATCGCTAATCGCATCGCAATCGCATTCGCAACTTGATTGATAGATTCTGAATATTGTTTTACGTGTGTGTGCTATTATGAGTTACTTGTGCATGTTTACTTTATGTTGTGGTGATTAATCGAAACGCAATCGCAACGCAATTTAATCGCAAACGCTAAACGCAAGTTATCTAGGATGATTGTATGTTAGATATAGTATTTGTATGATTATTATCAATCTATCGCCTCGCTTAATCAACACTCGCTGAAACGCATCGCAACGCTCAACACGCGAAACGAAACACCGAAACTCAACTCACCGGACCACTTCGATCGAATGGTCGTCCGATCGGATTGCCATCCAATCTAAGTGCCATCCGACACTTGCACTCCACTTTCCTCTTTTGGCAACCTATAAATACCCCTGTCACATCACCAATAGTGATGTGACAGCTCTCTCTCGTTCGACCATCGTTCCAGACCTCTTTTCTCTCGATTTCTCGCGATTCTTATAAGTTTTCAACCCAAATCTTGTACATCTATCATCTACACACACTTCTTCATCTTTTTCACCTTTGAATCTTAACTTTTAACCGTGAAATCAGCGGATTTGAGGTGTTCTAGGGTGATGTCATCATGGAGTTCCCTTATGAACTTCAAGATTTGGCTTCATTCCACCAAGAATAACTCAGATCTGAAGGATTTCCACAAGATTAAACATTATTTTCACATAGATCTAAACATTTTCAAAGTTAAAAGGATTGAAAGAAGTTTTTCCAACCTTCTTTCAACTCTTTTACACTCAATGCACTCAAAACCGATAGAATCAGAGCTCGTTCAGGTCTTCTACTCATTTCTTAGTCAAGTGTCGGTCTGAGATCTGATCTCTATCAAAGAGATGACCGATTTCGGGTTGAACAGGAACAACCATCACAAACAGTTAACTGATCAGATTGGGGTGATTCCCGTTCGATCGGGTAACCTGGGTCTGATGGAGTCCCCGTTGTTTAGCACGTTATCATACCGTCTCGATCAAACCGCAAACTTTTCAAAATAATCAAGTTTCAAGACGATCAGGTTCGTTGGGACGGATTGCCGTCCGATCGGATTGCCGTCCGATCGGATTGCCGTCCGATCGAACAAAATTCCAATCGGATTGCACTTGAGCGTCTAAACTTAAACATTTTTCAAACTTTCAAAGATCTGAACGTCGAACGGATTGTCGTCCGATCGGATTGCCATCCGATCGAACGACAATCCGATCGGTTGACACGTGGATCTCCAACACTTAAACATTTTTCATAATTTTCAGAGATCATCAGTTCTAACGGATTGCCATCCGATCGGAAGACCATCTGATCGAATGACCATCCTGCCGTGAACTTGTTCTCTCTAGGAATGTCTCGCCAATCGGATTGCTATCCGATCGAACGACCGTTCGATCGATCGACCGTTCGATCGATCAACCCGAAGGGTAGAGATACTTCTCTGTTTTCAAAATGCTACAATAGAAACTTCAAAGCCATCATACCCAAACACATCCATCCCAAACGAATGTTAATCCGAACGAATGGCCATCCGATCGGATGACCATTCGAACGGATTGACATCCGATCGAATGACCATCTGATCGGATTGCCATCCGATCGGATTACCATTCGACACTTGGTTCTTTGCACCGTTTATCGCGCCGTTCTTCGCTTATGCTATCGTTAACTGTTCAGGCTAATCTCTCAGCGCTCCCTTCAATCCAAGAGAGTGTTTATTTACTAAACATAGTCTGTGAGTATACTTGAACCCTTTTTGCTTTACGCACTTTTGGGTGTTACATACGTTACTTATTCAAATCACAATCGACACACAACGCAAACACTATTTATACGCTGACCGTTATAGCATGCTACGTGTTATTCGATGAATGCTTGTATGTTATGTTAACACAGTGATTGTTGCCAGACACCTTAGCAACGATAGTACTATAGTTTGGACTCAGCACCTGTCGTGGACATGGGTTGTTAAGGGCTTTACTTCACGTGTCCCAGTGGGGATATGTGTTGCGCATTCTACAACTCGCAGTCACGTCTGTGCATATTTCATTTTCGATAACCTAATAGCTTTCACTTTGCTACATGTTACACGCTGGTTATGCGTAAACGATTTCGAACTCTATTATATTATTAAACTTGTATGCTCACCTTTACACTATGTGTATTGACCTCTATTTTAACGTATGTGACAGGTGTTTAGGATGCTTGTGTCTTGCTGCTATGTGGAAATCAAGCTAGGATGGAGTCTTAGAAACAAACCTAAATAAAATCTGAGTTGTCGGAATGGATATTTGTCTTTGAGAACATCGTCTGTAATAACTGATTTTATTTTATATGTTTATGGTATGGGACATGAACCTTTAATATATTATAATTAATAGTTGTTATGGATTCTCCTGGACAATCTGTTTCGCTCAGTGCCGCGCCCCGATGATTCCGCCATCGGTTGGGGTGTGACACTTACGAACTTGACAACGACAATGTGAACGATTTAAATGACGCTTTGCTATTATTATATCAAGTGCTTCATGAGAAATAAAACCACGTAATAGCTTCAACATTGGCATGTTGGCTTTCAACTCTGTTAGTTGTCTGATTTCCGAAAAAACAAGCTAAATATATCGTTACGAAATATTAGGTGAACAAGCTTGGGTAGTTACAAAATAAAAATAAAACCTTCATAAGTTTGAAGGGCTAGTTATGTTATATGATCAATTAGGTTATATCTAGTCAGAATAAAAATAGATGGTATGTGTGTGTTTTAGTTACCTTATGGAGTATCATGATTCCACATAGGACATACCCCCCTCCATGTGCGTAGCATTTATCTCACAACATTTAGACCAAAACGTATAATATTTTCGTAAAAAATAATAACTAAGTTGAAACGATAAAAAAACTAACATAAGAAAAGTAAAAAGGTAAAAAAATAAAAAGTTTTAAGGCTTAAGTAATAATAATAATAATAATAATACATTACTATTACGAATAGTAAATAATAATAATAACAAAAAAGACAATAAATTATAATAACAAAAAGACAAAAAAAAACCAAAAAATTATAAGAGGGAGTATAATTAGTAGGGGGGGGGGGTTATTTAGTATCACCCTTTATCATTTGTCCGATTTATATATAATTTCCATTATTATAGTAATTATATATATATTTGTCCATATACTTAGTCCATTGTCCAAAGTTCATAAATTTAATAGGGAATATATAAATATATATTCTGGTATTTTGTCCATGCACCCATGTTTGGGTGATTAGATGTATATTATTCTTGTATATTTCTTTTTGTATTTTTAAGTGTATTTGGTGTTTATACTCCTTGGGAGTATCTAATGTATTTTAAATCCCTAGTTGTACACTAATATTTATATACACATAATATACACATAGCACATAATTTTGATGACAACTAAATATATATATTTTTCCCTAAATATATATATTTATACTTGTTTTAATCTTTAAAGAAAACTCTATTTCTTAACTTAAATTTTGTATAAAAATCAGGGAAAACCATGTTTAACCTCCTTAAACATTTTGTTAGTAAAAGTCTTGCAAAAATTATATTTTTCTAAGTGTCAAAATTTTATAAAAATTTTGACATAGTTTCCCCTAAAATTAGTGGTTTTCCCATGTTTTAAAACATGTGTTTATTTTCTTTTCAAGATCAAAACTCAATCATCAACAAATTTTGCAAGTAACAAGTATCAAATTCATCCATATTTTTTCATGTAATAAACTTGAAGTTTCACATAAACTTGTAGTAACTTAGATCTACACTTTAAACATGTATATCTACTTAAAACAAGTCTCACTTGTTAATTTTTATAAACTTTGTTGAAACTTTAATTTGTAAACTTGATCATCCACTTGATGAGTAGGTTTATGAACATGAACATTTCATTTTAAAACAACTTACAAGTTCATTTTTAGGATCTTCAAGTTTACTAGCATGTTTTTCATGGATCTTTCAAGATCCATGCTTACACTTGTTAGATCTATGCTTCTAACAAGCTTACATATGATGGATCTTAACAAAATCACAAAATCAACAACAACAACTTCATCATATACTTCATATAACACTAGAAATAAGTTGATTATGTTAGATATTCTCATTTCTTTACTTGTTCATGTTTTGAAGTTTAGTGTTCTTGATGGTTTAACTTGTACATTAACATTTTACTACTAACAAGAAGCAAAAATGAAGATTAGAGGACTCACTACTAGCTCTTGTGGCTAGGGAAGTTGCAAGAGAAACAAGAAGATGAAAATGTGACAAAGTTGGTGGATAAAAGCTCCTTGAAGAGGTCCTTCCACTTCCAAAGCTTGAAACCTTCTTTGCTATGCTTGAAGGAAAAATGGAGGTGATGTTGTTGTTGTTGTGGCCGTGAGTGAGGGAGGAAGAAAGGATAAGAAGATAAGTCTTGAAAGTGTTTGGAAATGTGAAGATCTTGTGGAGATAAAGTTTCTTTATAACATCATGATAGTAATATTTCCCTCATACAATGAAATTAACAAACAAGTTTTGATCTATCATTAGAAGACAACATGGGGACATGTGGGCCCCATGTTTGACTGTCCATAAGATGGGGGGGGGGGGTTGTGTCAAGTCTTGGAAGTTAGGGGGTTAAGGATGTAAGTTGGTGCTTAATGTAGATGTTAAGTGAGTTTAAGTGTTTTAAGATGTTTTATGACCAATATTAGTTTAATAACACTAAAACAATGTTTCTAGTTCATTTCTGTGTTTTGGTAGTGTCCGGATAATTGTTTGGTTGTCGGTTCTTTAAGTTGCTAACTTGTGTAATTTTTACATCTAAGTCCTAAACCTACCATTTAGCTGAGTACTAAGGTTGTGTTGACACAACTTGTCTAACCGATTAGTTTACTAATGGTTTTGACGCAACGCTTAAATTTTTTCACAATGCGATAAATGAAATTTATAACATGCATGATTTAAATGTATGACATGCAAGCATATAATGTTGACGTTGAAACACATAACTGCAGGTAATAAATAATTATTAAATAGTACGGAAGTTACCGGATTTGTGCTGGTTGTCACAAACGGTGTGGTAGGTGTTTCATAAACAAAACAAGTTATTAAATAGTATACCAGACTGCTTTCTGGAATAAACGTGCTCTTGTTGCCTGACGATTCGTCAAAAAACATAATTGAGGTCAAACAAAGACATTGCTAACATGTTCGTCTTGGAAATTCAGAAGATAAAATGTTTGAATTGTTTGTCGAAAAAAAGAAAGAAGAATAGGCTTCCTTCGTCGTTTAAAAGAAAAAAGAATGTCAAAACCAATCATTCACCAGACTTCTATACGAGTCAAAACCAATCATTCACCAGACTTCTATACGACTTGTATAGTTCTATACAAGTCATATAGGGCTGAAGTATGATCACATCCATCACCTTTCTATCACTGTTGAAAGACACCGTACTACCTCCTACTTAATACGAGTCGTATAACTCTATACGACTCGTATAGGGTTCACATATCACAATTATAACAAGTTTTGTCTGACTTTAGGAATTGAAATTATCCTATACAAGTCGTATAGAGCTATACGATTCGTACAGAGGGTGAGGAAATAAAGATTTTGAGTGTCTAAATGATATAATCCTTTTCATAATTCCCACGTGTTTCTCAAGACTAAACTTTTCTCTCCACTTGCTTCATTAATCATGATTCATCTTATCTTAACAATTCCATTATTGTTCTACTTTATAAAAGCATTGGTTTGTACAATGTATTAAAATAGACAACGACACCACACTATCATTGCAGGTGACAAACACATCCAATAAGTAGGTTATTTTTATTACTAGTTTAATTAAGTTAATATATAGATTAGTTTATTTTATGTATTAAACAAAATAATTTATTTAATATTATCATGAGTTTAGTAATGACAACACGCCAAGTGTTTATATATATATATATATATATATATATATATATATTACATGCGAAATATTTTATTTTATAAAATAATGATAAATAAATTATCATTTATGATTTATTTTACACAAGTCATATAGGGCTGAAGTATGATCACATCCATCACCTTTCTATCACTATTGAAAGACACCGTACTACCTCCTACTTAATACGAGTCGTATAGCTCTATACGACTCATATACGGTTCACATATGACAATTATAGCAGGTTTTGTCTGACTTTAGGAATTGAAATTATCCTATACAAGTCATATTGAGCTATACGAATCGTATAGAGGGTGAGGAATTAAAGATTTTGAGTGTCTAAATGATATAATCCTTTTCATAATTCCCACGTGTTTCTGAAGAATAAACTTGATTCATTAATCATGATTCATCTGATCATAACAATCCAATTATTGTTCTACTTTATAAAAGCATTGGTGTGTACAGTGTATTAAAATAGACAATAACACCACACTACCATTGCATGTGACAAACACATCCATTAAGTAGGTTATTTTTATTACTAGTTTAATTAAGTTAATTTATAGATTAGTTTATTTTATGTATTATACAAAATAGTTTATATAATATTATCATGAGTTTAGTAATGACAACACCCCGAGTGTTATATATATATATATATAGGGTAAGGTTCATGCGAGAACCACCCTTATTGCGAGAACCGCGAGAACCAATGTGAACACAACCTAAAATAGCTAAAAAAACCTAACCCCCACCCCCCATCCCCCCAAGCTAAATGCTAAAAACTAAAACCCCCAAAAAACCTAAAAAAAACCTAACCCCCCCCCCCCCCCCCCCCCCCCCAAAAAAAAAAACCCTAAACCCCCCCTCCCTCCAAAAACCTAACCCCCCCTCCCCCACCCCCCAAAAACCTAACCCCCCAAGCTAAAATGCTAAAAACTAAACCCCCAAAAAACCTAAAAAAATCTAAAAAAAATTTAAAAAATTCAAAAAAAAACTAAAATTTTTTTTTAAATATTTTTTATGTTAATTTTTTTTCGTTTTTTTGCTTCGAAAAGTAGAGATTTTTTTATAAAAAATATTAAAAAAAAAATTGTGTGATTTTTAGCTATTTTTAGGCATTTTTGGTTGTGTTCACATTGGTTCTCGCGGTTCTCGCAATAAGAGGTGGTTCCTAACGGATCTTTGTCCTATATATATATATATATATATATATATATTACATGAGGAATATTTTATTGTATAAAATAATGATAAATAAATTATCATTTATGATTTATTTTACACATATAATTGCACTCTTATGATAATCAAACTAAAAATCTATAAAATATCAAAGTTGGAGTCAAACAAGGTAATATTAAACGTCAGTGTTGAATGCTTAAAATATTTGTGCACATGTTTAGTATTCAATAATTTAAGGATACCTGTAAAAGAATCAAACGTAAATTGTTGTATACTAAAAGAAAGAAGATAGATGTAAATATGTAGACTTTGCATATGAATTTGACTATTGAGGTGAACTAAACCTTGAACAATTAACATGTCTTAAATTAGTAATACTTACCCAAAGATACATCTCATAGTATTCATTGTATTACCTATAAAAATATTATGATAAATAAACTTGTGTTATAAAAAAAAAAAAAAGGTGGTGGGAAAGAAGTGAAGGTCAAAATGGTCAATAGACCCGTCAAAAGTAAAGCTTTTGTAATTTTGCTATAAACAAGGGGCATATACGAAACATCCATTTGTATATATAACACTATCAAGGTATCAAACCAACACAACCAGTGAGTGCATCAGATATTCTTCTTCCCGACTTCCCCTTCCCCTTCCCTTATTATTTATAGCCGTTGAAGTAAGTAGTCAGATCAGATGGGCGGAATAAGGAGATCGACCGCTGCTATGAACAGGAGCACCGTTCGTTGTCGACCGATACCTGTAAGAGGTCAAGTGAAAGTAGCGATAGTGTTGGGGCTAGCTCACTCTCTTGCTTCCTTCTTCTCTTTCAATTCCCGCACTTAACAAATCACAGTTTTAAAGAGAGAGATTGACTTTTGTAAATTTAGATTGTGCTCCTCTCATCGATCAGTATGTATGTTTTGATCAATGATTCGTTTGTTCAAAATGTTTTGGTAATTGGTAATATTATATAGACTGTAATTGATTTCAATTTTTTAACAAACAGCCACAAGTCTATATAGAAAACTAGTTGATGCCCCGTCCGCGTTGTGGGGCGATGGCCGAATAATTCTCAATCAATTAAAAAAACACTACTATAATTTTGCTAGGAAAAAAAAAACAAAAATGATGATAAAACCGTAATTTTAGGCTCAGGGCAAAACTGTAATTTTTCAGGACTAATGAGCCAGTGTTACGCAGCTCCTTGACACGAAAAAAAATTAAATCATGTAAACAAATTAAAACAAAAAACCTTTATAGTTTTGCTAAAAAAAACTAAAACGATGGGAAAAACGTAATTTTTAACTGAGGGCGAAATAATAATTTTAATTCAGGGATAAAATCGTAAATTAAATGGACCAATGGGAGAGTGCCAGGAAGCTGTCAGCATGACTGGAATTTTTAGCTGGGAGCAAAAGCGTAAATTTATTTTTAAGTGGGGGTAAAAACATAATTTTGAACTGATGGCAAAATCGTATTTTTAAGGGAAAAAAGCTAATAGCAAAACTGTAAATTGAAACGGGGCAAAATCATAATTTTGAACCGGGGGCAAAATTGAAATATTTAGCTGAGAGCAAAAGCGTAAATTTATTTTTAACTGGGGGCAAAAACGTAATTTTGCACTGATGGTAAAATCGTAAATTTAAAACGGAATAAAATCGTAAATTTATTGGGCCAATATGGGAGTGCCAGGCACCCCTGCCGCCCCTTTCCTCCAATCAATGAGGATGCCTATTTCCGCCGACTTTGTGTTTTGTTGTAGTTAGAAAATGAGCTGAAAATCGCAAACTTTATAAGATTACATCACTGCTACGATCTCACTCGACAGAACATTAAATCTCAATCTATTCTTCCCCCGATATTTCTAATTAGTTGTGATTGAATGAATGTCTAACGGTGTTCTTTAAACTAGGGGTGAGCAGAAAACCAAAATAACCGAACCGTAATTGAAATAATCAAAACCGACTGATTCGGTTTTCGGATTTTAATGACCGAAAATTTCGGTTCGGTTTTCGGATAATCATTTTCAATAACCAAAAATAACCGAACCGATAAATTATAATAGTATGCCAAATCCATATATTTTTATGCGTAAGTTTAAGCTGTTTAAGTGTTTAACCCCTGCTACTAAAAATTATTAATTTTATTCTAGTTTGTTAAATATTTATAATAAGAACATTAACATGTTTATTTATCATTAAAATGATTATGCCTTAACAAAAACTTTGGAAAAACATTAAAATAGATTATAAGGTTAGGTTTATGTGAACAATATTAATTAAAAAGATTAAATATATAACTTAAATGTAAACATTTAAGAAAGATTCTTAAACTTTGAATTATAATTTTAATTTTTGAATCCTACGTAATTTGTTTCGAAAACCGAAAAAACCGAAAAACTGAACCGAACCGTTGCTAAAACCGAAAAACTGAAACCGAATGGTTTTCAAAAACTGAAAACCAAAATTTCGGTTACGGTTTTAGTTTTACCTAAAAACCAAACCGAACCGAACCGTGCACACCCCTACGTGAAAATAAGGTGATAGGAAAGTAAGGCGTCTGTCTAGTAGGGGTGTTCATCGGTTCGGTTTATGGTTTATTTGGTTTATTCGGTTCGGTTTATTCGGTTTTCAAAATTTTGTACCCCAAACCAAAACCAAACCAAACCAAATAAGAAATATGCAAACCGATCCAAACCAAACCAAATTCAATTCGGTTTGGTTTCGGATAGAAACCAAATAAACCAAATCTAACCAAATTGTACGTAAGTAATTTTTTTCCTAATTTATATTTATATTTGTGTTCCAACTTCCGAACATCACAACTATTTTACACCTAACAATATATGAATACAAGAAAGTCTCATTGTGAAATAAAGCAAACACATCCATAATATATGAATCGGCTGAAGATAAATGAAGAAAACCTAAGCCCTAAAAAAAATAAACTTGGAGGGTTTGAGTTTGAGATTCATGAACAAGAGGGTTTGAGTTGGGCTTTGGGTATTTTGGGTTGGGCTGCATAAAAAAATAATTATTTGGGGCTAATAAATTGTATAAGATTTATAAATATTATTATTTTTATTTAATAATTAATTAAGTTAAATGGTTTATTCGGTTATCCAAATAAACCGAATAAACCAAATAAAAATAAAATGTGGATCCAAAACCGAACCAAAAACCATATTCACAATTCGGTTTCGGTTAGAAACCAAACCAAAAACCGAATTCGTTATTCGGATCGGTTTATTTGGTTACGGTTACGGTTCGGTTTACGGTTTTTATTTGGTTACGGTTTTTTCTGAACACCCCTACTGTCTAGCAAGCAAATTAGTTGGATAACGACTTGTAGTAAGTAGTTATCCTTAATCAATTAACTATCCGTATAATATAGCCTGCCGGAATCATTATTTCTACGTTTTCATGTAGGAGGGGGATAGTTGTTTGGATACAATTGGCGTACGTATTTGAGGGGCTACACTGATTTTCTTTTTTAAGATTTTTACATATTTCCCCCTCCTAAGCTTCCTTATTACGTATTTCCGCAAACAATAAAATCAATTACATATTTCCCCTTTTTTTGAGAAATTACCTAATTACCCTCAAATAACTCCTGCGTGTATATCCTCATTCGTATCCAAACCCCTACGCAGTCTTTTCTCCCCCACCAAAGACGAGTCTTCTTCATCAGGTATGTTCATCGATTGTGTGTTTTTTTTTTCGACTGTAACTGGTTCGATCCTGTTCATCGATTTTAACTGGTTTGATCCTGTTGTTCATCGATTATAACTTGTTCGATCCTACTCATCGATTATTCTTCACAAACATGTAAAAATCCCTTTGTATAGATATATAATATGGAGAAATATTTGAATGAATTTGTGTCTGTGAGGAAGAACGCTAATCGTGCGTTTCAGATTATTAACCACCGGTGTTCCCAAACTGATGGCTGCACCCATGAAAGTCTCACTCTTAAGCATGTACCTTTGGACCCTGGAGTTAAGTTCCCGTGAAAATAAAATAAACGTACGAAATGTACGAATTGAAAGAAAAGTAAAAAAAGTGGCGGTGGCATTTTGGTAATTATCAGCAACTTCAAAATTACTCTAGTAGAGTAATTTTGAGCTTCTGTAGAGTAATTTTGTAAAAGTTCATGTAGAGTAATTTTGGTCGTGTAGGGTAATTATCAAAATTGTAGGGTAATTATCAAAATTACACTACCCCCCCCCCCCAAAACCTGAAAAAACCTAAACCACACCCCCCCACCCCCCACCCCTAAAAACCTAAACCACCCCCCACCCCAAAAACCTAACCCCCCCCCCCCCCCCCAACTCAAAGCTAAAAACTAAACCATAAAGCTAAACCCCATAACTAAATGCTAACAAAATTACTCTACAAGACATTTTCCAAAATTACTCTACAGAAGTCAAAATTACTCTACTAGAGTAATTTGATAATTACCCTACATTTCCCAAAATTACTCTACAGATGCTCAAAATTACTCTACTAGAGTAATTTTGAAGTTGCTGATAATTACCAGATTGCCACCGCCACTTTTTTGCTTTTTTGAAGTTGCTGATAATTACCAGATTGGCACCGCCACTTTTTGCTTTTTCCCTCAATTCGTACGTTTCGTACGTTAATATTATTTTTATTTGATCCTTTACCTTGGACCCTGATTGTCTCGTGAAGAAATATGGTAGAAAAGGGATGTTAGATTCAATTCCTTAGTATGAGACTACAAAATCTCATAAAGATGTTGCACCTCGGCCCGATCTTCAGCTAGTCATTATAGTGTTAAAATGTAGTCTTATGAATCTTGAATATCTAATCATATACCTTTAAAAGACGCTGCTAGATTGCTAGTAATGCTTTCTGATCATATATGCTATGAAGTATGAAGAAGGTAGAAAATTACTTATCTTCCCTTAAGTTTATAATACAAAATCAATCATATTTGTAGTTCGATTAGGAGAGTAAAAGTATCATACTTGACCACATATATAAGGAATAAGCAAAATTCAGGTAGATCAAAACGAGCGTCTCAGTTAGACCGTGGTTAGCATGGCTCAGACTCCTGTGCACCATACCCGTTAGTCTTTTGGTCGAGTCCCCAGTATTTAGCGGTTTTGACATCATCCAGGACCATTAATCTCGGAAATTCTTCATGGTCATACTTCATAGTCGCCTTCCCGCCAAACTCAGTTGGAAGATTATCCACATCAAAACATGATTGCATGATCTCCACACTCTCTTTGTTCTTCGGGTACACAAACTTCACCTTCTGAAACGTTTTTGGGTCCAAGAATTACTTGACAATCTACATAATGTTGTTAATCATGTTAGTCAACTGGTAACTATAAAGTATAAACCGCAACAATACAACTTGTAGTCAAACACCACTCATGATTTACAACTTGTAGGTTACCTTAGACTCGGGATGCAGCTCGTGATCCTCTTGTTCGTGTTGTCCATGAGACCCATGATGCCGAAATATGGACATGATGCCACATAGGAGTTTAATTTTTATGTGAACAAATTTTATTTTATAGTAATTTCCGGCAACGATCACGTGGATAGAAAGTGGTAAGAATTGTGGTTTGAACGGAATTTATGTTTTTATTATGAACAGAATTTATGTTTTTTGAACGGAATCTATTATGAACGGAATTTATTTTTTTTGAACAGAATTTATGTTTTTATTATGAGTATTATAGTTTTGTGTTTATTGTTTGACAAGAGTAACAAGTAGAAGAATTGGGGGTGATATTACATAATCTGGGTAAATATCTAATTGATTTTACATATTAGAATGGGGAAATATGTAAATATTCATTATATAGTTCATTAAGGGCAAAATAGTCATAAATAAGAGTCATTTAAATGAAAAGGGGAAATATGTAATATATATGAGTTAGGGAGGGGAAATATGTAATTGATTTTATGGTTTGGGGAAATACGTAATAAGGAGGCTTAGGAGGGGGAAATATGTAAAAATCCCTTAAAAAATAACATATATATATTGGATTTTTTTAAATCGCGTACCCCTCAAAATCACGGGCCTTGTGCGGAGTTCCTCCCTACACACCATCATAGCCGCCACTGAGTGCCAATGTCTTTTGACAATTTTTTATTTATATAATCGGTTTAAAAAAAACTTATGCATTAGTTAAACTAGGTTAGAACCACGTGTATTATATAGGTTAAATAAATATTATCGTAAACAAATAGTTTGAAAAAATATAATGTCGTTAATTTGTTGCTTATAATTATTATGAGTTTGATAAATAAATAAGTAAATTAGTTTTTTGTTACTAATATATAAGTAATGAGAGTTTGATAAATAAATAAGTAAATTAGTATTTTGTTACTAATATGTAAGTAATGATACGTACCATATTTTGTCATTTTCATCCACCACCACCTCCCATCACCCACCCCATCATAACCTTTCATCATCGCATCGCCACCACCTGCCTGTACCGTCACCACCCACCCGACCACCATCACCACTCACCATTTCCACCACCACTGGCCACTTTTTCACCACCCATGTCATCGACCAACACCACGCCCATCATCGTAAACCAGCAACCACTGCCATCATCTATTCACTATGAGTCGGCACACCACCATCCCATCCCATACCATCGCACCTGCAAAAAAAAAAGTAAAATGTGGTTTAACCAAAATGCCCCTAACTTAACTGACATTTTTGAATGGAGTTAGTGGGTTGGATGAAAATAGCAAAAAATGACAAAATTCAGGAACTAAAATGGTAGAAAACAACTAGTGAAACTAAAATGATAGAAATAAATCTATCTAGACTAAAGTGAACTTCAAAGACTAAAATAGCAATTTATTCTGTATCTTATAAAACATACAAGTATTTATCTTGTATCTTTCAACTTTTAATAAGAAAAAGGGTATACAAGGGAAGTTTACGTAAATACCTTACGTCCTTGAGATTAGATAAATCATACCTAGCGCTAGACATATGAACTTCAATAAGATATACGATTTTATAATATATATCTGAAGGGGTATGGTCCCAGATCTCGCGTCAGCACGACCGCAAGTGACCATTACCCTTATCAAAAACCCCCACCAGCAAGAACTTATCTGTGTCCGTGCGGGCACGCGCGAACACAACGTTTGAAACCAATCTGTCAATTGATGAGAAGACTTACCTTAAGTACGAGAACGGATGCTACGCATAGCGAAGCAGCCTGGCACCGCATCCTATGAACATTTTCGTCACGACAAGGGATCTGGACAACAGTAACGGTCACCAAGCGGCGATGCGGCACGGCACCGCATCCCGCATACATCTTGGCCAAAACAAGAACGCGGGAACAACATCAGTTACTGCAAGCAGCGATGCGGCCCGGCACCACATCCTGCCTACAAGGCAAGTGGGTCTGACACCACAGTGCAAGTGGCACTGGGAACAGTCGCCTATCAGCCCACATGTGTGCAACAGTCTGACACCACAGCAGGACGTGGCATCACCACCATAACCGACAGGTCTGACACACCTGCAAGAGACTGTGCGATGTCAGACTAGCTACTCAACTACCCTCCTTCACTCCTCGGCTATAAATACCCATCCCAAACCAGGTTTGAGGTATCTCTTCTCAACTCTCTCACTACTACTACTATAACGCTTTGCTTCCCAAACAAATTACTGATTCTCACACCGGAGAGTGGTAACAAGGAGCACCCCCCACCCCATCCTCCTTGTTACGAGTCACGGCTTGTTTCCTTGTGCAGGAAACCAACCAGCGGACGATCCAGCCGGCGATCCTCGGAAAGAAGGGATTAACCCTACTTGACGAGACCAGTGAGTTAACCCCACCCGGTTAACCATTGTTTCATCATTGGCGCCCACCGCTACTCTTAGCACTTTTTTCCACCATCCTTTTCTTTCCAAAGATCATGTCTGATCGTCTAAACAACACTGTCGGGGATAGTCCAAACCCCGCAAACCCAGGGCCCGCGGGGACCACTCCTCTAGGCCTAAATCCTGGCCACATTGCCACATCAACGCAAGGGGGCGCATCCCTTACGTTCGGACACGATCTGTCACAGTACGCTTCTGTGATACCTCCAGGCATGAACCTCCATGCCTGGTATGACCAACAACAAGCTCTGCTGGCCGCAACATACAACAGAGCTTGCGCAGAGGCGCAAGTACCGGTCAGCCCTACCCCGGCACCGCATACCCCTGCGGGTCGTATTTTACAATACGACGGCAGGGCCCCCACACACCCAGCCTCCCGAAGTTGGCATGAAGACCACGGTTCCTCCTATTGCGAAGTCCGTACACTCGATGAGGACGACTCCTTATATGGGTCTCGCCGCAAGGGCCCAATACATAGCCGCCTAGGCCCACATGGCGAAACTAGGCGACAATCTACAGCCCTCCGCGGCTCCGGCATTCATAGCCGGCTGGGACCCCAGTCCCACCATGAAGGATATGGCCATACCGATCCGGACGACCATACATACGGCGGGGAGTCTCATGCTACTAGCAGTAGACCGGGAGGACGCAATTATGTTCCTCCCACTCAACCCCGCACCACATACCTCCGCGCTGCAAAGCGCCACCAGAGCCAACCCTACAGGCCGAAATCTGCGGCCGAAAACTCCAAGTTCGCCCCGGAGATTGCCCACGCCGATGTCAACACCACTAAATTCCCATTAAACATTGAGAAATACAATGGTTCATCTGACCCGGACGATCACATGAACATCTTCACCGGCGCAGGGTGCAACGGCAGGTGGGACGAGCCCACCTGGTGTCAATTTTTCCCCCAGACCCTCACGGGTCTGGCGAGGGCTTGGTTTGATTATTTGCCAGTGGGATTACTGGCCTCATTCGAGGACTTGCAAGCAAAGTTCCTCGCGCACTTTAGCCAGCAGCGACGTTATGAACGTGATTCTATGGACGTCATGAACATCTGGCGTAGGGACAACGAATCTCTTAAAGCGTTCGTCGTCCGTTACAACAAAGAGTGCCTAGAGATAGGCGACGTTGCAGACCAGATGGCACGCAACCATTTCATTCGAGCCGTCAAGGACGAAGAAATGGTTATGACCATCTCCGGCAAGTAAGAATTGCCCAAGAAATGGGAAGACGTCATGGCCGTGGTCAAGACGTATGCCCAGACCCAGCGGTCCCTCAAACTGCATGTTGCAACGGCACAACCCCAAGCGGAAGGCCAATCCTCCCGCCAAGAGCACAAGCGCAATAACAAGCGCCACCGGGACACATGGAATCGCGGCAGCGATCCCAGGCCATATGTCCCGCGTAACAACCAGCCCGACGCGAGGGCAACAATCAACGCCCAGAGTGAAAACAGGGCGTCGAAGAAAGAGTCTCGGGACCGTAACTGGACCGAGATCAAACAGTCGCCAAGCGACGTCCTCCTTATGGACGCGCAATTCCTGTGACCGGCCCAACCGATGAAGTCCAAGAAGAACCAGGATCTCGCACTCTACTGCGAGTATCACAAGGACTCGGGCCACACAACAAACAACTGCATCAGTCTCCGACTGGAGATTGAGCGGGCCCTAAAAGAGGGGAAGCTGCAACATCTGTTGCCAGCCGTGCAAAAACAAACCAAGCGCATCACCCCCCACAACGAGGGCACCTCCACGGGTAAAAGGACCATGCACGTGAGCTCAACCCACATGATCAATGGAGGACGAGTGAAGCCGCGCAAGGCGGCAAGAAGACCGGACAATGACTGGAAAGATGAGCAAGTGGTCTTTCCAAAAGTCCGAGGCGGACCGCGCGACAGGCGCGCCGTCGTTATCACAGGCTACCTGGCTCACTACTGCACCGAGCGACTATTCATCGACCCGGGCAGTACATCTGACATTATATACGAGCAGTGCTTCAACCAGTTCGATCAAGAAGACAAGGATCGGTTGCAGCCGGTAGACTACCCTTTGGCCGGTTTTGCGGGGGAAACCGTATTTCCTCTGGGCCAAATCACTTTTCCTGTGCGCCTCACCAACGGAAGGTACACACGAACGGAGGAGGTAAACTTCATGGTGTTACCTCACACCTCCAAATACGACGTACTTCTCGGGAGGGAGTCCCAAGGCGACTTCAACATGATTACGTCCGTACCCCACTCTGCTGTCGGTTTCCCAACCGAAACAGGGGTCGCGATAATCTACGCACGCAGAGAGGTTATGTCATCGGACGAACTGCATCCGACCAAGATAGCAAGGCCTACCCCCAACACGCAACCAGAAAAATGGGTTCTTAATGCAAGACACCCAGAGCAAACGGTCACGTTGGGCCACGCCTTGTCACACAGCATCAAAGCGCGCTTGAAGCAGCTCCTCTTCAGGAACCAGGATATTTTTGCGTGGACACCCGCAGACATGACATGGGTGCCACGCGAAATTGCGCAGCATTTCTTGAATACCATGCCAGGTATCAAGCCAGTGATCCAAGGCCAACGCCACCTTGGATCTGCAAAGAATGAGGCGATGAAGGAGCAGGTCCAAGAACTGCTCTCCGCAGGCATCCTGCGGGAAGTCCAGTACCAGACTTGGTTATCCAACCCAGTCATGGTAGAAAAACCAGCCTGGGGCTGGCGCATGTGCGTCGATTATAAAGATCTCAACAAAGCTTGCCCCAAGGATTGTTACGCACTTCCGGAGATCGACGAGAAAGTCGATAACCTCGCACCATTTCGATGGAAGTGTTTCCTCGATTGTTACAAAGGCTACCACCAGGTACAGATGGCAATCGAGGACGAAGATAAAACGGCATTCCGCACGCCTACTGGGAATTAATGTTATAAGAAAATGCCGTTTGGGTTGCGCAACGCGGGTGCAACCTATCAAAAGTTGATGAACAACACTTTTCGCGGTCAAATCAGCAAAAGTGTCGAAATCTATATGGACGACCTAGTCGTCATGAGCATAGAGGAAGACACCATGCTCAACGATATTGAAAGAACATTCCAAACTCTGCGAAGCGTCAATATGAAGCTCAACCCAGGGAAATGCTCGTTTGGAATGGAAGAAGGCAAGTTCCTTGGATTCATCGTAACCAAGGATGGATTCAAGGTGAACCCGGAAAAAGTTCAGGCGATCGAGCGCATGCTATCGCCTTCCACGATGAAAGAAATGCAACGACTAGCCGACAGGCTAGCCGTACTGAATAGATTCTTAGCCAACCATGTAGCTAAGTCCTATCCTTTCATCAAGACCCTGCGGAACTGCTTGAAAAAGGAGCAATTCCAATGGACCGCAGAGGCCGAAAACGCTTTCCGGGATATGAAAGAATGTTTGATTCAACTCCCAACTCTAACCGCACCACGCAAGGGTGAGCCACTTATTTTGTACCTATCCGTCGCTGACAGCGCAGTAGGTGCGGTACTCATAGTGGAGCGAGAAGGAGTCCAAACACCCATCTACTATATCAGCAAAATGCTCAACAACCCTGAGACAAGATACTCCATCATGGAGAAGTTGGTACTGGCACTAGTGCACGCATCGAGACGGTTACGACGTTACTTTGCAAACCACGTCATCACGGTGTTAACCAACTATAGGATCGGCCCGATCCTATCCAAACCCGACATCTCTGGGAGATTAGCAAAATGGGCAATTGAGCTGGGCGCACGCACGCTGAATTATAAGCCGCGCCCCGCAATTAAAGGCCAAGTTCTAGCTGATTTCGTTGCCGAGGTACCGGCAAATCGCATTCATGAATGCGAAGATGAACAAAACCCTACACCACCACCATCCTCCTCAGAAGCATGGGCACTATACACCGATGGTGCATCCAACGAGGATGGTGCAAGTGCGGGTCTGCGACTCGTCAGCCCCGATGGCCAAGAGCTAACTTAAGCAATCCGCCTCGATTTCAAAAGCACAAACAACGAGGCAGAGTATGAGGCTCTACTGGCAGGGCTACGTCTGGCAGTCAAACTCGGCGTCCAACATTTGGAAGCACACGTCGACTCACTATTCGTTTCAGGGCAGATTCGCGGCGACTATGCCGCAAAAGGGGATATCATGATCCTCTACCTCGAACAAGCCTTGCAACTGAAATCAAAGTTCACTTCCTTCAATATCCGCCATATCAACAGGAGTGAAAACAAACCCGCGGATGCACTGTCAAAACTCGCATCCACCAGCTTCCAACACCTGGCAAAAGAGGTACGCATCGAGATTCTGCAAAATCCCTCGGTACCCCTGCGCCAAGTCAATGTCATCCAGTACGGTACAACATCCTGGATGACACCGATCATTGCATACTTGCAATCAGGTGTTACTCCCGAAAGCAAGGCAGAGGCACGTAAATTGCAACACAAAGCGTGTCATTATCAGATGGGAGACGGTATTTTATACCGTAAATCATACCTGGGACCACTCCTACGATGCGTCGACTCCCAAGATGCCACGTACCTTATCAGAGACATACACGAGGGAATGTGTGGCATACATGCGGGTCCACGCATAGTGGTGGCCAAAATTATGAACGCCGGGTATTACTGGCCCGGTATGCACCTGGATGCGGTCAAAATCCTGCGCAAGTGTTTCAATTGTCAGCGACATGCTCCCAAAACCTTGTGACCCAAGAACAACCTGATTCCCATCACCACTGCATGGCCATTTCAAAAATGGGCAATCGATGTGGTGGGACCATTTCCAGACGCACCAGGTGCAGTGAAGTTTATCATAGTGGTTGTTGATTACTTTACAAAATGGGTAGAGGCAAAACCACTCGCCTCAACCACCGCTATGATAACAAGAAAATTCATCTGGGAACATATCATCTGTCGTTTATGTGCATAGTTACCGACAACGGCACCAACTTCGCTGCCGACGACTTTCAAAAATGGCTAAAGGAACTACACATTGAACACATATTCTCCTCAGTGGCGCATCCGCAACGGAATAGCCAAGTAGAGAGTATCAATAAAAGTTTAGTCGAAGGCATCAAGGCACGGTTGGGAACAGCCAGACGAGGCTGGGTCGATGAACTCCCTAGTATCATATGGGCTCACAGGACAAGCCCAAAGACAAGTCACGGTGAGACACCCTTCAGCCTGGTCTATGGCACTGAGGCGGTGATCCTCGCTGAAGTAGGTCTCCCCTCACCCCGAATGTTGGCTATCGACAAAATAGACAACAATGAGGAACGCAGGGTTGACTTGGACCTCCTAGAGGAAAGGCGTGAAAATGCAGCAATCAACGAGGCCAAGTACAAAACCAAACTTGAAAAATACTACAATGCACGAGTCCGCATTTGTACCTTCAACCCGGGAGACTATGTCCTTCGTGACAATGAAGCATCTAACGCGGAGCGCCCAGGGAAACTTGCCCCCAAGTGGGAAGGACCCTACCTCATCCAAGAGGTCCTGGGCAAGGGCGCGTATAAACTGCAAACGTTAGATGGCGAACCTATCGCACGCACATGGAATGCACAACAGCTTCGACGCTGTTACGTGTAAGCCATGTTTTACATTTTCCATGTAACCTATCGGGCCGCAGGCCATTTGCAAATAAATGAACGATTCAATGCAATATTGTTTATTTCCTTCTATTACAAATGCGTGTTCCACTTTGTGGTATCCACAAAAACAGATTGGCAAAATCTTCATTCGCGATACCCACACAAAGTGGTGACCACACACAAACATTGTAATAGGCTAGCAAAGGTATAGAGTATACTCAACCGCGCTTTACAGCTGGTAGGGTTCTTCATACTTGCATATCACCTAGATATGCAAAAGGCAAACCCAGACTTAGTGCTATTCACGATAACACTAATTCATACAGTTCAAACATGCAAGTAGTAAAAACACTTGTACAAAGTGAACAAAAACAGTTAAAACTTTATATTCAGAAAAATTTCTACACCTATGCGGTGCACAAGAAATTTACATAAAGTTTCTACAATTTACACCAATGAGGAAACAAAAAAGGGCACACAGGCCAACCTAGTCTTTCTTTGTACCGCTGGACTCCGCACCACCCTTGTCATCACCAGCAGTCTTTTCCTCCTCTTCCTCATCAGCATATAACAACCGCAAGGGGTCCACGTAGTCCTCCGCATCCAAGCATTTATCAAGTTCTTCAAGGGCGGAAAGGACATGTCATTGTACGCCGCAAGAGCGGCATCAAGACGCGCTTCGGTATCCACGCCATGAAACCCGGACCTTTCATCGGTATATTTCCCTTGGGCTAAGAAGTTGATATGACTGATGCAACGGTTGTAGCCAGCTTTAAAACCAGCCTCCCGCGCACGCAGCCTAATCTGCTCTACACCATCTGCGTTCTCAGGTGCGTCGAGGATAGCCTTAACAATCTGCAACGCACAAGTAATACGGTAATCACAGGCAAATCTAAACGAAAGCAAAGGCACCGGATACTTACATGCCCAATACCGTGATCACGCATCCAATCGCGATCGTCCTTGAGCTGATCGAATGAAGAAACAAGGCTATCCCTAGCCTCGGCAGCCTCCCTTGCCCATGCTTCAGCTTCAGCAGCACGGGCAGTGACCTCCTCAATAATGGCCACCCGGCTCCGCACTTCAGCCTTTTAACAAGGAAAACACAAGCATACAAAGATGATCAATCACACTTGTGGAATATATATACGAAGTCAAGAGCAAAAGAAACTCATACCTGGAGGCCCTTAACAGTCTTGGTTAAGTTGGTACGGTCAGCATTTTCTTCTTCAAGAGCCTTGGCAGCACGGGCCTCCGCCTCCTTGGCCTCTTCAAGAGCCTTGGCAGTACGAGCCTCCGCCTCCTTGGCCTCTTTGACAACGGCCTCAGCTGCGGCTTTCTCCTTGGCCAAAGCAGCGTTCGCTGCCTTGACATTTGTCAACTCCTAACGAACACGAAACAGAGTTTCATTCTGTTTGGCCCAAGATTCTTTCCAAGTCTTGCGCTCATTAGAAATTTTTTCATTCCAACTTTTGCGCTCATCAGAGAGCAGTTTGGCAAGGGTACGAACCTGGTTAAGACCAGAAGTTACAGCCCACTCTTCAGTCTGCTTATGCTGCTCAAAGGCAGCCTTATCCTTTTTAAGCTGCTCCGCACCTTCACGAGCAGCTTTAACCAACTCTTCAGCCTCAGCCCGCAAGCGAGCAGTTTCCTCCTCCTTGCGCCCCAGCACCTTGTAGTCTTCCATAATGGCATTCGCCATTATGGAACTCCCCACAAGCATGGAGGAGAGTTGATTGATCCGGAGCTCACGTGGCAAACCGCGGGCCCGATTAACTTCAAAAGGGGTGCCCAGACCACCCAAAATCTCCTTACACGCGGAGGGATCAGTGGCAATATCATCCCCTTGCATAACATTCCAAGGGGGACGGTGATAGTTCACAGCCCGGTCTTCAGTATAGCTGCGGTAGTAGAACTCTAATTCAGACTCTTCAGGCTGAATAGGAGGCCATTTAAAACCCGCACCCCCAGAAGCGGAACCAGAAGCTTTCTCGGCAGCAGGAGATTTTTTCTGTTCAGCATCAGAAAACTTCAGGTTTAGATCATCAGTGTCCTGCGGGGAGATCAGATTATCATAGGAGTCCACCATGTCATAGATCTGAGCCGCAGGCCCCTTCCCAGTATCCTCTGCCTGCACAGAGGGATCAGGCACCACTTTATTAGAAGGGCTTCTGGTAAATTCTTTATTAACCCCCGCATCCGCAGCTGTGTCATGCAAGGGGGAATGAGGAGCATCAAACAAGGAGAACCCTTCGTCTTGCGGTTCTGCAGACAAAGCAACAATAACCATCAAATACAAGTTACAATAGCAAAACACTTGTAAAGGTTTGGAACCCGCAAAAGATCCACCTGCCGCCGCACCACCACCTGGAACACCCAAACCCTCAAGGGTGTCAGATACCACCACGTAATCGGTATATCTGCGGAAACGAGAACGAGAGATACCTGCCGCCTGTGGCACCAAAGGAGAAACAACAGCAGCCTCCGACTTTTTCGTTCCGCGACCCCGCACAGCTTTCTCCACATGCTTCTTCTCCGCATGCTTCTTGGGGGCACCTTTCACTTCAAATTCCCCCAATGCCCCAAGAGTACATGCGTTTAAATCATCAAGGTGAACTTCCTTACAAGGCAAGTAAGAAGATTATGGATTATACCTTTGCCTTGCGGCAAGGGTGCATTCAGCGCCTCGCGTTTAGGAACGCGAAAGTTGTTGACAATGGTCAAGTTAAAACCTTCACCTTCCGCACACGGAAGTAACTCAACCTTGCCTGTGAAGTTCGGATCAAATATCCTCCACAGCGCAGCATCCTCTGATAGTACACTTACAAATCAGTAACAAACAAAGGAAGTAAGAAAACCGCAGAAGAGTAAAAACACTTACCACCACTCTTTTCCCGCACAACGGGCCTTGCCTTCCTATCAGGCCTGGTCAACATCATCCGCAGCACCCACAACTGCGAGTTGTCCAGCTTCTGATGCTCAATACTCTTCAACCTAGGTAACCACTCAACTGTCTTCGCACTAGGAAGAGCAATATCCTCCGCAGGGATGGTCTCATTCACATTCCGCAAGGTCATGTTAGCAACAACCGCGGCAGCCTTAATGTAGAAGAACTTGGTCTTCCACTTTGTAATACCCTTCGGAGGAGTCATCAGCTTGGGGCTCTCATACCGTTGGCCAAAAGAAAAGAACCCAGTGTTCACCGTCAACTGGTAGAACCGCCGGAAATTTTCAACGGTAATCTCCAAACCAAGAGCACGAAAAGTGTACTCAAAATTTCTAATCTGAATCATCCCGAACGGACTCATCAGGGAGATATGGAGTTTGTAATACTCCAAAACCTCAGCAACGAACACAGTCAATGGTAAACGAAGGTTACCATCAACGAAGGAATCAGCCCACATGGTGACGTAACCGGCCGGAGCGTCGCCACCGGTTTCACCTTCCTGTGGGAAGATAGCCCCAAACTCCTGGGGCATCTGGATGCTGGTCATCAGGTTGTTAAGCAGAACCTTCGACCACTTTAGTACTGGTAGGCCCCCGTCGGGGGCACTACCACCTTCTTCTTCCTCTTCCGCCACCACTGGCGAAGAGGGATCAGGGTTTTCACCCTCAGCATGGTGTGGATTGGATGGTTCAGCCATCAGGAATGTAATGAGGAAGACGACGGAATGAAATCACAAGAAACTCACAAACCTCACCGGAATTTCAGACAAATTTATCGGAGAAGATGAAGAAAGCACTCTTTCTCTAGCCGGAAAATTTTTCAAATTTTGAACAAGTGAGGAGAAAACAAACGGTTTCCCCTTATATACCCATCGCAATTAATGCGATGCAGTAACCGACTCATTATCTTCAAAATGGCGAATCACGCGACGCCACGTGTTCAGCGCCGGTTTCGCTGACGGTTACCACGCACGCGTGGCCGTCCACGCGACTGACAAAAGAGACTTTTACACTCCTTGCTACAGTGCATTAATGACCTCGGGCAGTACAAACCTCCTTTCATTTCAGCACATGCCAGAAAATCCTACCAACTTTCACCGACTCACACGTGCGTTCAGCCACGTATGCATCACAAAAGCGACAACAATATCCAAACATAAGCGGCATGCGGTTCCTCTGGTATACCGCATCATAACCCATACCGCATGTCGTTTTTTACATACCCCTCAAAAAAGGCAAAAATAAATATCTCTACATTATGTAAAGGGGTATACCAATATCCGCATATACCTACGAGCACACGTGGAATATGCAGAGATGACACACAAGAGCCCGTACATGTGTGTCAGATACTCAGAACCAGCGTGGTTCTTTGGACTGCGAAAACCGCTTCTCAGGATGCGGCAAACCGCATTCCATGCAAGCTTCTTCAAGTTTCAAATCCCTCGTGTCCGGTTCACAACCACGGAGGGAACGCAAAAAGCTTCTCCTTAGGATAAAGGACAAGTACGCTGAGCAACCGCACATCAGCAACCCTGACTCCTGATCCTTCAAGAGCCACATACAAGCTTCAAGCTTTCTAGAAGCGAGTTCTTTGTTGCAAACCGCAGACACTCACGAGTAGCTGCGGCAAACTACAAATACACAAACGGTAGCTATGGAAGAGCCACGACTAAACTACCACGCGGTTGATCAAAGCTACTTCCAGGAAAACTGCTTTCCAACTAAGCGTGAAGGAAAGTGGTTACAGAACGAATGCGGACGAGTTTCACCCAGATTCCCAAGTATCTAAGGTGATATCCTTCGGCAACACTACTTAAAGGAAAACTACTTTCCACCAAAGCGTGAAGGAAAGTAGCTAAGAAACAGCGGTAACAAGTCTGCTTATGACTGTTTGCCCACATATGGACCGCATAGAATAAACAATGGTGGGCACTACCATGCCTATGACCATGTTTATTTGCCGATAGTCCAGATTCAAATTGTTCGACCAAACACGGCCAACAATGACGCAAGTACCCCACGTAGCTCGACCACACATGGCCAACAATGTGCAGTAACGAGGTAACCGCAAAAGACGTGCGGTTACTTGAGAGCTAAAACGCAAAAGATGTGCGGTTACTTGAGAGTTAAACTGGAAGAACACGAACAACCCACAAAACAGGGATCATCGTTGAATGTCCAGTTGATAAACACAGAGCTTGAGTAAAGTACTTACAAACATTGCATCAACTGACGCAGAGGTTACAACTAGAGTGGCGATCACGGACATCTTCCGTCACCATCTCAAAGGTTGGTTCGAACCCTGCTAACATCTTCAGTCACCGTCTCAAAGGTTGGTTCGAAACACCAAAAGGTGGCTGATGACATCAAAGAAAGGTAGACCATATTACCGGATAAAATCCTTGGCTGAGAATTCCGCATCAGACGGAACTTACTCACCGGTACGGAAGAGACGTCACCGGAACCGCAGCTTGATTTACTGAAAGTAGGAGCCATCTGCATGGCCCATATTCTACCTTCTAGACACCATAGTCCAGTATCCCTCCCACATGCAACTTGCATAAGGAAGGAACACTAGACTGGGGGGACTTGAAGGGGTATGGTCCCAGATCTCGCATCAGCACGACCGCGAGTGACCATTACCCTTATCAAAAACCCCCACCAGCAAGAACTTATCTGTGTCGGTGCGGGCACGCGCGAACACAGCGGTTGAAACCAATCTGTCCATTGATGAGAAGACTTACCTTAAGTACGAGAACGGATGTTGCGCATAGCGATGCGGTCTGGCACCGCATCCTATGAACATTGTCGTCACGACAAGGGATCTGGACAACAGTAACGGTCACCAAGCGGCGATGCGGCACGGCACCGCATCCCGCATACATCTTGGCCAGAACAAGAACGCGGGAACAACATCAGTTACCGCAAGCAGCGATGCGGCCCGGCACCACATCCTGCCTACAAGGCAAGTGGGTCTGACACCACAGTACAAGTGGCACTGGGAACAGTCGCCTATCTGCCCACATGTGTGCAACAGTCTGACACCACAGCAGGACGTGGCATCACCACCATAACCGACAGGTCTGATACACCTGCAAGAGACTGTGCGATGTCAGACTAGCTACTCAACTACCCTCCTTCACTCCTCGGCTATAAATACCCATCCCAAACCAGGTTTAAGGTATCTCTTCTCAACTCTCTCACTACTACTACTATCACACTTTGCTTCCCAAGCAAATTACTGATTCTCACGCCGGAGAGTGGTAACAAGGAGCACCCCCACCCCATCCTCCTTGTTACGAGTCACGGCTTGTTTCCTTGTGCAGGAAACCAACCAGCGGACGATCCAGCCGGCGATCCTCGGAAAGAAGGGATTAACCCTACTTGACGAGACCAGTGAGTTAACCCCACCCGGTTAACCATTGTTTCATCAATATCATAGAGAGATTTTATAACTAAAGAAGAGGGAGATGATCAAATATGAAGTTTGTTTTGCATAGGAAGTATAGGAATCAATAATAGGAGGACATTTGGCAAATAACAAAAAGTATAGTGAGGGGCATTTTAGTCAATCGCATATAATCTCCTCTCCTACTCTTTTCCTACATCTTTAAAATCCACAATTCTCAAAACGCATCATCTTCAACACTTTCTTCACTCTCTCTCTATAATCACTACATCCTATTACGATTGTCTTCATCAATCAATTATTCAAGCACTAAATCAACGTGTTCTTCAACTGTTACAATTTCTCATCTTTTTCTCGTGATTTTGAAGCGAATCACTAGATTCGTTCGATTCAATCGTTAACCAGTGTTTCCATCATTCAAATTTCGTCAATCGTTTAAGAAATCCTAAGACATTGGCGTCGATCTGTGTAAGAAATCTGAATAATTTTGTCAATTATTGCTTTTTAAGACCTGGCTTTTAGAATTGTGTTTTAGAAAAACATTTTTTTTGTGTTTTTATTCCATTTTGTTTTAGAAAAAAAAAACACATTTTTTTTTGTTTATGGACCATTGCGTTTAAGGTAAAACATATTTTTTTGGTACATTTTTTGGAAAAAAACACATTTTTTTGTGTTTTTAGTTCATTGCGTTTTAGGAAAAACACATTTTTGTGTTTTTTGTCCAATGGATTTTAGAAAAACACATTTTTTGTGTTTTTTTGTCTTTTACGTTTTAGGGAAATACTTTTTTGTGTCTTTTATCCATTGCGTTTTAGGAAAACACATTTTTATGTTCTTTTGTCTATTGCGTTTTAGGTAAACACATTTTTTTGTGTTTTTGGTCAATTGCGTTTTAGAATAAATATTTTCTTTTGTGTTTTTAATCCATTGCGTTTTAGACGAAACACTTTATTTTGTGTTTTTAATCCATTGTGTTTTACAAAGAACACTTTCTTTTTTGTTTTTAGCTTATTGCGTTTTAGAAAGAACATTTTGTTTTGTGTTTTTAATCCATTGGGTTTTAGAAAGAAAACTTTCTTTTGTGTTTTTAGTCTATTGAGTTTTAGAAAAAAAAATCATTTTTGTGTTTTTTGTTCATTGCGTTCTACGCATCTGGGTTTCCAAAAAAATAAAATTCAAAAGTATAGCAATAGTATTGTCGTTTTACAGATAAAAGAGAGCTCATTTTTATGGTGCAATTTTTATTAAAAAATAATATCGTATGAAAGAGTTATTAACGTTTAAAAAACCGGGGAAATTGGAGGAGAGAAAAAAACTATTTGCTTGGATGGACTAGAATACCTTAAGCAAACTCACGCACCTCTTTTTTTTTTTTTGTTGAAATCCACCCATTTAATCTTAGCCATTTATTTTAGATCTAAGAGTAAAGTACGGTTTCAGTCTCTGAGGTTTACACCTAATCGCAGGTTCAGTCCTCATTTCAAAAAATCCAACACTCCCGTCCCTGACGTTGTCAATTTGATTCAATCAAGCCCCTGCTCCAAACAGTCGTTAGTACAATGTTACCATTTTTGTTAAATGACCTTTATGCCCCTTATGGACTGAAAGTGCAACTCGAAAAAGAGGCTCTTCTTTTATAAACCCTGCAACTTTAGAGTAGCCATCATTATCTTCATCTTCAAGATCCTCTTCAATGGCAACCGCTACGTCGTGGACTAATAATACCAGTGGTAGGTCCAATGCAGTATGCTCATGTGGTGCTGCTACTTGCATTAGAACATCTTGTACAGAAGCTAATCCAGGTAGAAGATTTCTTTGTTGTGTAAGTGTTTGTTACTTTGTTCATCGTCGTTTTCTACCTGATTCTTAAATAAACAGTGTATGATGTTGAGTTTTAACATTTGCAGACCGATGGGTGTGCGTTGCTTAGGTGGATTGATCCTCCAATTTCATGTCCCAGATGTGAGAGGCTTGTACCATCCCTACTGAGTACAAGTAGGAAGAATGCAAAATTAAAGTTGTTGAAGGCAAAGAAAGTTGCTGAGAAGGGGGTTGAAGTTCAAAGACTTAAGTTTCTGTTATGTTTTTCATGGTTGTTATTTGTGTTATGTGTACTGATCTGGTGATGTAGTTGCTTCTTACTTTTACTCTGACTTGCACTGTAACTCTCTCTGTTTCCCAACGGCAAGTAATATTTATGAAATGGTAACTTTTTTAATTTGGTTCTACAAAGACAATTGTTTACCTTGTGTTGTGATTCTAACAGCTAGCAGTAGTGAGAATGGAAAAGTGAGGTAAGAAACGTTTACTTCATTTCTCCAATCACCAAAATAGGGTAACTCATAAGAAAGAGCAGTTGGCTTCTGTGGAAACAGAGGTTGAACCAGACTTGGTGGATGTTGGTGAAGGTAATTTTGTGAACCGGTCAAACAGAGCTTCTGTGGAAATAGAGGTGGTGTGGAAACAGAGCGTCAATCCTGTCAATGAAGGAGGTTCATCTTCCGGTGTTCAAGGTATTGAAACAGATTGATGTTGAATGCAAAGACAAAGAAGGTGAAGCAAAGCCACTGAAAAAAGACGATGATGATGTGTAAGAAGTTGGTTTCAACACCAACCCAGAGGAGGATTATGACTCGAATGTTTTAAAGGATGCATGGAACTATGAATCAGAAAAAGAGGATTGGTCATGTGTTTGGCACAACCCATATTCTCTTGAAGAGAATGATTCAGACCTATCGCCCAGAGGAGACTACCATTGGAAATAGGCCCCTTCATTTTGTCGAAATTTATTTATGAATAAGTCAGTTTAGTTAGAAATTAACTGTACTATGTGATGTGGTAGGATCAGTGTATTATATTGTTGTAGTTGAACTTGCGTTTGTTTAGTAACAAATGAAAGTTTTTGTTAAAGTACATGTGTATTGTGAACAACTGACACAAACCAAAGTGGCAATAGATGGTATATAACCTTACATATAATGACAAATGTCCCAAAATTTGACTCCATAACCATTCTAGTAATTGTTCGACGAAAAGCATCCTAAGTGTTCAAACACAACCACAATAAATTAACAAACAAAATATCATAATTGTTCAAACACAAGGCAACAATAACACAGTTGATATCTAAGCAGCCTCTGCTCCACCTTGACCCTTGCAGTTGCGGCTATTGTGCCCAAGATTATTGCATTTGCTGCATTTTGTGGTGCTTCCTTTCCTTGTTTGATTTCCCCCCTTTGTTAAGCTGGCTTCAACTTCCAATTGAGACCTCTTTCGTTTTTTCTTAGGCCTTCCAACCTACTTGTGATGTTTAGGAGGAGTCAATTTCGTTGGGTACCTAGACGGAGGCCACATTTCAGGTCCGGAAATCGGATTACTGGTGTTCATGTATACTTTCTTCAAACTGTCAAACCAATACATAGGATTAACCTAACTCTCTGGAACTCCTGGACTCAAACCATTCTCGGCCATTTCCAAATGGCAGCGACTGCATGCTTACAGGGCATTCCTATCAGATCCCATTTCCTGTATGAACATGTTCTCATCTGCACATCAACCACCATCTTGTTTCTTGGACCCGTAACCTACACAGAAAAAGAGTATAAGTAGTTGCAGGAGTTAATGGGCCCTCACGTTTGGCTATGATTTTTTCACATTGGCTATACGTTTGGTCAAATATTCCCTGGTGTATTCCAAACATGTGATTATGGGCTTGTCTCTAGCTCCCACCAATTTCTTGTTAAACACCTCGCAAATGTTGTTCAATAGCATGTCACACTTTGCCCTTCCTGAAAAATTGGCTCTTGACCATGCTGTTGCCGGGATCTCCTTCAGCCAATCATACAACTTCTTGTCTAAGGCCTTAACATCCTCCATTTCCCTATCAAAAAAGAGCATGCTAGTTATACTTGCACATCTCCATAGCAGGTTCTTGTATACATCTCCCCGCCAGGTCTTCTTCATGTTCTCGTGAATGTGCCTCAATCAATACCTATGTTCAGCAGTTGGGAAGACCCTGGCCATAACGGGCAACAAACCCTACAATTTTGTAGAATAAGATAATAATTAATATTATAAAGGAACTACAAAGGTTAAGTGAGTTAACATTGTAAGTCCCGAAAACCGGATCTTTCAATGATATCAAACAACCACAAAGTTTGTGCGGAATCCAAACTTGGTGAGATTCAAGACAAACTGAAAAACAGAAAATATGAAGAACACATCGAATCACCTTTCAACACTTGCACACGATTCTATTACTTGAAAAAGCAAAACCGTCTAGTACAAGTGTCTTCACAATCGAATCACCTCTCTTTCTATCTAGGAAATTCTGTAACAATGAGGTTCAAACCCTAAAACAAGTTGAAAACTTGTTTAAATACCTAGTCAAGCCCATTTCCCTACATGGGCACCCCTTGGGCCTGCTTGGTCCACATGGCCTAAAGCTTGGCCCAAGTGACCTATAAAGGTCCAAAACCTAATATAAACTAACCCGGTAAGACCCAGTTCCTAACCATAGCCTGTTGTGTTAATTTGATGCATCAGTCTCACACTTTAGGGCCTAACAATCTCCCCCTAGAATGATGCCATCAAACTATCTTCATAACATGAATTCAGCAACATCTTTAACGAAGTCTATGGTTGTCGCTATGCTGCAGATGTTGTGGAAGTCTTGACTTTTGAACTCTCAGCACTGGGTCTCTTTCTACAGCTCTTGTGGTTAGATTTATATCAGGATCACGATCAGCTTTGCTTGAAAATCTTATTAGAAAGAATGTGAGAGGAGGATTCTCAATAGCACTTTTCTTCTTCAATCGTTCTCTTTCAAGCAGGTTCATGATACTTCTTCAAATGTACTTTCACTGTCAGACGGCGCTTCGTATCCGATTCTTCTGACTCAGGCACATCTTGTTGTTGTGATGCTTCATGCTATGTCAGGAGCTAACAACATCTCAATCTTCATCAACCCCTGTTCTTGATTGAAATCAAGTTCTGCACATGCTCAGAAATTCATAAGCAAACATTTCTTATGCAACAAGGAGAGTACCATATGAACACTAGGTACATCCAAGTACTTATACTCAGATTTCACAATTTAAATTCTTTTAATTTTTTATGATCAGTCAAATCTTCAAGAACGGTTACATTTTTAATTTTAAGAAAACAAATAAACACCCTATTTTTGGATTTTTTTTTTTTTTTTTTTTTGTTTTATAGAAAAGCAAGACACTATTTTTGTATTTTTTAATTTTTCTATTTTTATATTTTTTAAGAACTAAAAACAAATAAAAAACTCAAAATATAAACAACTACCATAATATACAATTATAATTGCAATGGGATCAAAATTCGTTCTCAGGTAGACTAAGGAACACTTTTCAGTACGAGCCTAATCAAACTGGTCTATGTGATTGCCAATATGTTTGTCCACTTAAACTTTAACGCTCAACTTTCAATTTTTCAACTTCGTGATATGCTTAAGGTAATATTTTACTATTATACTCGTTTGTTCCATTCCAAGGCATACCCCCGCGATCAAGGTAAGCACAACGATTTATCGTAGCAGGTGAGTATATTGATGTCATCCTTTTTTATTTACATAGACCATTGGTGACAGGTCAGTACTTTCGTACAGCAGAGCGACCAATGATTATGTCCAACCAGGGCGAGGCAAATACCATTTTGGTACGAATTTGGCTCTTTGAGCATTGGGAATTTTCTCATTTTGAGATTTGATTCCTTAGGTTTTTGTCCTCTTGGGATCTTTTAAGATATCCTGACTGTGTCTAGGTCTGCATATAATCTGGATGCAACAGAAAAACAGCCAAGATATCCCCGGACGATTCAACAATATAAAGACCCGAAACCTCAGACGTTGGCTATCTATCAACGCAAGATTTAAGACCATAAAATCATACGCCGTTGGTATGTTACCCACATGGTACATAGTTCGTTATCTTTATATCACTTAGTATCTTTTGTCATTTTGAGCATCAAGCCTATCAACATATCGCAGTAGATCCTAGTCTTTTCAGCTATGGCACCTTACATGTGTTAGTCAAACCCTTTAACACGAACATTTATTTCACTTCCCATATCATGCAATTTATCTTTTTGGATTTTTCATTTTTCAAATGTTTTTGTATTTTTCTCATATTCTCCTATTTACAACAAATTCTCTTTGGATTTTCTTGGTTTTCTCCCCCTAAAGTATATATCTGTTGTAAATCCAAAAACATTTGAAAAATGAAAAATCCAAAAAGATAAATTGCATGATATGGGAAGTGAAATAAATGTTCGCGTTAAAGGTTTTTAATGATGGTCGTTTATTTGCAGGTCGTTACAGCGATGAAGATGATGACTGTAACTTCGAAAACTAAAGAACTCGAACAGGGAGAAAACTCTGATAGTGATGGTTACGACTCGTAATCGGAATCGTGGATGTGAGTCGGAACTCTGAAGGCGGTTGCGAGTTGGAACCGAGGTTGCGAGTCGAGACCGTTTGGGAAGAAGATGACTCGAGACCAGTGAGGTGAGGATGACTTGAGACCTTGAAAGCAGATGATGTGAGTCGAGACCGTGGATGTTGATACTCGAGATCAGAAGATAAGGAGGTTGCGTCTCGAGACTATGAAGATGATACCAGGAAGACGATGACTCGAGACCTTTTGCTGTGTTTGAAACCTCTGCTATTGACTCTAAACCTATGTCGAAACAATAGTTGTGACTTGAGACCTTGAAATAAATTACTCGAGACCAGTTGATGATACTGAATTTTGATGAGTCGAGACCTCAAGAGATGAGACGAAACCACAAAACTTCGAAATCAATTATTTCAAACTTCACTCGAAACCTCATATATGTACGACTCGAAACCTCAGATATGTACGACTAGAAACCTTGAAAGCCTAAAGATGACAACCTGTGATGAAGACTAGAGAACAAAATCCCGAAAATAATGGAAAAGTTGTTTCTAAAATAATGAATTTTCAAATCAAAATTTTTAATTTCAAATATTTTTGAAAAATAAAACAATGATCCCCAATCCTTTAACAACTTTCAAAACAATCAAAATACCAAAATATAATGATTTTTTTATAAAATTCCGATGAACACAACGAAGAACACGAAGAACGCGAAGAATACCAACCCAAAAATACCGAGAAACTTGAATGTTTGATATCAAATCGAGCCTAGAAACAGGTTCTAATGGCTCTGATACCAATTGTAAGTCCCGAAAACTGGATCTTTCAATGATATCAAACAATCACCAAGTTTGTGCGGAATACAAACTTGGTGAGATTCAAGACAAACTGAAAAACAGAAAATATGAAGAACACACTGAATCACCTTTCAACACTTGCACACGATTCTATTACTTGAAAAAGCAAAACCGTCTAGTACAAGTGTCTTCACAATCGAATCACCTCTCTTTCTCTGTAGGAAATTCTGTAACAATGAGGTTCAAACCCTAAAAGAAGTTGAAAACTTGTTTATATACCTAGTCAAGCCCACTTCCCTACATGGGCTCCCCTTGGGTCTGCTTGGCCCACATGGCCTAAAGCTTGGCCTAAGTGATCTATAAAGATCCAAAACCTAATATAAACTAACCTGGTAAGACCCAGTTCATAACCATAGCCCGTTGTGTAATTTGATGAGTCAGTCTCACACTTTAGGGCCTAACAAACATAATGGATTTTATACATTTTGTCTATCACTGATAAAAGTAAAATTACATCTTGTCGATAAATCCAGATCTGTCACACCCCAACCGATGCCAGAAACATCGGAGTGAGACAAAATAGATTGCAAGAGACTTCATAACACTAATTGTGACGAGTATTTAATAATTACTTTTTACATCGTTTGAACTAGAAATGCCACAAGTTTGAAATAAATAAAATACAACGAGTATTCAAGTAATTAAGTTTCATTTCATTGATTAATGGTCTCATACAAAGATTGGAAACAAATTACAACATGTTTAAAAATAAAATACATTACAACTGGTATTAGAATTTAAATGCGTTTCTAGGCAATCCTACTAGATTCCTTGCATCTTCCAAATCCTGCAATACATGTTAAAGCATAGATCAATACAAATAGTATTGGCGAGCATACAAGTTTGATTATAAGTATAAAAATGTTTTAAACAGATCTTTCATGGCAATAACTAAATATAAGCATATGAATTTAAACACGTAAGATTTCAAGTATAACACGTATGATTACAAGTATAACACGTATGAGCATATATAGAGATTATTTGTTTAAAAATTCTAGCATGTTTATGTATTTGATTCAAAGAACATGTATTGCATCCCAAAGGTAATAAAGCGTAAAAAGGGATCGAGTATGCTCACCTTGGTTGCGTATAAGAATTCCTTGAAATAACGCGCGAGGAAAAGATAGGGTAAACCGAACGCACGAGAGTGATTACCCTAAATATGGAATACGTGAACGTCATCGCTATATATAAGTTAAATAAATTGATTTAAATGTGTATTAAAGGAAAAGAATTAATAAAGGTAGAATTGTTATAATTATTATTATTATTATTATTATTAGATATAGTTCGTTTAAAGAATAATAGGGTTAGTTTTATGAAACGGTTAAGGGTTACCTAAAACAAATATACTTTTATATTTGTTTTTATATATAAAAAAATATAACTTGAATCCGATAGGTTTTGCTTTATAATCGAACACGTATCGTTTTACGGATTTTTACGAAAAACGGGCAGAGTTTTCTCTGTTTTTGGACGATCCCGACAACTAAAGTGTCGATATTTTTTAATCAAAATTCAACAATTTCGACAATTCAATAACATGATATGTAAATATATTATTTCTATGAAAAATTCAAATTATATAAAGTTCGGTTCCGCGATTAAACAATAATTAGACATTATAAATTAATAATCTCGCCATGGTTATTCGAGTCTTGTGTTTAACCCGTGACCCGAGTTGGCCAGTTGACTGTTTGACCCGACACGAAAAACTGACCCGAAACTAAACTGTGCCAAGACTCGAACCAAGTCCTTGAACCGAGCTACCCCGTGTTGCGAGACCCGAACCCATAACAAGACCCGAACCTGAACCGGGATTCGAACCAAAACTGAAACCAAATATACTCGAACCAAATCTGAAGCAAATAAGCTAAAAAAAAATCCTTACCGGCACCGAGATGTGAACTAACACGCTGACCCGGCAACAAAACTGAACCAAATCTGCTGATCAAACTGAAACACATCAATAACCACCACCACTGCCACAGCTCGGCTCCTGTCGGCGAACTTACACCAGCGTCGACACCGGCTCCGGCCGCCGCCGCCGCCTGTTTGCGCCGTACCGTCGCCACCACCGTCACAATTATCATCATCATCCTCATTAACGTCGTCGTCAGACCCAAATCGGAGAGGGGGAGAGACGCGGGGTGCAGATGAAGGGTTGCAGAAGAATGTCGCCGCCAGAAACGCGGCTGTGATTGCCGGAATCTGGAGAGGAGGAGCAGGGGGTGAGGTGGCGGCTCTGATGAGATGTGTGTGTGTGGATTTGAGAGATGGAGGGTAGATGCATAGTGTTTTGTAGGTAGAAGATGAGAGGTTTAGGGTTTATATGTTGAAGATGATGGAGAACAAATGTCTGGTGTGTGTGCGTGAGTTTGGAGTGTGTGTGTGTTTATTTAAATAGTTAGGGTTAGGAAGGTTTGGGCCCAAGGCCTGTTAATTGGGTTCTTGCGTTTTAGAGCGGCCCGGTAAGTTTTTCAAGATCTGTTTTCGAGCCCGAGCGTCATAAAAGGTCATTAAAATATAGTTTTAGGTTTAAAAGCATGTAAAAAGATAATAAACGCGTACATTTGTCGTTTCGTTAAAACGCGGAAAAACGCGTCGGTTGTCGTTTTTATCCGTTTCTCGATCCGATTTCGATCGCAGATAATAAAATTTGATTACCAAGTTAAACGTATCGAAATTTTTCGACGTCGTCAGTGTTTCGTACGGTGTCAGCTCGTTTACCGTTTAATGTTCAGTAGTTGCCAGCAAATAACCGTTCGCGTATTGTAGCATCAGAAAAACGTTCTTAGGCCTACTAAGAGCCAATCTAAGTTAGTTTACATCTAGATACGCTACATATTAATATTTTAATGTTTGTTATGCGCGTAAATGCAAACCGAAAAGTACCGTTTGCGTATAAACACGTATTTGAACTATTGTTTGCATGAATATCAATTAAGTATAAAATACGAATTTTATTATGAGTAACGCCTCGAGATTTGAATACGAATACGAAGTGTCTAAAACAGAAATACGAAGATACGAGGCATTACAGTCTCCCCTCCTTTAGGAAATTTCGTCCCGAAATTTATTCAAGAGGAAGACCTTAGAAGTGTTGGCATTTTTGGAGCGCGTTTTAGGTATAACCGAGAAATAGGTGGTGAGTGATCAAAATTTGTATCTGATAAGGTCTAAGGAAACACCAAATTTTCATGGCACGTTTTTACGAAAGTTTGGTAACATGGTGGGAACACTTATATATAGGAAGTACCAGCGGCGTATCCACCATGTTCGTATCATGTTACGTCCGTTTCGCGACTCGGTCTCATGTTACGTTCCATGTAATGATACACAGTAGAACCTACTATGGTTTTCATGCATCTATCAATATAATCCCGTATGCATCCGCGATTATTTTGGTACGTGCATGATCCGCATAGTTTGTACTAGTAGTGTACGGGTCAGGGTACATTATCGTATTACGAGTATGAATGTGTGCGTGTGATAATGTATAAAGATTTAAGTACGTAAGCATGATTGTGTTTAAGTATGAGAGAGTATAGAGTGTGGATATAAGTATGAGTATGAGTAAAATATATGAACAATCCACCAGGCATACTTAGTTTAACAAGATTAACGCATTACTGGCATGTGAATAAACAAGCAACCCATCGTGTCCGCAAAATGTCTTAACATGACCTCAAGTATACGGGCGGGTGCTACTCCTATAGCGCTACACAAGCACTATACATGTTAAGTTGTGGCTTGATCAAAGTTAATGACTAATTGTCAATCCATCGTGTCCGCAAAATGTCTTAACATGACCTCAAGAATACGTGCGGGCGCTACTCCTATAGCTCTACACAAGCACTATACATGTTAAGTTGTGGCTTTGATCAAAGTTAATGACAAGTTTATCACATAAGAATGGTCCAGTAATCCCGAACCAAGTATAACTATTAGTATGTATGTGTTGGATGGTTAAATGATTAATCGATTCTAGTATAACATTGGTTTCAAAATGAACGAGATAACAAGTATTAAATCACATAGAAATTGAGATAGCATAAAAGAGAGGTTTGATAAAATATTGGAATGTTTCGGGTTTAGAAACTTCGACTATTCCAAAGTGACTCGTAAGTCCTTTCGAATTAGAGAGACATGCTTTGGCCTAATAGGTAAAATACTCTCGTCGACAGGCGATTAACGGTATTTTACCCTTCCGGTTAATACATGTCCCTAATTTGATCGAAAATACGAAACTTTGGCTAGATTAAAAATCGAAGAATGGAACCAGTCATCAAGGTGTGGATGTCAATCCTAGCTTGACAATTTCGTCCCCAAAATGTGGTTTATTGAACGAAACAAGATATAATCTCGAGGCGTCAACAGAGATCCACTAGAATATGAAGTGGAAATTCCCATCAAGATATGGATGTCACTCTTGACTTGATGGTAAATTTCGTGCAAAAATAACACGATGGATGGATTGAAATTCGTCACCAAAGGCGGAAATCACCCCTATTTTCATGAGTCATTTCGATTGCGGAATATGAGTGTCTTCAAGTCCTTAACGTGTAATTTACGTATAATGTCTTAGGATGAACGAGTCGTATGATCACGACGAAAGAATTAGAAAGAAGCAAAGTAGGGAGAATTTGAGTATCTTAAAGGCATGAAACAAGAATGGTCAAGTATGGGTACTTAAACTATAGACTAGGTCAAAAGCATAGCAATTTTCCTAATTCCCTATAGTTATGGCTCTGATACCAATCTGTCACACCCCAACAGATGGCGGAAACATCGGAGTGAGACGAAATAGATTGCAAGAGACTTCATAACACTAATTGTGACGAGTATTTAATAATTACTTTTTAAATCGTTTGAACTAGAAATGCCATAAGTTTGAAATAAATAAAATACAACGAGTATTCAAGTAATTAAGTTTCATTTCATTGATTAATGGTCTCATACAAAGATTGGAAACAAATTACAACATGTTTGAAAATAAAATATATTACAACTGATATTAGAATTTAAATGCGTTTCTAGGCAATCCTACTAGATTCCTTGCATCTTCCAAATCCTGCAATACATGTTAAAGCATAGATCAATACAAATAGTATTGGCGAGCATACAAGTTTGATTATAAGTATAAAAATGTTTTAAACAGATCTTTCATGGCAATAACTAAATATAAGCATATGAATTTAAACACGTAAGATTTCAAGTATAACACGTATGATTACAAGTATAACACGTATGAGCATATATAGAGATTATTTGTTTAAAAATTCTAGCATGTTTATGTATTTGATTCAAAGAACATGTATTGCATCCCAAAGGTAATAAAGCGTAAAAAGGGATCGAGTATGCTCACCTTGGTTGCGTATAAGACTCGAACCAAGTCCTAGAACCGAGCTACCCCGTGTCGCGAGACCCGAACCCAAGACAAGACCCGAACCTGAACCGGGATTCGAACCAAAACTGAAACCAAATATACTCGAACCAAATCTGAAGCAAATAAGCTAAAAAAAATCCTTACCTGCACCGAGATGTTAACTAACACGCTGACCCGGCAACAAAACTGAACCAAATCTGCTGATCAAACTGAAACATATCAATAAACACCACCACTGCCGCAACTCGGCTCCTGTCGGCGAACTTACACCAGCGTCGACACCGGCTCCGGCCGCCGCCGCCGCCTGTTTGTGCCGTAGCGTCGCCACCACCGTCACAATTATCATCATCATCCTCATTAACGTCGTCGTCGGACCCAAATCGGAGAGGGAGAGAGACGCGGGGTGCAGATGAAGGGTTGCAGAAGAATGTCGCTGCCGAAAACGCGGCTGTGGTTGCCGGAATCTCGAGAGGAGGAGCAGGGGGTGAGGTGGCGGCTCTGATGAGATGTGTGTGTGTGGATTTGAGAGATGGAGGGTAGATGCATAGTGTTTTGCAGGTAGAAGATGAGAGGTTTAGGGTTTATATGTTGAAGATGATGGAGAACAAATGTCGGGTGTGTGTGCGTGAGTTTGGAGTGTGTGTGTGTGTGTGTGTGTGTGTTTATTTAAATAGTTAGGGTTAGGCAGGTTTGGGCCCAAGGCCTGTTAATTGGGTTCTTGCGTTTTAGAGCGGCCCGGTAAGTTTTTCAAGATCTGTTTTCGAGCCCGAGCGTCATAAAACGTCATTAAAATATAGTTTTAGCTTTAAAAGCGTGTAAAAAGATAATAAACGCGTACGTTTGTCGTTTCGTTAAAACGCGGAAAAACGCGTCGGTTGTCGTTTTTATCCGTTTCTCGATCCGATTTCGATCGCAGATAATAAAATTTGATTACCAAGTTAAACGTATCGAAAATTTTCGACGTCGTCAGTGTTTCGTACGGTGTCAGCTCATTTACCGTTTAACGTTCAGTAGTTGCCAGCAAATAACCGTTCGCGTATTGTAGCATCAGAAAAACGTTCTTAGGCCTACTAAGAGCCAATTTAAGTTAGTTTACATCTAGATACGCTACATATTAATATTTTAATGTTTGTTATGCGCGTAAATGCAAACCGAAAAGTACCATTTGCGTATAAACATGTATTTGAACGATTGTTTGCGCGAATATCAATTAAGTATAAAATACGAATTTTATTATGAGTAACGCCTCGAGATTTGAATACGAATACAAAGTGTCTAAAACAGAAATATGAAGATACGAGGCGTTACAAGATCATCTACTAGTATCCTCAAAAACCATGACCATATGTTGGTTGTTTCAGCTTCAACAATGACAAAGGCAAGTGGGTAAATGCTATTGTTTCCATCAACTCCAACTGCAGAAAGGAACTGACCCGAGTATGGTCCTTTCATAAAGGCACCATCTAAACCAATGAGATTGAAACCCTCCTCAAAGCAACATAGCATACATATATTATCCTGAATTGTCATGTGGGACTATTAGGATTAGATGCAGGCTCTGCAATCTTGATAGTGGTCCGAGGGTTGGCTCTAACAAGTTCCTCACAGTACTACTTGAGTTGGCCATATTGATTCCTGTAGTCCCCATTTAACTTTTCCATAGCAATCTTCTTAGCCCTCCACAATTTCGGTAGTGATACTTTAACCAGGTGTTTCTTCTCTAGTAGATCTTGAATAACCCTTATGTGAATGTCTGGATTTTCCTGTAGGATTGGTTCCACTTCTTTAGCAATGAAACTCATGGTCTACAGACCAACCTCCCTTGTTTGCAGACATTCGTGTGCATGTTTCAATGTTTTAACGCACCAGTAATCTTCAGTTGAGGGTCGGCTTATTTGCATCGCCCATGGACAGGTTGGTTTACATGGTTTCCTCCTTATTTTTCTGGGGGCTGCCTCATCAATGCCTTCTTTTACCCTACCTACCACACAAGTTTTAGGTTGACTGTTTTGTCCTCACAGTTTTGAGGAGTTGTCAAACTAGGATTTTCCCCATGCGCACCACCCTAAACCTCAGGCTGTCGATTTTGGTAATACGCAATTGTCTTCTAGACTCAAGAGCATATGTTCTGACCATGTTACTAAGCTTTGCCTTATCAGGAATCAATTGCCTGATGAAAAACGGATTACGTGCTACATCAGGACCAATTGACTTCAATGTAGATCTACTAGTCTTCCTCTATCTTTTCCTTGCCTTATCCAAGACTGTTTGATCATCATCTTCAGTATCAATTTCAAAGTGATCCAGATCCACTTTGAGGTCATCCTTAAACACATCTTCCTCACTTCCATTCTCCTCTACATCAAAGTCAACGTTCTTTCTGAATTTCTACATGTCAACATCTACATCATACAAGGGATTATCCTCTTCTACCCAATAATCTGGATCGTCTTGAACATTAACATTTGCATCACCATCTATTTGCTCTTTTTCTTGTAAAACAGGTTCCTCCTGATCATCTTCATCAAAATCCTGATCATCACTTCCCTCATCATCATTTTCCTCATTCTCCTCACCTGCTTGATCACTCTTTTCCTGATCATCTTCATCTACATTTTCAGTATCATGGTAATGACATTCAAATAGATCAACAAAGAGATCATCATGTACTTCTTCATCTTGGCTTTCAGGAGGAGGACAGTGGGAACTCTGTGTGATGACTTCTTGATCGCAAGATACCAACAACAAACGAGGCGTCTAGTGTTTATCATAAATTTCAATTAGTTTTATTACACCACGGACATGCTCAAACAAGCTTAAAAATTCACTATCACTAGCCAAACACTTCAAACCCAAATCCAAACACACATACTGTCACACCCAAACCGATGGCGGAAACATCGGGGCATGGCACTGAGCGAAACAGATTGTCCATGAGTATCCATAACAACTATTCATTACCAGATATTTAAACGTCATGTCCCATACCACAACATATCCAAATAAAACAGTTATTACAAATAATTGTCTCAAAAATAAATACTGTTTCGATGACCCAGATTTAAGCGTGACATAACTAGACCCCTAACTTGATTCACCAAAGCACAACAATTCCTAGCATCTTAAACACCTGCCACATACGTTAAAATAAAAGTCAATACATATAGTGTAAAGGTGAGCATACAAGTTTGATAATAATAATAATAGAGTTCGAAATCGTTTACTCATAACCAGCATGTAACATGTATAATGTGAAGGCAAGTAGGTTATTGACAGAGAAATATGCACAGACGTGACTGCGAGTTGTAGAATGCGCAACACATATCCCCACTGGGATACGTGAAGTAAAGCCCTTAACAACCCCTGTCCACGACAGGTGCTGAGTCCAAACTATAGTACTATCGTTGCTAAGGTTTCAGGCACCAATCACTGTGTTAACATAACATACAAGCATTCATTGATTAACACGTAGCATGCAATAACGGTCAGCGTATAAATAGTGTTTGCGTTGTGTGTAGATTGTGATTTAGAATAAGTAACTTATGTAACACCCAAAAGTGTGTAAAGCAAAAAGGGTTTGAGTATACTCACAGATTGTGTTTAACAAGTAAACACTCTCTCGGATTGAAGGGGGCGCTGAGAGAGGTTAGCCTGAACAGTTAACGATAGCATAAACGATAAGTGGTGCATAAAACGGTGCAAAGTACCAAGTGTAAGATGGTAATCCGGTCGGATGGAAATCCGATCGAATGGCCAGTCGATCGGATGTCAATCCGTTTGGATGGTCATCCGATCAGATGGCCATTCGATTCGATTAACATCAGTTTGGTAAGGATGTGTTTGTGTGTGATATCTTTTTAAGTTTTTGTTGCAGCATTTTAAAAACAGAGAAGTATCTTTACCCTTCAGGTCGATCGATCGAACGGCCGTTCGATCGGATAGCGATCTGATAGGCAGGATACTTAGTGAGAACAAGTTCACAGCAGGATTGTCACTCGATCGGATTGCAATCCGATCGGTTGGTAATCTGTTAGTTACTGATGATCTTTGAAAATTAAGAAAATGATTAAGTGTTGAAGTTCCAAATGTCACATGGTCGGATGGTCGTTCGATCGTATGGCAATCCGATCGGGCGGTAATCCGTTCGGCATTCAGATCTTTGAATAATCAAATAAAAGTTTAAGCGTGAAACCAAGTGCAAGCCGATCAGATGGTTGTTCGATCGGATGGCTGTTCGATCGGATGGCAATCCGATCGGGCGGCAATCCATCCCAACGAACCAACTCGTCTTGAACTTGATTATTTTGAAGGGTTTTGCAGTTTTGATCGAGAAGGTGTGATAACGTGCTAAACAACAGGAACCCCATCATGACCTAAGTGATCCGATCGAAGAGGAATCACCCTAGTCCGATCAGTTAACTTGTTCAATCCTTTTAACCATGAATATGTGTAGATCTATGTGAAAACATTGATTAATCATGTTGAATTCCTTCAGATCTGAGTTGTTCTTGGTGGAATGAGGCCAAAACTTGAAGTTCATAAGAATTCCATGATGACATCTCCCTAGAACACCTCAAATCCACTGATTTCACCGTTAAAAGTTAAGATTCAAAGGTGAAAATGATGAAGAAGTGCATGTAGATCATAGAAGTACAAGGTTTAGGTTGAAAACTTACAAGAATCGCGAGAAATCGAGAGAAAGAGTGCTTGAGTGCGGATGGTCGAGTGGAGGAGCTGTCACATCACAAATGACGTGACAGGAGGGTATTTATAGGGTTTCCAAAAGAGGAAATTGCGCAGGGTCAGATTGGTCACCGATCGGATGGCAACTCGATCGGATGGCCACTCGATCCAGGTGTCCGGCGTGTTGAGTTTTGTCGTTTCGATTCGCGTGTTGAGCGTTGCGATGCGTTTTGAGCAAGCGATGCGATAGAATAATAATAAACACATAAATACTATATCTAACATACAATCAATATAAATAACTGGCGTTTAGCGTTTGCGACTCGATTGCGATAGAGTTGTGATTGCGTTTCGATTAATCACCACAAAACATAAACACAAATAAACACGCACAAGTCACACATAAATGGCACACAGACATAAAACAATATCCAAAACACATAATTCGAGTTGCGAATGCGATTGCGATTCGATAAGCGATAAAGCGATAAAACAAGCGTTTAAACCTCGATTATTAATAGATACTCCACATAATACAACTAAAGCGAATAAAATAAAAGATTCAATTACAGTCAAAGAAGTCAAAACAGTAGTTGAGCAAGGAGTGACAGATCGCAATTAGCAATCTTTTCTTCCTTTGACTTCAATCTTGACTTTGACTTTGACTTTCGAAACACGGGGTGTTACAGCTTCCCCTACTTAAGAGAATTTCGTCCCAAAATTAGGCTTTAGCCGTAACAAACAACTGCGGGTACTTCGCCTTCATGTCGCTTTCGAGTTCCCAAGTGAACTCTTCGCCTCGTTTTCCTTCCCAGCGAACCTTCACAATGGGAATGCGTGAGCACCTGAGCTTCCTGGTTTCTCGATCCATGATCTCGACAGACTTCTCCATGAAGTGTAATGTTTCGTCCACTTGCAGGTCCTCTACTGGAACTTGTAAATCATGCTCAGCCAGACACTTTCTGAGATTCGAAACATGGAAAGTCGGGTGGACGTTGCTAAGTTCCTCCGGTAGTTCGAGTATGTAGGCCACTTTTCTGATCCTTTCCAGAATCTTAAAGGGTCCAACATATCGAGGCGCGAGCTTTCCTTTCTTGTCGAATCTGACCACACCCTTCCAAGGTGATACCTTTAGGAGTACGTGGTCGCCAACGTCAAATTCAAGGGGCTTGCGTCATCTATCGGCGTAACTTTTCTGACGACTCCGAGCTTTCAGCAAATTGTCTGGAATTTGGAGGATATTGTCAGTCGTTTCTTGCAACAGCTCAGGACCGGTTATTTGTGAGTCTCCGATCTCGTGCCATACAATAGGCGATCGACAATTTCTTCCGTATAGTGCCTCAAACGGTGCCATTTGAATGTTGGAATGATAACCGTTATTGTACGACAATTTGACTAAAGGTAAGTATGCGTCCCAATTACCACCGAAATCTATGACACACGAACGGAGCATGTCTTCAAGGGTACGAATCGTTTTTTTAGTCTGACCGTCGGTTTGAGGATGCAAAGCGGTACTTAGATTAAGCATAGTACCGAGAGCAGATTGAAACGTTTCCCATAGACGCGAGGTAAACCGACCATCACGGTCAGAGATGATGTCGCAAGGCATCCCATGTCGACATATGATCTCATTGGTGTAGATTCAGGCTAATTTTTCTACCTTGTAGTCTTCTCGTATCGGCAGAAAATGAGCAGATTTAGTCAAGCGGTCAACGACAACCCAGATGCTGTCATGACTTGATGGCGTGCACGGGAGTTTCGTTATGAAGTCCATAGCTATACTCTTCCATTTCCACATAGGGATCTCGGGTTGGACGAGTAAGCCAGAGGGTCTTTGATGCTCGGCCTTGACTTTCGAGCAAGTCAGGCACTTCAAAACGTAGAGAGCCATATCTTTCTTCATGCCTGGCCACCAGTACTTGTAGCGAAGGTCCTGGTAATTTTATCGGCACCGGGATGAATAGAATATCGAGACTTTTGGGCTTCGTCCATTAGAATCTGTCGTAAATCGGTCCGTTTAGGGATCCAAATTTGGTCCTGATAATGGAATATCCCATTCGACTTATTCACTAGTTGGGCTCCATCGTTGAGAATCCTTTCCTTTTTCAAAGTGCGCTCGGTGAAACAAGCATGTTGGGCTTCGCGGATGAGAGTTTCGAGATGATGCTGGGCTTGAACATTACGAATGCTATGCAAATAGCTCCGTCTGCTGAGGGCGTCGACAACGACATTTGCTTTGCCAGGATGAGAACTAATCTCACAGTCGTAATCGTTGAGAAGTTCTACCCATCGGCGTTGACGCATATTTAGTTCTTTCTGGCTGAAGATGTGTTGTAGGCTCCTATGGTCGGTGAAGACCGTACACTTGGTACCATAAAGGTAGTGTCGCCAAATCTTCAACGCAAAAACAACTGCGCCTAGCTCGAGGTCGTGGGTTGTATAGTTCTTCTCGTGGATCTTGAGCTGACGAGACGCGTAAGTGATAACCTTGTCTCGTTTCATGAGAACACAACCAAGACCAAAGTTCGAGGCATCACAATAGACAACGAAGTCATCGTTTCCATCTGGTAAAGCGAGGACGGGAGCATTGCAGAGCATATGCTTGAGAGTTTGAAAGGCAGACTCTTGTTCAGTTCACTAAACAAAAGGCTTGTCTTTATGCGTGAGAGAAGTAAGCGGCACGGCGATTTTTGAGAATCCTTCGATAAATCAGCGATAATAGCCCGCTAATCCGAGAAAAGAACGGACTTCAGACGGGTTCTTAGGTGTAATCCAACTCTTCAGCTTCGGTCTTCGTGGGGTCGACGTGAATACCTTGACTATTGACAATGTGACTGAGGAATTGAACCTCCTCTAGAAAAAATTCACACTTGGAGAACTTGGCATAGAGTCGATTCCCTTGGAGCAGTTCGAGAACCAAATGTAGATGTTGCGCGTGTTCGGCTTTCGACTTGGAATAGATCAGGATATCATTGATGAACACGATGACGAAGTGGTCAAGAAGAGGTTTACACACGCGATTTATCAGTTCCATGAAAACCGCCGGTGCGTTGGTTAAACCAAAAGGCATAACAACGAACTCATAGTGGCCGTATCGGGTGTGAAAAGCGGTTTTAGGTATATCCTCCTCTTGAATGCGTAACTGGTGGTAGCCTGAGCGTAGATCGATCTTCGAGAAACACGTAGCACCTTGTAACTGATCAAAAAATCATCGATTCGGGGCAGGGGATAGCGATTCTTGATTGTCAGCTTATTCAACTCCCTATAGTCGATGCACATCCAGAAAGACCCATCCTTCTTTTTGACGAAAAGGACTGGTACGCCCCAAGAAGAGGTGCTAGGGTGAATGAAGCCTTTGTCAAGTAATTCCTGGAGTTGACTAGAGAGTTCGCGCATTTCGGACGGAGCAAGGTGATAAGGAGCTTTAGCAATAGGGTTGGCTCCAGGAATGAGGTCGATACGAAAATCAATATCACGACTAGGCGGTAAACCAGGTAGATCGTCAGGGAAGACAAGAGGAAAATCACGACCTACAGGCACCTGTCTATCTCCTTAACTTCCTTTTTCTCCGCTACTACAATGTGTGCCAAGAAAGCTTGGTATTCCTTGCAGAGATACTTGTTAGCCTGGACACACGACATGAGTTGGAGTTTCTTCGACGCGACTTCACCATAAACACACAATTGATCACATTAGCGAGCGAGAAGCGAATCATCTTATCGAAGCAAACAACTTCAGCATGGTTTTCGCGAAGAAAGTCCATGCCTACTATGACGTCAAAACTACCGAGCTGCATCGGAATAAGGTCGATAGGAAAGATGTGATTGTTGAGCTCAAGAGTACAATCACGAAGAACAGAATTAACAGCGACGGTTCTTCCGGTGGCAACTTCAACATCGAATGACGAGGGGAGATGGGCGCGCTTACGATTAAGGAGCTTTTAGAATTCAAACGATACATAACAGTTATCGGATCCAGTATTAAATAAACACGAAGCATATATACCATTCATGAGGAACGTACCGTTGACCACATCGTTGTCGGCTTAAGCTTGGTGGACATTGATGTTGAAAGTATGTCCGCGGGCTGCTGGCTGCTGTTGTTGAGGCTGCTGCTATTGTGGCTCTTGCTTCACCACTCGATTCGGGCACATGTTCGTGAAGTGGTTGGGATCACCACACGCGAAGAAAGCTCTAGCATGGATTGCGGGTGCAGGAGCCGCTTGTTGGCCTTGAGGAGCAGGAAGTAGAGCTTGTTGAGCAGGAGCTTGACCTTGAGCTAGAGCTGGAGCTTGACATGAACCAGTATGGCAGTTGGCGGTGAAATGGTCGTACATGTTGCAATGCACACAGTATCTGCAAGCGATTCCCACTGAGTGGTGATAGGTACAAGTAGGGCAAGTCGGGTGAGGGCCAGTGTATGCACGCTTGGCCGGCGGTGCATTGGTAGCCGGTGCCACTACTTGGCGGTGTTGAGGCTGCGGTTGAACAGGAACTGATTGGAGCGGGGCAGCAGTGGTGATAGCGCAATTTTTCTACTGTTGTTGCTGTTGTTCTTCCTCTTGCGACGAGAGGACTTTAAAGACTGCGGAGCGGCGGCGGCTTCAGTGGTTGCGGCGGTGGTAGCTTGGTGCATATTCTTGGAGGTTTTATCCCAGTAACCAGACTTGACTCGCTTGTCGTTGATCTCAGCAGCGAGTAAGAAAGTTTCCTCAATTGTTGTCGTCTTTACAGCTTGAACGAAATCAGCCACGCAATCCAGAAGAGCACGGATATACTTATTGATGGTGATTTCGAGCGTAGTAACTTGGCTCAGACAGATTATACTTCGCTGCTTGAAGTGAGCAGTCCAACCAGCGTTGTCTCCATCTTTCTGCTTAATGTGCCAGAACTCGTCCTCCAGATTCTGGCACTCGTGGGGAGGGCAGAACTCTTGCATCATAACGTCCTTCAACTCATCCCACGTCAGCCCGTAAGCTGCGTCATTTCCGCGTTTATTTCTCTCGGCCGTCCACCAATTTAGAGCTCGGGATTGGAAGACGCCTGTAGCGTTGAGAGTACGGAGATTATCAGGACAGCCACTCTGGCGTAGGGTGACTTCGATCAAATCAAACCATTGAAACATGGTTGTAGGACCATCTTCGCCGGTAAACTCTTTCGGGCCACAGGCTTTGAACTGTTTGAAGCTAAAAGCAGCTTTAGGAGCATCAGTCCTGGACTCTTCAGACGACTTGCTAGCGTTCTCATTCAACTCACGAACAATCTGGGGGATAACTTTCGCCATTTGCTTAGCGACGAGGGCGGCGATGCGTTTGCCATCATGATTGCGGCGAGCGGAACGTGAGTGAAATGATCCAAATGACGACATTGTCTGCAATAGACAGCGCCATAGGATTCAAAGCGCTATATAATCAAATCTCACCTCACACGTACTACTACTAAAGCTCAGGAACACGAACAACCACGTAAACACATAGGCACGTAGGCACATAAACCACAGAACCACATAATCACATAGGGCACAGAAACACATAAAGCAATCAGAACACAGAAACCTTACTATATTTGCACGTATTCACCTATTATTCAAAGTTCGCGCGTTCGAGAATAGCGATTGCGATTAGCGAGTGCACAGCGAGTAGTATAGCATAAGCGAGTAACATATCATGCGATCATCCACCATTAGCAACGATTTGTTAGCGTATTGAGATAGATGTGCAGTGCAAGTCGTGTGTGTCGATCAAAGCGAATAGCGAAATGCGTATAAATCACCAAAATCGAAACACATAAATAGGCAAAACCACATAAAACACATAAAATCCACATAAAAGAGACGAATATCAGAGTCGGCAGTCTCGGGCTCAGAATCGAAAACACATAAAATCAGCGAATGCGGGATTAAAATCAAGGATAGATTGTATAAGGCTTGATAGACTTCGACTACCCAAAGTGATTCGACTATTCACAAGGACTTTTGATACACACTTTGGCCTTCGGGACTATGCTCTCGCCTCGACTTGGGCGAACGGCACGCATCCTTTCCAGTTACAGCATGAATTCAAGTCGTTGGAGTCCGTCGAGACTTTGGTGAGAGTTTTGTAAAAACCAAAATAAGAGCGGAACAAGTCGTCAAGGTTCGGGTTTCACCCCCGACTTAACAACTTCGTTCCTGTTTTGATAGAATAGAGAGGAAATTTTGCGTTAAAGTACGGATTTCACTCCTAATTCAACGCAAATTCTCCTGTTTGTAGATAAAAATGCGGGTCGAACAACGATTCAGTCGAGAGTTTGCGGTTTTCACACCTAATGTCGACCTAACCATTCGTTCATTTTTTAAAATTAGAGTGAAGTGATAGTGTAGTGTTCAGCGAGGGCGAGCGAGAATAGCAAGTAGCTCGTGCAAAATCCCTAAAGGGTATGCACAAGTCGGTCTGTTGGTACTTAGACTATAGACTAGGTCGTTTCTAAGACACCCCAACCGATGGCGGAAACATCGGGGCATGGCACTGAGTGAAACAGATTGTCCATGAGTATCCATAACAACTATTCATTACCAGATATTTAAACGCCATGTCCCATACCACAACATATCCAAATAAAACAGTTATTACAAATAATTGTCTCAAAAACAAATTCTGTTCTGACGACTCAGATTTAAGCGTGACAGAACTAGACCCCTAACTTGATTCACCAAAGCACAACAATTCCTAGCATCTTAAACACCTGCCACATACGTTAAAATAAAAGTCAATACACATAGTGTAAAGGTGAGCATACAAGTTTGATAATAATAATAGAGTTCGAAATCGTTTACGCATAACCAGCATGTAACATGTATAATGTGAAGGCAAGTAGGTTATCGACAGAGAAATATGCACAGACGTGACTGCGAGTTGTAGAATGCGCAACACATATCCCCACTAGGACACGTGAAGTAAAGCCCTTAACAACCCCTGTCCATGACAGGTGTGCTGAGTCCAAACTATAGTACTATCGTTGCTAAGGTGTCAGGCAACAATCATTGTGTTAACATAACATACAAGCATTCATCGATTAACACGTAGTATGCAATAACGGTCAGCGTATAAATAGCGTTTGCGTTGTGTGTAGATTGTGATTTAGAATAAGTAACATATGTAACACCCAAAAGTGAGTAAAGAAAAAAGGGTTCGAGTATACTCACAGATTGTGTTTAACAAGTAAACACTCTCTTGGATTGAAGGGAGCGCTGAGAGAGGTTAGCCTGAACAGTTAACGATAGCATAAACGATAAGCGGCGCGTAAAACAGTGCAAAGTACCAAGTGTCGGATGGTAATCCGGTCAGATGGAAATCCGATCGGATGTCCAGTCGATCGGATGTCAATCCGTTCGGATGGTCATCCGATCGGATGGCCATTCGATTGGATTGACATTTGTTTGGTAAGGATGTGTTTGTGTGTGATGGCTTTGAACTTTTCGTTGCAGCATTTTAAAAACAGAGAAGTATCTCTACCCTTCAGGTCGATCGATCGAATGGCCATTCGATCGGATAGCGATCCGATAGGCAGGACACTTAGTGAGAACAAGTTCACAACAGGATTGTCACTCGATCGAATTGCAATCCGATCGGTTGGTAATCCGTTAGTTACTGATGATCTTTGAAAATTAAGAAAATGATTAAGTGTTGAAGTTCCAAATGTCACATGGTCGGATGGTCGTTCGATCGGATGGTAATCCGATCGGACGGCAATCCATTCGACATTCAGATCTTTGAATAATCAAATAAAAGTTTAAGTGTGAAACCAAGTGCAAGCCGATCGGATGGCTGTTTGATCGGATGGCAATCCGATCGGGCGGCAATCCGTACCAACGAACCAACTCGTCTTGAACTTGATTATTTTGAAAGGTTTTGCAGTTTTGATCGAGACAGTGTGATAACGTGCTAAACAACAGAAACCCCATCATGACCTAAGTGATCCGATCGAACAGGAATCACCCTTGTCCGATCAGTTAACTTGTTCAAGACGGTTGTTCATGTTTAACGCGAAATCGGTAGTCTCTTTGATAGAAACCAGATCTTGAACCAACACATCACTAAGAAGGAGTACAAGATCAGAACGAGCTCCGATTCTATCGGTTTTGAGTGCATTGAGTGTAAAAGAGTTGAAAGAAAGTTGGAAAACCATCTTTCAATCCTTTTAACCATGAATATGTGTAGATTTATACGAAAACATTGATTAATCATGTGGAAATCCTTCAGATCTGAGTTGTTCTTGGTGGAATGAGGCCAAAACTTGAAGTTCATAAGAACTCCATGATGACATCACCCTAGAACACCTCAAATCCACTGATTTCATGGTTAAAAGTTAAGATTCAAAGGTGAAAATGATGAAGAAGTGCGTGTAGATTATAGAAGTACAAGATTTAGGTTGAAAACTTACAAGAATCGCGAGAAATCGAGAGAAAGAGTGCTTGAGTGCGGCTGGTCGAGTGGAGGAGCTATCACATCACAATTGATGTGACAGGAGGGTATTTATAGGGTTTCCAAAAGAGGAAAGTGTGCAGGGTCGGATTGGTCACCGATCGGATGGCAACTCGATCGGATGGCAATCTGATCGGATGGCAATCCATCGGATGGCAATCCGATTGGATGGCCACTTGATCCAGGTGTCCGACGTGTTGAGTTTTGTCGTTTCGATTCGTGTGTTGAGTGTTACGATGCGTTTCGAGCGAGAGATGCGATAGAATAATAATAAACACACAAATACTATATCTAACATACAATCACTATAAATAACTCGCGTTTATCGTTTACGATTCGATTGCGATAGAGTTGCGATTGCGTTTTGATTAATCACCACAAAACATAAACACAAATAAACACGCACAAGTAACACATAAATGGCACACACACGTAAAACAATATCCAAAAGACATAATTCGAGTTGCGAATGCGATTGCGATGCGATAAGCGATAAAGCGATAAAACAAGTGATTAAACCTCGATTATTAATAGATACTCCACATAATACAACTAAAGCGAATAAAATAAAAGATTCGATTACAGTCAAAGAAGTCAAAACAGTAGTTGAGCAAGGAGTGACATATCACAATTAGCAATCTTTTCTTCCTTTGACTTCAATCTTGACTTTGACTTTGACTTTCGAAACACGGGGTGTTACACATACGGAATTTTAAAATGGAAGTAAAACACCACGTCAACAGAATAACCAATCTGCTTAACCATTTCCTCTAGTGCGTCCATGCCAAAATCATCAATATCAAGACAATCGATGAAATTATACTTACCACCCACGTATGATCGACAAGGGCTGTCACTGAACTCACCACCGTGGTACATCTTAATACTGAACTTTGTAGGTTCATCATTGTCTGTCAAACCCAAAAATAAACAAAATTTTATTACAACTCAAAGACATTCTGTTCCTAGTAGACATTTTAAACCTTAAATTTCATGCTCAAATCGACATGAAACTTTAAAACTGAGACAAAAAAACTTACCATAATAGTCTTTAGGGTCAATGTATATGTAATCGGGTCTTACCCTCCAAAAACCCCCAGCCATTTTCGTCCTAAAGCTTCAATCGGGCGTGCAACTAGGGTAGCTTACTGGAGAAGAAGGAAGGACATTATTGTGCAAATGAGGGCTTGATTAGGGATGGTATATGTTTTAAGGATTTCTAAATTGAGAAATTACCATATTGCCCTTCATTATGGAAGTAAAAAGACTATAATGTCCAAGTCAACTACCGGTTGATTAACGGCTGTTTGGGGCAGAGTTTTGATTGAATCAAATTGACAACGTCAGAGACTGGTGTGTTGAATTTTTTGAAATGAGGACTGAACCTGTGATTGAGTGTAAACCTCAGGAACTGAAACTGTACTTTACCTCTAATGAATATAATTGCTTCTTAACCTTCCTACCAAATACTATCTCCCTAGTATATGACCCTTGAAATAAATAGTACAATACATGGAAGAGCTGAGCAAACATCCCTCTTTATAGATCAACTATATATAAGAATTATATTAAATTTTGGGAAAAATCTATATGGTAGTTTTGTACGTTCAAATTATTTTTTATTTAACGTAGATATATATATATATATATATATATATATATATATATATAGGAACAGGATCAGGAGAGAACGCCTCAAAGTGTGAGAACGGTGAGAACAATTCTCAGCCACAAGATCTTAGTGGTTTGTGGCTAAGATTGATGCGGTGACATTTTTGTAAATAATATGGGCCTTGGAACTACCAGGAGGGTAAAATAGGAAGATCCAAACAAAGGTGCACATGCTAATCACATGTCATTTTCCCCCATCATATTTAAACGACAATAACTTTTTTATACGTGATTATTTTTCGAAAAAAATTACACCATAAAACTCAGCGTTTTTTCATCTTTCCAACAGTATACTATTGATATATTTTTTTAAAAGAAATTAACTGGGTTTTATGGCGTTTTTCTGAACTGGGTGTTTTATTGCATTTTAGACTAGGTATTTTTATGGCGTTTTTCTGAACTAGGTGTTTTTATGGCGTTTTAAATAGGTATTTTCATGACTTTTTCTGCACTGAGTGTTTTATGGCATTTTTCTGAACTGGGTGTTTTATGGCGTTTTTACAGTACAAATTATGATTTTTCTGAGCTCAAAAAATATTAATTTAGGCGGTTAGACACATTTTTTGAGCTATATAGCTCAAAAAATGGTTTTTTTTAGCTATATGGCTAAAAAAATGGTTTTTTTGATCTGTTGTAAATTATAGCTCAAAAAAATAGCTTTTTTTATGGCGTTTTAACTGGGAGCTGCTAAAAAAATTGTTTTTTTGAGCTGTTGTAAATTATAGCTTAAAAAATAGCTTTTTTTATTATGACGTTAAACTGGGAGCTATATGGCTCAAAAAATGTTTTTTTTTTTTTTGAGCTATTGTAAATTATAGCTCAAAAAATATATTTTTTTGTTATGGCGTTTTAACTAGAAGCTAAAAAAATGGTTTTTTTGAGCTTTGTAAATTATAACTCAAAAATAGCTTATGGCGTTTTATTTGAACACTCAGTTCATGTGAGTAGGTTTTTTGACAATATTACCTCTTAGTGTAATTTAACATCAATGCCACATGTCACCACCAAAATCGTTCTCACCGTTCTCACACTTTTCACCGTTCTCTCTAAATCCTGACCCTATATATATATATATATATATATATATATATATGGGAAGGATCATGAGAAAACTACATCTAAATCAGAAAACTAACTAAAAAAGCCTAAAAAAAAGCTAAAAAACATACCAATTTTTTTTTACAATTTTTTATAAAAAAAAATCGCTAGTTTTTATATATAAAAAAATTTCAAATCACACATGTTGGAAAACATTAATCACGCACGTTGTCGTACGTGATGTACGTTAAGCCGTAATGTATTTTACACTTTTCCTATATATATATATAATGTATTTTACCCTTTTCATATATATATATATATCACCCATATATATAGGATTAGTTTCAAGAGTGAACACTAATGTAACTTGCGAACTGAGTGAACTAATTCTGGCCATACACGTGTGTAGATCAATGGCCAAAGTTTGATATTGAAATACACTAGTGTATTTTACGATTTGATGATGAGATCCTGACCATACACGTGTGTAGATCAATGGCCAAGATTTGTTCAGTTCACAAATACACTAGTGTTCACTCTAGAACCCCACCCTATATATATAGGGGAAGGTTCATTGGGGAACACTAAAAAAGCGGGGAACAGTGGGGAACCGACTCAAACGAACTCTGATTTGACTCATTCCAGCGGCGTTGGAACCGGCTCGTCAAACCCTAACTAGGATCTGTTAACCCTAAACCCTAACTCCTAAACCCTAAACCCTAAAGCTAAAAATTAAGGCTAAAAATTAAGGCTAAAACTTAAGCTAAACCGTAAAATCTAAACTATAAACCCTAAAAGCTAAACCCTAAAGGCTAAACCTAAAGCTAAACCCTAAACCCTAAAGCTAAACCCTAAAACTAAACCCTAAAAGCCAAATCCTAATATATTTAGGGTTTAGGGGTTATGATTTAGGGTTAAGAGATCCTAGTTAGGGTTCGACGAGCCGGTTCCAACGCCGCTGGAATGAGTTCAATCGGAGTTCGTTTGAGTCGGTTCCCCACCGTTCCCCACTTTTTTAGTGTTCCCCACTAAACCTCACACTAAATATATATATATATATATATATATATAGGGTCAGGTTTTAGAGAAAACGGTGAAAAGTGTGAGAACGGTGAGAACGCTTATGGATCGTCCGATCAAAACAATCCATGGACTAGATTGCGCGGTGGCATTTTCGTAAATAACATCAATTTTATTATGTGGGACGCGCTTTATTAAGGGTAAAAGGGTCTTTTACCGCTCATATACACAACGCCATCAAATGATAAAACGCCATACAAAAAAAAAACGCCATTAAAAACAAAACGCCAAAAATTAGTAATAAAACGCGTTGAATATTACTGGAAGATGAAACAACACAATAACTGAATTTCAGTTATTAACATTTATTAGAAGAAATTCCCTCCTAAATTACGCGCCAAAAACATCATTATATAAACAAAGGTAAAACATAGCTTCCATAATCACTTCAATCTATCCATTTTCTGCAAAAAACATCGTTAACCAAAAATGCCAACTTAACCAAAACGCCAAAAATGGCAACAATGGTTTCATGGAGATACACTCTGAGAATCAGGCGATACGTCCTCCATTTTGACAACAGAAGGAGGGTGTATGTTAAGACGGTCAGGGCAATTCTGAATATGGTAGAAGAGATACAGAGGCGAATCTTATCCATTGGCATCGCTCTAGACAACGAATGCCATGAAACGCATATGCTTATGAAAGCATTAACCAGCAAATTTGGACCAATCAAAGGAGATGTGAAGCCAGACCCTGTCATGACATCATGTCGTTTTGATGATGAAACAGACATGGTGACGATTACATACGACAGCGGAGAGCAGGAAGTCTACTGGCTAGAGAACATCATGACAAAGCAGCGTCTAGGTTTCATGGAAGAATTGCATAACGCCACTTGTACCAACACAGAAATAGTCTCAAAATTGGAGTTAATGTAAGACATGTTCAGGTGGAGGGTTCAGAATCTTCAGGAACAAGAAGCTGATGAAGGTGAATGTGATGACATGGATGAAGATCCAGATGAAGACTCCGAGGAGGAAGAAAATGACGCAAGTGATGGATACTATTCGGATAAAGTACCTTCTGAAGAAGGATTTTAATTTTTTTCCTCTTTTTTTTCTTCTATGTAATCTTCTTTTTTTTAAGATAATTAAATGATATATTTCTATCTTTATTAGCAAAACGCCAAAAAAATACTAAAAATGGTTAACCCTAACAAAACGCCAAAAATAACAAAAAATATTTTTCCTGCTTAATATTTTATTTACTCCGTTATTGTATTTTGTCATGTTGGTCTGCATAACGCCATTGAAAAAAAACGTCAAACTTAGAAGATGGTACGTCTATAACCTATAAAACTGATAAAAGATGATCAACACAGTAAATACAAAAACAGTAACTTAAAAGACAGTTACTTTATTACTATCATTTATTACAATAAAAAGTCCCGCCTAAACTACGCGCCAAAAAACTCCTATAAGAGAGGGGTCTATACACAATGAAATTAATCACACCCAGAAAACACAAAAACGCCATATCCTCTAGAAACCACTCTCTTTAAAACGCCACAGATGGCAAAGCTTTCACTGAAATGGATCCTTTTTCTGAGGGGGTTAACTCAATAATATTTTATTGAATGAGATGGACAAATATTCAAGAAAAAGATACTGATGACAGTGATATGTCATCATGTGAGCTTTGTTCTTGATGATTATATGCATGGAATAAAGGGATCAACACAAGTGTAAAATGCTATTTTGGACTCCATTATTACAAATAGCATCAAGCAAGAGTTGATCTTTAATCACATGCCACCAAACAAGAATATCACACCAAAAAACTAGATGCCACTAAGCAGCTTCTTCTGAAAAGTACAGAGTTTATGAAGGAAAGTTGGCATCTAGCTAAATTATTCAAAAAAGGTTCAAAACGCCAAAAACAAATTCAAGAAAGAAGAGGCTGATGACATTGAAGATTGGAAAGAAAAATTAGATTACCATTTTTTATTATTTTTGTTTTCATTTTATATTGTATTGATATCAAGTTATATGTTGTTTTGTTATCTAATTCTCTATAAATAAATTACATTATTATATAAAACACCAAAAAATACAAACACCAAAACGCTAGTAGAATGAAAACTGGGAGAACAGCTACTGGCAAAGCACCTTGTAAAGGGTATTATGTGACAACTGGCACAAAACCGGTAATTTCCGTACACTTTAATTATTACTTAATGACTATAATTATGTGCTTAAACGTCAACATTGTCTGATTACATACTATACAAGTGAATTCATGCACGTTTAATACTACAAAATAATGCTTTGTGCATTAACGAGAGCGTTGCGTCAGTAATACTAGTAAACTCACCGGTAAGACACTATATGTCAACAACTCTGCAGAAGCAGTCAGACATTAGAACTGAGGCCTAGGTGTAGGTCCAACGTTAAGAATGCATTAAAACCCAAGAGTACATACAAGGGTTAACATATAGACGCTCCGAAGGCTAAAATACGCACTAAAAAGCACTCGAAACGCACTTTAAGTGCAGAATTTTATTAAATTCAGCTATGACCAGCTTTTAAACAAATAAATGTCATACAGAATTTACGTTTTATGGTCCAGAATATTTCCCTAAGCGTTGGGAATTAAAAGGGTTACAAAAGGACACCTTACGGAACAATTAAACAAATTAACGGAACAGTATCCGACCGAACAACCGGACATTACCCGGGACACTAAATTTTTGCCAAACATATTAATTATTTATTTCGTGGCTAGTCGTGATCCCCGAACACCCTAACACCCACTACATATCAAATATATACCCTATGTAAGTAATACTTGATATGTAACTAACCATTACCAATTTAGTTGAAATTTTTGCATATATACCCCCCCCCCCCCCAAACCGAAAATCTGCCCTTATGGACCCCACCATATCATTCTTCCATGCTCCATATATTTTGATGAGATATTGTGGTAAGTATTGCTTGTGGAAGTAAACAAAAAATAGGTGGACAATCTTGTATAAATCATGGCCAAAGATATCCACCATTACTACTCAAGATACACTCTCTCCTCACTCTCTCTCTCTCCCTCACGGCTGCCCCAAACCAAACCCACCACCACCTTCCAACATTCATCATCTTCTTCATTTACTAGAGCCATTCAAAGCTTGAAGATCATCTATGGAGGTTGCTAGTTAAGGAGCTTTGTTTCAAGTCTTTTCATCATCTTGTTCTCATAATTTCACACAAGAATCATCCCTAGCTATAAGCTAGTAGTAAGTCCTTTGTTACACTCTTGTTAATCTTGTTTCATCTCGCTTCGTTAATCAAAGGTGTAGTAAGTTTTAAATCACTAATGTGACAAGAACTACTAGATGAACATAAAAGTTTATATGAAATTTGCATATAAAAAGTTTACTTATGATTGATACATAAAGATGAAAACTTGATGGTTTAGGGTTGGTTAATACATATATGATGTGTGATCGTCAAACTTTTGATAAACCCGTTGTCGGACACCTATGAATACGATTTAGTAACATTTAAACCACAAAATAACATGCTGAGTTACTTTTTCAGCCGTCTTTAACAGGCTGTAAACAGACATTTATAAATCGAAAAACGGAATTTCTGAAGCCTAAATTGTGTATTTTCGAAAAACGAAGAAAATGGCGCTGGAATCGTATTTTTTTGAGATCGTTTACTATTTTAAAAGTCTGTTTTTACGACAGCAGCTAAGGCTGAGTTTAACTGCAGTAAAATGGGCTGTACGTTTTCGGTCACAACTTGAAACCTAAACAGAACCAGCCCCTGAATTTTTTACCAAAGATGGTCACGGATGTACTTGTGACCCTCGAACTAGAATTTTGTCAAACGGACTTACGAGGAATTTTAAATGATTTATTACGTAGACTGTGATCAGAATGTAACAAATCTGATTACAGTTCGGTAAACGATTTTCTATAAATTACTGATAATGAACTGGACCCCGATATTTTTACACAATAATTTGTGGGTCGATTTAGACGTTCCACAAAAATTTGGGAAATTTTGGAATAAGTTAAGTATTTTATTTACTCGTCCGAAAACAGTCCAGTTTTTCACATATTGAAACTGAAACGACAAGGATAGTATTTTGCATATTAAAACGTAAGGGTTGATTGTTGATGATCATGGTTTGATTTCAAAAAGAAAATGATATGCTGCTTAGCATGGACACCTCCGTTTACAAAGGAGGCTATGGTGAAATTTTCTGAAAATCCTAACACTTAGTAAATATTTTCTAGACGAATGTTTGCTAGTGTGTTCTAAACTATGATTTTCGAATACAAACCTCGCCATAATTGTTGTAACAAAAATACACATACAAGATACATAACTCGGGTGCAAAGTGCAAAAATACAAGAAACTTATATTTATTTTTGAGTAAATAAAATAAGTAAGACATAGTTAAAAATATAAATTATTTTTAACACTAGAAAACATATACCTAAAAGACAGTGACTTGTACTTGTACGATACAAGTCTAGTGACTAACGATAATAAAACACGTTTAGGTCACGACGCTATATAAGCAAATCCGGTGAAGTTTACGACGCAAGGAACGCAAAGTTGTGAGTTCATAACCCCACCTTTTACAGTTTTACATTTTTCTAAATGTTTTCGGGGTGGAAAGACATGCACTTTTTGCAAAGCATACAAGAATTACATATTTATAAACCATTTTGCAAGCAAATTTTATCTGACACAAATGGTTTACGAAAAGCTTATGTTTATACCGGTTTTTCAAACAAGCATATTTTTCGAAATATGCATACACACGAATTCTAGTTTTCTAAACTACGAGAAAATACAAATACAAGAGTAAACAAACACATGAGAATTGATACTTGATATAAAGAATACAAGAACTGAAAAATTGATACTTGATATGATGAATACATAAACAAGAAGCACTCTTGGTGATAACTAGTACCAAGTATGATGCGTTGAGGAATGATACGAGAAATAGTGTCACGAATAGGGTACCATAAGCACCATTAATCGTGTACATACTTAGATCGCAGAACAAAAGGTTAGATCTAACGGGTTCAGGGCAGCCCCACTCTTGGTAACCACTAGAGCCGAGTAGTGTTTTTGTGTCTCAGTCGTGAATCGACTACTAGAAAAATGCCTATGGTTTGGTGACTTCCTATGTCGTGTCACATGTTAATGGCCTTGCAACCCATTAACTAAACAAGAATACGTTATTTGTACGAAGTTCGTACACAAGAATACTTTATTTGGTTTATACCACAAGAATACTTTACTTACACAAGAATACGTTATTTGTACGAAGTTCGTACACAAGAATACTTTATTTGGTTTATACCACAAGAATACTTTACTTACACAAGAATACGTTATTTGTACGAAGTTCGTACACAAGAATACTTTATTTGGTTTATACCACAAGAATACTTTATTTACACAAGAATACGTTATTTGGTTTATACCACAAGAATACTTTATTTTCACAAGATACTCGTCATGTTTTCATACGAAGTATACAAACGTGTTCAACACAAAATTGCATGAATTCACACCAACCTTATGTTGACGTTTTTCCAAAAACTCACATGTATTTCAGGTAACTAGGATGGATGTGCGCGCGGTTTTACTCATGCTCTTGGATGTCGCCTTGTTTATCTTTGAATAAAGTTGTAAACTTATCAGACAAAATGCTGTCTTGTGATGTAAACACTTAAACCATGTTTTTGGTTATGTAATGTTTGGCATCTTGAAACTAATTTATGAGCATGTAGTATGTTTACCTTTCGTATGCAATGAGAACCTTTCATGATCACACCTCGTGCTTCCGCCGCAGAAAGGGGTGTGACAGATTGGTATCAGAGCTGCGATTGTAGTGAACCAGGATTCCTTCTCGAGTCTAGACTACAATCTCTAGGATCCTTTCACGAAAACAATTTTCCAAAGAGTTTTCATTGCATAAAACGTCCCGCGACATCCACTACCTGAAACTGTTCACAAGAGTCTAGAAAAGACACTACGAGACTTAGGGTGCACTGGAGTAGCACTTGCCTATAACTGAGAAATTACTTGCAATTATGTGTGATAATTAGCATATACATATACTAGAAGTAGAACGTCACACGCATATGTGACTTTGACTAAAAACAATGGCCTAATTGAAGGAAGAAATACGAGGATGAAACGAACTGTGCGGACTATGCAAGGGATTACGTAATTATGGATGCATACATAATTATGGAATTCAGTGTACAGTAATCACAGCAAGTCTTATCACGTATAGATCCCCACAAGAAAAGGTCAAACGTGAACACCAGCCTATTTAATACTCTGCTAGAGTAATAATTGTTTGATGTCACTTATGTGGTATATGCCTGTGTATATATATACTACTACTGTCTGGTAAGACGATATCAAATAAAGGTTTAACCCTATTGTGTTATGTTCTGTCAGAACATGGCACCAAGAAAAGCTGTGAACGCTCGTGATCAACCTCCTCCTCCCCCACTGCCAAAGACTGCTGAAGAGCTGAACGCTCTACTAGAGGAGAGGATCTCCGCAGCTATCGCCCAGTACAAGGCAAACCGAACCCAAGACAGTGGCGGACCAAGCAACGCTAGACGTAATGGAGATTCATCTGGGGGCAACGCAGTTCAGGGCTGCACTTTCAAGCAGTTTCTCGACTGCAAACCAATGAACTATGACGGCACAGGAGGTGCAGTAGCGTTTGTACGCTGGACTGAGAAAACTGAAGCCACTATCCGTATGAGCAAGTGTACCGCGGATCAGCAAGTCACTTTTGCTACTAGATTGTTTGTCGATGAAGCTTTGACCTGGTGGAACTTGCAGGTCCAAACCTTGGGTGATGATGCCGCTTATGGCCTGACTTGGGATGAACTAAAGGAAAGAATGAGAGAGAAGTATTGCTCTCGTGCTGAACTCCAAAGATTGGAGACTGAATTCTGGCACTTAACCATGGTAGGTGCAGACATCACTAGGTATACTCGAAGGTTCCATGATTTGTCTAGGGTGATTCCCTATATGGTGACTCCTGAATTTAAGCGTGTTGAACGCTACATTTGGGGACTGGCCTCAGAGTTCCGTGGCATGGTAACCTCGGCCAAACCTCAAACAATCACCGAGGCTGTAACTCTGGCTATCAGCCTTACTGAAGATTGTGTTCACATGAAGAAGCTATCACTGAACCCAACAGAAGATACCGAGACGCATGCTGAGTCATCCGGTGACAAGAAAAGGAAACATGCAAACCTGAATCAAGCAACTCGTAACAACAGGGGTCCCAACAAGAAGCGTGACACTAACCCGCCGCAAGGGGCGAAATCTCTTGCAGCCATGAATGACCCTCCAACTAAAGGATACCTGGGCACTCTGCCCAAATGCAATCATTGCAAGCGTCATCACGAAGGGGTTTGTCGCGTTCCGAAGTGTGACAAGTGTGGAAAGTTGGGTCACCGCACTGAAGACTGTTGGGGAAAAGGAAGGAATGGAAATGGAAATCGCAACGGTGCTGGTAATGCGAATGGTGGGAATGGAAATGGCAATGGTAACAGGAATGGTAACGGGAACGGGCGAAACCAAGGATGCTTCAGTTGTGGAAGCAATGATCATTTCATGAAAGATTGCCCAAAAGGAAACACTGCTCAGGCTCGAGCATTTGTGATTGGAGCAAAGAACGCACGCGAGGACCCTAATGTGGTCACCGGTACGTTTCTCATTAACAATCACTTTGCATCCATATTATTTGACACTGGTGCCGATTATAGCTTCATGTCTGTGGAGTTTAAACGCATGCTTGGAATAGAATCTAGTAGATTAGAAATTCCTTATTCTATAGAGCTAGCCAATGGTAAACTTGTTGAGTCGGGCGAAGTTGTTAGAGGTTGCACATTGGAACTTGGTGAACGAAGATTTAGCATCGATCTCTTACCTATTCAATTGGGTAGCTTCGACGTAGTGGTTGGAATGGACTGGTTATCCAAGAACAAAGCTGAAGTTATTTGTCATGAGAAAATCATTCGCATCCCTTTGGCGAATGATGAAACTCTCATCGTACATGGAGAAAAACGAGACGCGCCACTGCGAATCATCAGCTGTATGAAGGCACAGAAATGCTTAAGGAAAGGATGTGTTGCTTTCCTAGCGCACGTTGTAGACAAAAAGGCTAAAGAGCCGAAACTCGAAGACATTCCTGTGGTGAAGGAATTCTCTGATGTTTTTCCCGAAGATCTGCCAGGACTACCACCGCAACGACAAGTCGAATTTCGTATAGACTTGGTTCCAGGAGCCGCTCCTGTGGCCAAGGCACCCTATCGACTTGCACCATCCGAAATGCAAGAATTATCTACACAACTTCAGGAGTTGTTGGATAAAGGATTCATAAGGCCAAACTTCTCACCCTGGGGAGCTCCAGTATTGTTCGTAAAGAAGAAGGATGGAACTCTGCGGATGTGTATCGACTACAGAGAACTGAACAAGCTCACAATCAAGAATCGGTATCCACTACCAAGGATTGATGACTTATTTGATCAGTTGCAAGGATCAAGCTACTATTCCAAGATCGATCTTCGATCTGGATACCATCAGTTAAAGATACAAGAGGAAAGCGTACCAAAAACTGCATTCAGAACACGCTATGGGCACTACGAATTCCTTGTGATGCCATTTGGACTGACGAACGCACCAGCGGTCTTTATGGATCTGATGAACCGCGTTTGCAAACCATATCTCGATAAATTCGTGATTGTATTTATCGATGATATCCTGATATACTCACGAACGAAAGAAGAACACGAACAACACCTCAGGACCATTCTGGAACTACTGAAAAAGGAGAAACTTTATGCAAAGTTCTCAAAATGCGAATTTTGGATTCGCGAAGTACAATTTCTTGGTCACGTTGTGAATGAGAAGGGCATTCATGTAGACCCATCTAAGATAGAAGCCATAAAGAATTGGGAAGCTCCCAAAACCCCAACTGAAGTTCGTCAATTTTTGGGCTTAGCAGGCTATTATCGGCGATTCATTGAGAATTTCTCAAAGATAGCTCAACCGCTAACGACCCTTACACAGAAAGACAAGAAATATGACTGGAGTGACAAACAGGAAGAAGCCTTCCAACTACTCAAGAATAAGCTATGCGATGCACCAATACTATCATTACCCGAAGGCACTGAAGACTTCGTGGTATACTGTGACGCTTCACGACAAGGCTTGGGTTGCATACTCATGCAACGCCAGAAAGTCATCGCTTACGCTTCAAGACAATTGAAGGTTCATGAAAGAAACTATACCACTCACGACTTGGAACTAGGTGCGGTGGTATTCGCCTTGAAGATTTGGCGACATTATTTATATGGTACTCGATGTACAATCTTCACAGATCACAAAAGCCTACAACACATATTTGATCAGAAGGAATTGAATATGCGCCAGCGGCGATGGGTCGAGCTGCTAAATGATTACGACTGTGAGATTAAGTACCATCCTGGAAAGGCAAACGTTGTAGCAGACGCGCTAAGTCGAAAAGAAAGGGTTAAGACCCTAAGGGTTCGAGCGTTGGAAATGACCATTCGAACGAACCTCACTGCACGCATCCGTGATGCACAACAAGAAGCTCTCAAAGGAGAGAACCGTAGAGCTGAATACCTCCGGGGTATACTGAAATACATGGTGCCAAATGAAGAGGGAGCCTTATACTTTAAGAAGCGTATTTGGGTTCCACTCTATGGTGGCATACGAGAAGTCATTCTTGATGAAGCGCACAAATCGAGATACTCGATCCATCCAGGATCGGACAAAATGTATCAAGACTTAAAGGAATATTACTGGTGGCCGAGACTTAAAAGCGATGTTGCTGTTTATGTTGGAAAATGCCTAACCTGTGCTAAGGTTAAGGCTGAATATCAGAAACCGTCCGGCCTACTACAACAACCAGAGATTCCCGTGTGGAAGTGGGAACAAATCTCGATGGACTTCATAACGAAATTACCCAGGACCCCGAGAGGGCACGATATGATATGGGTAATAGTTGATCGGTTAACAAAGTCTGCGCACTTCCTACCGATCCGAGAAAAAGACAGCACTGGAAAGCTTGCGGAGATATACTTAAGAGAAATTGTGGCACGACATGGAGTGCCAATCTCAATCATTTCAGACAGAGATGGACGCTTTGTCTCAAGAATCTGGCAATCATTTCAGGAAGCCTTTGGATCTCAGTTAGATCTGAGCACGGCATTCCATCCGCAAACAGACGGCCAGAGCGAACGGACTATACAAACGTTAGAAGATATGCTTCGCGCATGTGTCATGGATCTAGGCGGCAGCTGGGATACTCATCTACCTTTAGTTGAGTTCTCCTACAATAACAGTTATCATACGAGTATAAAAGCCGCACCGTTCGAAGCTCTGTATGGCCGCAAGTGCCGATCGCCCTTATGTTGGGCAGACGCAGGAGATAAACGTATGGTTGGTCCTGAACTTGTACAAGAGACAACCGACAAGATTACGCAAATCCGAGAGCGCATTAAGGCGGCTCGGGATCGACAAAAGAGCTACGCTGATTTAGATCGAAAGCCATTAGATTTCGAGGTGGGAGACAAAGTGTTGTTAAAAGTCTCACCTTGGAAGGGCGTAGTAAGATTTGGAAAGCGTGGAAAGCTGAATCCACGATACATCGGACCATTCAGGATTTTGCGAAGAATTGGTACCGTGGCATACAAATTGGAATTACCGGAAGAACTTAACGGAGTACATGATACGTTTCATGTATCCAACCTCAAGAAGAGTCCAACACAAGAAGACGTGATCATCCCTGCGGATGAAGTACATATTGATGACGCCCTCCGATTTACAGAACAACCCGTTGAGGTTACCGACTGGAAAGTCAACAAGACCAGGAGGAGCACTGTTAAACTTGTCAAAGTACGTTGGAACTCTAAGCACGGACCCGAGTACACATGGGAACGTGAAGACCAGTTCAAAGAAAAGTATCCCCACCTGTTCAAGAAGACTCCTGCGAGGGTTAGCTCAGCCTGAATTTCGGGACGAAATTCTTTTAACGGGGGGAGACTGTGACAACTGGCACAAAACCGGTAATTTCCGTACACTTTAATTATTACTTAATGACTATAATTATGTGCTTAAACGTCAACATTGTCTGATTACATACTATACAAGTGAATTCATGCACGTTTAATACTACAAAATAATGCTTTGTGCATTAACGAGAGCGTTGCGTCAGTAATACTAGTAAACTCACCGGTAAGACACTATATGTCAACAACTCTGCAGAAGCAGTCAGACATTAGAACTGAGGCCTAGGTGTAGGTCCAACGTTAAGAATGCATTAAAACCCAAGAGTACATACAAGGGTTAACATATAGACGCTCCGAAGGCTAAAATACGCACTAAAAAGCACTCGAAACGCACTTTAAGTGCAGAATTTTATTAAATTCAGCTATGACCAGCTTTTAAACAAATAAATGTCATACAGAATTTACGTTTTATGGTCCAGAATATTTCCCTAAGCGTTGGGAATTAAAAGGGTTACAAAAGGACACCTTACGGAACAATTAAACAAATTAACGGAACAGTATCCGACCGAACAACCGGACATTACCCGGGACACTAAATTTTTGCCAAACATATTAATTATTTATTTCGTGGCTAGTCGTGATCCCCGAACACCCTAACACCCACTACATATCAAATATATACCCTATGTAAGTAATACTTGATATGTAACTAACCATTACCAATTTAGTTGAAATTTTTGCATATATACCCCCCCCCCCCCAAACCGAAAATCTGCCCTTATGGACCCCACCATATCATTCTTCCATGCTCCATATATTTTGATGAGATATTGTGGTAAGTATTGCTTGTGGAAGTAAACAAAAAATAGGTGGACAATCTTGTATAAATCATGGCCAAAGATATCCACCATTACTACTCAAGATACACTCTCTCCTCACTCTCTCTCTCTCCCTCACGGCTGCCCCAAACCAAACCCACCACCACCTTCCAACATTCATCATCTTCTTCATTTACTAGAGCCATTCAAAGCTTGAAGATCATCTATGGAGGTTGCTAGTTAAGGAGCTTTGTTTCAAGTCTTTTCATCATCTTGTTCTCATAATTTCACACAAGAATCATCCCTAGCTATAAGCTAGTAGTAAGTCCTTTGTTACACTCTTGTTAATCTTGTTTCATCTCGCTTCGTTAATCAAAGGTGTAGTAAGTTTTAAATCACTAATGTGACAAGAACTACTAGATGAACATAAAAGTTTATATGAAATTTGCATATAAAAAGTTTACTTATGATTGATACATAAAGATGAAAACTTGATGGTTTAGGGTTGGTTAATACATATATGATGTGTGATCGTCAAACTTTTGATAAACCCGTTGTCGGACACCTATGAATACGATTTAGTAACATTTAAACCACAAAATAACATGCTGAGTTACTTTTTCAGCCGTCTTTAACAGGCTGTAAACAGACTTTTATAAATCGAAAAACGGAATTTCTGAAGCCTAAATTGTGTATTTTCGAAAAACGAAGAAAATGGCGCTGGAATCGTATTTTTTTGAGGTCGTTTACTATTTTAAAAGTCTGTTTTTACGACAGCAGCTAAGGCTGAGTTTAACTGCAGTAAAATGGGCTGTACGTTTTCGGTCACAACTTGAAACCTAAACAGCACCAGCCCCTGAAATTTTTACCAAAGATGGTCACGGATGTACTTGTGACCCTCGAACTGGAATTTTGTCAAACGGACTTACGAGGAATTTTAAATGATTTATTACGTAGACTGTGATCAGAATGTAACAAATCTGATTACAGTTCGGTAAACGATTTTCTATAAATTACTGATAATGAACTGGACCCCGATATTTTTACACAATAATTTGTGGGTCGATTTAGACGTTCCACAAAAATTTGGGAATTTTTGGAATAAGTTAAGTATTTTATTTACTCGTCCGAAAACAGTCCAGTTTTTCACATATTGAAACTGAAACGACAAGGATAGTATTTTGCATATTAAAACGTAAGGGTTGATTGTTGATGATCATGGTTTGATTTCAAAAAGAAAATGATATGCTGCTTAGCATGGACACCTCCGTTTACAAAGGAGGCTATGGCGAAATTTTCTGAAAATCCTAACACTTAGTAAATATTTTCTAGACGAATGTTTGCTAGTGTGTTCTAAACTATGATTTTCGAATACAAACCTCGCCATAATTGTTGTAACAAAAATACACATACAAGATACATAACTCGGGTGCAAAGTGCAAAAATACAAGAAACTTATATTTATTTTTGAGTAAATAAAATAAGTAAGACATAGTTAAAAATATAAATTATTTTTAACACTAGAAAACATATACCTAAAAGACAGTGACTTGTACTTGTACGATACAAGTCTAGTGACTAACGATAATAAAACACGTTTAGGTCACGACGCTATATAAGCAAATCCGGTGAAGTTTACGACGCAAGGAACGCAAAGTTGTGAGTTCATAACCCCACCTTTTACAGTTTTACATTTTTCTAAATGTTTTCGGGGTGGAAAGACATGCACTTTTTGCAAAGCATACAAGAATTACATATTTATAAACCATTTTGCAAGCAAGTTTTATCTGACACAAATGGTTTACGAAAAGCTTATGTTTATACCGGTTTTTCAAACAAGCATATTTTTCGAAATATGCATACACACGAATTCTAGTTTTCTAAACTACGAGAAAATACAAATACAAGAGTAAACAAACACATGAGAATTGATACTTGACATAAAGAATACAAGAACTGAAAAATTGATACTTGATATGATGAATACATAAACAAGAAGCACTCTTGGTGATAACTAGTACCAAGTATGATGCGTTGAGGAATGATACGAGAAATAGTGTCACGAATAGGGTACCATAAGCACCATTAATCGTGTACATACTTAGACCTCAGAACAAAAGGTTAGATCTAACGGGTTCAGGGCAGCCCCACTCTTGGTAACCACTAGAGCCGAGTAGTGTTTTTGTGTCTCAGTCGTGAATCGACTACTAGAAAAATGCCTATGGTTTGGTGACTTCCTATGTCGTGTCACATGTTAATGGCCTTGCAACCCATTAACTAAACAAGAATACGTTATTTGTACGAAGTTCGTACACAAGAATACTTTATTTGGTTTATACCACAAGAATACTTTACTTACACAAGAATACGTTATTTGTACGAAGTTCGTACACAAGAATACTTTATTTGGTTTATACCACAAGAATACTTTACTTACACAAGAATACGTTATTTGTACGAAGTTCGTACACAAGAATACTTTATTTGGTTTATACCACAAGAATACTTTATTTACACAAGAATACGTTATTTGGTTTATACCACAAGAATACTTTATTTTCACAAGATACTCGTCATGTTTTCATACGAAGTATACAAACGTGTTCAACACAAAATTGCATGAATTCACACCAACCTTATGTTGACGTTTTTCCAAAAACTCACATGTATTTCAGGTAACTAGGATGGATGTGCGCGCGGTTTTACTCATGCTCTTGGATGTCGCCTTGTTTATCTTTGAATAAAGTTGTAAACTTATCAGACAAAATGCTGTCTTGTGATGTAAACACTTAAACCATGTTTTTGGTTATGTAATGTTTGGCATCTTGAAACTAATTTATGAGCATGTAGTATGTTTACCTTTCGTATGCAATGAGAACCTTTCATGATCACACCTCGTGCTTCCGCCGCAGAAAGGGGTGTGACATATTAAAACGCCAAAAAATTCACTAAACGCCAAAAGAAAAATTGGTCTTATTTTAATCTTATGCAAATATTAATGACTCGTAGTGAATTATTATACAAAACGCCACAAACGCCAAAAAAATAAACCTGAAAATTATATAACGCCTGATGCGTGTGAAGTGTGTATATAAGTTTAAGTGTATTTTAAGCACTTTTACACTTTCTTTAGCCAAGTTTTAAATTTATAAAACACGATATTTACTAACACTAAACACACATATGGGCAAGTGCACCCATCGTGAGCGTAGTCTAGTGTTGGTAAGATACCGAGGTCGTCCAAGGACACAAGAGCTTTTAGTACCGGTTTATCCTCAACGTCTAATCAAATCAAAAAGTTAGAAAAAAGTTTTAAACTAGAAAAATAAAAACTAACTAAAATGCTGAAAATAAAATAAAATAAAAAAAGAAAAACAGATAGACAAGATGAATCACTTGGCTCCGACTCGTGTATAGTGTAACCTTTGATTATTTCCGCACTTTTGCACTTTTTAAGAGATTATCTTAGTTATTGTAGTAGGCCCCTCTTTTGAATGTGACGTTACCCTCAACCCAGTAGTTTGAGTCAGCAAGGATACAATCCTAAAGGGTCGGATTATTGAAAGATAATTAATTAAGTTATTAATGCATATTATGGTAGGCCCCTCCTTTGAAGGTGACGTTACCCTCGGCTAAGTAGTCTGAGTCAGCAGGGATACAGTCCTAAGTAGCCGGGTTAAAGTATTAATAGTAGCTTACATATGAGGGGATCAAAGAGTTTGGACCCCCGCCATCCAATACCGTTAAGTATTGAAGGAGGTCCTACTAAATTTGATCCAGGTCCTTGCAGGATCTATACACTGAACAAGGCAAGACTTTTACCAAAACGTTCCCTTAACCCCCGACCAGGTAGCCAACATACCTCCATATAGACCGTGGAGATATGAATGGTGAAAATCTTTTATTTTATATATTATTTTATATAGACAGTAAAATAATGCCAAGACACCACGGACAAACGATAAGGAAAAATCACCTTCAACATAAGAAACTACTTATTAAAGTCATTAATACATAACCAAGTAAAAAGTGTGAAAAGATTAAAAATAAAAAGTATTACACTAGACACTTTGTCTTCACCAAGTGATGTAAGAGACTTAGGCAAACATGGCCTTGATTGTCAAGAACTCTTACGATCAATCTTGGATCCCGAGACGACTCACACACTCTATGATGGACAATGGATGATGGTGTTATGGTGGTGGTGGGTGGTGGGTGAAGTGTGAGAGAGGTGGTGTGCCAAGGGATGGTTTGAGCTTAAGCCAAGCACTCCTATTTATAGGCTGAACAGAAGCTCGGGCACGGCCCCGTGTCCATCCTCTTCTCTGTCTTCATTAATTGCACTTTGTCTGCATTAGTTGACCACGCCCCCGTGTCCGCTGGGCACGCCCCCGTGTGCAGAAGCATATCTGTACTATCAAGATTTGCCTGGATTCTGCGAATCTTAAAGTTGACCACGGCCCCGTGGTGGGCGATAGAAGCTTCTATAGCTTTGTCTTTTATGCTGGCACTTGGGCACGCCCCCGTGTTCACTGAGCACGTGGCGTGTTCAACCTTCTGTTTTCTTGTTTTGCTTGGGAAGATGCTGTCGTGGGGTCGGGCATGTCACGTTTGCTCCTTTTCTTGTATTTATGTTAGATTTAGCTGTCTTTTTGCTTCTTTTGTTAATTTGAGCTCATTTAATCCTGAAAATACAAAAGGAAGACAAAAGCACACTTTTTCCAACATTAGTACTAAAAAAGGGTTAGTTTTATGCCACAATTGATGTAATTTATATGTTGCATTTTGCACACATCAAATACCCCCACACTTGAATCTTTGCTTGTCCTCAAGCAAAACTCTTTATAATATGGCTTTACACTCCCAAATGGAATGGGTAGAAGAGAAGGTTTTTGGACTTGTCATAGAGTGTCGGGATTTCCAAGATTCTTTATTAAGTTTTATTTTTTTTATTTATTTACAATCCTATTCGTCATGATTTATTTAAAATTTTTCATAAGATAAATTACTTATTAGGGCATAACATGCCTCTTTAAAATTCCATTTATATACAAGTTCACATACCTCACGGGGATTACTCAACACTCGGCCGAAAAATGTATTTTAGTGAATCACTCGAGAGCGGCATGGAACTTACTCCTACCATAGGCTTGCCAAGCAATCAATCCTCCTCCTTTTTAACTATATACCTTTGTAAATATCAAGAGGACTTTTGGGTGAAGGGTTAGGCTTGGGTTAAAGGTAGGTGGTTGGGTTAGTGGTTAGTGAAAGGGCGAAAAGCGTAACAAGCGTCGGTTTTCATAAGACCTTTTTTATTTTTGCAACTTTTATTTTGATGAAGCTTTTATTCAAACAAAGTTATTTTTGATAAACTTGTTTGTTTATTTCTCTTTTGCTTCATCATCAACATTTTTTTTTTGCTAAAGTCATACGAAAAACCGAGCTTGTTACTAAAATAAAAGGTTAAAAATAAAAAGGGTTTTGGTGGGTGAAAGGATGTTTGGTTTGGGTTATAAAATGAAAAGGTTTAGGCTCAAAGGGGCTAACTAGGGGGATTTTGGGTAGGTGGTAAAAAAAAGAAAATAATTGTGTAGAAATAAAAAGGGTTAGTCCTAATGCCTCTATCATTTACTTACTCGGGTTTAAGTTGGTAAGGACCGGGAATGTATCGTCGTGGCAAGTTCTAGAGTCGTAAGAACCAAGCGGCTATTCACACAAGAAACGAAAAATGAGCATTTAGTTTAAAGATATATATTTGTATGCTCAATAAAGGCTCAAGACTCACTTTTGTGGGAATGGGTTTTTATGTGATCAAGTATATATAATCAAATTTTAACTAAGCTTGTCATGCTTTTTCATAATTTTCTTATGTTGGTTCTTTTTATCACGACGCTATCGGTTGTAAATTTGTAAAAAATATAACCTTTTTTAGATCTTGAAATTCCCAAGTTAAACCTAGATAAGTAAAAAAAATGAAATTTTTTGAAAAAATTTGGGGTGATTAGCGGTTCCAATAGAGTTTTGTGTAAGGCTTGTAGTTAGGACTTGCAAGATTCAAGGTTTTAGCATCCCCCCCCCACACTTAAATTACACATTGTCCTCAATGTGTCCCAAAAATAAGTTTTTAGGTTGATTGAATGTGTAAAAGGGTGTGAAAAAGCAAAAATTTGTGTTACTGGGCGTCTGGATACGGCCCTGTGTTGTCCGGGCACGGCCCCGTGTTGTCCGGGCACGGCCCCGTGTTCAGGTGCCAGTAACAAAATTGAAAAAGAGAAACAGAAACCTGGGCACGAGGGCGTGTTGGGTGAACACGGCCCGTGTCCAGTTTACCTGAACTGGGCATTTTCTGCAGACTGTGCAGCACGGGGCCGTGTTGGGCGGACACGGCCCGTGCTGAACTTACTGTAATGAAGAAAATTTGTCGGTTGGCCCTGTTTTCCTGCATGGGGTGCTGGTTCAAGTTTCCCTTGTTATCCTTTGCCATCCCGAGTGTGTTTTATTCCTGCAAATTAAAACTAAACTAGAAAACATAAAAATTAATCTAAACAAAACTAAGGATAGTTCCGCGGAATGCCTCCATGGTGCGCCACGTTTATAAGGGTCCTTGGCTAGACCCAAAGCCTGGTCATATGTTACCTAAGTGGGATGTTTTGCATCCCATGCTACACCGTCGGAGAGCATCATCCAAACTTGAGTCAATGACCTTCATGTAGTTGACCGGGTCTTCGTCTTCTACTCTTTTTCCGACTCCAAATTTTACTTCCTCGTCCCCAACCCTTAATGTTAGTGTTCCATCATTCATATCTACCACTGCTTGGGCCGTATCTAGGAATGGCCTCCCTAGGATGAGTGGTACTTCAGTATCTTCCTCCATATCTAGTATGACAAAGTCGGTCGGAAAGACAAATTCGCCGACCTTCACCAATAGATTTTCAGCGACACCTTGTGGATATTTGACGGATCTATCGGCGAGTTGTATGCTTATTTTTGTGGGACTTGTTTTTCCTAAGCTGAGTCGTGTGACACCTGGTCACTTAGACCATCAAACAAATACCAAGCCAATGAAATATTGTATTTCATACTTGGGATCTATATAAATATGTGTATCGTTTACACATATCAATTCATGTTCGATTCCAAACTCTAAATCGCTTTCTGGAAGGTTATACGCGCACTGATGTGTAAATATAACCAGTTTAATGCAACGAACACTCCGGAATAGTGAAATAGGCTTAACATACCTTAAATAACCTTTACATAACTTAGAAATAAGTTTTGAAGGCTTTGGTATGGCAAAATCAAGTTAAATCGCTTACAGGGACTAAAGTTGACAAACTGCGAAAGTATGCCAATTTAAACTGTAACAGACATTCCGGAACATGACCATAAGTTAAACACACCTTAAATATCCTCTACATAGCTTATAAATAGGCTTTGAAGGGTTCGGTGTGCTAAAATAAACTTTTGGGTCATTCAGGGACTAAAAGTGTCAAAAAGTGCACAAGTTTGCATTTTCGCGCATAACTTACGTTCTGAATACATCTGGACATCCAAAAAATTTATGTAAGCACTAAAATATTTTATTTTAGTGTTTGGCATAAGAAAAATCCATTCGTCACGCATTTTGGATCATTTTTTCGCGCTTGTGCGCATTCCGTCGTAATTAAGCGAACATCGCGTTCGTACGACCAAACGAACTGACATCCGACATATTTTTGAGCATGTTTCAAGTCCAAAATGTTTAGGCATCATTTTAGGGCCTTGAAGTTGGCTTTACGGGCCTCGGAAGTGCCGGAAATGAGCTTAAAACACAACAGGGACTGAAACTCTCAAAATGGAAACTTATTTGCTGATCAGAAGCTCCAGGCGGCCCGCCTGAGCTTTGTCTGATCCTGAAGCGGGCCGCATCAGCCTCCCTGATCAGATAAGAACGCTTAGTCAGCTGTTTCCAGCTGTTTAAACCTCAACCACACACTCACAACTGCACATTCAGCTCATTAGGACCATTTTTAAGTTACCACAACTTTGTGACAAGTGTACGCACAAGATACGAGCACGGTTTCCATGAAACGATCTTAACGGTTACCCGAAAACTATAAATACCCCACCCCCATTGCTTCAAAACCACTAGAATCTGATCTTAAAGACTCTAAGTTGGAACCTTTGTTTCATACCTGAGTTATTTCGATCTAGATTAGCATTCGGGGACCCTTCGTAAGTATTCTTTCGTTCTTTTCTTTCTTTTATTGCTTTTCGAGTCCGAAAGTCAAACTTTGTTTGACTTTTAGCGTTGACCAGCTTATGGTCAATGCGAAGTTCGTTTGAACTTCGCAACGTGATTGTAATCACGATGGTTATAGTCCCTTGGGACTATGCCTACTGATTACCACGTTGTCTAGGGTCGTAAGGGTAAGCGATCTGATAAATCGCTTATACCTTCGAACCCGACCCAGTTTGGTCGATCATTAGGATCCGACCAAATACATTAGGTGACCATAGTATATAGGGAATAACCTTCCGAGGTTATACCTTATGGTCACATCGTTTGAGTCGTTGTATGATAGGTAGTTTATATGCCTTAGGTAAATTACCAGAATACCCTTTTCATGTATAATTGGTAATTAAGCATATGTAACCTAAACTTTTGTCACATAACTGATTATGTAACATGTTTAGGCATATAACACTTGTCATAGGACTAGTTAAGCGGTCCGAACGCGTTTCACGCGAACGACGCGTTAAAGTAGCATAAGCTACCTAAACGGGTCGTAATGGGTCGTAAGCTATTAGGTTAGGTTTCATTTAGTATGTAGGCTTTGTTAAACCATATGACACGAGTCTCTATACTCGTTTGGTTTACGAACCCTCATTCTATCTAAATCCTCCGATTTAGGTCCGGTTTATTAACATAGTTACCTATATTAGGTGCCGTTTGATATCCGTGATCTCTAGCATTGTTTGGTTGTTACTCAAGGACTACTAAGCAATCTCAAGTGAGTACATAGACCCCTCTTTTACTGTTTTCCAAACTGTTTTGGGGTGGAACACATGTGCCTACTTGTTACTTTCATGCTTTCCATGTTTTCACATCATATACTTGCTATGTTCATTAGTACATATAAAGTACATGTTTTACATTACATTTCATGCTACGTATGTCTATTGTTGCATACTTAGTACAGGTTACATGCTACGTATGTCTATTGTCGCATACTTAGTACATTTGTTATTCATCACATGCTTACATTTTGGATGCGTATTACATGATTTACATTGATCATGCATTTACTACACAAAACATAACTTTGAGTTAAACTACGTTTTACTTCAATACTATGTTTTTGTGCATATGGTTTAGTTGATGCATTTCACTAGCCATACATATCATTTTGGTTACACATTACATGGTTTACATTTGACACATAAACACTTTTGACATTGGTTATACATTACATGATTTACATCTTGACATAAACATTTTAACATATTATTTCAATACATTTGGAAGTTGGTTAAAACATAGACATCTTACATTGATTGGTTTGGTTTGAGTTAGTGATTAAGTAACAAGGCGTGTGTAATATGATACAAGCATGGTGGATACGCCGCTGGTACTTCCTATATATAAGTGTTTATATGGTATTACATATCGTAGCGTTATTTGAATCATTTCAGTTTGAGACATAGAACATTTTATACAAATAACATACTTTTCACAAGACATTGTTTTACAAACAACTTATCTTATACAAACACATTTTACATGGTTATTCATTTAACCTTACATTTATTTATACATATCATCTGATATTATCGTTTTTCAAATGATTTACAAGACAAAGCAAATTACAAGGTTCATGACTGACTGTTATAAAACAAATTCTCAAACATAAGTCATGAATCCTATTTTCACAAAACCTATGTATCTCACAGGCATTTTTATGCTGACGTACCTATTTTCACATGTGTTTTCAGGAGATGATGCATAGGATTTATCAAGACATACTTAGGCGGACTCGTGCCTTAGTAACTTAAAACGAGACAAGAACTAGTTAATTTATGTTATGTACTCTTTATTTCTTGTTTAAAGACAATGTAACTCGCTTGTTTGATGAATAAAACGAAACTTTAATATCCATGGTTGTGAAACATTAATTCTGTTACAACACTCCCCGATGTTTCCGCCACGTTTTGTATGTTCTACGTGGTCGGGGTGTGACAAGTCGATTGAACATCGATGAGGGCATGAGGTTGATGCTTGCCCCGAGATCGGCTAGTGCATTACGAATGGGGGATTCCCCAATCGAGCAAGGAATTGTGAAGCTTCCAGGGTCAAGCTTCTTTTGCGGGAGTTTGTTGAGTAGGAAGGCGGAGCATTCTTCGCCTAAGTTAACTAATTGCAATGATTCAATTTTCCTTTTATGAGTGAGGAAGTCTCTCATAAATTTTGAATATTTAGGCATTTGAGTTAGGACTTCGATAAATGGAATATTAACATGCAATTGTTTTCGTAAATTTTCGAACTTTGTGAATTGCTTATCGGTCTTTTGACGAATTAATCGACCGGGGTATGGAACCGGAGGAGTCTTGGTGGGCTCTTGATTTGGTGGAGAAGCCTTTTCTGGTTGCGGTGCGGGTGGAGTCGTGGTTTGGCTGGATTGGCTTCTTTCAGCTGGCGGTAATGGAGCCTCCTCGGGACCCACGGTTCGGTTTCTCAATGTGATGAGATGTACTTGTGCTTTTGGGTTGGTTTCGGTATTGCTTGGTAACGCGCCTTGTGGTCCCTCGGAGAAATTTTGAGCTACTTGATTTAATTGTTTTTCAATATTTTGAATGCTAGCTTGTTGATTTCTAAAATTCGATTCCAATTGCTGAAATCGATCCGAGTTTTTCTTTTCGGTGTCGGAGATGAGGCGAGATACAGTATCTTCAAGCCTTTCTCATCCACCTTGTTGTTGAGAAAAGTTTTGTGGTTGTTGAAAGTTAGTTCGTTGGTTTTGTTGGTTACTACTATTGCCGGGATCTCTCCAACCAAGGTTAGGGTGGTTACGCCATCCTTGGTTGTAGGTACCCGTTGGGGGACCCGATGGCCTAGGTCTATTATCAATGTAGTTTACCGTTTCTGTTTGATCATCTACTTCTTTCATACAACTCCAATTTTCATGTGGTCCACCACACCCCTCACAAGCCATAACCGAGGCCGTTTTTGCCATTTCTAACTTTTTGATTTTTGAATAAAGGGCCTCGATTTGGGCTTGTAAAGAAGTGCTTTCATCAACCTTATGGGCGCCCGGGGCAATAGATTTATTACCTCGGGGAGTGTGCCACTGAAAATTGGTTTGAGCAATTTCCTCAATTTGATTATATATTTCATTTGGGTGACGATTACCTAGAAGTCCCCCGGAGCTAGAATCAAGTGTTTGTCTTCTGTGTGGTAACAATCCATTGTAGAAAGTGGATACTTGTTGCCATACCGCAAGACCGTGATGAGGACACTTTCTTAGTAGCTCCTTGAACCTTTCCCAAGTTTCATATAAGGATTCCCCATCCTCTTGTGAATATGTATTAATTTCAGTCATTAATTTAGCCGTTTTAGCAGGAGGGAAATACTTATATAGAAACTTTTGGGCTAGTTCATCCCAAGTGTTTACCGAGCCAACTGGGAGGATGTTAAGCCAAGCCTTAGCTCGGTCTTTTAGTGAAAATGGAAACATTCGAAGGCGGATGGCGTCATTTGATGCTCCATTGATCCGAAAGGTATCACATATTTCTAAAAAAATAGTAATATGTAGATGGGGATCCTCGTCCACAAGCCCATGAAAGGTTGCGGAGTTTTGAAGCATTTGTATCAAATGTGGTCGAAGTTCGAAGTTATTGGCTTCGACATTCGGTGCATTGATAGCGGCGCCGAGATTACCTACACTGGGCCGTAGGTAATCCATGAGGGTACGTTGGTCCGCCATTGGAGGTGTGTCCCCCGAAACTTTCTCTTGGTTTTTAGCTTTAAGTCTTTTTCTGAGAAAGCGTTCGGGTTCTTCTAGAGGTTCCTTTATGTCTCTACTAGAATTGGAGCTCATGCACTACGTAGGAAGTTCAAATGTGGCGCCTGGGTTCCAAGTCCTGCAATAAAAACAGAAAAGAACGTTGGTCAGAAGGTTCACCACGGCCCCATGTTCAGTGAACACGGCCCGTGGTCGGAGATACAGTGATTGTTTTCCGGATCCCCGTTACTGGGGAATTGGACATGGCCCCGTGTTGCACCGACACGGCCCCGTGCTCAGCTCTCTGTAACTCGGAAAATAAAAACTGCCAGTAACGATGCTGGGCACGGCCCGTGTCCGACCAGGCACGGCCCGTGCTGAGCTCTGCAGAAACTGAAAAACTAAGAAAAAAAATCCTAAAAAATAGAAAAATAAGAAAAAAACGATTAGGCCGTTGATTCCTAACTTTCTTAAAATCCTTGTGTCCCCGGCAAAGGCGCCAAAAACTTGATGCGTGTGAAGTGTGTATATAAGTTTAAGTATATTTTAAGCCCTTTTACACTTTCTTTAGCCAAGTTTTAAATTTATAAAACACGATATTTACTAACACTAAACACACATATGGGCAAGTGCACCCATCGTGAGCGTAGTATAGTGTTGGTAAGATACTGAGGTCGTCCAAGGACACAAGAGCTTTTAGTACCGGTTTATCCTCAACGTCTAATCAAATCAAAAAGTTAGAAATAGGTTTTAAACTAGAAAAATAAAAACTAACTAAAATGCTGAAAATAAAATAAAATAAAAACAGATAGACAAGATGAATCACTTGGCTCCGACTCGTGTATAGTGTAACCTTTGATTATTTCCGCACTTTTTAAGAGATTATCTTAGTTATTATATGTTGGTGCATTCATCTGTCGTCTTCGTCTTATGTCGAGTCTCGGTTTTTGTTACTGATCTGATCAAGCATGACATCACTAGTGACATCATCATGTGACATCACTAGTGACATCACATTACTAATACACGTGAAGACAAAATGCAAATAGGAAACAGATTGGTGAAGATTACGCTTGAAGACAAAACAGAATGAAGATTTCGCTTGTATTATGTAAATATGAGGTTTCGCTTGAAGTGTCTTCAAGCGAAATCATGAGGCTATATATAGGTAGTTCATACTTGTCATTTGTAACAGTTCTAAGATTTTACACCGAGGTGCTGCCGGTGTGAATACTGATTGTATTCGTGATAGTATATCAATATAATCAGTGTTAAAGTGATACGCAAGCTGTTTCGTCATCCGTTTCTTAGTTTCCGCCTCTGAAACGGACTAAATCTCTTCTGAACGACTTGTTCGGGTCGCAAACCGATCCTACAATTGGTATCAGAGCTCAGGAGGAAGAGATTTCGCCAAAACAGCTCGTTTTTGTCACTTTTTCTGATTTTCTATACCTTCTTTCAAAAATCGAACAAATGTTTACGGTTAAAATCGGATCAAATTCTCATATATTGTGCGCATACATGGTTTAATCAATCCTTGAAAGTTTCAAGTTTAAAATCAGCCTAAATCTTGTATTTTTGTGGAATTTCGCTTCAATTGTTCGAACAAAAGATGACATCAGCAATTGTTTAGATAGATTTCGCTTGAAAAAAGGACATAATTCTAGTTGATTTCCCTTGAATCGTTGAAGCGAAATTGATCTGATTGGATCTCGCTTGAAAAAGTTGTTTTGATTTTGTTTGATCTCGCTTGAAACTTGTCACTTTGATATTATCATTTCAAGTTTTAAATTTTTGTATCACCGATTGAAAACACATATCGTATGGTGTGAAAGTGCTTTGTGATACATAAATCGAGGTAGTCATCATGTGGTATGTGTCAGTTTAGCATGTGTTGTTGTTTGCATGAGGATGTATCAGTAGTTCAGATTGTCATGTGATTATTCATCATTAAAGTGTCGGCTGCATGCATATTGTTGATACATGTGATCATGTGAATGCATTAGAAGTTCAATCATATTGTTGAGGATTTATATTTGTCAGTACATGGTTTTCTTATTACATCAATACATCATGCGAAAAAATTGAAATTGGCCCATGTGAGATTTGAAAGATAAGGTGTCACTCATTATCGGTTAAATAGAATTCATTGGGAAAATCAATTTGTTGGACGATTTTTACAAAGCTGTCGGATACTTGATTTTTTGTTGATATCAAGGTTTGCATGTGATTCAAAGATAAGGGTGTCAGTCTCTATCATACCAAGTTGGCATGTGAACTGATCAAAGTTTGACTAAAGACTATCATAGTTTAATATTTTTGACCAAAGCTTGTTGACCATTATTGTTTGTGTGTGAAATCTTGTTGAATTTTTTTTTTTTTTTTAAAAATCAATAGTGTAGTCCAGTGAATATTAATCTTTGATCAAGTTCTCGGCCCAAGTCTTGGCCCAAGTTTCAACATTATTAAAGGCCCAATCATTTGATTCAAGTGAAAGTGATTTGATCAAAAGTGACGACCCAATCAGAATTAAACATTGTGTGAGGTAGTGTTGTTATTAACCCACCATATATCTTCGACCCAAGGTTTGGACAAGTTCATATCAAATTCAACTCGCATCAGTTCAGTTTGTGTTGTGAGTTTTGGGTCAGTTTGCACCAAATTCAAGTTACATCAATTTCATTCGCACAAGGTTGTTTGAAATTGATTCAGTTTGTTTGAAAAAATTTCGATACCGAAACATGGAGTTTGAGGAATTATTGGCATATGTGTATTATGAATCTCAGCAGTATAATCCGATAAAGCAAGAAGGAGAAACAGTCTCAGCAAAAGAAGTTGTTGAAAAAGTTCCGATTTTTGATCACTCGTCTGATGAAGAAAGTGACAATTATGAAGAGGAAATCCGGAAACTTGAAAATCTTAAACAACAACTTCCATCTGATCAACGTAGTGGAAAGTTATTTTATGCCGATAAAATTGAAATATTGAAAGAAAAACAAGTTGCAAAAAGGAAGAATCAAAAGGCAGCAATGGTTAACGAAGAGATCAAATCTGAGAAAGATGTAAAAACAACAACAGCTGAAGAACAAATCAAATCTAGTGTGAAAAGGCAGGTTGAACAAATTCCAGCTGTCAAGATTGAGAAAGAAGAATCTGAAAAACCTGTATCTGTGAATCCTGAACCAGAGTCAAAGAAAGAGGTTGCAGAAGACGCACCTATCTCTGATCATTCACCAGAAGAAGAGAGTAAGGATGAAAGTGTTCATGAGGAAAAGAAACAGGTTGAAAATATCTCATCTTTAAAGGTTGAGACAAAAGTTGATGATAAACATATTCTTGTTTTGCTGAAAAATTGTGAGATGTTGAAATTTGTAAATGACAAACTCTTGAAGGATGTTGAGAGTTTGTCATTAGAAAACAAAAATCTAAAAAAATCAGAAAATGTTTTGAAAAATCAAATTCACAATTTCGAAAAAGAAAAAGAAAAAGATTTTGAAAATGAAAAAACAAAAATTGAGAAAGATTTTCAAAGTCAAATAAAAATTTTAGAAGATGAGAGAGATTTGTTTGGTAAAGACAATCTTGAAAAACAAATTGCAATTAATTCTCATCTTGAAAAGATTATTCGACTTGGACAGGAAGCAGAGATTGCTCAAAAGAAAATCAAAGAGTTAGAAGGTAAAATCAGGGAATGGGAAGAAAAATTGAAGGTTTTTGTGAATACTTCAGCTATTCCCTGCCCAAAACCAGTTAATTCTGTTTCAATAAGTGACGATGTCACAAACTTTGACAATGTCAAAGTTGAAGATTGCGATGAAAAATCTGATGATGAAAAAGTAAAAATTGACAAAAAGAATTTATTTTTGAAGTTAACAGAAAAGTTTCAAGAAACTGTTCCACAATCAACTGAAAAGGGAGAATGCTCTAAGCAAAAACCTTTAAAGAAGAAAGTGGAACAAAAACAAAAAGAGAAAATTTTGAAAAATGTTCAAAAAGAAAATAAAAGTTCATCAGATCGATCATCCAATCGCAATCAAAAACCACAAAAAGTAAAAAATGAAAATTTAAAATTTGTTGGTAATGAGTGGTGCAGGTCGGACCACAGTACTTCAAAGCCAAATCCAGCTTACAAGAGGAGAGATGGATATCACCAAGCCAAACAGTGCTATGATCTGAATGTTTGGACTGAAAATGGTGATTGGTACGATAACAGAGTGTGTTACCGATGTGGTTATCAAGGACACATTGCTGTTAACTGCCAAGGTTGGAGTTATGAGACGAGGAGATGCTATAACTGCCATATCAAAGGTCACATTGCAAGAGATTGCCTAAGGAGATCGAATGAAAGATCGAGGGCTAAATCTCAGAAAATGGCAAAGATACCAGTCTCTGTCAATCCCAAAGAACAGAAAGTTCAAGAACGTAAAGTTCAAGAACAAAAAGTTCAAGAACCGAAAGTGAAGCTTTCTCAAGGGCAGAAAGACAGACTGGGGAAGAAGAGGAATAAGGCTAGAGAGTATCTAGAGAAGATCTTGTCCTCGGGTTCATCAGTTGGTAAAAATAATAGTTCTGATGAATCGACTTCCTCGATGGCAAAGTCAAGCAAGACGAATTCATCGGATACAAATCTGAGGACGAAAGAAGATAAGAAAAAGAAGAAAATGGTCGGCGATGAATCTGATGTGTCAAAGTCAGACAAGCCACCATCAGGCAATGAATCTGACAGGTCAAAGTCAGACAAGCCATGTGCAGGCAATGATTCTGGTTCGTCAAAGCCAGAAGAGCCTGTTGTTGAGGTAAAATCTGAGAATTCAGGTTTAACAATGGATGATGAAAATTTTCCATCATTGTTGAACAAGAATTCAAAATCACCCAAGGACAGTCAGGCTTGGGTGAATCTGTTCAAATGAAAAACCTGACTTGCCGGAGATCCCAAGTTGGTAATCGTGGATCATGAATCGGCATCATTCTTTATCATGTTTGTATAATGTGTTTTTGAGAAGTTTTACAGGACTTGCCGGAACTCCCAGGTTGGTAAGCGTGGAGTAGGAATCGGCACCTTGAGAATTCAACCAACAAATGGTAAATTGGTTGAAAAACAGGTTGAGTTGTATGTTTGTGATTTTTAAAAGTGGTTCAGAATTTGTATAAGGTTGATCTTACAAGTGGTAAATCAGGGACATTAAGTTGTATCTGATTTTCTACAATTGGTTGAAAAACAATGTGATGACTTGATCCCCAATTTTACAAGTGGTAAAATCAACAAAACTTATTTTCCGGAACAACCATTTGATTAAAACAAACTTAAGTGTTTTGAGATCACAATGGGAAAATAGTTTGTTGTGAGGGGGAGTTCTGATTGTTTATGCCAAGTGGATGGAGAATTGAAGTGATTCGATATTAGTTGTCATGTTACTTGTACAGTTTGGTTTTTCAAATTTTCCCAGAAAATCAAAATTGAGACATATTTTGATTTTAGGGGGAGTAAATTTTTAGAAAATCCAAAAACATTTGAAAATTTGAAAAAGCCAAAAACATGATAAAAATGCAAAAATGAGTTTTGTTGTAAAAAAGAGGAAATGATAGTAGATCAGTTGGACTGTCACAGCACGCTAAAGAAATGGAAAGTTATAATGTGATAAACGGTCTCACTAAAGATGTGACGGTAGGCTCAGCTAGACTAGTAGATTTGCGATAACGATACAAACTTAAATGAAAAAGCCTAGTTCTAGTGGGAAACATGGTCAAAAGCATAGTACTTAGTTTTGTCCTTCTTGATTGTGTGCCTACTCAGTAATCGCTGATTGTCGAAAGACATAAAACTGGTTAAGTTTGTGAACTTTCACAACTTTGCTAAAAAGTCGCTGTGATTGTGCATTTTATTTTGCAAAGATTTAAACTTGTTTTATTTCTTTATTTTGTTTAAGCATCGGACATCCTCTGCGTATACGTGAGTATCGACCTGGATGTTGTTGCCTAAACGTTCTGCTTTATTTTCTTTGGTGTTTCGTTTAAGCTTTGGACCTCCTCTGCGTATACGGGAGTATCGACCTGGTGGTTAAAGCCTAAACAACTTCAACTTATTTTTATTTTCTTATTTTGTTTAAACATTGGACTTTCTCTGCGTATACGGAAGTATCGACCTGATTGTTAATGTTTAAACATTCTGCTTTGTTTTCGCACAAATCACAGTTGATAAAAGTTTAAAGGCATTACTTGAGTTAGTGTATTACATGATGAGGGGATATGCTGAGATCGTGGGGTCCATAAGAACTTAGTGCTATCTAAATATACCTTAACGTATCGGTAAGCATTTCGAAAGTTTTTAGATTGAGTTTAAGTGGACAACAATATCGTCAATCAATGTGAATCGTTTAGAGCTTAAAATGTTAAAGCTTAACGGTGCTTGTGATTGGTCACATAAACTGATATGATCCTCTTACACAAACTCACAAAAATATGTTTGTACATATTTTATTTCTGCAGTTAATTTCTGTTATTGCATTTATGTTTCATATTTTGAAAAATCCAAAAAGATTTTCAACAACTGATGTTGGAGAGCTGATTTTCAAAATTCCAAGTGCTAAACAAGATGAACTGGTTTGGGAGTGTGTGTTTAAAAGAAGAAATTGATTTTGAGAAAGAAAAATTTGTTTAGTTAATCAGGGTCATTAATTTGAACTTGATGTAACTATTTTTAGTAAGTTTTTCTTATTGATTTAAGTAAAAACTTATGTTTTTGATGAGAAAATGTGTGCAGAAGATGAGCTGAACAGAGTTAAAGCCAGGGATTGATCTCAAGGTGATAGCTAATTCCAGACAGCAATCCCATCATGATGAGAGGGGGAGTCTGACGAGGTTAGATCCAAAGAGAAGATCCTGGTATATGTGAAGAAAGTGAACAGACCGATAAAGACTGAAGATTGAGAATACTCGACATTTAAGACTCGTCAACATCTGAGGGGGAGTCTGTTGGTGCATTCATCTGTCGTCTTCGTCTTATGTCGAGTCTCGGTTTTTGTTACTGATCTGATCAAGCATGACATCACTAGTGACATCATCATGTGACATCACTAGTGACATCACATTACTAATACACGTGAAGACAAAATGCAAATAGGAAACAGATTGGTGAAGATTACGCTTGAAGACAAAACAGAATGAAGATTTCGCTTGTATTATGTAAATATGAGGTTTCGCTTGAAGTGTCTTCAAGCGAAATCATGAGGCTATATATAGGTAGTTCATACTTGTCATTTGTAACAGTTCTAAGATTTTACACCGAGGTGCTGCCGGTGTGAATACTGATTGTATTCGTGATAGTATATCAATATAATCAGTGTTAAAGTGATACGCAAGCTGTTTCGTCATCCGTTTCTTAGTTTCCGCCTCTGAAACGGACTAAATCTCTTCTGAACGACTCGTTCGGGTCGCAAACCGATCCTACATTATAGTAGTCCCTCTTTTGAAGGTGACGTTACCCTCAACCCAGTAGTTTGAGTCAGCAAGGATACAATCCTAAAGGGTCGGATTATTGAAAGATAATTAATTAAGTTATTAATGCATATTATGCTAGGCCCCTCTTTTGAAGGTGACGTTACCCTCGGCTAAGTAGTCTGAGTCAGCAGGGATACAGTCCTAAGTAGCCGGGTTAAAGTATTAATAGTAGCTTACATATGAGGGGATCAAAGAGTTTGGACCCCCGCCATCCAATACCGTTAAGTATTGAAGGAGGTCCTACTAAATTTGACCCAGGTCCTTGCAGGATCTATACATTGAACAAGGCAAGACTTTTACCAAACCGTTCCCTTAACCCCCGACCAGGTAGCCAACATACCTCCATATAGACCGTGGAGATATGAATGGTGAAAATCTTTTATTTTATATAGACAGTAAAATAATGCCAAGACACCACTGACAAACGATAAGGAAAAATCACCTTCAACATAAGAAACTAGTTATTAAAGTCATTAATACATAACCAAGTAAAAAGTGCGAAAAAATTAAAAATAAAAAGTATTACACTAGACACTTTGTCTTCACCAAGTGATGTAAGAGACTTAGGCAAACATGGCCTTGATTGTCAAGAACTCTTACGATCAATCTTGGATCCCGAGATGACTCACACACTCTATGATGGACAATGGATGATGGTGGTGGATGATGGTGTAATGGTGGTGGTGGGTGGTGGGTGAAGTGTGAGAGAGGTGGTGTGCCAAGGGATGGTTTGAGCTTAAGCCAAGCACTCCTATTTATAGGCTGAACAGAAGCTCGGGCACGGCCCCGTGTCCAGTGGGCACGGCCCCGCGTCCATCCTCTTCTCTGTCTTCATTAATTGCACTTTGTCTGCATTAGTTGACCACACCCCCGTGTCCGCTGGGCACGCCCCCGTGTGCAGAAGCATATCTGTACTATCAAGATTTGCCTGGATTCTGCGAATCTTATAGTTGACCACGGCCCCGTGTCCGCTGAGCACGGCCCCGTGGTGGGCGATAGAAGCTTCTATAGCTTTGTCTTTTATGCTGGCACTTGGGCACGCCCCCGTGTTCACTGAGCACGGGGCGTGTTCAGCCTTCTGTTTTCTTGTTTTGCTTGGGAAGATGCTGTCGTGGGGTCGGGCATGTCATGTTTGCTCCTTTTCTTGTATTTATGTTAGATTTAGCTGTCTTTTTTGCTTCTTTTGTTAATTTGAGCTCATTTAATCCTGAAAATACAAAAGGAAGACAAAAGCACATTTTTTCCAACATTAGTACTAAAAAAGAGTTAGTTTTATGCCACAATTGATGTAATTTATATGTTGCATTTTGCACACATCAACGCCAAAAAATTATATATGTGACACAAAAACAATTAATTCAACGCCAAAAAGTTTAATAAATACAATTAACGCAAAAAAAACTTAGACGCCAGAAAACAATATATAGGATTAGGTTCAAGAGTGAATACTAGTGTAGCTTGCGAAGTGAGTGAACTAATCCTGGCCATACACGTGTGTAGAACAATGACCAGGATTTAATGTTGAAATACACTAGTGTATTTTACGATTTGATGATTAAATCCTAGCCATACATGTGTGTAAATCAATGATCATGATTTGTTCACTCAGTTCGCAAATACATTGGTGTTTACTCTAGAACCCCACACTATATATATATATACATATATATATACACATATATATATATATATATATACATATATATACATAGGGAGCCGCTAAAATAAGAACCACCCCCAGTTGTAAGAACCGTGAGAACCACTCTCCACCAATCATATTCAGCCAACAAAAAGGGTATATTAGTCATTTACCCTAAATGTCAAATCCTTCCTCTCTCCTCTCTTTCTTTTCTATTTAAAAGATGCAGACTTCAAATCACCATTACCTATCCATTTTTTAAAACCCCACCCCCTGTTTCTCTCTCTTTCAACCACCATTACCGTCGCCATCGCCGGCGTCGGTGGTCGTTGCCGGCCGTCCCCACGGCGCTGCTGCTGCCGCACAATTCCTCCGCCACCTCTCTCTCTCGCTCTCATCGAGTTTCTCTCTCTCTCCGTCCTTTTTCTCTGTCTGGTCGCTACAGGCCGTCACTCACCACCACCGAATGGTGGTGGTCGTTCCTATAGCCGACGAAGGGTGGGTGTTTGTGTGTGTGAGTGGTGTTTGGCAGTTCAAAAGACGGCGACTGTGGCAGTGGTGGGGAGAAAGGGGATGGCGGCGGCGATGGATTGGTAGCGTAGCAGCCGGTGGGGCTCCGGCAAGTGACGTCAGCAGGTGGGTTTTGATTCAGTTGTGTTTTGCTTGATTCAAGTTGTGTTTTAATTCAGTTGGGTTTTGATTAATTGTGTTTGCGATTTTGTAAAAATGTGCAGGGGTTCATTTTTGAGGTGATTTATGTGGTGGTTTGCTTGATTCAGTGGGCGAAGGGGCTTGTTGGAAGCTTTGTGCCCTTTTGGGGGGGTGGTTTGCATAATTCTGTGGGTTTTTTTTTACAGTAGACCGATTGGAAGCCGATGGGGTTTTGGTTGTGTTCATGATTCTGATGGGCATTTTTTATATGTTTTGAGGGTTTGAATTGGGTTCTTTTGATTTTCTGTTTTTTGGGTTTGTATTCTTGACTGTTGTGGGTTTTGATCCATTGGATGGGCGGCGATGATGAAAAAAAAAAACGTAGATTTTAATGACGATGGCGCGGCAAGGACGGCGGAGGGTAGGTTTTTTGAACCTGCAACCCCACTTTTTGCAGCCTTTTGATTATCGGATAATCTGAGCCAAAACCCGTTTTTTTTCGAGATACACTTTGTTTTGATGTTGTTGGTTTTTTATGTTTTCCCCCCTAGTCGATGATGATAACAATATATTTGTGACACCTCCTGAGTTTGCGATTTTCTGGGTGCGTTCGTTTTTGCGTAAAAAAGTTTTTGTAAAAGAAAAAAAACTTAAACCGTAAACTTTTTAAAGTAAACCGTAAACTTTTTTACGTAAAACCTAAAACGTAAAAAGTTTTACGTAAAACGTAAAACTTTTTACGTAAAACATAAAACGTAAAATGTAAAAATTTTAACGTAAAACGTAAAAAGTTTTACGTAAATCGTAAAAAGTTTTACGTAAAACGTAAAAATTTTAACGTAAAACGTAAAAAACCGACGCGTAAAACGTAGAAAAACGTTAACGTAAGAAACCGGCGCGTAAAACGTAAAAAACGTTAACGTAAAAACGGCACGTTGAAAAAACGACGCGTGAAAAAGTCGGGCGTAAAAACGGCGCGTAAAAAAACGAGCCGTGAAAAAGCCGGGCGTAAAAACGTAAAAACGGGACGTAAAAAATGAGGCGTAAAAACGGCTTGTAAAATCGTGACGTAAAAAACGGCGCGGCAAAAGACGGTGCGTAAAACCGGCCATAAAAAAACGGCACTTAAAAACCCGGTCGCAAAAAACGGCGTGAAAAAACGGAGCGTAAAACGGGTCGTAAAAAACGCGCGTAAAAAACTGGTCGTAAAAAAACGCACGTAAATTTTTTTTATCAAAAAATCTGATTTCAATATGTTTGTTTAATAAAAAAATCTGATTTTAGAAAGAAAAAAAAAAACATTTAATGCAATAGGGACAAAAATGTATTAAAAAACAATAAAACTAATAAGACAAAAAAAACAAAATTACTTAAATACCCTTTTGATTAAAATATTAAAGACATAATAAGACAAAAAATACTTAATATTATTTTTAAATACTTTTAATCTCATCCATCCATCTACTTGATCTAATGGCTAGAAAGTGGTTCTCGCGGTTCTTACAACTGGAGGTGGTTCTCATTTTAGCGGTCCCCTATATACATATATATACATATATATATATATATATATATATATATATATATATATATATATATATATAGGAACAGGATCAGGAGAGAACGCCTCAAAGTGTGAGAACGCTGAGAACGATTCTCAGCCACAAGATCTTAGTGGTTTGTGGCTTAGATTGATGCGGTGGCATTTTTGTAAATAATAGGGGCCTTAGAATTACCAGGAGGGGTAAAATAGGAAGATCCAAGCAAATGTGCACATGCTAATCACATGCCATTTTCCCCCATCATATTTAACCGACAATAACGTTTTTATACGTGATTATTTTTCGAAAAAAATACACCATAAAACTCAGCGTTTTTTTTTATCTTTCCAACGAGTATACTATTGATATACTTTTCGAAAAAAAATTAACTGGGTTTTATGGCGTTTTTCTGAACTGAGTGTCTTATGGCGTTTTATAGACTAGGTATTCTCATGGCGTTTTTCTGAACTTGCTCCATAATAGCTCATCCCACATAATAACGCATGCCACATATGTCACACCCCCAAAATCCACAAGTGGGGTATCACCGCATGGAGGCGTGACTGACCAGGATCCAGCCACCAATCATATTGAACAATGCAATTAAGTAAATAAAACCAAACCCAATATAATTGGTGTTCAAAAGAAACCAAACATGTTCAAGTAATCAGCGGAAGCATAGAAATGTTTAAATAATCAAAACATAGTTTAAAGTTCAAGTGTTAAGCATGGGACATAACAGTCCATATCCCACAACGACTCCTCTCGCTCCCATGCAAGCCCCAGCTAAGCACCTAACGACCTGCAAGGCATGTAACAACGAGTCAACAACAAGTTGAGCGAGTTCACAGTTGGTGTTCATTTATAAGTTGTTTCAAAAACCATGAGTTCGTTTGTAAGCAATAAGTTAACCAGTTTCCCTGTTTCCCAAACATATCCATAACCAGTGGGGGCTTCCCCATGTGAACCACTAGACCTGTTACCATATCGACCACTGACTAAAGTAAGTTGGTGCCCTGACGTCAATGTCTATCATCATTGACTAGTGCCCAAATCCATTAGTTCACGCCCGTCCGCTTCGGCACGGTGTGAGGCTTGTCAAACCTAAATAGCGCTATCTAACTAATGACCCGCTCGCCATTGGCCCGGCGATTAAGTCTATATAAAAGGAGGGACTTCATGATAGAGATTTTGATCTAGTATCCGTGTTGTCACCCTTGAATAAAGAGGGTGTGTACGTAATCCCCAAACTAGGAGATTACGCAGGTTCCAATCAAATTCTTATCGCAGGTTGTCACCCTTCAATAAAGAGGGTGTGTACGTGTTCCAAACCAGGAGATCACGCAGTTTCAGTTTAAATCCTTTACCCATTCCCAACCCTTGGGAATCCCATGCCTTGTGGAAAGTGTGAACTCACCTCGGTTTGCTCGGTATGCTTAACTACACGTTCAATTTATTCAATCAAAGCCTATGTATTCATACACATGTGATCAGTTTATGTTTGTAATGTTTTCACGTAAATTATAATAATAGAATGCACCCAAGGTAATGATCACCGATTCAACACAATACAGTTATACAACTTATTCATATTCACAGTTTACATGTATGCTCCTTAGTCATGGTTAACAGTTAAGTGTATGGATCCAAATTACATCATAATACTTGATCAAAACTAAACATTATTAACAGCAGATGCCATAGTCATTCGATGTGTTATGCATGCAATTTACACAACTATTCCAAGCTACTGATCCCTATAAGCTTCACGACGAACTTGAGATTTCGTCGACACAAGGTTACGACGAAAAGGTCACGACGAACATTGGATTTCGTCGACACAGATTCCGGCGAAAATGGCCACGACGAACATTGGATTTCGTCGGCCAGGATTTCGCCGACAGAGAGTTCGTCGGGTAAGGGTTTTCGTCGGCACACGGTTTTCGTCGGGGTAAAGCATGAACATCATAAACAGCAGTTACGTATACCAGAAACCCTAATGATCATCTAACAGTTACGCCGGCTTCATCAATCAACCGCCCAAACATATCAATTCATACAATCATGTAATTTACTCAATTAACAGTTTGCATCATCTGCACCACGGGAAGAATCAACCTAAACAATTCTTGGATCCACACTGTCATTCGATCAGTTTCATTTATGACAAACAGTTCATCATTACCACCACTATAGATTTATCAAATAACATGAATACAACATCCCTAAAAGCCATTCCTCACATGTTTTTAAATTAGATTAGCAACAACTTCCTTAGTGTATAGTTTTATAGCAAAAACATTATTGCAAACAAACCCTACTTACTGTGAATCTAACACTATCAACCTATGACTGAAAGAACAAGCATCAGTACGTATCGACCGATAACATACGGGTATTAACAAGACACTAACCGAATCGAATGTTTTGAGCGAAGGAGATCTCGAGCGCTGACAAATCTGTCGTCGGGTTTGCAAGGAGAGAGAGAGAGAGAGAAGGTGAGAGGTGATTAGGGTTTGTCGGTTATAACTTTCACGTAAAGGTTGTGAACAAAACATTATAGCTAATCATTACTGGGCCAAAGGCCCATTCGATGTTTTCGCCGGCCTGCCAGTTGACGAAAACTCCCATGTTTTCGTCAGGGGGTGATTTCGCTAGGGGGGTGTTTTCGTCGGGTGGGGAGTGAAAATGATAAGTCTCCTCTAAAATAAATGGTTCACTACCCTTATTACTAACACAAAACATATATCACATAAACAACTTATAAACAAATCATAGTGCACAGTTTCAATGCAACGAACCACAAAACACAGTATGAAACAAGTAACGTATAGAGGAGAAACCTTGGAAACTCGAGTTGTCGCATTATCCCCAACTTGAAAGAAATCTCATCCTGAAATTTAGCACGTGGTTACTGAGGAAGCTAGTTGTGTTGCGTTGTTTCCTGGTTTTCCTGGGGTGTCACATCATCCCCCCATTGGTTTGGAATTTCATCCCGAAATTCCGCAGTAGCTTCAGCCTCAGTATTGGTTGCACTATTCTCGAACAACTGGGGATACTTGTGTTTCGTTTGATCTTCTCGTTCCCAGGTGAACTCTGGGCCACGACGGGAGTTCCAATGAACTCGAACAAGAGGTATTCTGGTGCGCTTGAGAACCTTAACGTCACGGTCTGTGATTTCTACTGGTTCCTCGACGAATCGCAACTGATCGTCGATTGTGAGTTCCTTCAAAGGAACTATGAGGGTCTCATCTGACAGACACTTCTTCAGATTTGACACGTGAAATACGTTGTGAACTCCACTGAGCTCTTCAGGTAGATTCAATCTGTAAGCGACCTTGCCAATTCGTTCAGTGATCTCGAAAGGTCCAACATAACGTGGGTTTAGCTTGCCTCGTTTACCAAAACGAACCACACCCTTCCAGGGTGAGACTTTAAGTAGAACCCGGTCCCCGACCTGGAATTCTAGAGGTTTCCTACGCTTATCAGCGTAACTTTTCTGACGGTCACGAGCTACCGCCATTCGTTGTCGTATCTGAGCAATCTTTTCTGTCGTGTCTACCACGAGTTCTGGGCCAGTGATTTGGCTGTCGCCAACCTCTGCCCAACAAAGAGGTGATCGGCATTTACGTCCGTACAATGCCTCAAACGGAGCAGTCTGGATGTTGCTATGGTAACTGTTGTTATACGAAAACTCCATCAAAGGGAGATGTCTTTCCCAACCATTGCCAAAATCGATTACACATGCTCGAAGCATTTCTTCAAGGGTTTGGATGGTGCGCTCAGACTGCCCATCCGTCTGTGGATGATAAGCTGTGCTCATGTCTAAACGTGAGCCAAATGACTTGTGCATAGCTTGCCACAACTCAGAAGTAAAACGTGCATCACGATCAGAAATAATGGAGGTTGGCACCCCGTGGCTCGAAACCACTTCCTTTAAGTAAACGTCTGCTAAAGTAGAGAACTTGTCTGTTTCTTTGATGGCCAAAAAGTGTGCAGACTTAGTCAATCGATCCACTATCACCCAATAGTGTCATTTCTGCGTTGAGATCTAGGCAGGCCAGTAACGAAATCCATGGAAATTTGCTCCCATTTCCATGTCGGGATCTCTGGTTGTTGGAGTAGGCCTGATGGTTTCTGATATTCAATCTTGACTCTCGCACAAGTCAAACATTTGCTGAAATAAGTTGCTATGTTGGCTTTCATGCTAGGCCACCAATATCTAGTCTTTAGGTCGTGGTACATCTTATCCGAACCAGGATGTACTGAGTAACGAGACTTATGTGCTTCATCCATCACCAGTTCGCGTAAATTTCCATAAAGTGGAACCCAGATGCGCCCGTTTACATAGTAGCCGTCTTCCTTTTGCTCTAACCGTTTCCTCGATCCTCGTAGGGACTCCGCCCTGATGTTCTCCGCTTTCAATGCTTCAACCTGAGCATCTCGTATCTGAGTAGGAAGACTAGATTGGATGGTCAGTTGTAATGCACGCACTCGCTTAGGTGTAGTATCCTTTCGACTGAGGGCGTCGGCCACAACATTGGCTTTGCCCGGATGGTACTTGATTGCGCATTCGTAATCATTCAAGAGCTCGACCCATCGACGCTGTCGCATGTTTAACTCCTTTTGCTTGAATATATGCTTGAGACTCCTGTGATCGGTGTAAATGGTGCACTTTGTACGGTACAGGTAATGTCTCCATATCTTAATTGCGAAAACAATAGCTCCCAGCTCTAGATCGTGTGTAGTGTAATTTCTTTCGTGGACCTTAAGCTGGCGTGATGCGTAAGCAATGACCTTGTCATGTTGCATCAACACGCAACCAAGTCCTTGGATGGACGTGTCGCAATAAACCGCGAAATCGTCTGTGCCTTCAGGCAATGAGAGAATTGGTGCGCTACAAAGTCTCTCTTTTAAATGCTGAAATGCGGATTCCTGTGCATCACCCCAACGATAGGTGACACCCTTCTGAGTTAGTGAGGTGAGAGGTTGCGCAATCTTGGAGAAATCCTTGATAAACCTTCTGTAGTAGCCTGCCAAACCCAAGAATTGGCGGATTTCTGTTGGTGTATGGGGTGCAGGCCAGTTCTTGATCGAGTCTACCTTGGATGGATCAACATGAATCCCATCCTTGTTTACCACGTGGCCTAGGAAATGGACTTCGCGAAGCCAAAAGTCACATTTCGAAAACTTGGCATACAACTGTTCTGTTCGAAGGAGTTCCAGAATAAGCCGCAGGTGATGTTCGTGTTCCTCCTGACTCTTAGAATAGATCAGGATGTCATCGATGAATACAATAACGAACTTATCCAGATAAGGCTTGCATACTCTGTTCATGAGATCCATGATGACCGCAGGTGCATTCGTCAATCCGAAAGGCATAACCAGAAACTCGTAGTGCCCATAACGAGTTCTGAATGCTGTCTTAGAGATATCCTCGTCTGGGACTCTCAGTTGATGGTAGCCTGACCTCAGGTCAATCTTTGAGTAGTAGCTCGACCCTTGCAGCTGGTCGAATAAGTCATCAATGCATGGAAGAGGATAACGATTCTTCACGATCACCTTATTGAGTTCGCGGTAGTCAATACACATTCTGAAGGTACCGTCTTTCTTTTTCACAAATAATACTGGAGCTCCCCAAGGCGAAGAGCTAGGACGTATGAAACCCTTTTTCCAAGAGTTCTTGTAACTGTGCGGATAGTTCCTAGAGTTCTGATGGAGCTAGACGATAAGGTGCTTGAGCTATTGGTGCTGCTCCAGGAGCTAGCTCGATCTGAAATTCAACCTGACGGTGGGGCGGTAGACCTGGTAACTCCTCGGGAAATACCTCAGGAAAGTCGCGTACAATCGAAATATCTTCTATCCGCTTCTCTTTCTTTGAGGTGTCAGTAACGAGGGCTAAAATAGCAGTGTGGCCCATTCGCAAACACTTCTGGGCCTTAAGGAAAGAAATGATGCCCACCACAGCACCACTCTTGTCGCCATGAATTACTAAAGGTTCTTCACCAGAGCGAGGAATGCGGACGATCTTCTCCTTGCAAAGGATCTCTGCTCGATGTTGAGATAACCAATCCATCCCAATAACGATGTCAAAGCTACCAAGAACGATGGGGATAAGATCGATAGGGAAAGTCTGACCAGCTAGAACGAGATTACAACCCCTAACTATGTGTGTGGCCTCGAGACTTTTACCGTTTGCTAGTTCTACCATGTGCTTGGTGTTCAAAAGTGTTGGGGTACGCTTAAGCATTTGACTAACTTTTAGGGACACATAGCTAGTATCGGCACCCGAATCAAATAAAACAGTAACAAAGAAAACATCCAGTAGAAACTTACCCATCACAACGTTGGGATCGTTCCTTGCATCACCCTGCCCAATCACGAACGCACGTCCCCTGGCTCCATTGCCATCATTGTTTCCCCCATTATTGTTTCCGTTCCCCTGATTGTTGTTGTTATTCTGTTTCTAATTCAGCTGGGGGCAGCCTTTTTTGAAGTGGCCTTCAGCACCACACTGAAAGCATCCTTTGTTGTTACCCTGCTGCTGCTGTTGCTGCTGACGCTGATTATGTGGAGCTTGCTGCTGGTTCTGTCATCGCTGATTTGCAGGGTAGAGGCTCCTGCAATCCTTGGCCACATGGCCAGGTTTGTTACACCTCTGACAAGTGCCCTTAGCACACAGTCCGCTATGATGGAAACCACAACGATTGCATTTGGGGTGGTTCCCCTTGTACCCACTCTGCCCTTGACTACCAGAAGATTGTTGACCAGGGCTCTTGTAGTCATCAGTCTTTCGCTGCTGAGACTTAGACTAAGCTGATGTTGAACCCTTGCTTGAGACTCCATCCCATTTGCGCTTGTTATCGCTGGGGGTAGCAGTAGCAGCAGTAGCAGCAGTAGCAGTAGTAGTAGTAGTAGCACCAATACGTTTGGGTAGCCTGTTTCGTTTGACTGCCTGATCAGTGAGACGATGAGCCAAACGAATAACTTGCTGAATAGTGGCAAGATTCGCTGCAGTCACATGGCTCTGGATCTCTGGAACTAAACCTTTGAGGTACAGCTCGATACGCTTGATAGGAGGATCTACCATAGTAGGACACAAGATAGCCAGCTCATTTGATCTCTTCGTACATGCCTCTATTTCAGACCCCGCCAGCTTGTGGATGTCATCACGATTGCAGTATTCCTCTTTGATCAAATCCTTGAAGTCATTCCATGGGGTGGCATTAGCAGCAACCAACCCCAGCATTTGGACCTGAGCGTTCCACCACGTGAGTGCTACACCTTCGAGAGTAGCAGAAGCATACTTCACCCTACGAGCTTCTCGAACCAGTGGAGGAGGCCTACAGCTCCTTCAGTGCCACTGAAAGTAGTAGGTCGGTAGTCCATAAAAGTTTTGAAAGTACACGCAGGAGGCTGAGCAGGTTGACCTATCGTGTGAGTAAGATGACACAAAGTTAAGCACAAGTGTTGGTTAACGAGGGTAGGATCTAAAGATCCTAGAGTAAGTTGCAATGGTAGGTTATACCTCCTGCCTGAGCGGCTGCGAGTGCTGCAGCAACTTGTTCATTGATTAAAGCCGTCAGCTGGGCTTGAGTTAGGTTGATACGTGCACTCATGATCTTCACAATAAAGAGAGCATGGGTAAGAAAAGTGTCATGACAATGTCACACCCTGGCTTTGCGGAAGCGTGGGTTAATTTGGTGTGACTTCTTAATACCATAGCTTAATCACAACAAAGCTATATGAAAATAAAACATGCAGATCATCCATTGATTTAAGTTTGAAAAGTAAAATACCACAACATTGTCTTAAGGCGTTGACGCATGCAACTAAAATTACAACCTGATAATATAAAAACTTTGTTCTTAAAACGCAACCACAAATATAACATAAACACTGTTTAAGACTTGCGACTCGTCCAGGTAAAAGTCGCGACCCCTAAATGTGGATGATCCCGTAACTCTAACACAGCAGGAAAACGTAGCATACCGTGCCAGATCCTTAGTTCCCTGAAATACATGTAAGTTGGAAAAATCAACATAATGTTGAGCGAGTTCATGTGTAAGTGAGTATGTAAAACACTTGTAAGTATAAAAATCCCTTGTATGTAGCAAATAAGGAAAAAGAGATCACCAATGGTTTGCAAGGCCATTGATATGTGTGAAGTGCAAGTAGGAAGACTCAAACCTAGCGGATTTCGCGTTGGGCACAAAGTCACCCCAAGGTCCGTTCTGCTGGGCCTGGGGTTGGGCTCGCTACACCCAGATAGATCTACCGCTTACGTCCCTCGGTCCTACAATGAGGATTAATGGCCTCCAGTTCCCGCCTACCCACTCACATGATCTAAGTAGTAACCCTCCTTACGCTAACCATACCATGTATAAAGTACTCGTATCATAGTAACATGTATTTCACCCCCGCAGTTTAGAAAACTGAAAACAGTTAAGAGAAAAGGGGGACATGAACTCACAGTAGTGCGTCCTCGATAACAGCAACTCAACACTCGGTCTGCAACACGACACCTACACGTACTAATACCTATTATACGAACGGGCCGTGCCTTGGCTTAGTATTTAGGGTTTTAACGTTCTTGGGGAAATAGTTAGACAACTATTTCGTGTTTATATTTCTTGGTTATCGTATAAATAGATTCCTTCCCAAGGATGGGGTATTCGTACATGTATTATGTATTTGGTGACTTAAAGTATTGACAAAATACATTTACAAGTCTCATATCCAACACTTTAAAGTTTTATGTCAAAACTCATGGCGAGGTTTAATTCCGAGAAATAAAGTTAAACATACTTGTTAGAAAAATAATTTTTCTAAGTCTTGGCATTTTTGAAAAAATTCGCCAGAATTTCCCCTAGAAATGGGAGTGTCCGTGCTAATACGCACATCTTTTTCTTTTTGAAATCAACCCATGATCATCAACAATCAACCCTTACGTTTTAACACGCAAAATACTACCCTTGTCGTTTCAGTTTCAATATGTGAAAAACTGGACTGTTTTCGGACGTGTAGATAAAATACTTAACTTATTCCAAAAATTCCCAAATTTTTGCGGAACGTCCTAATCGACCCACAAATTATTGTGTAAAAATTTCGGGGTCTAGTTCATTATCAGTAATTTATAGAAAATCGTTTACCGAACTGTGATCAGATTTGTTACATTCTGATCACAGTTTACGGAAAAATTCGTCAAAAATTCCTCGGAAGTCCGTTTGACAAAATTCCAGTTCGAGGGTCACAAATACATCCGTGACCATTTTTGGTAAAAATTTCAGGGGCTGGTTCGGTTTAGATTTCAAGTTGTGACTGAAAACGTATGACCCATTTTACTACAGTTAAAATCAGCCTTAGCTGCTGTCACGAAAACAGACTTTTAAAATAGTAACCGACCTCAGAAAAATACGATTCCAGCGCCATTTTCTTTGTTTTTCGAAAATAGACAAGTTAGGCTTCAGAAATTCCTTTTTTCGGTTTATTAAAGTCCGTTTACAGCCTGTTGAAGGCGGCTGAAAAGTACATCAGCATGTTATTTTAAAGTTTAAATGTTATTAATCGTGTTACAAGTGTCCGATTAACGGGTTTAACAAGAAAACAACTTTTAAACATCAAGTATGATTTAACCAACCCTCAAACCAACAAGATTCCGCTTTATGATTCAGACACAAGTAAACTTTTATGTAGCTTTTATGTTCATAACTCATGTTTCACATTTTCTAGCATTCTTGTAAATTAGTGATTTAAACAACAATACATCATACTACATGTCATAATTTCGAACAAGATGAAACCAAGTGTAAGGAAACTTACTACTAGCCTCTAGCTAGGGAAGAATTTAGTGAAGAAATGTGAAGAAAAGATGGTGAAAAAGACTAGAACAAGCTCCTTTGAAGTCCCTTTAAGTTACAACCTCCATAGATCCTTTGAAGCTTTGAATGGCACAATATGTTGGAGAAGATGAAGATGTTTAAAGGTGGTGATGGTGTTTCCGGTTTGGGGCAGCCGAGACAAGAGGGAGAGAGAGTGAAATGGATGTGTAATCTTGGTGAAATGATGTTCAATCTACAAGACCATACTTCTTATAATCATCATGGATCTCTAAGATACTTACACAAGCAATGATCAAATCAATATAATCTTACCAAATATTTGAAGTATGGTTAAATGGATATGTGGGGTCCCACTTTGGGAACTAAAATCGTTGGGGGAGGGGGGTATAATGTAAAAAATGTAACTAAAATGTAACATGAGTTATATTTCTAGTAAAATATTCATGTATGTTACTTTGATGATTTATAACGGGTATTATGGCAAACGGGGATCATGACTAGCCATAAATAATAAGTCAAGGTATTTGACAAAAATTTAGTGTCCCGGGTAATGTCCGGTTATACGATTAAATACCGTTCCGTTAAAATGTTTAATTATGCCGAAAAAGGTCCTTTATGTATATTTTTGTAACATAAATTATTCCCGGTACTTAGGAAAATATACGGGACCGTTCTGTAATGTTTTTGCACTTTATTAGTAATTTAAAATGCTGAGTTTTATATTAAAGCGCAGAATTTTGTACTTAAAGTACGTTTTAGGCACATCCGGTCACTATAAACTTCACCTAGTGACGTAGTTCTACAATCCTCACCTCCCTACACTCACTACCAGTGTAGTAAACTATTCCTGGCTCATACTGGCCTTAGAGGCAATGTCTGCCTGATGCTGGTTATGTCAGCATGTTTAATGGGTATCCCGTAGTGTGCTCACTGTGCTTGTTGTGCATCAAGGTTGTCTCTGATGTTTGTGTATAAATAATAGAGTGACAGTATAAAATGTGATGCATGAGCATGTATGTATCAGAAATCAGTAAGCAGTTTAATCACAGTTGTAAGCAAGCACAGTAATTAAGCAGTAATTAAATATTTATTAATTCGTACGGATACCTGGTTTGGTGAGGGTTGTCACATTCTCCCCCCGTTAAAGAAATTTCGTCCCGAAATTTAAGTTCTGCTTCTATTCGCAGGGGTCTTGGGAAATAAGTGGGGGTACTTTTCTTTCATTCGGTCCTCACGTTCCCACGTGAATTCAGGTCCATGCCTAGCATTCCAACGAACTTTGACGAGTTTGACACTACTCCTACGAGTTTTATTAACTTTCCAATCCGTGACCTCAACGGGTTCTTCAGTAAAGTGGAGCGAGTCATCGATATGAACTTCGTCAGCAGGAATGATCACTGTATCTTGTGTTGGAATTTTTCTCAAATTGGATACATGGAATGTATCGTGAACACCATGGAGTTCAGCATGTAGGTCCAACTTATAGGCTACAAGCCCAATTCTTTGCAGAATTCTGAAAGGGCCAATGTAACGCGGATTCAACTTCCCACGCTTTCCGAAGCGTGCCACCCCCTTCCAGGGTGAAACTTTCAATAAAACCATATCTCCAACTTGGAATTCCAAATGTTTCCGGTTTGGATCCGCATAGGCTTTCTGTCTTTCGCGAGCCGCTTCGATACGTTTTCGAATCTGCGCAATCTTGTCTGTCGTCTCTTGGACGATTTCGGGACCAACAAGCTGCCTATCACCTGCGTCAGCCCAGCATAGTGGTGATCGACACTTGCGTCCGTAGAGAGCTTCAAATGGCGCGGCTCCAATACTAGTGTGGTAGCTGTTGTTGTATGCGAATTCGGCCAGTGGTAAATGCTTATCCCAGCTACCACCAAGATCCATTACACATGCTCTCAGCATATCCTCCAATGTCTGAATAGTTCTTTCACTTTGGCCATCAGTTTGCGGATGGAATGCAGTGCTCAAATTCAATTGTGAGTCAAAAGCTTCTTGGAAGGATTGCCAAATCCTTGATACAAATCTCCCATCTCTATCAGAGATGATTGAGAGAGGCACTCCATGACGTGCAACGATTTCTCGCATGTATATTTCCGCAAGTTTACTCGTGTTGTCCTTCTCTTTGATTGGCAAGAAGTGCGCGGACTTTGTTAGGCGGTCAACTATCACTCAAATAGTATCATGGCCCCTGGGCGTCTTGGGCAGTTTCATTATAAAATCCATTGAAATCTGTTCCCATTTCCACTTGGGAATTTCAGGTTGCTGCAGAAGTCCCGAAGGCTTCTGATATTCAGCTTTAACCTTGGCACACGTTAAACATTTGCTAACATAAACAGCAACGTCGCCCTTCGTCCTGGGCCACCAATAATAATCCTTAAGATCCTGGTACATCTTATCCGCACCGGGATGTATAGAGTACCGTGATTTGTGTGCCTCATCAAAAATAACTTTCCTCAAACCACCAAACAGAGGAACCCAAATCCTTTTCATAAAACATAACGTTCCTTCCTTGTTTGGTACCAATTGCTTCTCCATCCCACGGAGATATTCTTCTTCAAGGTTTCTTTCCTTAAGAGCTTCTTTCTGCGCGGCACGAATGCGCAGGGAAAGATCTGTCTGAATAATCATCTCCAAAGCCCTAACCCTTATGGGTTTGATCCTTTCTTTACGACTTAGGGCATCAGCGACCACATTCGCCTTCCCTGGATGGTACTTTATCTCGCAGTCGTAATCGTTCAATAATTCGACCCAACGTCTTTGTCTCATGTTCAGCTCTTTCTGGTTGAATATGTGTTGTAAACTCTTGTGGTCTGTGAAGATTGTACACTTCGTACCATATAGGTAGTGTCTCCAGATCTTTAATGCGAATATCACTGCGCCTAGTTCCAAATCATGTGTGGTATAGTTCCTTTCATGTACTTTCAACTGGCGTGACGCGTAAGCTATAACTTTCTGGCATTGCATCAACACGCAACCCAATCCTTGACGTGAGGCGTCATAGTATACCACGAAATCATCAGTACCTTCCGGTAGTGCTAAGATCGGCGCATTGCAGAGCTTATCCTTCAACAACTGAAAGGCTTCCTCCTGTTTGATTCCCCAGTCAAACTTCTTATCCTTTTGTGTGAGGAGTGTCAGTGATTGAGCGATTTTTGAAAAATCCTCAATGAACCTTCGATAGTAACCAGCCAAGCCTAAGAATTGTCGAATCTCGGTTGGCGTCCTTGGAGTTTCCCAATTTTTTATTACTTCAATCTTGGTGGGATCGACATGGACTCCATTTCCATTAACCACGTGTCCAAGGAATTGGACTTCACGTAGCCAAAACTCGCACTTAGAGAATTTGGCATACAACTGTTCCTTTTTCAACAACTCCAGAATAGCTCTTAAGTGATGTTCGTGTTCAGCCTTTGTCTTTGAATAAATCAAAATATCATCGATGAATACAATCACGAACTTATCGAGATACGGCTTGCAGACTCGGTTCATTAGGTCCATAAAAATAGCAGGCGCGTTTGTCAACCCAAACGGCATAACTAGGAACTCGTAATGTCCATAACGAGTTCTGAAGGCTGTCTTCGGGATGTTCTCTTCTTGTATTCTTAGCTGATGGTACCCAGATCGAAGATCGATCTTAGAGTAAAAACTTGAACCCTGGAGTTAATCGAATAGATCATCGATTCTTGGCAGAGGGTATCTATTCTTGATCATCAGCTTATTCAACTCCCGGTAGTCAATACACATACGAAAAACTACCGTCTTTCTTTTTGACAAATAAAACTGGAGCTCCCCAAGGTGAGAAGCTTGGTCGGATGAATCCTTTGTCAAGTAACTCCTGGAGTTGTGTCGACAACTCCTGCATCTCTGACGGTGCAAGTCTATAAGGTGCCCTAGCTACAGGCGCGGCGCCTGGAACTAAGTCAATGTGAAATTCCACTTGCCTTTGGGGTGGCAATCCTGGCAAGTCCTCTGGAAAGACTTCAGGATATTCCCTCACGATAGGGATGTCTTCGATCTTCGGCTCAGCAGCTTTCTTATCCACGATGTGTGCCAGGAAGGCAGCACATCCCTTTTATAAACACTTACGAGCTTTCAGGCAACTGATAAATCTTAAAGGCGTATCCCGCTTCTCCCCATGAACCACAATTGTTTCTCCATCTTCGGTTGGGATACGAACTACCTTTTCGTGACAAACAATCTCAGCCTTGTTGCTTGATAACCAATCCATTCCTACTACCACGTCGAAGCTCCCCAGTTGGACTGGTAGTAGATCCAAAGCAAATTCACACTCTCCCAATTTGATTACACATCCCCTGATCACTTCATTAGCTTCTACTAACTTTCCATTAGCCAATTCAATTGAGTAAGGAATATCTAATTTACTAGCGGCTAATCCAAGCATATTCCTAAACTCTAACGATACGAAGCTATAATCGGCACCAGTATCAAATAAAATGGATGCAAAGCGTTGGTTTACAGGGAACGTACCAGTAACAACAATGGGTTCCTGGCGCGCTTCCCTAGCTTCGATATTGAAAACCCTTCCACGCGCTTGATTCAATTCTGGGCAGTTCCGCTTATAATGCCCCATATCACCACAGTTAAAGCAACCTGGTCTTTGCCCGTTTCCTCCACCATTTCCAGCTTGATTGTTATTTTGGTTACGATTCACATTACCAACTTGATTCGCATGGTTGCCTCGATTCCCATTTCCTCCATTGTTCCCCTGTGGGCGATTCCCAATACCACCACGATTATTGTTTCTATTTCCAAATCCTCCTTGGCATCCCCGGCCAGTACTAGCCCAGCAAGAATCCTTCAAGTGGCCTAGTCTTCCACAAGCTTCACATATTTTTGGCCCGCATCGGCCAGAATGATGACGTTGGCAGGAGTTACACTTGGGATGAGTACCCATATATCCCTTTCCTCTCCTTCCAGTACCAGTCATAGCTTGAACCGGTGCGCTTGGTTCTCCTTTCCTGCCATCACTGCTTGTGCCTTGTTTGAAATTCGAGAATTTTCTTTTGTTATCCCCTGACGACTCTACATGAGTCTCCTTCTTCTTTTGCTCAACATCAGAAAACTTGTTTAGGCGGATCGCCTCCTCAGTGAGAGCTACGCTTAGATTAATCGCCTCAGTGATTGTTGCCGGTTTTGAAGAGGTCACCATACTAATGATTTGAGGAGCTAAACCCCAAATGAAACGCTCAATCCGCTTGAATTCTGGCGTGACCATATAAGGTACTACCTGTGATAGGTCGTGAAACCTCTGAACATATTCCGCAATTTTCGGACCGTCCATCTTCAAATGCCAGAACTCAGTTTCCAACCTCTGGATCTCAGCGCGAGAGCAATACTTTTTGCGCATGAGCTCTTTCAGCTCGTTCCACGTCAATGCGTAGGCTGCGGCTTCACCAAGTGTTTGGACTTGTAAATTCCACCATGACAGGGCTCCGTTCAAGAATAGCCCAGAGATGTAAGTAACCTGCTGATCTGGAGCGCATTTGCTCATGCGGAGAACTGATTCTGTCTTTTCTGCCCAACGAACAAAAGCAACAGCACCTCCGGTGCCATCAAAGTTTACGGGTTTGCAGTCTAAGAACTGCTTGTAGGTGCACCCTGCACATACGTTACAATATATGAATGGCATTAGCAAACTTGCTATAGATATCCAATGTATCATGGTATGCCTTAATAACTTAGTATTACCATGAGGCGGATTGTTGTTGCCGTTATTGTTTGAGCTGCCTCCGCTGGGTCCTCCTTGAGAGGCGGCGTATTGCGCGATGGCGGCAGCGATGATTTGTTGAAGTTCTGCCTCGTTGGCAGGCATGCGTGGATCACGTCTCGGTGGCATCTTCTAAAAGATGGTTTACGTAAGTCAGGTCATGGTAGGTAAAGTGTACTTTTATAACGATAGTAGTAATAGATAACATCTCATGTTAAAATAAACCAAACACATAACATCTCATGTTATAAACAATCAATCACACAACATCCCATGTTATAAATATATTAATAAATCAGTCATGCCTGTAATGAGAATACTGCGATTAAGCTTTTATATAACCAAGACCACGATTACAATGTTTACAAGTTCCACAAATGTAACATACATCCAAAAAGGGACCAAGGGTCACAACACCCTTGTCCGAAACGTCTAAACATATACAAATACCAAACATCAAAAGTCATAATCGTCAGGTGGTCTTCAAAAAGCTATGTAGCCGACTTAATCGCCGTCTTCTCATCAAAAGTGGTGGTACCTGCATCAAACCAAAAGAGCCCTCATGCCGCTGGTGGTGGAGGAGGAAAATGAAAATAGAACAAACTGCGCATGAGGAGCCAGTCCTCCTCCATGACGTGGTGAGAACGCGATAGACACTCTATCTGTTGCTCCAAGGCCTGGACACGACGCGTCAGCGCGTCATGCTGTAGCATGAATGAAACGAGGACATCCTCCGTGGAAGGCCCGACATAATGGGGATGGTATGGATCTGTCGGCGGCATGACGGATGATGATGTCCAGAGAAAAGGCTCGCTGGGTGGAGTAAAAGGTGGTACAGTGAACGGTGGAACAGGGGGGACAGCAGTATGGTGAGGGATCTGCGGTGCAAACTGATCCCCTCCGGTCAGAAAAGGTACATGGCCAAAAGGCTGATGAGATGGGCCCTCTCCAGGACGCGGCGGAGGGATCTCATGGAGAAATGTGATGGGCAGATCCGCGCGATGCGCATCAGTAGTGTGTGTGGGGAATAAGGGTGCATCAAAAGGAGCTAAAGCTGGTGCAACCGGTACTACAAAAGGTGGAACATCATCATCGGCCTCTATCCACCCATTCCGGGTGTCAGCATACTGAGGGTCGACATGAGCCGCAAAGAGTGCATGGTCGGGCTCTAGAGGCACCGGGTCAGGAAAAGGAGCAACAACATCAGGCTCAGCGGGTATATCAGCATGAATAGGTGGTGGAACAGAGGAAGCTACCGACTCAAGAGAATCAGGAATCGACGAATCAGAATGGGCCTCCTCATCAGGAACCTCAACTAATGGAAGAGCGACATCGTCTGCAATCGGGGCCCCGCCCTCATGGTGGTCCTCAGGGGGACCCTCGAATAGATCGAGGTCATCATCAGACTCAATATCGTGTGGCAAATCCTCTGCAGGAAATGCAGCGAGTGGAACAGGAGCAGGGATCTCCACAAGAGATAGATCCCCGGCAGGAACACCATCAGCATGAGGTATATCATCCCCAAAATCGGGTATAGCAAAAGGCTGGAATGCGTCCTCGTCAGTGCTGTCTGTATCTGATGTATGAACCTCTGAATCAGTGTACATCGGGTCGTCAGAGTCTACTGCCACTGGGTCTGAAACCCCGCTCGATGAAGACATAGTGTCTGTAATACAACCACAGATATGCACATATATCAATCATATAATCAAGTAAACACATTAGTCACCAATAAGCAATCAATTAGTTCTCCTAGTCCCACTAGCCTCCCAGCCTCTCAGACTGACTCCCTAGTCCCACTAGCCTCCCAGCCTCCCAGACTGCTCTCCCTAGTCCCACTAGCCTCCCAGACTGACTCCCTAGTCCCACTAGACAACTACCTCAGCCTCCCAGACCGAGCCTCAGCCTCCCAGACTAAGCCTATAACTAACAAATAAAATGTGCTCAACATTTGTTTGTAAAAACATTTTGGATCTGGACTTAAGTGGTATGCAGTGTAAAAATGTTTTCGTGAGAGCCCTAGTGATCATAGTCTAAACTCGAGAAGGAATCCTAGTTCGCTATGATCAGAGCTCTGATACCAAGCTGTCACACCCTGGCTTTGCGGAAGCGTGGGTTAATTTGGTGTGACTTCTTAATACCATAGCTTAATCACAACAAAGCTATATGAAAATAAAACATGCAGATCATCCATTGATTTAAGTTTGAAAAGTAAAATACCACAACATTGTCTTAAGGCGTTGACGCATGCAACTGAAATTACAACCTGATAATATAAAAACTTTGTTCTTAAAACGCAACCACAAATATAACATAAACACTGTTTAAGACTTGCGACTCGTCCAGGTAAAAGTCGCGACCCATAAACGTGGATGATCCCGTAACTCTAACACAGCGGGAAAACGTAGCATACCGTGCCAGATCCTTAGTTCCCTGAAATACATGTAAGTTGGAAAAATCAACATAATGTTGAGCGAGTTCATGTGTAAGTGAGTATGTAAAACACTTGTAAGTATAAAAATCCCTGGTATGTAGCAAATAAGGAAAAAGAGATCACCAATTGTTTGCAAGGCCATTGATATGTGTGAAGTGCAAGTAGGAAGACTCAAACCTAGCGGATTTCGCGTTGGGCACAAAGTCACCCCAAGGTCCGTTCTGCTGGGCCTGGGGTTGGGCTCGCTACACCCAGATAGATCTACCGCTTACGTCCCTCGGTCCTACAATGAGGATTAATGGCCTCCAGTTCCCGCCTACCCACTCACATGATCTAAGTACTAACCCTCCTTACGCTAACCATACCATGTATAAAGTACTCGTATCATAGTAACATGTATTTCACCCCCGCAGTTTAGAAAACTGAAAACAGTTAAGAGAAAAGGGGGACATGAACTCACAGTAGTGCGTCCTCGATAACAGCAACTCAACACTCGGTCTGCAACACGACACCTACACGTACTAATACCTATTATACGAACGGGCCGTGCCTTGGCTTAGTATTTAGGGTTTTAACGTTCTTGGGGAAATAGTTAGACAACTATTTCGTGTTTATATTTCTTGGTTATCGTATAAATAGATTCCTTCCCAAGGATGGGGTATTCGTACATGTATTATGTATTTGGTGACTTAAAGTATTGACAAAATACATTTACAAGTCTCATATCCAACACTTTAAAGTTTTATGTCAAAACTCATGGCGAGGTTTAATTCCGAGAAATAAAGTTAAACATACTTGTTAGAAAAATAATTTTTCTAAGTCTTGGCATTTTTGGAAAAATTCGCCAGAATTTCCCCTAGAAATGGGAGTGTCCGTGCTAATACGCACATCTTTTTCTTTTTGAAATCAACCCATGATCATCAACAATCAACCCTTACGTTTTAACACGCAAAATACTACCCTTGTCGTTTCAGTTTCAATATGTGAAAAACTGGACTGTTTTCGGACGTGTAGATAAAATACTTAACTTATTCCAAAAATTCCCAAATTTTTGCGGAACGTCCTAATCGACCCACAAATTATTGTGTAAAAATTTCGGGGTCTAGTTCATTATCAGTAATTCATAGAAAATCGTTTACCGAACTGTGATCAGATTTGTTACATTCTGATCACAGTTTACGGAAAAATTCGTCAAAAATTCCTCGGAAGTCCGTTTGACAAAATTCCAGTTCGAGGGTCACAAATACATCCGTGACCATTTTTGGTAAAAATTTCAGGGGCTGGTTCGGTTTAGATTTCAAGTTGTGACTGAAAACGTATGACCCATTTTACTGCAGTTAAAATCAGCCTTAGCTGCTGTCACGAAAACAGACTTTTAAAATAGTAACCGACCTTAGAAAAATACGATTCCAGCGCCATTTTCTTTTTTTTTTCGAAAATAGACAAGTTAGGCTTCAGAAATTCCGTTTTTCGGTTTATTAAAGTCCGTTTACAGCCTGTTGAAGGCGGCTGAAAAAGTACATCAGCATGTTATTTTAAAGTTTAAATGTTATTAATCGTGTTACAAGTGTCCGATTAACGGGTTTAACAAGAAAACAACTTTTAAACATCAAGTATGATTTAACCAACCCTCAAACCAACAAGATTCCGCTTTATGATTCAGACACAAGTAAACTTTTATGTAGCTTTTATGTTCATAACTCATGTTTCACATTTTCTAGCATTCTTGTAAATTAGTGATTTAAACAACAATACATCATACTACATGTCATAATTTCGAACAAGATGAAACCAAGTGTAAGGAAACTTACTACTAGCCTCTAGCTAGGGAAGAATTTAGTGAAGAAATGTGAAGAAAAGATGGTGAAAAAGACTAGAACAAGCTCCTTTGAAGTCCCTTTAAGTTGCAACCTCCATAGATCCTTTGAAGCTTTGAATGGCACAATATGTTGGAGAAGATGAAGATGTTTAAAGGTGGTGATGGTGTTTTCGGTTTGGGGCAGCCGAGACAAGAGGGAGAGAGAGTGAAATGGATGTGTAATCTTGGTGAAATGATGTTCAATCTACAAGACCATACTTCTTATAATCATCATGGATCTCTAAGATACTTACACAAGCAATGATCAAATCAATATAATCTTACCAAATATTTGAAGTATGGTTAAATGGATATGTGGGGTCCCACTTTGGGAACTAAAATCGTTGAGGGGGGGGGGTATAATGTAAAAAATGTAACTAAAATGTAACATGAGTTATATTTCTAGTAAAATATTCATGTATGTTACTTTGATGATTTATAACGGGTATTATGGCAAACGGGAATCATGACTAGCCATAAATAATAAGACAAGGTATTTGACAAAAATTTAGTGTCCCGGGTAATGTCCGGTTATACGATTAAATACCGTTCCGTTAAAATGTTTAATTATGCCGAAAAAGGTCCTTTATGTATATTTTTGTAACATAAATTATTCCCGGTACTTAGGAAAATATACGGGACCGTTCTGTAATGTTTTTGCACTTTATTAGTAATTTAAAATGCTGAGTTTTATATTAAAGCGCAGAATTTTGTACTTAAAGTACGTTTTAGGCACATCCGGTCACTATAAACTTCACCTAGTGACGTAGTTCTACAATCCTCACCTCCCTACACTCACTACCAGTGTAGTAAACTATTCCCGGCTCATACTGGCCTTAGAGGCAATGTCTGCCTGATGCTGGTTATGTCAGCATGTTTAATGGGTATCCCGTAGTGTGCTCACTGTGCTTGTTGTGCATCAAGGTTGTCACTGATGTTTGTGTATAAATAATAGAGTGACAGTATAAAATGTGATGCATGAGCATGTATGTATCAGAAATCAGTAAGCAGTTTAATCACAGTTGTAAGCAAGCACAGTAATTAAGCAGTAATTAAATATTAATTAATTTGTACGGATACCTGGTTTGGTGAGGGTTGTCACAGACAATGCGTAAGTGTGGAGTGACAGAAGAGAGTAAGCACACAATGAGTGTCTAACAATAGTTGATACGTTAACCAAAGCATACCATTAACAATGTACTATGTAACTAACAAGTAGGCAATATAAACATAAATCATATCACCTATAGTGTTGTGCCTTGCACGAGGAGCGAAGCGGCGTTGTGGATCGTTGAGCACTGTACAGGTTATAGTCTGGTTTTGTCAAAAAGTTTTTCCCTTTTTAAAACCAAGTTCACTATAACCAATGGCTTTGATACCAATCTGTCACACCCCCAAAATCCACAAGCGGAGTATCACCGCATGGAGGCGTGACTGACCAGGATCCAGCCACCAATCATATTGAACAATGCAATTAAGTAAATAAAACCAAACCCAATATAATTGGTGTTCAAAAGAAACCAAACATGTTCAAGTAATCAGCGGAATCATAGAAATGTTTAAATAATCAAAACATAGTTTAAAGTTCAAGTGTTAAGCATGGGACATAACAGTCCATATCCCACAACGACTCCTCCCGCTCCCATGCAAGCCCCAGCTAAGCACCTAACGACCTGCAAGGCATGTAACAACGAGTCAACAACAAGTTGAGCGAGTTCACAGTTGGTGTTCATTTATAAGTTGTTTCAAAAACCATGAGTTCATTTGTAAGCCATAAGTTAACCAGTTTCCTTGTTTCCCAAACATATCCATAACCAGTGGGGGCTTCCCCATGTGAACCACTAGACCTGTTACCATATCGACCACTGACTAAAGTAAGTTGGTGCCCTGACGTCAATGTCTATTATCATTGACTAGTGCCCAGATCCATTAGTTCACGCCCGTCCTCTGCGGCATGGTGTGAGGCTTGTCAAACCTAAATAGCGCTATCTAACTAATAACCCGCTCGCCATTGGCCTGGCGATTAAGTCGATATAAAAGGAGGGACTTCATGATAGAGATTTTGGTCAAGTATCCGTGTTGTCACCCTTCAATAAAGAGGGTGTGTACGTAATCCCCAAACTAGGAGATTACGCAGGTTCCAATCAAATTCTTATCACAGGTTGTCACCCTTCAATAAAGAGGGTGTGTACGTGTTCCAAACCAGGAGATCACGCAGTTTCAGTTTAAATCCTTTACCCATTCCCAACCCTTGGGAATCCCATGCCTTGTGGAAAGTGTGAACTCACCTCGGTTTGCTTGGTATGCTTAACTACATGTTCAATTTATTCAATCAAAGCCTATGTATTTATACACACGTGATCAGTTTATGTTTGTAATGTTTTCACGTAAATTATAATCATAGAATGCACGCAAGGTAATGATCACCGATTCAACACAATACAGTTATACAACTTATTCATATTCACAGTTTACATGTATGCTCCTTAGTCATGGTTAACAGTTAAGTGTATGGATCCAAATTACATCATAATACTTGATCAAAACTAAACATTATTAACAGCAGATGCCATAGTCATTTGATGTCAGGCATGCAATTTACATAACTATTCCAAGCTACTGGTCCCTATAAGCTTCACGACGAACTTGAGATTTCGTCGACACAAGGTTACGACAAAAAGGTCACGACGAACATTGGATTTCGTCGACTAGGATTTCGCTGACAGAGAGTTCGTCGGGTAAGGGTTTTCATCGGCACATGGTTTTCGTCGGGGTAAAGCATGAACATCATCAACAGCAGTTACGTATACCAGAAACCCTAATGATCATCTAATAGTTACGCCGACTTCATCAATCAACCGCCCAAACATATCAATTCATACAATCATGTAATTTACTCAATTAACAGTTTGCATCATATGCACCACAGGAAGAATCAACCTAAACAATTCTTGGATCCACACTGTCATTCGATCAGTTTCATTTATGACAAACAGTTCATCATTACCACCACTATATATTTATCAAATAACATGCATACAACATCCCTAAAAGCCATTCCTCACATGTTTCTAAATTAGATTAGCAACAACTTCCTTAGTGTACAGTTTTATAGCAAAAACATTATTGCAAACAAACCCTACTTACTGTGAATCTAACACTATCAACCTATGACTGAAAGATCAAGCATTAGTACGTATCGACCGATAACATACGGGTATTAACAAGACACTAACTGAATCGAATGTTTTGAGCGAAGGAGATCTCGAGCACTGACAAATCTGTCGTCGGGTTTGCAAGGAGAGAGAGAGAGAGAGAAAGAAGGTGAGAGGTGATTAGGGTTTGCCGGTTATAACTTTCACGTAAAGGTTGTGAACAAAACATTATAGCTAATCATTACTGGGCCAAAGGCCCATTCGATGTTTTCGCCGGCCTGCCAGTTGACGAAAACTCCCATGTTTTCGTCAGGGGGTGATTTCGCTAGGGGGTGTTTTCGTCGGGTGGGGAGTGAAAATGATAAGTCTCCTCTAAAATAAATGGTTCACTACCCTTATTACTAACACAAAACATATATCACATAAACAACTTATAAACAAATCATAGTGCACAGTTTCAATGCAACGAACCACAAAACACAGTATGAAACAAGTAACGTATAGAGGAGAAACCTTGGAAACTCGAGTTGTCACAACATATTAGAGCATCTGTTAGAGCATCTAGTACTAGAGCATCTATTATTTGATTAGCGCATCAAACAACAGAGCATCTGCTGCTGCTCTATTCTGCATTGCTTGCATACTGCATTTCTTTTCTAAGCCTACATTTCCAACAATGTTTTTCTGAACTAGGTGTTTTTATGGCGTTTTAACTAGGTATTTTCATGGCGTTTTTATAAACTGAGTGTTTTAAGGCGTTTTCAACTGAGTTTTTTCACGACGTTTTTCTGAACTGGGAGTTTTATAGCGTTTTTTACTGGGTATTTTTCATGGCGTTTTTCTGAATTGGGTTTTTTTATGGTGTTTTATTTGAACACCCAGTTCATGTGAGTGGGTTTTTTTGACAATATTACCCCTCAGTATAATTTAGCATCAATGCCACATGTCACCACCAAAATCGTTCTCACCGTTCTCACACTTTTCACCGTTCTCTCTAAATCCAGACCCTATATATATATATAGGGAGCCGCTAAAATGAAAACCACCTCCAGTTGTAAGAACCGCGAGAACCACTCTCAACCAATCAGATTATGCCAACTAAAAGGGTATTTTGGTCTTTTTCCCCAAATGTCAAATCCCCACTTTCTCTCTCCATTTAATGCTTCTCTCTCCTCATCCTCTCTCTCTATTTAATGCTTCTCTTTCATTTTTCTCTCATAAAAGAAATCCAGATCTTCATCTCTAAAAATTCAAAATCCAAACTCCTTCTCTCCCTTCAATCTCTCAGCATCAAAATGACTACCGCCATCGTCAACAACTACCTCTCATCTCCTTCATAAAACTCCGGTCACCGGAGAGATCCCAGCCGGTTCCGGCCGTAATTCCGGCGCCTCTTTCTTCTCCAACAAGCTCACTCAACCCTCCCTCCTTTCATCACTCTCATGCACACACCCCAGCCCCTGTTTTTCTTCGAGTAGATGGCCGGCCACCACCAACCGGTGGTGGCGTACGGCGGCACACAGCATAGAAACAGAGAGAGAGGTAGTTCGAAGAGAGAGAAGGAGACGGCGGAGAACAACGGCACGTTTACCTGTCGTTCATTTCTCTGGCGAACACCCCCTTCTTTGTATGTCTGATGATGATGATGTAGCTGACGGCGATGATAATCCTCCGACGGTTCCTTTTTTTTCCGGTAACTCCTCATAACTCTTCTTTTCTTTTGATTTTTTTTAAGATCCGATGATGCTTCAGCCAGTGGGTGGTGGTTTCAGGTGGAACTTGGTAGTGGTCGATGATGTACGGGGTGTTGACGGCGGTGGACATGGTGGCAGCGAAGTCTGCGGGCAATCGGTCGGCGACGATGTGCCGACGGCATCGCTAATAGTGATGGGTATTTTTGGCGTTCGGATTAGTTTCGGGTGGATCGGGTTTCGTGGCTCAGTCGGGTCCGGGTCAACTCAGTTCAGGTTCGTGTGCCGTCGATGTCAGAGGTGGTGTTGGAGGCGATGGCTCAGTCGGGTCCAGGTTAACTCAGTTCACAGAAATTTGGTTGTTATTGGTGCTAGGTTTTCCTTTGATTTGATTTTGGGTATGTACAACATGTTTGGTTGTTATTGTTGCTGGGTTTTCCTTTAATTTTGGGTATTCTTTATTCTTTGGAGGGTGTTTGATTTGTATTCTTGAATCTGATGGTTTTTTGATATGTTGGGGGTTTTGATTTGTGTTCTTTGAATCTGTGGGTTTTGATACGATCGATTGGGTGGCGATGATGCAAAAAAAAAAGTTAAACCGTAAACTTTTTAACGTAAAACCGTAAACTTTTTAACGTAAAACGTAAAACATTTTACGTAAAACGTTAAACGTAAAAAGTTTTACGTAAAACCGTAAACTTTTTAACGTAAAACCGTAAAAACGTAAAAACGTAAAACATTTTACGTAAAACGTTAAACGTAAAAAGTTTTACGTAAAACCGTAAACTTTTTAACGTAAAACCGTAAAAACGTAAAACGTAAAAAGTTTAAAAAGTTTAACGTAAAACGTAAAAAGTGTAAAAAATGGCGCGTTAAAAAACGTCAAAAAAACGGTGCGTTAAAACGACGTGTAAAAACCGCGTGTAAAAAATGGCGCGTTAAAAAAACGTGTAAAACGACGCTTGAAAAAACGGCGTATAAAAAACGTCGCGTTAAAAAAATGACGCTTGAAAAAGCTCGGCGTAAAAACGGCGCGACGCTTTAAAAAGCCCGGTGTGCAAAAACCGGCGCGCAAAAAATTTGCCTTGTTAAAAAAATTTTAATTTAAAAATTATGTTAACAGAAAAATTCTTTTTAAAAAATAAAAAAGTAATATAATAAAACAAAAAAGTAATAAAAAATTAAGAAAGATAAAAAGACAAAATAGAGTAATTTTACTAAACTACCCTTTTGGATTAAAATATTAAAGACATAATAAGACAAAATGTATTTAATATTCATTTTAGTTACTTTTAATCTCATCCATCCATCTTTTTGATCTAAAGGTTAGGAACTGGTTCTCGCGGTTCTTACAACTGGAGGTGGTTTTCATTTTAGCGGTCTCCTATATATATATATATATATATATATATATATATATATATATATATGGGCTGGTTAACGTACAAATGTGCTTATCGTACATTACGTACGCTACAATCTCAGCCGTCAGATCATCAATCGCATGTTGTTTTTTTTGTAACAATTTCGCATGTTGGTTTTTTAACATGCGATTTCATCAAAATTACCACATGCGAAATTGTTACAAAAACCAACATGCTATTTCATCAAAATTATCACATGCGAAATTGAACTATCACATGCGAAATTGTTAAAAAAAACAACCTGCTATTTCATCAAAATTATCACATGCGAAATTGAATTACCACATGCGAAATTGTTACAAAAAAACAACCTTCTATTTCATCAAAATTATCACATGCGAAATTGAATTACCACATGCGAAATTGTTACAAAAAAACACCTGCTATTTCATCAAAATTATCACATGCGAAATTATAACAAAAAAAAACAACATGCGATTTTCATTGCGGGAAGATGATCTGACGGCTGAGATTGTAGCGTACGTAATGTACGATAAGGGAATTTGTACAGTACCCTTTACCTATATATATATAGGGTGAAGATCATGCGAGAACCGCGAGAACCAATGTGAACACAACCAAAAATGCCTAAAAATAGCTAAAAATCACACAAAATTTTTTTTTTTAATATTTTTTATATAAAAATCGCTACTTTTCGAAGCAAAAAAAAAATTTTTAAAAAACTTTTTTTTTCCACTAAAAGTAGCAATTTGAGCATAAAAAATATTAAAAAAAAATTTAGATTTTTTTTTTTATTTTTTTAGATTTTTTAAGGTTTTTTTGGGGTTTAGTTTTTAGCATTTTAGCTTGGGGGGGGGGGGGGTTAGGTTTTTTTTTGGGGGGGGGGGGTAGGTTTTTTTTAGGTTTTTGGGGGTTTTAGTTTTTAGCATTTAGCTTGGGGGGGGGGGGGGTTAGGTTTTTTTTGGGCGGGGGGTGGGGGTTAGGTTTTTTTAACTATTTTAGGTTGTGTTCACATTGGTTCTCGCGGTTCTCGCAATAAATGGAGTTCTCGCATGAGCCCCTCCCTATATATATATGGGCCAGGATCATTTTAGAACCATAAATATTTACAGAACTCGCAGAACTCCTAATATATAATCTTTTTATTTATATATTTTTATGTTTAGGATAATTTTATCATTTATTATGTGTATTTTTACCAATGTTTTTAAACCCGGACAGGTCCGGTCGGGACCCGGAGTCTAGAGCGGGTCGGTTCGCTTGTTTGAGACGTTTCAACATTGGGCCCGGTGGTTGGGCCGGCGGGTCAAAGGCTGTGGTCAGGCCGGTTAATACTTTTAGCATCGGGTATGCATGCTTTCTCTTTCTCTTCGTTTTCCAACACCACTTCAATCTGTCGTCAAACCGCCGTCCGCCGCCGTCAATTGCCGTCATCAAACCGTTACCATTGCATACGTATGTGTGCATGTGTAATTATTGACTTCGATTTATGTTGTTTAAAGTTAGAATTTTGATGGGTTTGAGTATTTGATTGTTGGGTTGTGATCTGGTAATTGTGAAGGAAATTGGGGATTTTTGTTAGGGTTTTGATTTGGGGTTTTTTTATTGCATGTGTAGGTAGGGGTTTGAATATCTATTGTTGTGAAGAGAATCAGTGGTTGAAGGAAAGGGAATCAATGGACTCTTCGGCGAGAAATCGGTGCTCCCTTTTTGAAACAGTTTCAAAATTGCACCTTTAATTATCTCAACCACTATTTTTATATTAGGATTTGGGATGTGAGACAGTTTCAAGATGACACCATTAATTATCTAAACCATTCATTTTTATATTGGGATTTGGGATGTGAGTTTTTTTTAGTAAAATTGCACCATTAATTATCTCAACCACCATTTTAAATGGCACCTTTATATATACTTTTATAAAATTTATGACGTAATCCGGGTCCTAAATCCGGTCGGACCGATCCGACCTTTGACCCCGTAAGGCGACCGGGTCGATCTCCGGTCCGGTCCTGAAAACATTGATTTTTACGATTACATACATGTTAAGAGTAATTTTATCATTTTTTATATGTAATTTTATAATTACACATATATATAATTTTGGAAATTAAACATATGTAAATTACTTTTAAAATGTATGTAATCAAAGAAATACATATAATAGATGATAAAAAGACCATAAATACAAAAACTTATATATAAAATGATTGTTTATTAGGAGTTCTGAAAGTTCTGTAGTTATTTAGAGTTTTGAAATGAACTCAACCATATATATATATATATATATATATATGAGTAAATTACAAGTTTTGTCCTTTTATCTTTGTACCAAATTTCAGGCAGTGTCCTTTAACTTTAAAATTGATGAGTTTTTTACTTAATGTTTTCAAATGTTACAAGATTTGTCCTTTAACCCTAACTTAGTTACATTTTTCAGTTAAATCAGGTCATGTGAGTTGCACATGAGGGCAAAGAAGTAATTTCACCAATCCTTCCACTTTTCACCCATTTTATATCAACCCAAACCCTAGATCTCCAACCGCTTCTGCAACCCCCTCCCACCGTCACCATACTATGTTCCTGAGTCTCATTTAACAGGGGAGGGGAGAGAAAAGAGATGAAAATATGAAAAACCATGTTCCCGAGTTTCATTTAACAGGGGAAAAGGGAAGAAAATATGACCAAATATGACAATATATTCATCCTCCCAAATTGGAGAGATTAGGAGAGAAAATTTTCCTTTCCCTCCCCTCTCCTCCCCCTTTAAATGGACTCGGGAACATAGATGTCAGGTGAATCACCATCTCTACCGCCAATGAGGGCAGATAAGTCACTTACCTCTCTCTCTCTCTCTCTCATTAACCAGCAGCAGCAGCTTCATTGAATTTATAATCATCATCAACAATCAAAATTCATGGGCTGCTTTTCTTCTCGTGTTTCACTTCCTCCAAGCATCCGAAACTTAATAAATATGTCAACCCAAGAATCGACTGTTTTACCTACACAAAAATCGACTAATATCGGATCGCTCCAAACCCCCGTTCGGATGTTAGGATATCGAGGTAATTTAAAGGAAGATTCTTTTTTTTACTGTAAATGAAGCTTGTTTTACTGTTAGTGAAGCTTGTTTTATTTCATTTGTTATTGAACTTTAGGGATGATGGTGAAGGTCAGGTGATCAATGATAGTGACAGTAAGACATATGTTATAGATTTAGATGTTGAGAATCATAAAGATATCTTAACTGAAGATGTTTAGATTCTTTCTGTGGAAAGTGAAGAGAAAAAAGAAAATGGAAAATTGGGATTTCTTATAGTGGTCCATCTATATCTCCACCTTTTTGAAAGAACGCTTAGCATCTTTGACTGGGAGCCGCTCTAAAACAGGGCTTATCAAATTATCAGATGAAATTGAAGTGGTGGAGGGTAGGTGGTTGCAGAAGTGGTTGGAGATCTAGGGTTTGGGTGAATATAAAATGGGAGAAAAAAAGTGAAAGGGTTGATGAAATGACTTATTTGCCCTCATGTGCAACTCATATGACTTGATTTAACTGAAAAATATAACTGAGTTAGAGCTAAAGGACAAACCGTGTAACATTTGAAAACATTAAGTACAAAACTCATCAATTTTAAAGGCAAAGGACACCGTCTGAAATTTGGTACAAAGATAAAGGACAAAACTTGTAATTTACTCTCTCTCTCTCTCTCTCTCTATATATATATATATATATATATATATATATAGAGGAAGGTTAATGTACATTACGGCTTAACGTACATCACGTACGACAGGTAATTACGCACGTTTATTTTAAAATCACGCACGTTATAATTCAAAAATCCAAAATCACGCATGTTGAAACACAATAATCACGCATATTGAAAACATCAATCACGCATGTTATAGAACAAATCATGCACGTTGTTGTACGTGAAGTACGTTAAGCCGTAATGTACAATATACTTTTTCTATATATATATAGGACAAAGATCCGTTAGGAACCACCCCTTATTGCGAGAACCGCGAGAACCAATGTGAACACAATCAAAAATGCCTAAAAATAGCTAAAAAGCACACAAATTTTTTTTATTTTTTTAATAAATTTTAAATTTTTTTATTTTTTTATTTTTTTTTTGCTACGAAAAGTAGCGATTTTAACATAAAAAATATTAAAAAAAAAATTTAGATTTTTTTAAGGTTTTTTTTTGGGTTTAGTTTTTAGCATTTTAGTTTGCGGGGGAGGGGGGGGGGGTAGGTTTTTTTAGCTATTTTAGGTTGTGTTCACATTGGTTCTCGCGGTTCTCGCAATAAAGGTGGTTCTCGCATGAACCTTACCCTATATATATAACTCTTCCACCTCACAATACTTCTTCGGGTTGCAAGCCAGCCACAGACATTTCGGCCAATTTGGGGCCAAAAATTGCTGTCAAAAAGACGATGTGAGGGCCTTTCAATACATATATAACAGGTTTAAGAAGCAAATCAATGATGTTGAACCAAAATCGTCCTTTCTAGTAATGCACAGGACCAGGTTGAAGCATGAAGCACAAAACCAGAATGCCAATAAACAAGAATCACCCATCTCTTGTGAACAAATAACAGATTTACAAACACAAATCGATGACCATCTTTTCTATACTTTTTGGAAAACCTCGCATTAATGGTAATTTTTCAAACAAAAGAAACTATTAAAACGTGTTCAGGAAATTAAGATAGGATTGACCATAAAGACATGCTCATATTGCTGCTCGAACCGCACTTCTAGCAACTTCACGTTTCATCTCTGCAGCATGCCCACTCCCTCGGAAATACATGTAAACTTGCTGCATAATGAGATACATAACAGTTTAGAGGTGTCAAGTTTGCACAGATTGGATCGAATTTTATTTTCAAGAACAATAATCTTTCTTAATACATTAGTAATCAATGAACTGCAATAAAATGGCCCCTTTGGACTCGTAACAAAATATTATTCGTTTTAGTCCAAACTTGTTTTGACCCGTTAATCAACCTGCCCATTTTGCACCTCTACATAAAATCAAGTTCTGAACCTTCTTTCCTTTTTACAATTGATTATATAAAAAGCATTCAAGGGTGAAAGGTAAAATGGGAAAAGTGACCTGAATAACCCAGATGCTAAGCAGCGATTCTAGACAGAAGAGCCCAAATCCAACAAAGTAAAAGATCTGAACCAAATAGATACAGTTAGTAGTACAAAAGCAAACTACCCCACACAAGAATTAAAAGGTACCCCATTAAAGAATTGATTTGACCAGTTTACCCACATTATAATGTCACTGTGTAAAAAATAAGTTTGTTTTTGACAAGCAATATGGACATTTCGTCACATTTTGCATTCTTTTAATAAATTTACCCAAAAGACCTTTTCTCCAGCCAAATCACTTTTATCAAGTCAAGCATAATGAGATTACAATCTTATGCTTGTAGTTGTTCCCCAAGTTTATTCGTACTTACCTACTAATGTACCTATTTAAAATAAAAATAAACAAAACGATACCAAGAAAAATATAATTAGATCCAAGTCGGATCACACAAGGACAAACTAGTCAGTTCACTTCCTTTTTTGGTTGATAATTAACCCAATGACCAAATAAATGATTCGACACATGATACAACAACATATTAATTCTCCAAGAAAAGGTGATTGATGCATGAAATTCAGTACCAAATAAATAAATTTAATTGTTTCCTCAATAGCACGTAGGCCAACCTAACAACATTCTTTTCATCAAGTAATTTCCTTAAAAAATAATGATCTTACCCCAACCAAAGCATGTTTGCCTACAAGATCCACGGCTGGTAGAATACCTCTGTTTTACAGGATAATCAGAAGTGAAACATAAGACACAGATGTAACAGATGTGTAAAGGTGCTTCCCACAAGTGGTGATTTCAGCCAATCTATTTATGAGCTGGTAGATTTGGGTCAGGTCGTTCAAACGAGTAAGAATCATAAAATGGGCTAAAAAAGAAACGAGTCAAGAGTTGAACAAAATGTGTTTGGTAATGCATACAATCTTTCGTAAATCATTATCAATTACAAATTCGGATTATGATTGTAATAATATAGCTTTTGTAATCACTTTTAAACACACTAGTTATTTATTAAAAAATTAAAAAAAAAACACAATTAAAATCAATAGTACCCATTTTGACTCGTTACCCAACCTGCCGTTTTGCCACCTCTAGAGGCTAGAGCATTTTTGCAAGAGGGATAAGAAGGTTACGCGAGAGATTTTCCTTTGAAGACAACGGGAGGAGCAACTGCAGCAAAGATGACAAAGCCTATGTGAACCTGAAAACAAGTAAAATAACAAGGTGATGACATATACAAAAAGCCTCCTAATGCTTGTGACAAAACTTACCAAGTAAAATAGGAAAAACCAGCTGAACTTAAACGCACTTTCACTCCTGCAGATATCAAACCCAAGGTCAAATTACTAGAAAATAGTATAAAGGAATCAATTACTTGTTATTCACTTTAATAATCAGTTGTAATAAAATGTTTGGCAAATTCGGATATTTTTAAGAAGCAAATAATTGGAAAAAAAAAAACAAAAATGGCATTTTTTGAGGGAAAAAAAAGCAGACAACTTGTAAAAGAGAAAGAGAAGTCTCAAACTATGAGAAATAAAAAGGTTATGTAAGCAACAATTTTGTTTTAGCCCCTTAGATAATCTGCATTTAGTATGGAACTAATTATTTGACTCCTAAATTACAAGACAATCAAAAGCAAACTATGTTTATCTTAGCAGTATCCGTTCCAAAACGCAAATTAAAATACCCCCTAAACATGCTATTTACGTGGTTCGACAATTTTCTTCAATACCCTTCATGGTCTAAATGTAACATGGCCAACTTTCAAGGAACCAAGAGCATACCTAAAAGCTCGATAAAGTGGTCGGTACCACAATACATAGGCAAGTGGGACCCCTGATATGAAGTAGATAAGAGCAAGAAACCAGATCTTCGGGTCTGTAGTAGCAGATGAAATTATGGTAGTTAAAATATTTCTTGAAAAAAAATGGTTCCAGCAGTAAAGAAAATAATCTTCACCAACCTTCTCCTTTAATCCATGCTGCTGTTGTGGCTATAATGTTCCAAAGAAGGCAAAGAACCAATCCTGATTGGCATAAAACATCATTAATATATTATCATAAATGGATATTTGAATTGCTTATGATTTTGAAGTATGTATGTTTTTGAAAGAAAATTACTGTTTAAATATTGACAGAATCGAACCATGTGTTTAAACATATGAACGTTAACTATTGACAACTGCTTTCACACACTCGCAAAGTGGTAAAACACATTCCTCCAAAGAGACTTGAAATTACAATGGAGGTTTATGTGGATCCACTAATACTATTGGGCCAAAAGACACTAGTTAAAATAACGGTCAATAAATAATACACGTCCCGATAGCACGAGCCCAGCTAGAAAAATCCAAGTATTTTACATCTGGTACTATGCCCGATAACAGCCTGGTCCGAGGTTCATTCTTCCGCCAATCCCAGTTTTGGGGTGGTTCCCTGGTCCCTAAGCCCGGACTCTATGAGTGATAATACTTTGAGGCGTGGGCCTAGGCCCACTAAAGCCTACTCTGAAAATCGTCTGCTTCACAAAGCCCAGTTATGGGCTGGTTGTCTAGCCACCAATCGTGGTCCTTTTCAAATTCAGGCCTGGATCATAGTTGTCGATAGCGAATAGCGACAAATAGCGACAAGGCACCTATAGGCTACCTAGCGAATAGCGACAACTATGATGGCTATTTTAGAAATAGCGATTACACTAGAAAAAGATTTTTGAAAATTTTTAGAGCACTACAATATCTTACTTTCACACGTCCAGACATTACATATGCGGTTCAACAGATTTGCATGCATATGCATTCCCCCCGGGTTGATCATTGGAATGCCCTCAAACGGATTCTGCGATACATTCAAGGCACTTCTGACTTTGGTGTCCTTCTAGGACCCACGCCTCAGTTATCCTTGCGTGCTTACACCGATGCCGATTGGGCTGGATGTCCCGACACTCGCCGCTCAACCTCTGGCTACTGTGTTTATCTCGGAGACAATCTTATCTCCTAGTCCTCTAAACGGCAATCTACCATCTCTCGCTCCAGTGCAGAAGCTGAATATCGCGGGGTCGCCAATGTTGTTGCCGAAATTTGTTGGCTTCGAAACCTGCTACTTGAGCTGCACCGTCCCCTCTCACATGCAACGTTAATCTACTGCGACAATGTCAGTGCCATTTACTTATCTGGCAATCCGGTTCATCATCAGCGTACCAAACACATTGAACTGGACATTCACTTTGTTCGGGAACATGTTCAGCGTGGCAATGTTCGGATTCTTCATATGCCATCTCGTTACCAGATTGCCGATATCTTCACCAAAGGTCTCCCACGGATTCTATTTGAAGACTTTCGTTCCAGTCTCAGCATCCGCTCTCCTTCCGCTTCGACTGCGGGGGTGTAATAGCTGGCGTACATATTTAACAGCTAGCGTATATTTTGTATAGTGATTTGTTATATTTATAGGAATGATTGATAGGCAATCAATAGAGATATCATTGTATCAGTATTTATACTCTCGTATGTAATGAGTAGAAGGCATCTTGAATACCAATTCTTACAATTTTTATATGTATATTACATCAAAATACCCTTGTATTATATATGCTATTTTACATGTATATTTAACAAAAACTAATAGTTAGTAGCAAAAGTTTAGGACTTGTATGTTGGGTGTGTGAATGAAAGTCTCAAAAGGTGGTAAATACTTTGTCCCACATTGGTGTGTGAACAAAGTTAGTGGTTGTTTAAAAGGTAAAGTCTTTACTACTCCATTGTAGCTTTATGACATGTTTTACCACAAGGCGCAGGGGGGGTGCAAAAAATGAGTTTTTGAACTGGAATTTAATTGAACTCGTGTGTGCCCGCACGAATGCAGCTCCGAAAACCCAGGCCTGCGTGGGGTAATTTTTATTAAAATACCTGTTGCTAAGACCCATATTGGAATGGCCAGTATGGGGTTATTCTACCATTAATAGATCTACGAATCTTATCTTTCACACTCCATGTATCCAATTTATTTTTTGAAATAGTATGGGGTTATTCTACCATTAATAGATCTATGAATCTTATCTTATCTTTCACACTCCATGTACATATATGTTGATTAGATTTATCCAATTTATTTGAAATTTTAGTTATGTTTGATTGACGATATATTAAATTACAAAAAAGGGCTGGTTAATCAAGCAACGCCTTATAAATGGGTAGAGCAATTCTGGTTCTACAACCACATTGTCAAAGTCTCATCCCAAAACGTTCAGTTACTAGTTCAATCCTTTATTCAGTGTGAAGTAATTTTGTATCTAAAACACTCATTTTATGAAATTTCAAAACCATATATACATATATATACTGTTACCATTAATTAACTATATATGGTTCAGAACGCTTTAACATTCGTGTTCAGCTTAATAACCTTGTATAAAATTATAAAATTTTAAAACATAAAATGTTATAATTTATAATTAACATAAGTCACAAGAAAAGGCCGGAGTGAGCTATAGTAACAAGGTGGGAACTGGCCTTTGCGCACCTTTAGATATACTCATACATCTAAAGCACTGTTACTAAGTGAACATTAACAATAAGAGATGCAAGCATGAAGCATCTATATGTAGAATAAGATATGAACACATACCCAAGTATGTCGTGAATGCAACATACTGAAGTTTCTGAAGGTGAATTGGTATCTCATTTGCAATATCATGATGAATAATTGGGAAAAATGGTGGCCAGTTTTTCTCCTCAAGAACGATACCAGCTGAAACAAAAAAAAAAACAAGACCAGATAGAGATATTGTCAAATAGAGATTAGAGAATAGGAAACCAAGTGGGCAGTGATTCAAAAAAGCAATCTCCGTTTGTAATTTATATTCCAACTGATAGCCCGTAATTTTTCATTCTGGTTATTCTCCCCTCTGTTCTTCAGAAGCTCTTCTTGTTTTGTTTTTGTTTTTCTTTGGGAAAATTTTTGCCAATATCTTGCTAACAGATAAAGGCGTTACGCTGGGCAGGTAGCCTTCAAGGGGTTAAGGCACAAAACCAGTGGAAGCTGGATTCCAAATTGAGACCTCTGCTAGAGAGGAATCAAGTGCTTACCACCACACCATCCCTTGAAGGTTCTTTCCTTTGCTAAGAAAATCGCTTTTATTACTAAAAGACTGTTCTACCCTTCAATCAGGAATTCTACTTCTTTTTTTAGTTTAGTCGATGTAAGTATGTAACCTCGAGCGGCTGCCTCTTCTTTCCGCTTGACTATCTGCAAAACAGCGATTGAAAAAGATTATACGGTATAAATAAATAGTTTCTTGAAACAAAGTCAAAATAAAGAAATATGAAAAATACATCTTCTCTCTTCTTCAGATCAGCTTCCCTAGCTTGTAGTTCTCGCTCTTTCTTTTTCAAATCCTTCAACAGAATGTATGAGTTAGCATCAACAATCACATACAGACGGTATTAGGGTGTGTGCTTTGAATATCCAATATTGTTTCAAAGGTTCTTTTTTAGGGTGGTGTTTGGATGTGTGATTTTAAAAATGCAAACCAGAATCAGATAATCAGATGTAACAAAAACATTTGTAAGAGATATTTTTTGAATGTGATACTCAGCCATTTAAAGTAGTAAATGGTTATAATCAAATGTTTAGACTTCAGAGTGTGTGACACATAGTTACCAAATTTGCTCCAAGAGCCACGATTTTTTATTTGGTACGAACTGTACCATACAGAATACAGTAGCGATCCAATACGCCCCCAATTTGTGAATTCAATGTTTCAGAACGGCGCTCCAAGTAAGAAATCAAATCATTCCAATCAAAATTGAAAACCCTAAGTTGATTACAAATACAGGACCTGGATCATTTCTAGGGCGTTCCGATCACTGAGATGAACCCATCCCGATGTCTAATATTGGCGATAGGGGTGCTAAACGGGTCGTGTTCGCGGATTCAACCCGACCCGAACCCAATTTAGATGAACCCGAACGCGAAAATCACGTCATACATATGAACCCGAACCCGACCCGTTCAAACCGAACTTTTTTATTTTTTCAGCAAATTAATATATTAAAATTAACATCTAATACAAAAAAACACATCATCATCATCATCATCATCATCATCATACTCAGTATATCCCACCAATAGCAAAAGCTAAGGTAGGGTCTGAGGAGGGTGAGATGTAGACAGCCTTACCTCTACCCCGTAGGAATAGAGAGGCTGCTTCCAATGAGACCCCCGGCTCGATTGTGGTTTTGCATCAAGCCTTGGACATAAGGCACATAACACTCAGCAATTGAGACAAACGCCAATTGGTGCATGTACCCCCTTGTCTTTCGGCTATCAACGCCACCACATGATGCATGATTAACCATCCCCTCTTTTAACGTTATTTTCACGAAATTAGTAAAATAACGTTAAAATTAGTGCACTTTTGCTTTTGCCCCCCGAGCGCCCACACATATATACATTATATGTGCATACCGCAAGCGGGGCGTAAATACAAAAAAAACACAAATTTATATAATAAAATTACATCAAAATCATAAGTTCTTATGCCAATTTCCCTTTTTAAGTTATAATTATTGCATAAAATACACACCCAATTAAATTTACGACAAAAAACATATTGTAAAAAAATATAATATAATAGAAATGGGTTAAATGGGTCAACCCGCCAACCCAACCTGGTTGACCCGAACCTGACCCGTTTAGCTAAACGGGTTAGCGGGTTCAACCTGAAACTGACCCGACCCCGTTTAGACTAAACCCAAACCCGTGAATATTGTGTTAGGTTCGTGTCGTGTTTTCGGGTCGTGTCAGAAATTCACACCCCTCATTGGCGGGAAACGCGTCCAATATGTATGTCTCTTTGATCCATACAATGTTCCAATTTACAAATTCGTTTTCGCATGTAACCCGTTAAATCCAGGAAAATGTATAAATACATTCCAATTTCTACCAAATTAGATCCTCAATTCTATTTCTACTCTTCCACTTCAGTATTATTTTATCTTCAGTAACTGAAATGGCTTTTGGCAAAAAAATAAAAAAAACACAATACGCAATTTCTGTTTGGTAATTTGAATTTTGGATTTTGGTCATTTGGATTAATGAATTTGGTAATTTATGTTTTAATTTGGGTATATCGAAGTACTCAATGGTACACAGTACCGGTTCGTACCCAACTAAACCTACCCCACCTCTATACCAAATACGTCCCCTCTAGCGAATCGTGTACCCGAACCGGTGTGAGTGTGTGACAACCGGAGTGAACCGCGATTTAGGTAACTATGGTGTGACAAATTCTTATTACTTTTGGAATTTATAGCTATAAAGAATATGGAATTAGTTTTTTTTAAATGAGACACTGATATAATTCAGCCCCACTCCAGACCTACTTCTGAATTATTTAAGTTTAACGACAAAACTGGGTTAATTAGAACCCCCAGCAGCTGATTAGAACCTGAACCAATCTGACCCGCATCATGGTTCGTATCAGACACCTTATGAAATTAGAATATAAGTATTCCAGATTAGGTTACAAGAAAAGATGAATTAGTACTTATTTTACCCTTAGATAATAAGATGCAATAATAAAGCATCTTTCTCAAAATATTAAAAAAAAAATCCCGTGAATTCAGATAACCAGTTTTAAAGATATCCACCAATGAAAACTCACTGTAGCTGAATCAAGAGGAATGTCAACAGGGGCACCCCTATCATAGAAATCTGCGGGTTCATGTGGAAGGGGCGAAAGTCTAGAGTTTGCAGCCGAAGGAACACTCTGCAAAACATATTTTAAAACATTAGTTTATACCAAAATGAATAAAAAAAAAGATCATAAAAGTGTTGACAAATCAAAATGACCCGACTTGTTTTGCTAGGTACATAAAAAATGTAAACAATCACAGTAAACATACTGTTGTGTAAAACGGGCCTCCACTAAAGTTCGACTTTCCAGCTCCTTTCCCTTGATCCTGATTATGACAAAACAACAGAATGACTTGACTGTTAATTCAATGAGACTCTTTGACTAATAATTAAATACCTAAGAAGACAACCGACAGAACTTGTGGTCCAAAATCAATGTCATCAAACTTGTAATGAACAAATGCTTGTTAAAATGTAAATTTGTATAACTGTGTTGGTATCTTTCTTAAACAGGTTACAGGAGGACATGATGCATCTCCTTTGGGATAGCCTAACACGGCAAGGGTAGCAATTTTGGTGATGGAATAAGTATTTCGCGAAAAACCGTTACATGTATGAACAATCTAGAAAAGCATATGACTTAAAAGTAAAACCAATAAAAACATTACCGTATGTAACTTATGAATGCTCATTGCACTATGTGAACAGGGGCGAAGGATAGCACCCGACCCCCCGAACTTTTCGCTCAGTAGTGTTATATATGTAGTTTTCGTACAGAAATTTTTGGGTATATACGTTTTCGACCCCCCGGTTCTATAGAAATTTTTGGGTACATACGTTTTCGCCCCCCCCGCGTCATTCGGGTCAAGCTTCGCCACTGTATGTGAACACATTAAACTTTTTAAAATTCAAATTCTGTTGCCCTATCTAATTTTCTGAAAAGTGAAAAACATCTTCATCTTTGTTAAATATAATGCGCACGCAAGGCCTAGGTGACCAGCGCACGCATCCATCAAGGTGCCCTTGGTCTGAACAGCCTAAAATCTGTTTACACAGTGTGCCTTGCTTAAAACCACTTGCGTCTAAGCCCGAGGCTCACTCTTTGCACCTAGAGTATGAATATCGTGTAACTGGACTACATAAAAACCAATTTCTGTAAATTGTTATAAACAACCAGTAAACCATCCAAGCAAGTCAGTAAATGAAACTAAACCAGATCCAGAAATCGAAACCAACCAAACAAATCATCAAGATATCAAACTCATTCAGTCACAAACCAGTCCACCCAAAATTAACGTCAATTTAAACAACCCTAGAAGCATAAACAGTATGAATCCAACACGCGGACGAAGTTAATTCGAATAAGAAATAACTTACAGCAAAGGGGTTAACTTCATCCCCTTCATCAAACGGATTGGGATCATAACGGCCAGCCATAACCACAAATTTGCAGAGAAATACGACTCAAATCCAACTGGGTGTAAATTGGGTTAAAGGGTTACGAAAAAGTTGAAACTTGAGTGAAGATTGAAATGGGTTTTGTGCGTAAATGCGCTAGGGGGCGAGTCAAAAGGTGCAGGAACTTTGAAATAGACGACTTCTTGTTGGTTTATTAGAATCTTTTCTTTGTTTTCTTCATTTTCTTTTGTTTTTGGGAGCTCAAAAAGAGGTATAATTTATTTATTTAAAATTTCTAATGGATCTGTACTAGAAAAATAAGGGTATAGGAGTGGTTAAACACTTAAAAGTGGTAAACTTCAAAATCAACCAATGAGAGTATGTCATGTCATTCAACCTTAAGAGTTTAAACTATGTTGAAAAGTGCTGACAATGGTTAGACACTTTGATTAGGTAAATTATTATTTAAAAAAAACATATAAAGCAAAAGCTGACAATCATCTCTCACAAACAACAACCCCGCATCGGCAAACGTTTACCGCCCCACCATGTTACCGATCAGCAAAACCCACCGGCGGCGGTGTTACCGCGCGGTAAACCACTTTGCCGAGTGGGTTTGCCGCCCACTCCGGACACCCTAACATTTTCTTATTGTTTCAAGTATCCCACAAGTGCATCCGTTTTTCTCTCTTACCGTACGTTGTCAGTAAAAAATAATCTTTGCAATTCTTTAGTTAAAATTGATTTTGTGTATATAACATTATGATTTTCTCATAACACGGAAGCTAATATCTTATAAAAACCCACAAATATAAAATGAAATGTTTCTCGAATTTAGAACGAAAAATAAATAAAAGAAACACAAATGATATTCGTGTTTTTATACAAGTAACTAATGATTTTGAAATGACAAACGAACCATGAATCAAAAATGGTAACAAACAATATTTTGCAAAGATGTTGTAGTTGAGAGCTACTATTCTGACTATTCATCTTTGCTCAAAGAGCTATTGATATTGGTGCGGTAGTTGCTTTATCATTGCCTCGGAATACTCGATAAACCTTATGCATGACCCATATGCTTAGAACTAACTCAGTCGCAAAGAATCCAAACCCAATGAAGCTCATTATCTACAAAAATAAAATCATTAATTGCTTCTAACAACACTAAAGATGTCACTGTTTGTGAAATTGAGTTAATTTCTAAGTTTACCCCAAGTGCGGGATGTTTACTTATGAGTTCCATTGCATTCAAGAACCCCCTATAACAACAACACGAAAAACGTATATTGTTGATTTCTATTTTATATTTATAAAGTACATAAGAAATAAATGAAAATAATAATAGTAACAATAAACATACGCGAAATGTAGTCCGGAAAATAGAATACGAGGACCAATCGCCGCAAAGCCAAAGAACACAATGTGATACTGTTGAGGGGTTTAAAGTAAACGTGACTCATATATTATACAAACATATAAAATAAAAAAAATACTTACTGCATAGTTGAAGAAAAAACAACCAAAGTTCATGCCATTATTTTTCCTAAAGAGTTATGGAAACATTAAATAACAAAAATTAGTCGATTATAGTATCCCAATAAGTAAACATATATTTATTATGATGAGTACCTGAAAGCACGATAGAGTGGACGGTACCAAAAGTAAAAGGCTCCAGGAGGACCCAATAGGAAGTAGATGATCGAAAAGAATATATAGACTCCCGCTAGATTGATAAAGTATATTTATTTTATCAACGAGTTTAACTATATATTTATATATCATTGAAAATTTAAACACGAACCTGTATCACTCACAAATATTGCTATACTTGTTATAAGATTCCAGAAAAGTGAAATCGGCACACCTAAACCAACCCACATGGTAATCATACTTAATTACTTTTAGTGTTATCATAACATTTTTATCGGAAGAAAGTATATATATTAAACTTGTTAGTGTACCTAATAATGTCGCATATGCAACATATTGTATTCTCTGAAGATGGATTGGTATATCTCCAGCAATATCATGATGAACCAACGGGTAAAATGAAGGCCAATTATTATTGTCAATGACAGCACCAGCTGCCAAATGAAATTTAAAAAAAAAAAAACAAGATTAGATAATTAGCAAGATTCGATTATTACATTTAACTAGTTACGTAGCGAATACCTAAACAATTTGCCAACATGTACCATGTCTTCAAAGTTGCAATTAAAACAAATTTATTAGATATAATGTGGTGGTCGGCATTGTTCATGCCGGCCACCACATTTAATATATAGTATAATGTATTAGATCTCTGAAAATTAGTATAATCAAGGATGCATTTAGGGCAAGAGGACCGATGTCACGTGGCCCGAATAAAAAATTTATAAATTACATTTGTATCTCATATATTTTCAAACATTAAAATTATTCATTTTTGGACGATGATACAATTAGTCCAAAAGAAAGAAAAGTGCAAGGATTTTCAAAAGCGTGTATGTCTTGACCGTGCAATATACATTATGATGGAATTTTTGTTTAATTCCGATGATCCAGATCGAGTAAAAAGTTTTCATCGAATATTTGAAAGATTAAAATATAACGATACCATGAAGGAAAACATTCCTAATTTACTAGGTACAAAAGATGAAGATAAGACGTCGAAAGAAAGAAAATAAAAACCTACATCTTGCTAATGCCTCTTCTTTTCGTCTTAGAATCTGCGTATAATTAAATGCTAAATTTAATAACTAGACATAAATTAAATTCAAAGTTTATATCATTTTGAAATTTAAAAGTAATTTGAAACATACAATCTTATTTTTTTTTTAAATAACATACAATCTTATTACCTCTTCCCTCTTATTCAGTTCGGCTTCTTTAGCTTCCAACTCCATTTGCTTCTTCTTCAATTTCTAAATTCAAAACACACTTGGAAGACTCACAAGAAATATATAACTAAATGCAAAATTTGGAATAATGGTGATATGTTGATTTTTATTTCTGGTCGTTCCTTAATTCTTTTGAAGAAAATTAATGCACCGGTTATTTTTAACTTTTTTTCAAAATGGTTATATACTCATTTTTATTTGTGGTCCGTCGTTAATTATTTTGAAGAAAATTAATGCATGGTTATTTTTAAGTTTTTTTTTCAACATTATGATATAAATTTTAGAGTTAAATATCTGGTCTCTATGGTTTGCAAATATTGCAGACTTGATCCCAGTGGTTTAATAATTAAACACTTGGTCCCAGTGGTTGTAATTTTTGCACTCGTATGGTCCTTACCATGGATGGCCATTAAAATATTCAGTTAAGTGTGTGTGAAATGTCCAAAATACCCTTATCCATTTAATATAGAATTAAAAAAACTTTAAACAAACATCAAAAAACCATACCCCTCTCGACCTCTCCCAACCTTGTTCTCCTTTCCCATCAGCCACCACAACCCCATCACCGGCAACCAGCATATCGTCGGAAGCCGCCACAACCTCGTCGTCGGCAACCACCATTATCTCCCCTCTCATCTATCTCTCTCAGTCCACCATTGTTGGCCACAAATCACCGCCGAAAAACACCATCCCTCGCCGGAAATAATAAGCAGATTTACAATTAGGGCACAAACTCACCTCCTAATTATTATCCCCTTTTCTATACGGCGTCGTTTCCCCCTCATATCCGGAAAGAAAAGTAGAACTAACTGGTGGCGGGATGACGTGGCATTCATCAGAAAAAAACCTGATCTTTTGGTTTGCTACAATTAGGGCAATTAACTTCCGCCTTAATCCTCCTTGTTACAAACGACAACGTTGTTTTACTGTTATTATTGTTGTTGTTGTCCCATTTGTACCGGGTTTGACCACCGATCAACGATCTCCGGAGACTGTAGAGGGTCAAATTTGGAGGTTAATTTTATGAATTGACGGTTCTATGTGTAGGAGGGAGGTGATCTTTTGGTGAATATAAGATATCGAAGGTTTATACATCTACGTAATCCGGACATTTTGGTTGAATTGTGTATGCTCTGTTTTGGGATTTGTTGGATTTGGGTGGAATTAAGGTTGAATTGATGAGAAATTTGAGTAATTGAAGTGGGTAAAACTGGTGGGTTAGTTAAGTGCATGTTTGGCTTAACTTATTTTCAACTTTTCCAAAAGTCATTTTGGCCAAAATAAGTCAGGATTTCCTGACTTTTGGCTTTTGCAAAGGACTTTTGGCCAACAAAAGGAAAGCCAAACACTTTTCAAAAGTCCTTTTACCCCTCAAAAGTCTTTTTTTTCCTCAAAATAAGGAACCCCAAACACCCTCTAAGAATTTATTTATCTAGTGATGATGATTTATGGAATTGAAGAAGAAGGAGGGTGTACGATGGTTATATATTTTTTTTAATGTTCGAGGATAAAATAGACATTCTATATATTTTAACTGAGAATTCTAACCTAGGTTAGTGATAAGGACCACACGAGTGCAAAAATTACAATCATTGGGACCAAGTATGTAATTATTGAACCACTGAGACCAAGTCTGCAATATTTGCAAACCACATTGACCAACCAGGCATTTAACTCTAAATTTTACTGGAAACAATATTGAGGGGAGAGTACCAGTTCCGTATTGGTACTGTATCGAACCAAACTAATATTGGTCGAACATCGGTACTTATAACTCACAACTTTATGTTTTTGAATGCATGACTTTTATGTAATAAGGTTTTATACTACTGGAAACCACGCAAAGGAATTCTACTAGTTATTGTTGTTATTACTACTACTACTAGACAATATATTATGTTAAAACTAAGTATACTCTTTATTACAAAAATTTGTATTTTATGTTACTTTTTATATCAACTTTTATGAATAAAAAAAATAATTTTCTCAAACATTTTTACAAGAATTAATATAATCATTTCTATTAATATTGTTATTATTATATAAAGCATCTCATTGGTATAAGATTGTAATTTTAGTTAAAATTTAAGACGTTTGTTATAACTTTTGAAGCATAGGGTACAAGGGTTCTATGCAATAATACCTAATTTGTCCTCATTTAGAGGGTGTTTGGAATTAAGTTTGGAAATAACTTATTGACTTATTAGCTTCTTCAAAAAACCAATAAGACTATGGGGTGTGGTGTAGCGCTCCCCCAACATCCACGTCATCACCTTCACCTCCACCTCATCATGTTCCCCATATCTACATCAAAGAGTATGGTGTATCCATTCCTTTTCCCCCTCCCCCTTCTATTCCAGCCAATCAAATAACTTCATTTCCAAAGAGCATGCTCGGGGTGGACGGGGAATCTTCATCGATTGCCCCGATATATGCAGGGGGTCTTCCCCTTGGGGAAGGTGCCACATGTGCTTCCTCGATTCTCTCTTCTTCCACACCCCACAGCCTAAGTTAAAAAAGTGTTGGCAAAAAATTGTTTTATATTTTGGCTTTTTTATTAGAAGTAAAAAAAATGTTTTTCAAAAGCCACAAAATCCTGGCTTTTTAAATAGCTTTTTACTTTTTGGTCATTAAATTACCAATCCATCCATGCACTTTAAAATAACAACTAAACATGGAAACTTATTCCATCATTTTTAGGGGCCGTTTGGCAACATCTGAATGGTTAAGTGCTGAACCAGTAAGAGGTCTGAACCATTAAGAATCTGTATAATGCTTAATCGTTCAAAGACAAATGTCTTACGAATTCAGATTAGAGGTCTTAACCATTCAGACTCTATATAATCTTAACCATTCAGAGGCAAATGTCTGAACCATTCAGACATCTGCTCGTGAAACAAACAGTCTGAACCATTAAGTGCTGAACCAGTAAGAAGTCTGAACCATTAAGAGCCTCATTAAGAGGTAAACAAACAGCCCCTTAGTCATTATACTTTTTCACCACAAAAGGTAAACCAAACACTTTTTTTTAAACTACTTTTGAAAAAGTCACAAGTCAACAAGGATCTTTGACAAAAGGTACTTTTGGAGTTAAATAAGCAATCTCAAACACCCTCTTAATAAGATTCTTCTAAATAATACATAATTTAATAGAGAAAAATGTCTGGGAAGTCCCTGTGTTTGGAGAAATTTCACCTATAATCTCCAACTTTATAAAATTACACCTATAGTGCCCAACTTTTGCACTCTCTTTTCTCATATAGTCCCTAACGTGGATAAAAGTAAGTATTTTGTGTTAAATGGGTATGAAATGACTAAATTGTCCTTACTAATAAATAAAACATAAAAATACAATTAATCATTTAAAAACCTACCCCACCCCCTTTGATCTTCTTCTCATGTCAACCCACTCCCACCCTAAAAGCTTCAATCACCCCCTTTCATCAAAAGCTTTAGTTTTTAATATTAATAATTATCCCACTCAAAAATAATGATTTTAGGAATTATATAAAGAACTTTGTAAATTTTATATAGTAAGCTTAGTTTATGAACATTAATAGAACCCCTATCAAATTACAGATCTGCAATTTCTTTATCAAACTATTGTGAAGTAGGAGTATGACAGAAAAACAACTACAAATCTAAGGATCAATATTGGTCACCATCGCCGGTTTGTTCCATTGCCGAAAAAACGATTTAGGTGGCTAAAATTCAAGATTGGCTCGTAAACTTCAACGAGCCGGAGCAATTCCGCTGGTTTGAGATGATAAAATCCAATAACCCTATATTAGTTGGGGGTTACAGCGGCCAATAGTTTGAGATGATAAAATCCAATAACCCTATATTAAATCGTGTCTTATGGTCAATTTAAACAATTAACTTTGTGTATAATTTAAAGGGAAAATTTGTAGCACTAAAGAGCACAAAATTGTTATATGTTGTTATATATTGTTATATATTAATAAACGAACTGAAATAAATAGTTATTTTAATATTATAATAATATATAGTTTTCTTAATACTTTTATTATTTTAATATTATAATAATATTTATTTCTTTATTTTTAAACTAAAATCATTTTTATAATATCAGAGGTTGGGATAAGCTTGGTGTCAACCGGTATCGAACCAGTACTGGTATCGAAAATACCGGGACGGTCCTGTTCGGTATCAGTATATGAAGGTAAAAACCGGCACTAATATAGAAAACGCCAAAAGTTTATGCCGAGTTGATATTGGAAATCTTTTGGTTCGGGAAATTCAGTGCTGCTACCCGGTACCATTTGCTCATCCATGATCACGGTTACCGTATGAACAACGGTATCGTACAACTTTTTTTTGTTGATTTTCTTCAACTTTTAATTTTTTCTTTATTTAGTTTTAGGGGTATGGATGAGCTCGGTGCCAACCGATACAGAATCGGAACTGATACCGAAAATACCGATTACGGTTCCGATATATGAAGGTAAAAACGGTAGTGAACTGGTACCGGGAACGCCAAAAGTCGATACCGAATTGGTACTTAAGATCTTCCGGTTCGCCAAATTTGGTCCCCGCAGTCTAAAGATGAAGCTGATAGACAACACATTCATCTCTGAGTTTTTTCAGACTCCAAGCCCCTTGTATATTCACGGCAAAGAGTATCTCTTTAGTACAACCGATACCTAGAACAATTTGCTCATCTCTAACCACGGGTTTCATACAAACAACATCGTTACCATACAACTTTTTTGGTTGATTTTCTTTCGGTTATCTTTTAGTGTTTTTTTCTACATTTTCTTTTTATTCTTGTCAGCAGTTCTGTTCGCAACACGCTCGTAGTGATTTCAAAACACATGTAAACACAGACTAAATAACAAAAGAAATTCGCCGTAACGCGGCGAACTTCTTTAAACCTAGTTTTAATAAAAATGAACTACTTAATTACTAAATATTTACACCGACACTGACACCAACAACAACAACAACAACAACAACAATAATAATAATAATAATAATAATAATAATAATAATACAATTACTAAATATTTACAACGACCAAATACAATTAAGTATGATCTTATTTAAATACTTATTATATAATTACTAAAAAATTATGATAATAATAATAATAATAATAATAATAAAGTTATAAAAATACACGAGTCAAGCAATGAACTCGCCAATTGAAACAAACACAACCTGTTAGCTAAATGTGTTAGTGGGTTTAACCCGAAATCGATTAAAGCTCATTTAAACTAAGCTTAACCAGGTGACTTTTATGTTAGGTTCTAATTGTGTTTTCGAATTGTGTTAATAAATTCAAGCCTTTAAACCGTGATCATTAAACGGAAAAATATACAAATAATGAGTATAATTTATGAGAGACGATAATTGTATTTATGTTGTAACCGTTAAATAAATATTTTGAGTCATATATAAGAGTAATCTAAAATACAAAATGAGTTTAATTAAATATTGCATAAAATTAAGAAGTTAAAATACCGCAGGTGTATCAAGAGAATTGTTAGCTGCGACATGACCGTAAACTGCAGGTTCATGAGCAAGAGTCGATAGCCTGGAGTTTGGTGGGATCCCGTGATGGTTCTGTAATCCAAATTCAGATTATTATAATTATAATATTATTAGTTTAAAAGTATGAAGGGGAGTAGGAGAAGTTTGGGTTTGTTATATAAATATATAAAAAGAAAAGATATAACTATGAGTCTGGTTATGCTGAAATATAAATATGTATATTTAACCATAAAATAATATTTGGTTTGAAATCATATTAGGTAAAAATGAAATAGACAAATATTATTTCTTGTTTTATTGAATTGATCATGACTTATTAGCTTCCTTAATCTCATCTCATTATAATTATAATCAAGAAAGCTATATGTTTGTGTTTCAATAATATTCGAACATATAAAAATATCATGATGATTTATCAATAAATTACTATTAAGTTATTTTCATTCTTATGGGCTGTTTGTTTAGCTTTTAATGGTTCAGACCTCTTACTGGTTCAACAAATAGTTCAGATTGTTTGTTTCGAGAGCAGATGTCTGAATGGTTCAGACATTTGATTCTGAATGGTTAAGACCTCTAATCTGAATTGGTCAGACATTTGTCTCTGAACGGTTAAATAGTATACTAGCTCTTAATGATTCAGACCTCTTACTGATATCTTAACGGTTAGGCTACTTATACTTACAGAAAAAGGATTGATATCATCGTCATGCGCAAACGGATTCCGATCATGATGGTTGGCCATTGCTGAAGTTATGAAGTCGGGAACCCTGTATTGTCGGAAGTTGTTAATAGCGTGAGTGAATGAGGAAGAAGAATGTATATGCAGTGGGTTGTTAGTTTATGCATTATTTTACTATGGTTTTTATATATATATTTGAATCCTGAATGCTTTAATTGCCGGGACGGCACTTTGCCTACAAACTTGTCTTTATGGTAAACAAATACATGAATGCATGTTATTAACAACGAACTTTAAACTTATATGTTTGGTGTATGTGACTTGTACATTTTTGTAAGTTTCCAAACTCTTTCATTCCCTTTTTTCTATTTTGAAATGGGTTATAATAACAGAAATATACGAATTCAAAGGTTGAATATTGTTGGTTTTTTGAAACTTTGGTTCCCTACTAAAAATAAAAGTACCACTGACGAATGATAACTGAAAATGGTAAATTAAAGAAACCGTTGGTAATCCTCCACAAATATTGGTTTTCAGAGAAATCTTAATATACTTAAAATTATTTTTTAATTAGTTATAATTACTGTGGTAAATTCAGTCTGTAAAACTTAAGGAACCAATCGGTGGTAAATTCGGTCTGTAAAACTTAAAGGAACCAACCGGTAAATTGTTTGTCGGTCCTTCGCAAAACATGTCTATAGACGACGCTACAAAAGTTGTCGATGATTCCTTGGTAATATTCATTGGCAATTTGTCATAAATCAAATTACATACGATCGTATTTCTAAGGCCGGTCACTGAAGACAGGGGTGCAACTTTGTGGGGGCCGGAGGGGAGGGGGTGCCTGATCCCCCGAATTTTTTCGCTCAAATAGTGTCCGGTATGTAGTTTTCGTATAGAATTTTTTAGGTATATACGTTTTCGAACCCCCGGTTTATAATTTTTTTAGCTATATACGTTTTCGACCCCCCGAACAGAAATCTCAAACTTCGCCACTGAGTGAAGATAATCCCATTACCGATGAATCAGACCATAGGCGATCCATACTTTTTTTAGTGCTTGTTTTTAGTGGTTGTCGCCTTTTGTTTAAATTTTTGTTCATATTTTGGTACGAGGTACATATCATTTTATATTTTTTTAATAATATAAATTGTAAAAAAAAAAAAAAGACAAAATCATCATCGTATGATTAAGGAGTTGACCAAGCAACAACCATGAAGCCTGGCGGAGTTCACCATGACTCCATGAGAGGATGACGAAACTAATAATAATAATAATAATAATAATAATAATAATAGTTGTAATAGTTGTAATAGTAGTAATAATAATAGTAATAGTAATAATAATAATAATAATAATAAATAAAGTAAAAGAAATACTTAATAGATTTGTTCTATTTTTTTTTCTCATAGTTTCAAAACGTTTCATCACATTGTTGTCTTGTACTTTATCAAAAGTTTCTTTTTCGACCGCACAAACAATAACATTGTTCAAATATTGCGGGCCCATTCGATTGCGAAAATCCGTCTTGACAAACTTCAATTTAGAAAAAACCATCTTTCAACGGTTACGGTTGCAACCGGTAAAACCAAAGCTAGCTTCACTACCCGATAAACTAAAAGACAAGAACTATGTGTTACGGTTTCCACCATAAGACGAGGAAGATCACTTATTCAATTACAATATTGTTTTAGGTGTTAGGCTAACTTTATCAATTATATTTACGATCTCCTTTCAATTCTATTTTTGTTAATTTGGGCTTATTTTATCATTCGGGCTTAATTATTCTATAACTTTTCGGGTTGTAAATGTTTGGGCTTATAAAATAAGATTTTAATAATATCAAGTATCCTATTTTTTGGTTAGGGGTATCCTCGTATTTTTAGGGGTATCATTTGTATAAAACCAAAAAAGAATCCTACGAATACGAGGTTGAGTCATAGCCCGTGCTACGACTCCTAACACTATGGCTCCGCCCTTGCCATGAGAATAGTTGCATGATAACTTGTGTGGTATGATATATTTATATAAGTTGCATGATAACTAGAATCAAGATTATTGTAAAATAAGTGATAACTAATGGAATTCCTCGTGTGTTAGTGATTGGAGTTCAGTCGGTATTGCTTTGTTTCATTATGGTATCAGAAATCCGTATAGTAAAGAAATCAGTATAGTAACTGAAAGATAAAACTCAAAAATAAAGTCATGATATGCTCAAAAGTATATACATGTTTTACATCGATAAAAAATTATGAAACGATCATCAGTAGTGGTCCATCAGTAGTGGTCCTGATAGTAATGATGTTGGTATTGATATTGTTTGCTCGGAATTGTAACATCCGTCGAAAACCGGGTTCTAAAACCCGAACCGTTTGTACGAACCTTCAATAAATAAACGCGGATGGAATTTTGAGTTTTATTTTGATTCTTCTATTTTTATCATACACCCACACATATATGTACACTCTACTAAAAGTAACGAGGATAAACTATATTTAGTTAAGTTAAAAATAAATAAAAATATAACTTTATTTAACAAAGTTAAGTGGTTTTAAATAAATAAAATAAAGAAAAAGAAAGGAATGCAGGCCACAAGACTCGAATCCGGGTCTACACAGGCAACAAACAGCAAACAGACTACTGCACCACCTGTAGGTTTGGTGCAAGTCTCATGTCCACGCGTATTATATACACATTTCTGATGAAGTTTCTTTTTTTTTTAAACAAAGATTGCCGCCACTGTGAACGGCAAAAATGGTAACATCATGATTTATCGGAATTATGATCTCGTATCCGCGTTTTCGTTTATATGTCGATCATGAATGCAGTCTTGATCACGTACCTATACACCATTCGTTTAAAAACATTCCATCATTATTACACCACCTTCACATATCAACGACAACTACCCATATCTTTCACCATTCTCCCTCTACCCTCAGACAAACTCACAGCCACCAGAATAACGAAGATTACAGGAATAAGGAAGAATTGCCGCTGTTGGGGATAGAATTTTGTCACTTGTGGATCATGTATCCTTTGTTTGGCCTGGATCACGGATCCTCAGGAAATGGTGCTGGAAGACTAAGGATCACGGATCCTCCCTATTATTCTAACAAACTAACATGTTCTAACCGAGAATCATGGGGAATATGCTCTCATTCCAAGCACGTGCATGGGTCGATGACCATTGATGTGGAACGTGGGTGCATGACTAATATTTCGGATAGTTAGTTAGAGTAGATAACTTGAATATTATAGTGGGATATTGAGCTTGATAGATCAGTTAACACACTTACACACTCGCATACTCTCTCTCGAACTCAGCTCTCAAACACACTAACAATCTCATTGTAACAAGCTCTATATCATCCAAAGTTGTAAACTTTTTTGTTCAATATACTTGGTGATCAGTAGTTTCCATCACCCGAGGTTTTTTATGCCGGAGATCATTCATTGATCAAGGACTTTTTCCTCGATAAATTCTCGTGTTCATTATCATTTTTGTTTGATATTTGTTCATACATTTGATCAACACAACAAACACTCTACCTCACATTCAAAGTTTGGTTACTGAAGAAACACTAGATAAATGACCGGAATCAAATTATCTAGAGGGTTTGGATCTGCATAAAAAGGGGGTTGTTCTCTCTCGTTTGATTCGATTGCAACTGATATTCTTCTCCGGTAAACTCTGCAAAACAAAACACCGTTAGCCTCGTCAAGGGGAGAAAGGGGTTCTCTCCTTGACCCGACTCCGGCGTGAGAATAAGTATGTGTTTATGAAGAAGAAGAGGTATTGACGAAGTGTGTGTAACTTGAATTTCATACCTGAATTGTTCTCATATTTATAGCCGAGAGTTTTGGGCAGGAAAACTTGTTAGTGAAATACTGACGGAAGATGCTAACCCCGTAAGCGGTTACATTTCCTTCCGTTAAGCTTATTGATCCGACGTGAGTGCACACGGATCGCTGTTTAGATCTATGGCTGGGGGTTTGCCACGTGGAAAGTGATCAAGTGGAGGTTTCTCTCCAATTACATGCTATCATCGTGATTTTAGGGATGCCTAAGGTGATGACACGTGTTAAGACGGTTATAACCGTCTTAGTGGTACACGATTGAGTTCTTCTAGAAGATTACTGCTGTAATCTGGTGTGACTCTTTATCGTGTGGCACCAGTTAAGTAAATAATATCCAAGTCCGGATATTATTAAGCGGAAGTGCTTGACTTAGGATTTTCATCCTTTATTTATGGAGGAAATCACAAGGATTCATGATTTCCTTTTGGCGCGCAAGTGTTGCCTGCTATCTGTCTCTTAAGCCTTCTTTTTGTAGGACCAGTGCGCGGCCGCGCAAGGTCAAAAAGGGGCTGAAAGGTAAGGTTGTGGTATGGTCCCAAGTACTTATTAGGAGGTTTTTGGGACCTTACCCCTTCAAGTCCCCCCAGTTTAGTGTTGCTCTTATGCAAATAAGTGGAGCACTGGACTTTATGAGAGGGAAATGTTTTTGGCGCGAAAGTAGGGAATCTTCTGTGAGAAGATTTACTTTGCTTATTAAACCCTTTAGGGGAAGTTGTGATTTTTCCCTTTGATGATTTGATCCTTTTGTAATCATGGGCTGACGCTTGGTGACGTCAATTTGTAATAAAGAATTAGTATTTGCGATACTTTGTCTTCCTACCTTGGGATACGTTATTGATGCTTGTCAGTCCTCATTTATGGGGATATGACCCTAGGTCCTGTAGCGCTGTTCAGAAGGGACGTTTTTTGTCAGTTAATCATGGTGATTTAAGCTTTTCCTTTTCCCGGAGTTTGGTTCTTCTATATATACATTTGAGGATTCTTATCTTCTTTCTTAATTTGGAAAAAATGAAAGCGAAAAGCTCCTTTCGTACTCGGCGACTTTTGGATATTTTGAGGATTTACGAGGCTGCTGAAGGTGTCGTGCTTCTTGCTGGTTCACCACCATTAACAGCTAACAAGGAAAGGGGTTCGTTCAACCCCGATTCTTCGGCCGTTGCCAGTTCTGGTTGTAAGGTTCTCCGGCAAAAAGGTGTTGTTGATGAAAAAGTCGTTGTACTATCTACTGACGACCTGATGTCCCATTTTCTGATGATTCAGAAAGGTGGATGCCGACTGGTGTACTGTCGCCGGAAGAACCGCCGTGATGATCAGGGGCCAGTTGTTGATGAAGGTCCTGCTGTTGATTAGGTTAGGTTTGGGAAACTGTGTATTCCCTTTTTTTGACGTTTATGTTGGTCTTGCTACTAAAAATTTTTGAAGATCACTGTCGTGATCGTTGTGAATGGTTGTTTATATTGTGCTTTGATATATATATTTTTTGATGCACTATTGTGCATGTAAGCTTCAGGTTGTGTTTGGATTACAATATGTTGCATATGTTTAATTGCTTTGAATAGGTAGAGCGAATGGGAATGGTATTTGTACTCATGTGTGAACGTTTGTCTAGGATGCGCAAGGTTGTGCCCTTTTTAGACTGTTCATGAAGCGTACAATTTTTACCATATTGTTTTCGCGTGAACCAAAAGAATTATATGCAATTTGTAACCAACAGTAACATGTGTAGGGATGATGCTTGCATTAATAGGGCGCAAGACCAATAATACAAAGTGCAATAAAGAAATACATTGCCTATATACTTTTATCTTTGCGGGATGGTTTGGCTTATATGTAACACCTGCGCAGTTGCTGCACATTCCAGGTGTGAGGAACTAGTGTCCCATCAATTCTCTTTAGAGTGTAAGTGCCTTTGCCCAAAACTTCATTAATGATGTATGGTCCTTCCCATTTTGGTGCTAATTTGCCTGGTTTTTCCGCGTTAGAAGCTTCATTGTCGCGCAAAACAAAGTCTCCTGGAACAAAGGTGCACACGCGTACGCGCGCGTTATTGTATTTTTCGAGTTTGGATTTGTACCTTGCTTCTGCGATAGCCACGTTTTCGCGCCTCTCCTCCAGAAGGTCTAAATCCATTCTTCGTTCTTGCTCGTTGTTTTGTCTTTCCATGGCGAGCATGCGCGGCGATGGAAGACCAATTTTGGTTGGGATTACTGCCTCTGATCCATAGATGAGACTGAACGGTGTTTCTCCAGTGCTAGTCTTTGGCATGGTGCGGTGTGCCCATAGGATGCTGGGGAGTTCATCAACCCATCCTCTGCGCGCTGTCCCGAGTCGCGCTTTTATGCCATCGATGATTTGTTTGTTGACACTCTCAACTTGGCCATTTGTTTGTGGATGCGCCACAGAGGCAAAGTTGTGTTCGATCTTCATTTGTTTGAACCATTTTTGAAGATCTTCGGAGGCAAAGTTAGTGCCGTTATCGGAGATGATGCGCAATGGTAAACCAAATATGCAAATAATATGTTCCCATATAAATTTGCGGATTACCATTGCCGTTGTTGAGGCTAGTGCCTTGGCTTCGACCCATTTTTTGAAATAGTCAACTGCTACAATAATGATTTTTACTGCGCCTGGCGCGTCAGGGAATGGGCCAACAAGATCGATGCCCCATTTTTTGGAAGGGTCAGGCGGATGTGACTGGTATGAGCGGATTCTTTGGCCGGAGTGTCTTTGTCGCATGGCGCTAACATGCTGTGCATTTCCGTAGTATTTCTACTGCATCCACGTGCATCCCCGGCCAATAGTAGCCTGCATTCATTATTTTTGCCACTACCATGCGCGGTCCAGCGTGTATCCCGCATAGACCTTCATGGATTTCTCTGACTAAATATTGTGCGTCTGTTTTGTCAACACAGCGTAATAATGGTCCCATGAATGACTTTCGGTACAGAATCCCCTCCGCCATTTCATAGTTAATTGCTTTGTTCTGGATCTTTCGAGCTTCTGCTTTTCCTTCTGGGAGTTTCCCATGTTGTAAGTATAAGATGATCGGAGACATCCATGATGGATTGCCGATCTCTATAACATTTACTTTTTTGAGGGGGACAGAAGGATTGGACAGCACTTCGATGCGTACCTCTTTTGCAAGATGTCTGAAGCTGGTGGCGGCTAACTTGCTTAGTGCGTCCGCGTGCTTGTTTTCGCTTCTGTTTATGTGATTGACTTTGAACGTTTGGAATTGGCTGATTAATATCCGCGCTTGCTCTAGATATAACGCCATAGTTTCTCCCTTTGCATCATAATGCCCATTGACTTGTTCAGCCACTAATTTTGAGTCTACGTTAGCTTCGAGGTTTCGTGCTCCCATTTTAAGCGCTAAGCGGAGACCTGCTAAGAACGCTTCATACTCTGCTTCGTTGTTCGTGCTTCAGAAATCCAGGCGTATGGCGTAGGTAAGTTCGTGGTCATCTGGGCTGACCAATCGAAGACCTGCGCCTGCCCCGTCGTCATTGGAAGCTTCATCTGTGTGCAGAGTCCAAACTCTATCATCGAAAACAGGAATAGGGTTCTGGATTGCCTCGCACTCTTGGACTTTGTTGATTGGAACCTCTGTGGCAAAATCCGTTAGAACTTGTCCTTTAATTGCTGGACGTGGTCTGTACAGGATATTGTATCCTCCCAGCTCAATAGCCCATTTGGCCAATCTTCCCGCCACATCGGGTTTGGATAGTATTTGACCCAAGTGGTAATTGGTGAGAACTGTGATGACATGACCTGAGAAATATCGACGTAAGCGTCGTGATGCGTGCACTAGTGCTAAGACCAGCTTTTCAATAATTGAGTAGCGGGTTTCTGGGCCAGTAAGCATCTTGCTTATATAGTAAATTGGAGTCTGAATGTTCTCGCATTCCACCATTAATACTGCGCCTACCGCTACTTCCGCAGCAGATAAGTATAAGATCAGTGGTTCTTTTTCGCGCGGTGCTGTTAGTGTTGGCAACTGAATTAAACATTCCTTCATTTGCTTGAAGGCTGCTTCCGCTTCGGGTGTCCACTAGAAATGGGTCTTCTTGGCGCAGTTTCGTAGGGTGCTAATGAATGGATAAGACTTGGCCGTGTGATTTGCCAAGAATCTGTTTAAGGCTGCTAGTCGTCCGACGAGTCTTTGCATTTCTTTTATTATTGCAGGTGATGGCATTAGCTGGATGGCCTGCACTTTTTCTGGATTTACTTTAAACCCATCCCTTGTTACTATGAAACCCAGAAATTTCCCTTCTTCCATTCCAAAGGATCATTTCGTTGGGTTGAGCTTTAAATTTACGCTGTGCAAAGAATCGAACGTGCACTGAATATTTGCGAGCATTGTATCTTCTTCGTGGCTCATGATGACGAGGTCATCCATGTATACCTCGACTGTTTTGCCGATGTCGCCTCTGAAGACTGTGTCCATTAGGCGCTGATAAGTTGCGCCTGCGTTACGTAAGCCGAAGGGCATTTTTGTGTAACAGAAGATACCCTTGTCTGTGCGGAATGCAGTCTTGTCCTCGTCTTCTTCTTTCATCTGGACCTGATGGTACCCTTTGTAACAGTCAAGAAAGCATTTCCATCGAAATGATGCTAGAGAGTCAACTTTTTTGTCTATCTCAGGAAGCGCGTAGCAATCTTTTGGGCATGCTTTATTCAGGTCTTTGAAATCGACGCACATTCTCCATCCGCCACTGTGTTTTTGGACCGTTACTGGGTTGGCGACCCAAGTATGGTATTGAACCTCGCGCAAGATTCCGGAATTAAGTAGCTCTGTCACTTGCTCGTCCATGGCTTTTGCTTTTTCATCGCTGAAGCTGCGCCTCCCCTGCGCAACAGGTTCTGCTGAGGGTCGGATGTTTAGACAATGTTGTGCTATATCGCGCGGAACCCCAGTCATGTCTGCTGGGCACCAGGCGAATATGTCTTTATTGTTGGACATCAATTCTTTTAATTGTATTCGTGTTGCTGGGGAAATGGCGTGTCCTAACAGGATGGTCTATTCTGGATATTCATCGTTCAGGACCCATTTCTCCGACTCATTTGATGCTGAGGGTTTGGCCACTTTTTTTGGTGGCTCATCGTCCACGTACATGACCTCCTTACTTGAGTATAGAATTGCAACTCCAGTTTCTGTTGGAAATCCGCATGCAGCATGCGGAATAGAAGTGATCATGCTGAATTCTCTTTGTGACCTTCTTCCGAGCAATACATCATGGCGTGATGTTGCCGGCATGACCATGAAATTTACTATGACTGTGCGCGAATGCTCGCCATCAGAGAGAGTCACAGGGAATACTATTTGCCCTAACGGGAATACAGCTTCATTACAAAATCCGGTGAGAGGGAAATCGACCGGCTCCAGACGTGCTTTGTCTTCTGGATCGAGTTGTTTGAAGCACTGCTCATATATGATATCCATCGAGCTTCCTGGATCTATAAACATATAGTCCGTTCTGTAATGGCCAAAGATGCCAGTAATGATGACTGGTCGTTCTTCCTGAGGGCCTCCGGGAACAACAGGAAACACAACTTGTTGCTCCCTCCAGTGCTGATCATGGTTTCGTTTATTTGGCCTTCGTGGAGGACCTCCTTGTACCATGCTTATCTGTTTTGGTTCGGCTTCCTGATGGTTGATACTTTTTGATTGTTGAAGTATCTCAACATAACTGTTAAATTGGATGTCCCACTGACAAGGTGTCTGTGGGTCCAATACTATAGTACCAAGTGTACCGTTGTTTCCTTTTGGAGTACCAGATCTGATGTTTGGGAACTCAGATCTGTCAATTTGTGTGGAAATTGCGTGTAAAGCAACCTGGAATCTGCCAAACCAGTATTCTGGAGTTCTTTCTGTGAGTTGATCTGAAGAATTCTTTCCGTCTGAATGACTGTTACTTTTGTTGATTCCCATGATTCCGTCGATTTGATTATTTTAGGTTGCAGAACCCTCAATTTCAGATCGAGGACCTGATGGGTGAAATGATGAATTATCTGCCATGTGAAAACAGAGAATGATGGGAACTAAATCGAAACGAGACAAAACTGATAAAACAGAGAAATCGGTGGGCGCCAATGAAGAAACACTAGATAAATGACCGGAATCAAGCTATCTAGAGGGTTTGGATCTGCATAAAAAGGGGGTTGTTCTCTCTCGTTTGATTTGATTGCAACTGATCTTCTTCTCCGGTAAACTCTGTAAAACAAAACACCGTTAGCCTCGTCAAGGGGAGAAAGGGGTTCTCTCCTTGACCCGACTCTGGTGTGAGAATAAGTATGTGTTTATGAAGAAGAAGAGGTATTGACGAAGTGTGTGTAACTTGAATTTCATACCTGAATTGTTCTCATATTTATAGCCGAGAGTTTTGGGCGGGAAAACTTGTTAGTGAAATACTGACGGAAGATGCTAACCCTGTAAGCGGTTACATTTCCTTCTGTTAAGCTTCTTGATCCGACGTGAGTGCACACGGATCGCTGTTTAGATCTATGGCTGGGGGTTTGCCACGTGGAAAGTGATCAAGTGGAGGTTTCTCTCCAATTACATGCTATCATCGTGATTTTAGGGATGCCTAAGGTGATGACACGTGTTAAGACGGTTATAACCGTCTTAATGGTGCACGATTGAGTTCTTCTAGAAGATTACTGCTATAATCTGGTGTGACTCTTTATCGTGTGGCACCAGTTAAGTAAATAATATCCAAGTCTGGATATTATTAAGCGGAAGTGCTTGACTTAGGATTTTCATCCTTTATTTATGGAGGAAAGCGCAAGGATTTATGATTTCCTTTTGGCGTGCAAGTGTTGCCTGCTATCTGTCTCTTAAGCCTTCTTTTTGTAGGACCAGTGCGCGGCCGCGCAAGGTCCAAAAGGGGCTGAAAGGTAAGGTTGTGGTATGGTCCCAAGTACTTATTAGGAGGTTTTTGGGACCTTACCCCTTCAGTTACATATCCTTAATCAGATTTTTGACCAAAATAGTTTGGCGCCCACCGTGGGCAATTGGTGCTTCATTTATGAAAATTTTGTTCATTTCTGTTCATTACCATCAACCACATGGCTTCTCAGGGAAAAGCTACTTTGAGTTGCATGCCGGCGGTTACCTCATCACAGGGCATTCCACCATTGCCTCCTTTTCCCCCTACATTCTAGAAGAATGCTGAGAATGCTCCGAAGAAGACAACCCCCGTTTTCACAAAACCAACTACTGTTTCTTCCTCTACACCTACTAACAGTGATCTCTATACTTTGATTTTGTAGATGAAAGGATACATGCAATAGCATGATGAAACTAATGGAAGGATCCTTCGTGAAATTGATGAAATCAAGAAACAGAGGAAATCAGCGGAGGATCACTTCCCATTGATGCCCAGGTCGTTGGATTTTACTACTCCGCCATCAACAATCCAGCATTCCAAAGCATCAAGTGTTCAGTATCAAGGATCATCAAGTTTGCTATATGGATCACTATCAGCGACGCAGCCTCAAGGATCCTATTTCCAGCCTCAGAAATCCTCTTCTCAGCATCAAGGATCCTTCTCTAGTTCAGGAGGATACATAGGGACGCTTCCAACTCAAGGATCCTACTCCCAGGTTCAAGGATCTTCATCCCAGGTTCAAGGATCCATGGGATATCCTCCAAGGCCTTCAGCACCGACGTATCCTGGATCCAACATCTTCCAGGATCAAGGATCCTTAGGGAGTCAACCATCTAGGAGTTCTGAAGTTCACTTAGGAGACTTCATCCCCATGCAAACTATTGCTTCATCTGGTCCCACTCTTGCACCAGACATGCCTTGTTTCGGATACACTTCTGGGTACCAATTCCAAACCAATCAGGAGGTAACAATTTCAATACATCTTTTGGCACTAATCCTGGTTTTATGCAGGAACCAGGGATCAACCAAGCCATGGCTAAGGAGTTACAAAAGCTCAAGGATATGATATCCAGTGTCCCGGGAGTGGTTAAACCCATCCCCGAGATCCCGGATGGAAGTCATAAGGTGTCTCGCTTTGCACCACCTATATGTAATGCTGAGATACCAAAACGGTTCCAAACCCCCAATATGAAACTGTACGACGCTACCACTGATCCAGAGGAGCATGTGGCACAACACAGGGAGAGAATGGAGATCAACCCCATTCTAGAAAGGTTAAAGGAAACCTGTCTATGCAAGGGCTTCGGATCTAAACTAACTGGACCAGCTTTGAAATGGCTGTTAAGTCTTCCTCCTTATTCAATTACTTCATTTTCTCATTTAGTTAACTTATTCAATAATCAATTCTCATGTAGTAGAACATTTGAAAGGTTAACTAGTGACTTGTATAGGATCACCCAAGGTCATAATGAATCATTAAGAGATTATATAACTAAATTTAGTAGAGAATCCTTAGAAATCCCTAACTTGGATATTGCCACTGCTATTAAAGCTTTTAAAATGGGATTATTAAAAGATTCTCAATTCTATGATGATCTTGTCATGACACCTTGCAGGAATCTAGATGAAGTAAGGAACAAGGCCTTAAGGTTCATCCGTTTAGAGGATAACAAAAGGATCCAGGAAAGGTTGTTAGTATCATCAAAATAGGAAAAGCAAGGATCATATTTCAAGAATAAACGATCCAAACCATACACTAAGCCTGACAACCAGAATGTGCATGCAGTTGATTAAGATGAAGACGATGAGGATTATCCTCCTATTTTTGAATATTGTTTTTCTGCTGATAATAGTGAACTAATCCTTGCTATGCATAATTTTGGTGATAAGGCTAGGTGGCCAAGGAAAAACGACAAACCGACTACTGCCAAGGATAAATCAAAATGGTGTGCTTATCATGAGGATTTCGGTCACCTCACAGATGAGTGCATAGCACTAAGGAAGGAGATAGGTTATCTTTTGAGCAAAGGATACTTGAAGGAGCTGCTTGGAAGGAAAAAGTCAAGGATCCAGGATTCTGAAAAAGTTCTTGAAAATGCTCCTCCTCCACCAGCTGATGCTCAAATCATCCACTTCATCTCTGGGGGTTCTGATATTTGTGGAACTTCATTTTCAGCAGCTAAGAGGCATGCTAAGGAAACAAAGATGTAGAATGGGGACAGACCTATTCGAACTTCCATTCTTACTCAGTAGAAAGTGATATCCTTTGATGAGGATGACTGCGTAGATATACAGGATCCTCATCACGACGGTTTAGTGATTACATTGTTTATTTCTAACCATTTTGTTAGCACGATCCTCATTGATGGAGGGAGCTCGGTGAACACAATCCAGTTGGATGTCCTTAAAAGAAAGAATATTCCCAAATCTGATATTGTTCCAAGATCATCTGTCCTCGTGCGATTCAGTAGAGAAACAAAAAATACATTGGGGGACATCAAACTTCCAATTTATATAGAGTGAGTAAATTCTGTTCAAAAATTCTGTGTTATAGATTGCTTATCTTGCTGTAATGTTATCCTTGGCAGGCCATGGATACATGATATGAAGGCAGTTCCCTCGACATATCATCAATGTGTCAAACTCCCAACTCTATGGGGTGCGGTGAAAATAGAAAGTGATCAACAGAAAGCGAAGAACTACGACACTTGCTCAATGAAGCCAGCCTCAAAGTCGAGGGAAGCATAGCAATTAAAGTATCCTCCAAGGGACGTCATGGAGGCAAGAGAGCAGGACGTCAAAGATATTCTGTTAGACCCGGAGGATCCTGAATCCAAATTTTTTATAGGATCCGGGATCCTGGATAACATAGATCAGGATTTGATATCTTTCTTAAAAAGAAGAAAATCTACCTTTGCTTGGAAACATGAAGATATGACAGGTATATCTAAGGATGTTATTACTCGCAAACTTGGTATTAACAGGTCTTTCAAGCCAATACACCAAAAAAGGAGGAAATTTGCACCCGAGAGAAATGCCATTATCCAAGAAGAGGTAGACAAATTACTAAAGGCAAGTATGATCAGAGAGGTAAAGTATCCAAGATGGCTAGCCAATGTGGTAGTTGTTCAGAAAAGAATGGAAAGTGGAGGGTATGCGTTGATTTCACTGACTTAAACAAATCATGTCCCAAGGATCCTTTCCCATTACCCCACATTGACTCCATGGTGGATGCTACGGCGGGTCATGAGTTGTTGACTTTTATGGATGCTTCATCTGGATTCCAACAAATTCAGACGGAACCATCTGACCAAGAGGACACAGCCTTCATGACTCCCACTGGTATATATTGCTATATTGCTATGCCCTTTGGTTTAAGAAATGCAGGTGCCACATACCAAAGGTTAGTGAATATGATGTTCAAGGAACAGCTTGGACACATAATGGAAGTCTACATAGATGACATGGTGGTCAAATACAAAAGAACTGAGGATCACCTGAAGGATCTGGAAGAAGCATTCAACATCCTTGACAGATATAACATGAAGTTGAATCCTTCCAAATGCCATTTTGGAGTTAAAGCTGGAAAATTCTTATGATACATGGTGACCAAGAGAGGAATAGAGGCAAGTCCAGAACAAATCAAGGCCATTCTAAACATCAAATCTCCTGCCAATGCCAAGGATGTGCAAAGGTTGACAGGAAGAATAGCAGCCTTGAACAGATTCATCTCAAAGTCCTTAGAAAAGTGCAAGGAGTTCTATGATATTCTGAGGAAGAATAAAAAATTTGAATGGACTGAGAAACATGAGAATGCCCTTTGTTTTGGTAAAAAATCAAGCAAAGATTGTTTTGGTCAAAAATTACCGAGGCAATTAAGTGATCAAATTAGTAATGTGAGGTAGTGTGCTAGAAAGTGTATAGAAAATATGCTTGTTGAGTTGTTTAGAAAATCAGTATTCAGGATACGGCTCAGGATATTGAGCTGTATCTACGATCAAACAATGAGCAAACAATGAGCAAAAAGTAAAGGGAATGACACGAGATGTACGAGGAAAGCCCTTGATCAATCTAGATCGCCGGCATAAAACCTCGGGAGCTGACAATCGCAGCTGCCTTGTTCTTCTTATTACTTCAAACGTCAGGATACAGTGCAGGATATAGACCAGATCGCTAAGTGTTACAATAATTGTGTGAGAGTACAAATTGTGAGAGAGCAAGTGTTAGAGTGTAGCGAGTGTGATTGCAGTGAAATTGTTGTGTCCTATTCGATCTGGTGTTACTCCTATTTATAGTAACGAAATACAAACAAATATCCCTATAAATCTGGGATGCTCCGAATATTCCACCACGAACGTTGTAGACCGAGTAATAAGGCTTCAACGTCTTTCTTTGAACGGTTTGGACCGAGTCTTCCGCGGAATAAGTCTTTGTGAACGTTGCTAGCTTCCAGCCCACGTACCTGCACATAATCCGTTAGTAATCCCGAGGATACCATTCAGGATGTACCAATATCCTGAATCAGCATCCCGGATGTAAACAGATACTATATAACCAAGATATAAATCAAGATATTTTCCAGGATATGGGCTCAGAATTTCACCCATAACAATTGTCCCCAAAAATGTTACCGTTTGATATCCTGCACTAACGGTTACATTTTTCACGGTGGCCGAGATAATTAAGAGATAAGACTATTGATGTGACAGCTTTCAACCACCCGGCCTATATTTACTCATCATGCCCTATATCTTCTCATCCTCATCTTCTTTTTTAATCACAATCGACAAGAAAAAGGTAATATTCTCTCCCTCATCTTCATATTCATCTTTTATTTTTCTCCGGCGAGAATTCAGGCGACCAAATGCCTAGGCAAACAAGGTCCAGTTCAGGCGACTCGGCTCCCACATTCATCCAACAGAACCTTCTCCAAGAACCGGAGAAGGAAACATGCACCTTTGACAGTGCCCATCTGTCAGCCTTGAAATCCTCCGGTATCTTTTCGGAAGGAACTATATTCCGACCCTTTGATAGAGAAATCCGGTCAGATATGGTTTCCAACGAGTGGATTTGTTTCAACGCTTTCCCCTTTACCTTAGGGTTACAATTCCCCTTTCCGGACTTCATCACCGAGTTCTTTAATATCACCAAAATTTCTTTCAGCCAAACCATGCCAATGCTCTGGCGTATTTTATCTGTTCTTGACCAAATCAAGAGAAACCACATACCTGACCTTTCCGTCCATGATCTCCCTTTAGCCTACAAGCTTAGATGCCATGGCTCATCTAGGTTCTTATTTTATTCTACTTCCGGTGACCCTTTGATACTTCGTGCCACCAGGAACGAGGATGGTTGGCAATCCAAGTTTTTCTTTGTAAAAAGGGATTCAATCCCTGGTGGAACGGATTATCCGATGAGATGGTTGAGAAAGGGTAGGACTTAGGGTTTAAGAGTGATCCTGTATCCTATTCTGTCTCATATCCTGAGCTAACGAACTTTATTTCTTCTGTTTGTGTATGCAGCTGATTTCAGAAAGATCGCACCACCCCTTGCTGATTCTCAAAAGAGAATAGACGCCATCAGACTGCTTTCAGAAACAGAGAGAAGCTTTAATCCATCTCCACCAACTCCAAGCCCTCTTTCAAGCGCAAACATGTCTGGTAAGAATCCTGCAAGATATCCTGCACACATATGTTTTTATTTGATATTCTTAGGAGAGATTTAGAATTTTACTCCCTGTGTGCAGACTCCAGCAAAGTCCCAGTCTATCTAGACCTTGATGAACTCAACAGCTATCCAACTCCAGCCACAGTCAAGAAGGAGACTCCTGCTACTACTAGCTCTAAGCCACTCCCGGCCCCCAAGGCCAATCCAAGAACCCGAGCTTCCACAGCGAAAAAGAGGAAGGGTCTTGAAGTCAGTGCTCCAGGCTCAGAAGGGTTCTCCTATGACGAACTCAGCTTCTCTGATTCCTTAGAGCCAATGACATCCTTCCTTAACAAGGTAATATCCTGACGCATATCCTTCATGTATATCCTGCAAGTATATCCTAACAGGATATCCTGGTCAACATATATTCTAACTTTATACCTGTAATTGATGTGCAGGGCCTCCAGCATTTGCTCCACTTGTACAACGACGCTTGTGGCACTGTGGCACTTCATGAAGCCAGGATCAAACAGCTCGAAAGCACCGTTGCTGACCAAGGTGCCATTGCTGAAGCGAAGACCTGGCACTACGAAAGCCTGCTGAAGAAGGTCACCCAAGATGCTGAGGTCAAGCTTGCCACCGTTCAAATGGATCATGATCAAGCCTTGATCAATTTCCGGGAGGGAATCAAGGCTTCTGCTATCGTCTCCCTGTTACAAGCACGCATCAAGATGGCCTACGAGGCCAAGGAGACGGGCCTTGTTTGTCCATCTTGGCCAGTTGAATCCTGGGTGGCCAAATTAAAGGAGCTCGGAGGCAAAGCTGTGCCGCTTCCTGCTGAAGCCGGTGAGTCTTCTAAGTCAGCAGAGGCGGTGGTCCAGGCTGGAGACAAGAAGGATGCTGGAGCTGATGCTGTGATGGATGCTGTCGAGGATGCTGGAGAGGATGCTGCCAAGGATGCTGAAGCTGGGAAGGCAGAGAAGGTTGGAGGAGATGCCGCTGTGTGAGGGCATTTAGGTGGGTGATGACGGATATACGTGCCAAGGCCAGAGCCCACCTTTTTGAATTTGAATGTTGGTTTGTAGCCCCATAAACAATTTACTTTTCTGCACTTTATTTTCCTGCACCTGAACAATTTACATTTCCTGCATGCTTTTTGAACAATACAACAGTTGAAGGTGGATGGGTCTCGGTTTGAGATGAAGCCTTCAACTGTTGGGTAAATATGGTAATGAACTATTAGTGCTCTTAGTGGATGGGCCTTGTTTTGAGGTGAAACTAAGAGCACATCTTTTGGTATGTTAATATAACTTCTCTTTTGACCTTATTATTGTTGTCATTGCTATAAAAATCGTATTTGTAAAAACTGTTTGGTTTGTACATTTTTAGGAATATATATTATAGATGTATCCTGGAAGGTATCCTGAAAGATATCGTGAAAAGGATATTAAAATATAACCTATAAATTGTCCAAATAAAAAGGAGAGATCATACCAGAGATTCTTAGTGAATCAATTTCAATCCTTCATTATAAGTTTGTCCCCAGTATATACTTATAAACTTGGATCCATCCTTTGAACAGTATAATGTGTGTCCCCTGTGTACGACACAGAAACATAAATGTATTCATACCTTGACTTGAATAAATTCCAAACACCTCGAGGCAAAAACCTAGATATCCTGGGATGAATCCTTAGCATACCGGGGATAAACCCTTAATACCCTGGGGATAAACCTTGATATCCTGGGGATAAACCCTGATATCCTGGGGATAAACCCTGAGTTTCATGCGCTACAGGCGAGAGTGTATAAACTCCAAATCTTAGAAAGGTGAAAACCTTTAAACCTTAGAGAGTATGAAAATACTCTTTCGTGAGAGAGGGTGATCAATCCTCATATACCTTTAGAATCCAGGATATAGCCAACAGTAACGAAATTGTCAGCCACTTTTATATGAACTGGTCCTGCCACCTTGAACTATCCCTGGATAACTTGCACTCCAGGTGAGGTGTTTAAACCCAATTCGAAAGAAAGGTGAATACCTTTAAACCTTTGAAGGGATCAGGATCCCTTAAACGTGAGAGAGGAGGCCAATCCTCTAATCTTTCGACTTATCCTGAGTATATATCCTGGAGCTATATCCTGAAACATATCCTGCAAAACAATTGTAAACTAAGGTGGGTGTTAGCTTGGCTAACACCCCTCCGATGCTTAAGTCAGTATTGGGTTCAAGACAAAAAACAAAATATATTTAAAAGAGATAGGATACATACCATTCTGAGATGTAAAATAAATTCTACTCTTACTTGAAATAGAGTTTCAAATGTATTGCATTCCAGGATCTTGGTAGCATATCCCCTTCCATATTCCTGAGTCGATATGCTCCTTTCCCTGCTTCTGACTCGACTTCATAAGGTCCTTCCCATTTCGGAGCTAGCTTGCCATCGGCAGGATTAGTGGTATTTTGAAAAGCCTTTCTTAACACCCAATCACCAACTCGAAATCTTCTAGTCCTTATATTCTTATTATATGCTCTGGATATTCTTTGTTGATATGCTGCCATCCTTAGCCTTGCTGCATCTCTTTTTTCGTCTATAGTGTCCAAATCCTGACATAAGACTTCAGGATTCTGTTCAGGATCCTGCAACATAGATCTTGCAGTAGGTATCGTCATTTCTGTTGGAATCATTGCCTCTGCTCCAAATACCAAGGAAAACGGGGTTTGGCCGGTTGCATTCTTCACCGTTGTCCTATCGGCCCACAAAACAAAGGGTAACTCTTCCGCCCATCTTCCTTTTTGGCTCCAAGTCTCTTCTTTAAGTTATTGACTATTATCTTGTTTGAAGATTCAGCTTGCCCATTCGCTTGAGGATGTACTGGAGTAGATGTGATCATTTTGATTCCCCAACTTTTGCAAAAGTCAGTAGTCCTCTTGCTTATAAACTGGGACCCATTATCACAAATGATCTCAGCTGGTACCCCAAACCTAGTCAGGATATTCCTCTTTATGAAGGATACTACTTCTTGGTCTCTAACTTGGACAAATGCTTCAGCCTCAACCCACTTGGAGAAATAATCCGTCATAGCTAACATAAAGACCTTTCCTCCCGGAGCTTTTGGTAACTTCCCTACTATATCCATCCCCCACTTCATGAATGGCCAAGGGGAAACTACAGGATATAATGGTTCAGCTGGTTGATGTAGTATGTTACTATGTCTTTGACATGCATCACATCTTCGAGCATATTCTGCAGCATCTTTCCTCATCGTTGGCCAATAATATCCTGTCCTTAATACTTTCGAAAACAATGATCTGCCCCCGGTGTGATTACCACAATCCCCTTCATGTATATCCTGAAGTACTTCTTTGGCTTCAGGATCCTCCAAGCATCTTAAATACGGTCCTGCAAGAGACTTCTTGTATAAAACGTTATTTATAATAGTGAATCGTGATACCTTCATCCTAAATGCCTTAGGATTTTCATTTCCGGGGATATATCCTTCTTTGAGATATTTCACAATTGGAGCCGTCCAGGATTTAGGATCCTCTTCAGGATATTCCATCCCAGGATCCTGAATACCCGCTACTTCTTTATCCTGAGGATTCGTTGTAGGATATAAGACATGTAATACTGGTATTTGGGTTCCTTCCGGTATCCTGATTGATGATCCCAGATTTGCTAAGGCATCCGCTTCAGCATTATCCTCCCTTGGTACCTGTTCAAGTGTAAAAACATCGAAATATCCTGCTAATTTTTTGAGAATATCAAGATATTCTATCAATTTCTCACCCTTAACTGCATAGGATCCATTAAAATGGTTCGTAATTAACAATGAGTCAACATATACTTGTAAATTCTTGATACTCATGCTCTTAGCTAATTCTAATCCTGCAATCAAACCTCATATTCTGCTTCATTATTGGTAGCAGGAAATTCACACCTAATAGCCTGGGGTAATATGTCCCCCTGTGGCGATTTTAGTAGTATTCCTAATCCTACTCCTCTTATATTAGATGCACCATCAGTATATAATGTCCAGGATCCTGAGGATTCTCCTAGCTATTGAACTTCTAGGTCTACCTCATCCTGAATATCACTACTAAAATCAGCCACAAAGTCAGCTAAAGCCTGAGACTTTATGGCATTCCTAGGTTCATATACTAAATCATAAGCACTTAACTTTACTGACCACTTAGCCATCCTGCCTGACATTTCTGGTTTCCTAAGCACATTTTTTACAGGATAATTTGTTTTAACGTGTATCCTATGCGTCTCAAAGTAATGTCTAAGTTTTGTTGATGCCATAACTAATGCTAGTATTAATTTTTCTAAATGAGAGTACCTAGTTTCAGCATCTAACAAACTTTTACTAACATAATAAACAGGATATTGCTGACCTTCATGGTCTTTTATGAGAACGACACTTACAGCATTCCCTGATACAGCAAGGTATAGGGATAGTGGTTCACCATTTTCAGGTTTCATCAATAGAGGTGCGGTTGAGAGATATCGCTTCAAATCCTGTAGGGCTGCTTCATGCTTCTCACCCCATTCGAATTTTTTGTTCTTCTTCAGGATATCATAAAAATCTTTGCATTTTTCTGAAGATCTTGAGATAAATCTATTCAATGCTGCCACTCGCCCTGTTAATCGTTGAACATCCTTCATATTTGAGGGCGATTTAATATCCAAGATGGCTTTAATCTGCTCCGGGCTTGCTTCTATTCCTCTTTTTGTCACCATATATCCTAGAAACTTTCCTGCCCCCACTCCAAAATGGCACTTAGCAGGATTCAGTTTCATGTTGTACTGATCCAGGATATCAAATGCTCCTTTAATATCATGGAGGTGATCCTGGGCTTTCTTTGATTTTACCACCATATCGTCGATGTACACCTCCATGGTGTCCCCCAGTTTGTCTTTGAACATCATGTTTACCAATCTTTGGTATGTTGCACCTGCATTTTTCAAACCAAAAGGCATAGCTGTATAACAATAAATACCTGTTGGTGTCATGAAGGCAGTATCCTCCTGGTCAGAAGGCTCCATTTGGATTTGTTGAAATCCTGAGGATGCGTCCATGAAGGTCAGCATTTCATGCCCAACAGTAGCATCTACCATTGCATCAATGTGGGGAAGAGGAAATGGGTCTTTCGGACAAGCTTTGTTCAAGTCTGTATAGTCTACACAAACTCTCCATTTCCCATTTTTCTTCTGCACCACAACCACGTTTGCTAACCACCTTGGGAACTTAACCTCTCTGATCATCCTGGACTTTAACAATCTCTCAACTTCCTCTTGGATAATTGTATTCCGCTCAGGAGCAAACTTCCTTCTTTTTTGTTGAACAGGCTTGAATGATTTATCAATTCCAAGCTTGTGAGTGATGACGTCTTTGGATATGCCTGTCATATCCTCATGCTTCCATGCAAACGTTGACATCCTGCATTTCAAAAAGTTAGTTAATTGTTCTTCAATATCCTGAGGGATATTGGTTCCTACGAGCACCGAAATATCGGGATTATCCTGGTCCAGGATAACTTTCTTCACATCCTGATCCGTATCTTGCGCGATATCCTGGGCCCGCGTCTTTAATTGCTATGCTGCACTAGGCTTGGTTGAGGATTTCATCGAGGATGAGTAGCATTCTTTCGCCTCCTGCTGGTCACTATCAACTTTGACAACTCCCCAAGGGGTAGGGATCTTGATGCATTGATGATATGTCGATGGCACAGCCTTCATATCATGAATCCATGGTCTTCCCAGTATGATGTTATAGCAGGATAGAGAATCCATCACACAGAAACGTTGTATCGAGTTGACTCCTTCAACGTATACTGGCAACTTTATTTCTCCCACTGTGTTTCTAGCCTCTCCACTGAACCCAACAAGCACGGTAGACTTTGAAGTGATATCCATTGGAGATACATTCATTCTTTTCAGCGTCTCTAGTTGGATTATGTTGACGGAGCTGCCATTATCAACCAATATCCTGCGTACAAAATGGTTAGCCACATATAACGTTATTACCAGAGCATCATGGTGAGGATCCTGGACAGTATCCCTGTCATCAGCATCAAATGTGATCACTTTGTCAGTCGTGAGCGTAGTCATCCTGACAGGTTTATCTCCCCTTTCGGCCTTAGCTTCTTTTGCATGTCTTTTTGCCGCCGAATACGAGGTCCCACAAATGTCGGATCCTCCCAAAATGAAGTTGATTATCTTGGCATCCGCGGGAGGTGATGCTGCTCGCTCAGGATCCTTCTCAGTATCCTAACCCTTATTCTTCTTTCTTCCTAAGAGATCTTTCAAATATCCCTTGCTTAGAAGATAGCTTATTTCTTTCCTTAGAGCGATGCAATCCTCAGTCATATGTCCGAAATCTTCATGGAAAGCACACCATTTTGATTTGTCTTTCCAATCGGCTTTTTGTTGATTCTTTCGAGGCCATCTAGCCTTATCCCCTAGACCCTGCATGGCATACATCAATTCAGGAATGTTAACAGAAAAGCAATATTCAGATAATTCAGGATACTCTTCAGGATCCTCATCTTCGACAGCATTCACTCTCTTGTTTTCATTTCTACCATATGGCTTAGGCCGATATGACTTGAATGAGGATTCTGACTTCCTGTTAGTTGACTCATAAGTGTTAGATGAGTTCATCCTTTCTTGCATCCTTCTGTCATCCTCCAACCGAATATATCTTAGGGCCCTGTTCCGAGCTTCATCCAAGTTCCTGCATGGGTTCATTACAAGATCTTGATAAAATTGAGAATCTTTTTGCAGCCCCATCTTGAAAGCTTGAACAGCTGTTGCAACATCAAGATGTGGGATGTCTAAGGATTCTCGGCTGAACTTGTTCACATAATCCCTAAGGGATTCCTGAGGCCCCTGTGTTATCCTGTAGAGATCACTTGTTAATTTTTCAAAGCTTCTACTACAAGAAAATTGACTATTAAATAAATTTACTAAGTGAGCAAAAGATGTAATCGAATGTGGAGGAACATTCAAGAGCTATTTCAAGGCTGATCCTGTCAAGGTTGAACCAAAACCCTTGCACAAGCATGCTTCCTTGAGATCCGGAGGGATAGGGTTAATCTCCATCCTTTCCCTATACTGAGCAATATGCTCCTCAGGATCCGTTGTTCCGTCATAGAGCTTCATGTTGGGGGTTTGGAATCTCTTTGGGATCTCAGCATCACAGATAGGATATGCAAAACGAGATATCTTGTGGCTGTCTTGGGACACTTCTGGGATTGGCTGGACCACCCCGGGTACACTAGATATCATGTCCTTCAACTTCTGAAGTTCCCTAGTAAGTGCTGATGTTACACCTGTATCCTGCAAAGATCCACTATTAGTAGCATGAGTGTTATTATTATTTGACACGTTACCTGTTGGAGGATTTTGCCCATATCCTGAAGCATATCCTGAGCTCCTTATGGTCGACATCCTGACCGAGGAGGGTATTTCAGGAGTATGATTCTGAGGAAGGCTGGGCACAATATTCCCCCTATTATCCTCAGTATATACAGCTGAACTGAAGTTCAACGTTCTGGGATGTAATGGAGTGACAATATCCTCAGCAGATCTGCTCGAGCCAGACTTCAGGAGTTGTATTTCCCTCAGTAACATTTGGTTTGTTTCCTGTTGCTGCCTCATTTGTTCCTGCACACTTCCAAATAAGGTTAAAATTTCATCGTTAGAAGCTAAAACAGGAGCAGAATCCTGAACACTGCGGGTAGGGATAATATCCTGAGGTCGTGTAGAGGCTGGCATCCTTGGAGGAGGTGGTGGAAGCACCGGACCGGTAGTAGCAGAGGTCATAGCAGACACAGTAGAGGAACTCATGTTTGATCTTGAGGCCATTATGGACAATGTGGCAAAAAGTTTTGAAAATAGGAAACCGATTAGCGATTTGACAAAAAAATTTAGTAAAGAGAGCACCACTTGCCCCACGGTGGGCGCCAAATTGTTTTGGTCAAAAATTACCGAGGCAATTAAGTGATCAAATTAGTAATGTGAGGTAGTGTGCTAGAAAGTGTATAGAAAATATGCTTGTTGAGTTGTTTAGAAAATCAGTATTCAGGATACGGCTCAGGATATTGAGCTGTATCTACGATCAAACAATGAGCAAACAATGAGCAAAAAGTAAAGGGAATGACACGAGATGTAGGAGGAAAGCCATTGATCAATCTAGATCGCCGGCATAAAACCTCGGGAGCTGACAATCGCAGCTGCCTTGTTCTTCTTATTACTTCAAACGTCAGGATACAGTGCAGGATATAGACCAGATCGCTAAGTGTTACAATAATTGTGTGAGAGTACAAATTGTGAGAGAGCAAGTGTTAGAGTGTAGCGAGTGTGATTGCAGTGAAATTGTTGTATCCTATTCGATCTGGTGTTACTCCTATTTATAGTAACGAAATACAAACAAATATCCCTATAAATCTGGGATGCTCCGAATATTCCACCACGAACGTTGTAGACCGAGTAATAAGGCTTCAACGTCTTTCTTTGAACGGTTTGGACCGAGTCTTCCGCGGAATAAGTCTTTGTGAACGTTGCTAGCTTCCAGCCCACGTACCTGCACATAATCCGTTAGTAATCCCGAGGATACCATTCAGGATGTACCAATATCCTGAATCAGCATCCCGGATGTAAACATATACTATATAACCAAGATATAAATCAAGATATTTTCCAGGATATGGGCTCAGAATTTCACCCATAACAAAGATAATGCAACCAAATCTTTTGTTGTGAGGTGTGATGGTTGAATCAATGAACAATATTAAGGATCACTCAGAAATGTAAAGAACAAGTGACATAATGATTTATACGAGGAAAAAGCCCTTGATCAAGAGTTGATCTCCGGCATAAAAACCTCGGGTGATGGAAACTACCAATCACCAACTCAGATTAAACAGAAAAGTAATACAACTCGGGATGATAGCAAGCTTGTTACAAGGATCACTAGAGTGTAAAGTGCAAAAATGAGTGTAATCGCCGAGCAAACTGTTGAGAGCTAATGAGAGCAGTTACAAGTGTGTGTGTTTAGCCAAAAATAGCCAAGTGTTCTAATCAAGCTCGCTATCCCCTTTTAAATTTAGAAAAATATCTAACTTAACCAACTATCCGCAATTCGTGCAAGTCTTCCACGACCTCCATAACGTTCATAATAGTCAAGCACGTGCGGAATAAAAAAGGAATATGCTCCAGGAACTTCGGTGAGACTTGGTCCATGCTCTCGTTCCTGCAAAACAAGTTTATGTACAAGGAAAACAATTGTTAGTAGTAGGATAACAACAGTGATCCTGAATCCTAATCCTGCGACACCTGCTGAGGATCCTTAATTCAAACAGAATTGAGGATCCATGATCCTGGTAGCACTTGAGGACCCGTGATCTTTAGGAATTGTAAAATCCTCCCCTAACAATTGCCCCAAAATATAAGGAGTAAAGTGTAAATTGTCGAGTTATATTTTCTTGTTCTTATCTGTAACCAACTAACGGATATATAGCCGTTGTAATCGAACTATCCATTGCCATCCTGACGTCATTTGAAGTGACATCCCTGCAAGATCATGATTATAAATTCAAGTTAGCGATAAGGGTCAATGTGCATTTAAATTCGAGCAAAACTCCCTTTAAATCCACATTAGAAGATCAATCAGGTATCTCTCTCTTCTCTCTTTCTCTTCATCTTCTTTCTCTATTCCTTCTTTCTTGATTATCATCCATGACCCAAAATGATGTTAAGATCTTCACCGGCTAAGGATCACCGTAAGGACAGCCCTCTAAAAAGCTAGGGAATCATCAAAGATTCTGTGAAGGAACGCTGCTGCTTTACTGATCCTGAGATCGACAGGATCCGACATTGCTTTCCGGCAAACACTGTTTTTAAACCATTTGATCCCACCATTCTGAGTGACTTTGTTTCTGAAACATGGGTTGCATTCCCAGTCACCCCTTTCTCAATAGGATACTCCTATCCTTTTCCTGATTTCACCCAAGCTTTCTTCTCCCTTACCGGCATATCCTACATCCAAGCGATACCAATGATGTGGAGGGTTTTGTATACCCTTGAAAGGATCATTGAGCACGAAGGTATTGATTTGGGAATGTCGGAGTTAGCCGAGATGTACAATATTGTAAGCCATGGATCCCATCGCTATCTGTTCAAACATAAACCAGGTGAAGAACACCCCATCCTCAAGACCACCAAGAATGACACCAAATGGAAGAAGCGATTCTTTTTCATCAGAAGGGATTCTATCCCTGATGGGAAGGATCTGCCAAGAAAGTGGGCCACCCACGGTAGGATAGAGGATCCTTTAGAAGGATCATAGGATAATCCTGTTTTAGTTGAGGATCACTAACATATTTCTGTTTCTTTTGTACAGCTATCTCTGTTTCGCACATTATTCCATCGCCTACCACCAAGGAGAGGATCGCTGCTTTCCAGAAACTTAGTCCTGCAAAAAGATTATTCCAAGCAAATACCCATGATTCTCAAGAAGTATCCTCAGGCTCTATTACGATGTCAAGTAAGTATCCATGTTTATATGCAATTAAATGCTTAAATTAAAATAAAATAAGGATACTTATCTGTTTTGGATTTGTAGGTGCTGGAAAATCTTCAAGATCTGCCTCCAGATTCAGTGTCACTGTTGTCCGATCCGCAAAGAAGAAGCCTGCTGCTAGTCCATCCGTCACGGTCCCCAAGGCAACCACTTCTAAAGGGAAGGGCGGAAAGAAAAGGAAGACTGCTGATACCCTTGAAGGTCTGCCTCTGATCCAGCATCAGTTCGAGGAATACGTTGCTGAGGTGAGAATAACTGATCCTTACATGTGATTCTTGAACATGATCCTTCCATACTGAGGGTAAGGGATCCTGAATTGTATTCTTTCCTTTGCAGAAATTTGCTGAAATCCAAGACTACGTAGGGAGTCTTGAAGAGGTTGAACGAAAGTGTCTGGACCTCCAAAAGATCATGCTGGCCAAGGATCAGAAGATTGCCTCCCTCGAAAAAGATGTCAATCTGGTGAAGAAGGAACTTGTCCTCGCTCATGCCATAGCTGATCAGGAAAAGTCTGAAATCATAGATGATGCTAAGGTCTCCGCTGCCATTGCTATGTATAAGACTAAGCTGCAGATGGCACAAGAAGCTCAGGATCCTGACTTTGACAAGAGCAACTGGGACATAGAGGGCTGGAAGGCTAGGTTGGCTGAGCTGGATGACGAAGAAGAGGCTGGTGAGGTCTTAGCAATCGAGGCTGGCAGCAGTGGGGTAAATGTGACAACTCGTATTTCAGAACCTTCTTTATACTTTCATGTAACGTATGTAAACACTGTGTGAGTATATGAACCTTGTGATTGATTAAATGTTATGTTGTTATGATTATGTGATAATGTGTATTGTATAGTATTAAGCCGATCGTACAACGCTATTCGAATCGCACAAGCCTTTGGGCTTAACTACCCTCGGCCCACTTCTCTTGAACTTGAACCGAATGGGCAGCCATGTTAAGGGTTCGGCCCACTTCACTATACGTATACACACTCTTAGAAAGTTGTTCTCACTTGTTGCAAAACAATCACATAACACACCCACAAACCCTAGCTCTTCTCTCTCTCTCACGAACTCGAAGGCAGCCGCACGCATCATCTAAGTTCATAGTGTTCGGATCAATTCTTGTTCCTTCTCTATTCGGTTAGTATATTAATTATTGTTGGATGGTTTATGATGTGCGTTGCATAGACTCGATATGTTGATGAGATATTGTTATGATTGTGTCGAATGATAATATTCTTGTTAATCGGATAAGTATGGTAACTCGGATATCATGTATTGTTTTATGATTTTATGATGATATGTTATATATATGCTCGACATGATGGATGATGCAATGATGTGATTGTTCGTATAATAGGTGATTGAGTATGAATGTATGTAATCGGCTGCCATGATGTTTACGTGTATGATGATTAATCGGCTGCCATGTCTTGTCTTCGGATTTGTTGTGTAATGAATCAGGATTAAATGATGCGAATGATGAGTAATGATTATAATGCATGTGTGATATATTGGAAATATAAACAATTGGATAAAGATCCTTTATGATTTTCGGCTAGTGTCATCCTAGATTTCATGTGCTACATGTGATTCTTAATTAATGTGAATGATAATGGCATGATAGGTCCAATGAGATAGAGAGGTGAAGATAGTTGTCGACCATTGTTGTTAAATTCGATGATAATCATGTGTGTATTCAACTTAGTAGATAACACTCATATTATTCCTGCAAATTGAATGATCTTGTTGTTGACTAGTAGGGTTAGAGGATCACGTGAACAAATCTGATCCATATGTTGAATGTGGTTGAATACTATGGGACCAATTAATTATAATATTCATACTTTTATTTCGGTTAGAGTTATGTAATAATTGATAAAATTCATAAATTGGAAACCATTGTATAATCATAACTGAATCGAATATTTGGAAACAATGTAACTAATATGCATGATATTCGGAAGTGTTAACTGATTTCATGAAATCTGGAATTTAAAAACTAATCGCACAAGGCATCTTGGTAGCACAAGATGCCCACTCGCACAAGAAGATCAGTCGCATAAGCAGATCTGGTCGCACAAGAGGCCCTGATCGCACAAGGGACCTCCAGTCGCACAAGGATGCTTGTTGTTATTTGGGCCGTAGACATAGGCTGGTTTGGACCGCACAAGATGGTTTGTCTGTTTGTTTGGGCCGTGACCATATTTGTAGTTTTGTTGGGTTTTTGATTTTGGGCCGGGTATTAGTGGGATTCAAAGCATGACTCGCACAAGGCCATTAGACTTGTGCGAGCTCAACTTCTTAATCGTACAAGTTAAATGTGTTTTAACTGTTGATCATGATGTTGTATGTTCACAATCCGTATGTGCTTCTCCTATGCTATCTATGTGATACTTATGTGCATTACTTGAGTCAAAACCTGACTTGTATGGTAACCCTATTAGGACGCGGTTGACCACTCATAGTTCAAGAAACCCTTTTGTGTATCTGTCGAGCAAACCAAGGTGAGTTCACACAGCCAAGGCATGGGATTCCCGGGTTGGGAATTGGGTTGGATTATTTGAAATGGATAACTACTCGTACTTACGCTATTGCTAGACTATAGACCATCGTCCTCAGGGTAGTCAGGACACTTACGTAAAACCTACGTAACTTAGTATCTACCATTGTCTCCCGGGTCGGGAGGACACTTACGTAAAACCTACGTAAACTAATACCTACTACTGTCTTCCGGGTCGGAAGGACACTTACGTAAATCCTACGTAAACCCCACACGTACCACTGTCCTCGGGGAAGGGCACTCACGTAAATCCTACGTGACCTTGTACGTATTCCTGTTCTCGGATTTAGAAGAACACATGGTTGCAAATAGTCTAGTAAGTACAAACATGGGAAGCCCCCATTAGTAAAGATAAACGTGGGAAACCCCCACTATTAGCACATACCTACATGGGAAGCCCCCACTAAATGCATATATGATTTGTTATAACGAACTTATTAACTGTGAACTCGCTCAACTAGTTGTTGACTCTCTGCTGCATGCCTTGCAGGACCTTAGGTACATTTGGAGCTTGTACAGGGAGGAGCAGGTCGTTGTGGGACATGGATCAATGATGCCATGCTATTTATCTAAACATTTGAATTTACATTTTTATTGGGTTTACATACTTATGCTTCCGCTACACACTTATTGATGTTTGGTTTTTGAAAACACCTTTCGTATTGATGAATGGCTTTTACTATTTACCTATATGTTCAATATGATTGGTGGCTTGATCCTGGTCAGTCACGCCTCCAAGCGGTGATACTCCGCGTGTGGATTTTGGGGGTGTGACAGTAAAGGATCATGTGGGTGATACCAGAGCTGGAGGTGCTGGTGAAGGTGATGGTGATGCAGCAAAGGTGTAAGCTGCAGGAATGGGCGATGATGGACATTTCTAGACGCAGCCGGAGCCCATTTTTTTAGGATTTGAAAGTTTTTGGTTATGATATTTTGGAACAATGTTGGGCTGTACTTTGAACAATAGTTTTTAGGATTATGGATCATGGATCCTAAGATAATAGGTAGGATAATAGGTGGTGGAGGGATCCTCTGTTTGGGGGATGAAGCCACTTGTTATCCTGCCATCTTTTATTTCCTGCACTTTTATGACATGTTAACAATGGACACCCTTTGCTAACCCAAGTGGACGCGCCACGGTTTGCTGGTAGAAGCTTGGGTTAGCAATTTCGACAACCTTTAAGGGTTTAACTTTTGATGAATAAATAAAACTTTAACTTTTTGGCTATTTCCTGTGTTGTTATCCTTGTGAATTCTTTATTTTTCAACTGTTGTTATGTATTTTGTTTGAATTTATAGAATAAAGGTTTAACAAATCATGTTTAAAAGTTTTAGGATATGATCAAGGATCAAATATCCTATAGTCGATAAATTCAGAAAAGTTATGCAACTTAAGGATCATTAATTCCGTTGTCAAAGGATAAGGGTCACTTATATAGATAATGAATAAAATCAAAGTGATCAAGGATCATACTTGAGAATCCAAGTTAGGATCCTAACCCTTTAACATTTATAATCAGGATAACCAACAGACAAACCTTAGTAAAAGGTAAGGATCAAGGATCCTTTGTTGTTTGGCTTCAAAAACCTGAAATAGAATACAACTTGGGATTAAGCCAATATAAGATAAAAGTTAGTAACTGGGGACAAGCCCAACAATTCTGGGGACAAGCCCAATATACTGGGGACAAGCCCAAAGGATAACTGGGGACAAGCCCAAAGGATAACTAGGGACAACCCAAAGGATAACTGGGGACAAGCCCAAAGGATAACTGGGGACAAGCCTAAAGGATAACTGGGGACAAGCCCAAAGGATCGTGTGTAAACTGGAGTATGGCCCTCACTGGCGACTATCCAAACTTAGTGACATGAAAATGCCAAAACCTTAGCTAATGTGAAAACGTTAGAAACCTTAGGAACGGATGTATGGTACGTCTACCATTATACGTAGGATCCCGGATACAGCCAGTACAATGAAATTGTCAGCCCCTAAAGCGAGTACTGGTCCCATTGCCATGAACTGTACCAGGATCATCGTGCGCTGCTGGCGATACTGGGGACAGGCCCAAAGAACTGGGGTCAAGCCCGAATAACTGGATACTTCTGTGGATACTCAATCCTTTGTTAAGGATACCTGAACCTTCAAAACTCAGAATCAAGTGAAAGGAGGATAGAGGATGCAGGATCCTTATCCTTATATAAGATAATTAAAAAATGAAATAGTTTGAGATTAGATCATTACCAAAATGAGGATCCTCTGCCCTGTAAGGATCCTTCAAGGATACTTGTCAGGTAAGGATCATGGCTCCTTATCACATGAAATATTTCTTCAAGTGGACAGCATTCCAAGCTCTTGGTAGCAAATCACCTTCCATTGTTAGCAATCGATATGCCCCATTTCCTGCTTCAGCTTCAATCAAATAGGGGCCTTCCCACTTTGGTGCTAACTTCCCATCAGCAGGATTGGTGGTGTTCTGAAATGCTTTCCTTAACACCATATCACCAACTTGGAATTTCCTGATCCTGACATTTTTGTTGTAGGCTCCAGCCATCCTTTGTTGATAACTAGCCATCCTTATCCTTGCCAAATCCCTGAGTTCTTCTACAGTATCCAAGTCTTGAACCAAGTTTTCAGCATTTTCTTCAGGATCACGAATGCTTGTTCTTGCAGTAGGAACCACCATCTCTGTAGGGATCACTGATTCTGCCCCAAATACCAAAGAAAATGGAGTTTGGCCAGTGGCATTCTTGGGAGTTGTCCTATCAGCCCATAGTACATAAGGTAGTTCTTCTGCCTACTTTCCTTTCTTAGATCTAAGCTTCTTCTTCAAATTGTTGATGATGATCTTGTTGGATGATTCTGCCTGACCATTAGCTTGTGGGTGGACTGGTGTTGATGTTATCATCTTAATCCCCCAGCTGTCACAAAAGTTAGTAGTTCTACTCCTAATAAATTGGGATCCATTATCACAAACAATTTCAGAAGGGATACCAAATCTAGTAATAATGTTTCTTTTAATAAAGGATATCACTTCCTTTTCTCTGGCTTGAGCAAAGGCTTCAGCCTCTAACCACTTGGAGAAGTAATCAGTAATAGCAAGCATGAATACTTTTCCACCAGGTGCCTTAGGAAGCTTACCAACTATATCCATTCCCCATCTCATGAATGACCAGGAAGAGGATATAGGATGCAAGAGCTCTGCTGGTTGGTGAAGGATATTACTATGTCTCTGACAAGGATCACACTTCTTGGCACATTCCACAGCATCCTTCTTCATAGTAGGCCAATAGTATCCTGTCCTCAGGATCCTTGAGAATAATGTCCTGCCCCCAGTGTGGTTTCCACAATCTCCTTCATGAAAATCGTTTAGGACTTCTTGAATTTCAGGATCCTCAATGCATCTTAGATATGGTCCTGCAAGAGAACGTTTATATAACATGTTATTCAATATTGTAAATTGAGATACCTTAATTTTGAAAGCCCTGGGGTTTTCTCCTGTAGGAATCTCTCCATGTTGAATGTATCTCATGATTGGAAGGATCCATGATCCTGAATGGGACTGTGTATAATCACTAGGGATAATAGAAGAATCCTCTCCTATCTCCATGGCCACATGATCCTCAATAGCAGGGGTCAGGATATGGATAATAGGGATCTTGATATCCTATGGAATCTTCAAAGATGATCCTAGATTGGCCAATGCATCGGCTTCTGCATTTTCTTCCCTTGGTACCTGTGTCAAACTAAAGGAAACAAAAGAGAGTGCCAATTCTTTGACTATCTCTAAATATTTGATTAGCTTTTCACCTTTAACAACATAGGATCCATTAAAGTGATTAGTAATTAACAATGAATCTACATGTACCTCAAGATACCTGATCCTCATATGCTTGGCAATTTGCAAACCAGCTATTAAGGCCTCATACTCAGCCTCATTATTAGTAGTTTGAAACTCACAAGCTATGGAGTGGTGTATTATGTCCCCCTGTGGCGATTTTAGTAGTATTCCAAGTGCTGTTCCTTTGACATTAGAAGCTCCATCAGTGAAGAGTATCCAAGGATCCTTAGTTTCTTCAAGCTGTTGAACTTCTAACTCAGCTTCCCTTTGCAAGTCACTACTGAAATCTGCCACAAAGTCAGCTAAGGCTTGGGATTTAATGGCAGTCCTTGGTTCATATCTTATATCATAAGCACTAAGCTTCACTGCCCACTTAGCCATCCTTCCTGACATTTCAGGTTTCCTGAGAACATTCTTAATTGGAAAATTAGTCTTGACAATAATGGCATGAGTTTCAAAATAATGTCTTAATTTAGTAGATGCCATAATTAATGCAAGGATAAGTTTTTCTAAATGTGAATATCTGGATTCAGCATCAAGTAAACTCTTACTCACATAATAAACAAGATGTTGTGTACCTTGGTGATCCTTAACAAGGACCGCACTTACTGCTTTTGAGGATACTGCTGGGTATAAGGATAATATATCATCTTTTTCTGGTTTCATCAAGGCAGGGGCTGAGGATAGGTAATCCTTAAGAGCTTTTAGAGCATTTTCATGCTTTTCAGTCCACTCAAATTTCTTGTTCTTCCTCATCATAAAACTCCTTGCATTTTTCTGAGGATTTGGATATGAATCTGTTTAAGGCTGCGATCCTGCCTGTCAATCTTTGCACATCCTTGGCGTTGGCAGGAGACTTGATATTCACAATAGCCTTAATTTGCTCTAGACTTGCTTCAATGCCCCTTTTTGTCACCATATAGCCTAGGAATTTACCTGCTTTAACACCAAAGTGACACTTGGAAGGATTTAGTTTCATATTAAATTTATCAAGGATATTGAATGCTTCCTCCAAGTCTCTAAGGTGATCCTCAGCTTTCTTGGACTTAACCACCATGTCATCTATATAGACTTCCATAGTGTGTCCAATTTGTTCCTTGAACATCATATTGACTAGCCTTTGATAAGTAGCACCTGCATTCCTTAGTCTAAATGGCATAACAATATAACAATATATACCAGTTGGGGTCATAAAGGCTGTATCCTCTTGATCAGATGGTTCCATCTGAATTTGTTGAAATCCAGATGAAGCATCCATAAAAGTCAACAACTCATGGCCCTCGGTAGCATCCACCATGGAGTCAATGTGGGGTAATGGGAAAGGATCCTTGGGACATGCCTTGTTTAAATCAGTAAAATCGACACATACCCTCCACTTTCCATTTTTCTTTTGAACAACTACCACATTGGCTAACCATCTTGGATACTTAACCTCTCTTATCATACCTGCCCGAAGTAGTTTGTCTTCCTCTTCCTGGATAATAGCATTCCTTTCAGGTGCAAACTTCCTCCTCTTCTGATGTATAGGCTTGAATGACCTGTCAATGCCAAGTTTATGAGTAATTATATCTTTAGGCAAAGGTAGATTTCCTCCTCCTAAGGAAGGATACTAGTTCTTGCTCAAAGTTGCTAAGGATCCCTGATCCTATGAAGACTATGGATTCAGGATCATGAGGATCCATAAGGATTTCTTTCACATCCTGTTCTCTTGCCTCCAAGACATCTCTTGGAGGATGCTTTAATTGCTATTGCTCCCTTGGTCTTGAGGCTGGCTTCATTGATGATGTGTAGCAATTCTTAGCTTCTTGTTGATCACTTTCAATTTTCACCACTCCCCACGGACTAGGAAGCTTTACACATTGATGATAGGTAGAGGGGACTGCCTTTGTTAGTGCATTAATGTCTATCCCCTTCGTCAATTCGAGCCGTAGCGAGAAACCGAAGAAATCAAGCTTTTATTGTAATATTTAGATAGAATTAGCAAGGTGGCATTTTGGTAATTAATGAGAAATCTCTTTAATTCCAAGGCCTATAAATAGGAGCTTTAGGTTTAAAGTTTAAGACTTTTGCTCATTTGGTGATTTAGGAGATTCAAGTCTAGAGAGAGAAAGTTCTCTCTACGTGATTCTTGTATTGTACACGTCATATCTTTCAATAGATTCACGGTTCTAGTACGTTATTGTGTGTTCGGTCACGCACGTTCACGGATTCCGTACGTCGAACGTTCGTTACGCAATCGAACGGTGTCAAAACCGGTCCTACAAGTGGTATCAGAGCTAGGAGCTCGATTGCACTGATCAAACACATTGATTCGTACCAGATTTCAGCGTTTTCAGATCCGAATTTCATCTATTTCTTCATTTTTTTCACTTTTATCACGTTTTTTACTGTTTTTCGTCAAATTGAACGGGTTTTTACGGTCCGAATTGGCTGATTTTTTGATATGTTGTGCGAAAACACCTGATCTATAATCCTACCAAATTTCAGATTCAAACTCCTAGCCGTTTAGGAGAAATCGAAGGTTTTCAATCCGATTTCACGTCAAAATTCAGATTTCGCTCGTATGAACTTTGGGGTTTCGCTCATTTGTCATCCTGATTTCGCTCATTTGATCAATCTTTGAGGTTTCGCTCATAGGTCACTTCTTAATTTCGCTCATCTGAACAAAAGTTGATTTCGCTCTTATGGCCATTTCGTAGTTTCGCTTATTCGGTCATTACCTGATTTCGCTCTTCTGAGCAAAAGACTGATTTCGCCTGAGTGTCTTGAACGTCGTGATTTCGCTTGAACAGACATATCTCATGTGAAATAATAATTCCGTGTGTCAGATGCATTAAAGTCTTAGCATAAAATAATAATTCATTTTAAGGTCCAATCGACATTCAGGTGGTGTATTTGTTGTCGGTTAAGTGAGGTGATACAAGGTTTAGATAAAAATTGAAGTTGGTCGGCCCAATCAGTGTATAATCATAAACTTTGACTGAATATAGTTCGGCCTAATCAAAATATTAAAGCAAGAATAGTTGTCGGCTGCATGTGAAGTTTTCAGAACTTAAAAGTCAAGAGGTCACGAGATTTGCACATTGTTTGAAGTGTCAGTTCATTTTAATGAAAAGTCAAATAAAACAAATTAAATAGATTGTTGATTGTTGGCCATTTGCAAAGTGTTTGCATGTGCTATTAGGTAATTTGTCAAGCATCGGATACTCGCACGAGCGAATCCACACTTGATCCACTGTCGCCTGATCTTTGCTATTCAATCGGATAGTCATTTGATTGTGTGATTTTTTTCGTATTATTTGAAAATTTGTCTTTGAAAATCTTTCAATAACGAAACATGGATTGTGAGTCGTATGGTGTTCAGAATCCAGCAGATATTGCACAGAAGAAATTTGATAGTTTTACGGGTATCAAGGGAGAGTCTATAAAAGAATTGATTGACCGATATTGCCATCTAGTTTTGGAGATGGGGAGATTGAAGATAACCAAGACTAATGAGGAATGGGTTGACAAGTTGGCAAATGTTTTACCGGGTGATATGTGGGGAACGTATTTGTTAACTTTGAGGAAAATATATTTAGACTTGAATTTGAGTTTGTTTATCGAGAAGATCGAAGCTCAAGAACTTGAATTCCAAAAGATTAGAAAAATTAAGTCTGTTGATGAAAAATTCGAACCTAAGAAAAATGTTCAAGTGGTAGAGGAGTAGGTTAAAGAAATTTCAGCTATCAAGGTTAAGAAGAAAACTGAAGCTGAAATGATGTCCGAGAAATGCTTAAACTGTGGAAAATCTGAATCAGACAATGCCAAACTCTTGAAGAATGTAGAGAGTTTGACATTGGAAATCAAGAATTTGAATGATGAGAAGAAATCTGATGATAAACAGATTCTTGAACTGCAGGAAAATTATGAAAGATTGAAATCTGAAAATGTCAAACTATTAAGTGATTTGGGCAGTTTGACATTGGAAAACAAAATTTTGAAAGAAAAGGAAAAAGATTTTGAAAATGAAAAATTGAAAATTGAAAAAGATTTTCAAAGTCAAATGAAGATTTTAGAAGATGAGAAATCTGCTATTTTTAAAAATAATCTTGAAAAACAGATTGAAATAAACTCTTATCTTCAGAAAATCATTCGGCTTGAAAATGAAGCTGAAAAAGCTCGGATTAAAATCTAAGAGCTCAAAGAAAAATTGAAAGGTTTTGAGACTTCGTCATCAACACCAGATTATCCATGTCCAAAACCGATCAATTCTGTTCCAATAAGTGACAATGTCACAAATTTTGACAAAGTCAAAATTGAGGATTGTGATGATAAACCTGATGATGAAAATGAGAAAAATGAGAAAAGAAAAATATTTTTGGAATTAAAAGAAAAATTTAAAAACACTGTTTTGCAATCTACTGAAATAGGTGAATGCTCAAAGCAAAAACCTGTTAAGAAGGTTGTAGAACATAAACAAAAAGTTAAAAATTCGAAAAAATTTCAAAACAACAATAAAAGCTCATCAGTTCAGTCATCCAATAATTATGCAAAATCACAAAAATTGAAAAGTCAAAACTCACAAAAAGTTGGTAATAAGTGGTGCAGGTTTGACCACAGTGCTCAAGCGTCAAATCAAGCTTATAGGAGAAGTCATGAGTACTACAAATCAAATCAGTGTTATGATTTGAGTGTTTGGATTGATAGTGGAGATTGGTATGATAACAGGGTGTGTTACAACTGTGGTTTTCAAGGACACATTGCTGTTAACTGCCAGAGACAGAGATTTGAGACAAGAAGATGTTATGAATGCCAAATCAAAGGTCACATTGCCAGAAATTGCCCAATGAGATCAATGGAAAGATTGAGGGCTGAATCTCAGAAAAAGATAAAGAAATCAGTCAAGGTCGAAGAAAAGCCCAAAGAACAGAAGGTGAAAGAACATAAAATGAAGCTTTCAAAAGGGCAAAAAGACAGACTGAGAAAGAAAAGGAAGAAAGCACGAGAGTATCTCGAAAGGATTTTGTCCTCGGATACAACAAGAAAATCAGATAAAAGTTCTGATAAATCGTCTTGCTCTTCAAAGAATGACAAATCAAGCAAAACGAATTCATCAGATGCAAATCTGAGGACAGAATGGAGAGTGAAGAAAGGAAATGTTCTTGGCGATGAATCTGGGTTATCTAAGTCAGATGAGCCACATTCTGGTGATGATTCTGATTCGTCAAAATCAGAGGAGCCACAAGTTGAGTTCAAAAGTGAAAATTCAGTTCCGCCAATGGATGACACAAACTTTCCACCATTGCGAACTGAAAATTTTAAACAAAAAGTTGGTAAAGTGAAAAGTTCGAATCAATTCTATTCTGAAAAGAAAGAATTTGATGTTGAAAAGGCTTTTAATAGCAAAGTAAAAAATATTTTTGGAAAGATGGTTGAGGGTAAGGTAAAAGGAGTTAAAGAATTTTATGAATAAAAAAGGTATGTTCAAAACACCCAAGGACTGTCAGGCTTGGGTGAATCTCTTTAACTGAAAAACCTGACTTGCCGGAACTCCCAGGTTGGTAATTGGGGAGTAGGAATCGGCATCTTTCTTGAGAAATTCACAGGTTGGTAACTGTGATATTTCGACTTACAAGTGGTTAATCAAGGACATTAAGTTGTACTTGATTTAACTATCTTACAAGTGGTAATTGTTTTTGTGAAAAACCTACAAGTGATTGAAAGGACAATGTGATGAAAAGTGGATGTCAAGTGGATGGCGAATTGAAGCGATTCGATATCATGTTGTCACTTTATCTGTATAGTTTGTTTTCAAATTTTTTTCAGAAAATCAAAATTGAAACATATTTTGATTTTAGGGGGAGAAAAATTTTTAAAAAATTAGAAAATTTGAAAATGCCAAAAACATTGAAAAATTCAAAATGAGTTTTGTTGTGAAAAAGAGGAAATGATAGTAGATCAGTTGGACTGTCACATCATGCTAAAGAAATGAAATGTCAAATGTGATAAACGGTCTCACTAAAGATGTGACGATAGGCTCAGCTAGACTAGTAGATTTGCGATAATGATACAAACTTAAATGAAAAAGCCTAGTTCTAATGGGAAACATGGTCAAAAGCATAGTACTTAGTTTTTGTCCTTCTAGATTGTGTGCCTACTCAGTAATCGCTGATTGTCGAAAGACATAAAACTGGTTAAGTCTGTGAACTTTCACAACTTTGCTAAAAAGTCGCTGTGATTGTGCATTTCATTTTGCCAAGATTTAAACTTGTTTTATTTCTTTATTTTGTTTAAGCATTGGACATCCTCTGCGTATACGTGAGTATCGACCTGGATGTTGTTGCCTAAACATTCTGCTTTATTTTCTTTGGTGTTTCGTTTAAGCTTTGGATCACCTCTGTGTATACGAGAGTATTGACCTGGTGGTTAAAGCCTAAACAACTTCAACTTGTTTTATTTTTCTTATTTTGTTTAAACATTGGACTTTCTCTGCGTATACGGAAGTATCGACCTGATTGTTAATGTTTAAACATTCTGCATTATTTTTGCACAAATCACAGTTGATCAAAGTTTAAAGGCATTACTTGAGTCTGTGTATTGCATGATGAGGGGATATGCTGAGATCGTGGGGTCCATAAGAACTTAGTGCATAATTAATATACCTTAACGTATCGGTAAGCATTTCGAAAGTTTTAGATTGAGCTTAAGAGGACAAATATATCGTCAATCAACGTGAATTGTTTAGAACTTAAAATGTCTAAAGCTTAACGGTGCTTGTGATTTGTCTCAAAAACTGATATGATCCTCTTTCGCAAACTCACAAAAATAGTGTTTGTACATATTTCATTTCTGCATCTAATTTCTGTTATTGCATTTATGTTTCATATTATTGAAAAAATCCAAAAAGATTTTCGACAACTGATGTTGAAAAGCTGATATTCAAAATCTCAAAGGCTAAACAAGATGAACAATTGGTTTGGTTAAGATGATGAGAAGTTGGAAAATAATCCTCAAATGTTTAGATGATTCATTAATTTGAATCACAATATTCTGTGTTATATGTTTGAGAATTTTTGAGTGAATTCTTTTAGAGTCAAAATTATTTTGTCTTACGAGAGTTTGAGATGTGTAGGTTTCTGATTCTATTGCTACGGAAAGCCAGGCGTCGATCCTAAAAGCACGGAAGCTTGACGAAAGGGGGAGCCTGAAGAAAAAAGAGTCTAAGAAGAAGGGGAGCAACGGAAGCTCGAAGACAGATCCACGGGGATTCTGTTCGAAAAAGAGAAAGACAAGACGCTACGAGATTGACAGCGGCAATATCCAAGGGGGAGATTGTTAGTGCATTAATGTCTATCGCCTTCGTCAATTCGAGCCGTAGCGAGAAACCGAAGAAATCAAGCTTTTATTGTAATATTTAGATAGAATTAGCAAGGTGGCATTTTGGTAATTAATGAGAAATCTCATTAATTCCAAGGCCTATAAATAGGAGTTTTAGGTTTTAGGTTTAAAGTTTAAGACTTTTGCTCATTTGGTGATTTAGGAAATTCAAGTCTAGAGAGAGAAAGTTCTCTCTACGTGATTCTTGTATTGTACACGTCATATCTTTCAATAGATTCACGGTTCTAGTACGTTATTGTGTGTTCGGTCACGCACGTTCACGGATTCCGTACGTCGAACGTTCGTTACGCAATCGAACGGTGTCAAAACCGGTCCTACAGCCTTCATGTCATGTATCCATGGCCTGCCAAGGATAACATTACAACAAGATAGGCAATCTATAATACAAAACTTTTGATAAGAGTGAAGTCCTTCAATATAGATGGGGAGTTTGATGTCCCCCAATGTATTCTTGGTTTCTCCGCTGAATCCCACAAGAACTGAGGATCTTGGGACAATGTCTGATTCAGGAATATTCATCTTCTTGAGGACATCAAGCTGAATGATGTTTACTGAGCTTCCTCCATCTATCAGGATCCTGCGAACAAAATGGTTAGAAATAAACAGAGTAATAACAAGACCATCATGATGAGGATCCTGAACATCAAGACGATCATCCTCATCAAAAGTTATGATTTTATCCTTGGTAACAGTGGAGGTCCGGATGGGTCTGTCTTCATTATCCATCTTGGTCTCCTTGGCATGTCTTTTGGCTGCTGAAAAAGAAGTACCACAAATGTCTGATCCACCGGATATGAAGTTTATAACTTGTGCATCTGCTGGAGGAGCAGGAGCCTTTTCTGGGATCCTTTCAGGATCCTGGATCCTTGACTTCTTTCGTCCCAAAAGTTCCTTCAAGTGCCCCTTGCTTAACAAGTAACCAATTTCTTTTCTAAGTGCAATACACTCTTCAGTGAGATGCCCAAAATCCTCATGATAGGCACACCACTTGGACTTGTCCTTTATAGCAGCCGGTTTATCACTTTTCCTTGGCCATCTTGCTTTCTCACCTAGATTTTGCATTGCAAGAATTAGTTCATTGTTATCAACAGAAAAACAGTATTCAGAAATGGGAGGATAATCCTCATCATCCTCTTCCTGTTCCACTACATGCACATTCTGGTTATCGGACTTGTTGTAAGGCTTGGACTTGTTGTTCCTGAAGTAGGATCCTTGTTTCTCCTGTCTTGAGGATCCTGTCAGTCTGTCCTGGATCCTTTTATCATCCTCTAATCGGATGAATCTAAGGGCCCTGGTTCTTACTTCATCAAGATTCCTGCAAGGGGTCATGACAAGATCATCATAGAATAATGAATCCCTAAGCAAACCCATTTTAAAGGCTTCTATAACCGTAGCAATATCCAGGTTAGGAATGTCTAAGGATTCTTTACTAAACTTAGTGATATAATCTCTAAGTGATTCATTTTGACCTTGTGTTACCCTATAAAGATCACTAGTTAAACGTTCAAATTTTCTGCTACAAGAGAATTGACTATTAAACAGATTAACTAGATTAGCAAACGAAGTAATAGAGTAAGGAGGAAGACTTAACAGCCATTTAAGAGCTGATCCTATGAGGGTGGATCCAAAACCCTTGCATAGACATGCTTCTTTTAGCCTCTCAGGAATCGGATTGATCTCCATCATCTCCCTGTATTGAGCTACATGCTCCTCTGGATCCGTTGAACCATCATACAGCTTCACGGATGGTATCTGAAACCTTTTGGGTACCTCAGCATAACATAAAGGTGGTGCAAAACGAGATATCCTATGGCTACCGTCTGCAATCTCAGGAATGGGCTTGACCACTCCTGGAACACTGGATATCATATCCTTCAATTTCTGTAATTCTCTAGCCATAGCCTGGTTGATACCTGTATCCTGCATAGAGCCATGGTTAGTGTTATAAGAATTATTAAAAGTGTTACCTCCTAGAGGATTCAAGTTTGGAATTCCAGATGTGAATCCATGTTGACAGGATTCTGGTATGATTGAAGGGCCAGAAGAAGCAATGGTCTGCATTGGAATGAAGTCTCCTTGATGAACATCTGTGCTTGGGGGTTGTGCACTTCTCGAGAATCCTTGATCTTTAAAGACGTTGGATCCTTGAACCTGAAAGGAGGATCCTTGAACCTGGGAGGATCCTTGAGGTTGAAAGGAGGATCCTTGAACCTGGGAGGATCCTGGAGGCTGAAAGGAGGATCCTTAAACCTGGGAGGATCCTGGAGGCTGAAAGGAGGATCCTTGAACCTGGGAGGATCCTTGAGGTTGAAAGGATCCTTGAGCTGGCTGTATCTCCATGTATCCTCCTGAACTGGCGAAGGATCCTTGATGCTGAACAGAGGCTCCGGAAGGTTGAAAGTAAGATCCTAGAGCCTGAGACATTGTTGTTATTCCATAACGCCTTCCTGGCAATCCACCTAAGTATTGGACATCTGGAGCTGCTGAATGCTGGGAGGTTATGACCGGAGTGTCGAAATTCAGCGATCTGGGCATCAATGGGGAATGATCCTCCACTGATCTCTTCTGTTTCTTGATATCACCTATCTCCATGAGGATCCTTTCGTTGGTTTTATCCTGCTCTTGCATGCGATCCCTCATCTGCAAAATCAAAGCAAAAAGATCACTAGTAGTAGGATTAGAAGAAACAGAAGAAGTTGGTGGTTTTGAAAAAATAGGGCTTGGTCTCTTTGCAGCATTCTCAGCATTCTTCTGAGATCCAGAAGGTGGTGGAGGCAAAGGTGGAACACCTTGTGAAGAACTCATTGCCGGCATTGAACTTGAAGTGTTCTTCGCTGAGGAAGCCATTTGCTTGGTTGTAACGAACCGAAATGATCACAAAGACAAGAATTTCTTAGGAATGAAGCACCAATTGCCCCACGGTGGGCGCCAAACAGTTTTGGTCAAAAATCAAGCAAAGATAATGCAACCAAATCTTTTGTTGTGAGGTGTGATGCTTGAATCAATGAACAATATTAAGGATCACTCAGAAATGTAAAGAACAAGTGACACAATGATTTATACGAGGAAAAAGCCCTTGATCAAGAGTTGATCTCCGGCATAAAAAACCTCGGGTGATGGAAACTACCGATCACCAACTCAGATTAAACAGAAAAGTAATACAACTCGGGATGATAGCAAGCTTGTTACAAGGATCACTAGAGTGTAAAGTGCAAAAATGAGTGTAATCGCCGAGCAAACTGTTGAGAGCTAATGAGAGCAGTTACGAGTGTGTGTGTTTAGCCAAAAATAGCCAAGTGTTCTAATTAAGCTCGCTATCCCCTTTTAAATTTAGAAAATATCTAACTTAACCAACTATCCGCAATTCGTGCAAGTCTTCCATAACCTCCATAACGTTCATAATAGTCAAGCACGTGCGGAATAAAAAAGGAATATGCTCCAGGAACTTCGGTGAGACTTGGTCCATGCTCTCGTTCCTGCAAAACAAGTTTACGTACAAGGAAAACAATTGTTAGTAGTAGGATAACAACAGTGATCCTGAATCCTGATCCTGCGACACCTGCTGAGGATCCTTAATTGAAACAGAATTGAGGATCCATGATCCTGGTAGCACTTGAGGACCCGTGATCCTTAGGAATTGTAAAATCATCCCCTAACACCCTTAAAGCCCTCAAGGATTACCTATCTCCTGCACCAGCTTTGATGAAACCAGAAAATGGAGAATCATTTTCCTTATACTTAGCTGTTTCAGCTAAGGCAGTAAGTGCGGTCCTAAGGATCATGAAGGCTATCAACATCCGGTATACTATGTAAGTAAAAGTCTACTTGATGCTGAGGCCAGGTATTCTCATTTAGAGAAACCTATTCTTGCTTTGATTATGGCTTCTACTAAACTCATGCATTATTTTAAAACTCACCCTATTATTGTCAAAACTAATTTTCCTATTAAGAATGTCCTCAGGAAGCCTGAAATGTCAGGAAGGATGGCAAAGTGGGCAGTCAAACTTAGTGTATACGACATCAAGTATGAACCTAGGACTGCCATCAAGTCCCAAGCCTTAGCTGACTTTGTGGCTAATTTCAGTAGTGATCTACAAAGGGAAGCTGAATTGGAAGTTCAATAACTTGAGGAGACCAAGGATCCTTGGACACTCTTCACAGATGGGGCTTCAAATGTCAAAGGAACTGGACTAGGCTTACTAGTAAAATCGCCACAAGGGGACATTATACCCCAATCAATTGCTTGTGAATTTCAAACCACCAATAATGAGGCAGAGTATGAGGTCTTGATAGCAGGTTTGCAATTAGCCAAGCATATGAGGATCCGATATCTTAAAGTGTACGTAGATTCTCTATTAATTACTAATCATTATAATGGTTCTTACACTATCAAAGGTGAAAAACTAATCAAATACTTAGAGATAGTCAGGAAACTGGCAGATTCTTTTGCTTTTTTCAGTTTAACATTGGTACCTAGGGAGGAAAATGCAGAAGCTGATGCTCTAGCTAATCTTGGATCATCACTGAAGATATTACCTATTATTCATATTCTAGCCTCTGCAATTGAGGATAACGTAGCCATGGAGATAGTGGAAGATTATGCAATTGTACCCAGTGATGGTGTACAATCAAGTTCAGGATCCTGGATCCTTCCGATTCTGAGATATATTCAGAATGGAGAAATTCCTGTTGGAGAAAATCCTAGAGGCTTCAAAATTAAGGTATCTCAATTCACATTATTAAATAACATCTTATATAAAAGGTCTCTTGCAGGTCCATATTTAAGATGCATCGAGGATCCAGAGATTCAAGAAGTTTTGAAGGATTTCCATGAAGGAGATTGTGGGAATCACACTGGGGGCAGAGCACTATTTTCAAGGATTCTCAGAACTGGATATTATTGGCCCACAATGAAGAAGGATGCTGTAGAATATGCAAAGAGATGTCATGCTTGCCAAAGACACAGTAATATTCTACATCAACCAGCAGAACCTCTGCATCCTATATCCTCATCTCGGCCATTCATGAGATGGGGAATTGACATAGTTGGCAAGCTTCCTAAGGCACCAGGAGGGAAAGTATTCATGTTAGCCATGACTGATTATTTCTCTAAGTGGATAGAAGCAGAAGCCTTTGCACAAGTCAGAGAAAAAGAAGTTATATCCTTTATTAAGAGAAATATCATTACTTGATTTGGAATACCTTTCGAAATTGTTTGTGACAATGGATCCCAATTCATTGGGAGTCGAACTACTCACTTTTGTGACAGTTGGGGGATTAGGATGATAACATCAACACCAGTCCACCCATAAGCTAATGGCCAGGCAGAATCATCCAATAAGATAATCATCAACAACTTGAAGAAGAAGTTTGGATCCAAGAAAGGGAAATGGACAGAAGAGTTACCATATGTCTTATGGGCTGATAGAACAACTCCCAAGAATGCTACGGGTCAAACTCCATTCTCCCTAGTTTTTGGAGCAGAATCGGTGATCCCTACAGAAATGGTAGTCCCCACAGCAAGAACAAGCATCCGTGATCCTGAAGGAAATGCTGAAAGCTTAGTTCAAGACCTGGATACCATAGAAGAACTCAGGGATTTGGCAAGGATAAGGTTAGCTAGCTATCAACAAAGCGTGGCTGGAGCTGTTTTGGTCAAAAATCAGGCTAAGATAATGTAACCAAATCTTTGTTGTGAGGAATGATGCTCGAATCAATGAACAATGTTAAGGATAACTCAGAAATGTAACGAACAAGTGACACAAGGATTTATACAAGGAAAAAGCCCTTGATCAAGAGTTGATCTTCGGCATAAAAAACCTCGGGTGATGGAAACTACCGATCACCAACTAAGATGAATCAAAAGAAGTTTACAACTCGGGATGATAACAAGCTTGTTACAAGGATCACTAATGTGCAATGTGCAAAAATGTATGAAATCGCCAAGTAGTGTTTGAGAGCTGATTGAGAGCTGTTACGAGAGTGTGTGTATTTGCTAAAATTAGCCAAGTGTTCTAACTCAAGCTTGTTATCCCCATTTTAAATTAGAAATAACTAGACTAACTAACTATCCGCAAATTGTGCAATCTCCCCACGATCTCCATAACGTCCACAAGAGCTAAGCACGTGCGAAATATTGAGGGAATATGCTCCAGGAATTTCGATGATACTCGGTCCATGCCTTTGCTGCTGCAAAACAAGCTTACGTACAATGAAGAAAATCGTTAGTATTAGGATAACAATAAGGATCCTGAATCCTGATCCTGTAACACCTACTGAGGATCCTTAATTCAAACAGAATTGAGGGTCCATGATCCTGGCAGCACTTGAGGATCCGTGATCCTTAGGATTGGAAAATCCTCCCCTAACAATTGCCCCCAAAATATAAGGAGTAAAGTGTAAATTGTCGAGTTATATTTTCTTGATCTTATCTGCAACAAACTAACGGATATATAGCCATTAGGATTGAACTATCCGTTGCAGATCGTACGTCACTTGAAGCGACATCCCTGCAAAATCATCATTATAAATTCAAGTTAGAGATAAGGATTCGGAAGCATTTAAATTCGTGCGTTTCACCCTTTAAATCCTCATTCGAAGATCAAGCAGGTACTTCTCTCTCCTTTCTCTATTCACATTCTTACTATGTTTCTTCTTTCTTCATCGTCTCCCATGGCCAAGAGGGTTTTAAGATCCTCACCAGCTAAGGATCACCCAAAAGATAGTCCCCTAAAGAGCCAGGGAATCATCATAGATTCTCCGAAAGAGCGTTGCTATTTTACCGATCCGGAGATTGACCGGATCCGTCACTACTTTCCGGCAAACTCTGTCTTCAAGCCTTTTGACCCTACCGCCTTGAGAGACTTCGTTTCTGAAACTTGGGTGGCTTTTCCAGTTACCCCATTTCTGATAGGATACTCCTATCCTTTTCCTGCTTTTACCCAATCTTTCTTCTCCCTTACCGGCATATCCTATGTCCAGGCCATGCCAATGATGTGGAGGGTTTTGTATACCCTAGAAAGGATCATTGAGCAGGAGGATATAGAGTTAGGGATGTCTGAACTTTCTAAATTGTACAACCTTGTGAGCAATGGTTCACATCGCTTTCTATTCAAACACAAACCCGGTGAACCTCATCCAATCCTGAAAACCACCAAGAATGACACCAGCTGGAAGAAGCGTTTTTTCTTTGTCAGGAGGGATTCTATCCCGGATGGGAAGGATCTCCCCAGAAAATGGGCCACCCACGGTAGGATAGAGGATCCTTATAGAAGGATCATAGGATAACCATGTTCCTGTAAGGACAACTGATCTCTTCTTGTTATTTTGCAGCTATCTCTGTCTCTCATATCATTTCATCACCTGCAACGGAGGAGAGGATCACCGCTTTCTGGAATCTTGATCCTGCAACAAGATCATTCCAAGCAATCACCAAGGATTCTCAAGAAGTATCCTCAGGCTCAGTCACAATGTCAAGTAAGTATCCATGTTTATATGTAATTAAACGTTTAAATGAAAATAAAATAAGAATACTTATCTGTTATTTTGGATTGACAGGCGTTGGAAAATCCTCAAAGTCAGCCACCCGCTTCAGTGTCACTGATCTCAGCACTGTGGCTCCCCGTTTCTGAAAAAAGAAAACTGCTGCTAGCCCAAGTACCATAGTCCCCAAGCCTGTCACCTCCAAAGGGGGAAAGAAGAGGAAGGCCTCTGAGGCTGACAATCTTGAAGGCCTGCCCCTCATCCGTCACCAATTTCAGGAATACTTTGCTGACGTAAGGATCACTGACTCTGACTGATGATTCTTGTTAGGGGTGGATTTCTAAATGACCTGTGATTCTCAATTACTGTTGGGTTTAGTGATCCTCACTTCTGTCTGAAGTAGTGATCCTCAGAAGTGTTGCAGGATCAGGATCATGGATAACTATAAGGATCCCTGTACTAACGATTGTCTACTTTGAATTCGTAATTGTTTTGCAGGAGTATCAACTTGGACTTGGTCTTGGCGATATTCCTGGAGAATATTCTGAGTCTATTCCGCACGTGCTTGGCCAGAAATGGACGTTGTGGAGTCGTGGAGGACTTGCACCATTTGCGGACACTTAGTTAGGCTAGATATTTTCTAATTTTAAGGGGGTAGCGAGCTATTTTTTAGACACTTTGCTATTTTCGGCTGCACACACACTCATACAACTACTCTCATCAGCTCTCGCTAACACACTTGGCGATTATACACATTTTCTACACAAAACACTATAGTGATCCTTGTACTTAGCTCGCTATCATCCGAAGTTGTAATACATTTCTTGTTTAATTTGAGTTGGTGATCGGTAGTTTCCATCACCCGAGGTTTTTTATGCCGGAGATCATTCGTTGATCAAGGGCTTTTTCCTCATATAAATCTTCGTGTCACTCGTTCATTACACTTCATAGTGATCCTTATTGTTGTTCATCAATTCAAGCATCATACCTCATAACAGAAAGTTTGGTTACATTGTCATTGCTTGATTTTTGACCAAAACAGTTTGGCGCCCATCGTGGGGCAATTGGTGCTTTATTCCTAGAAAGATTCGTATTTTCGTGGTTATTTCGGTTCGCTACAATCAAACAGATGGCTTCCTCAGTGAAGAATACTTCAAGTTTGATGCCCTCATTCAGTTCTTCACAAGGCGTTCCTCCTTTGCCTCCACCACCTTCTGGATCCCAGAAGAATGCTGAGAATGCTGCGAAGAGGCCAACTCCTATTTTCCAAAAACCACCTACTTCTTCTGTTTCAACTAATCCTACTACTAATGATCTTTATGCCCTGATTTTGCAGATGAGGAATCATGCACAAGAGCAGGATAAAACCAGCGAAAGGATCCTCCGGGAGATCGATGAAATCAAGAAACAGAAGAAATCAGTGGAGGATCACTCCCCTCTGATGCCAAGGTCGCTGAACTTCGACACTCCGGTCATAACTTCCCAACACTCAGCAGTTTCGGACGTGCAATACTTGGGTGAACTACCAGGAAGGCGTTATGGAACAACAACAATGAGTCAGGAATTTGGCTCTTACTTCCAGCCATCAGGATCCCCCTCTCAGCATCAGGGATACTTCACGTCAGGAGGATATGTGGGAATGCATGCAGTCCAAGGATCCTCCCAGATTCCAGGATCCTCTTTGGTCCCAGGATCCTCTCTGGTCCCAGGATTCTACCTTGTTCAAGGATCCTCCCTGGTTCCAGGATCCTTTCACGTTCAAGGATCATCTCAATTCCAAGGATCCAACCTCCCTCAAAATCAAGGATCCTTGAGAAGTATGCAGCCTCAGAACTCGGACGTTCATCAAGGAGACTTCATACCAATGCAGACCATTGCCTCCTCTGGTCCTTCAATCATGCCAGAGTCTCGACAAGATGGATTCACATCCACGATTCCAAACTCGAATCTTGTGGGAGGTAACACTTTTAATAATTTATATAACACTAACCATGGCTTTATGCAGGATACAGGTATCAATCAGGCCATGGCTAGGGAGCTACAGAAGCTAAAGGATATGATATCCAGTGTACCAGGAGTGGTTAAACCCATTCCTGAGATTGCGGATGGTAGCCATAGGATATCTCGTTTTGCACCACCTTTATGTGATGCTGAGATACCTAAAAGATTCCAGATACCATCAATGAAGCTATACGATGGTTCAACGGATCCAGAAGAGCATGTAGCTCAGTACAGGGAGAGGATGGAGATCAATCCAATTCCTGAAAGGTTGAAAGAAGCATGTATATGCAAGGGGGTTGGATCCACACTTACAGGATCTGCTCTTAAATGGCTGCTAAGTCTTCCCCCTTACTCTATTACTTCATTTGCTAATTTAGTTAACTTGTTCAATAGTCAATTCTCTTGTAGTAGAAAGTTTGAACGATTAACTAGTGATTTATATAGGGTAACACAAGGTCAAAATGAATCACTTAGAGATTATATCACTAAGTTTAGTAAAGAATCCTTAGATATTCCTAATTTGGATATTGCTACGGCGGTAGAAGCCTTTAAAATGGGATTGCTTAGGGATTCATTATTCTATGACGATCTTGTTATGACACCTTGCAGGAATCTTGATGAAGTAAGGACTAGGGCCCTTAGGTTCATCCGCCTAGAGGATGACAAAATGATCTAGGACAGATTGACAGGATCCTCAAAACAGGATAAACAAGGATCCTACTTCAGGAACAACAAATCCAAGTCCTACAACAGATCTGATAACCAGAATGTGCACGCAGTGGAACAAGAAGAGAATGATGAGGATTATCCTCCTATTTCTGAATATTGTTTTTCTGTTGATAACAATGAACTAATCCTTGCAATGCAGAATCTAGGTAAGAAAGCTAGGTGGCTAAGGAAAAGTGATAAACCAGCTGCTACAAAGGATAAATCCAAGTGGTGTGCATATCATGAGGATTTTGGGCATCTCACTGAAGAGTATATTGCACTTAGAAAGGAAATTGGTTACTTGTTGAGCAAGGGGCATTTAAAGGAACTCTTGGGACGAAAGAAGTCAAGAACCCAGGATCCTGAAAGGATCCCAGAAAAGGCTCCTGCTCCTCCAGCAGATGCACAAGTCATAAATTTCATATCCGGTGGATCAGACATCTGTGGTACATCCTTTTCAGCAGCAAAAAGACACGCTAAGGAAACCAAGATGGATAATGGAGACAGACCCGTCCGGACCTCCGTTGTCACCCAGGATAAAGTCATTACTTTTGATGAGGATGATCGTGTTGACATCCAGGATCCTCATCATGACGGTCTTGTAATTACATTGTTTATTTCTAACCACTTTGTTCGCAGGATCCTTATAGATGGAGGAAGCTCTGTGAACATCTTTCAGCTGGATGTTCTTAAGAAAATGAATATCCCAGAGTCTGATATTATCCCAAGATCCTCGGTACTTGTGGGATTCAGTGGGGAAACAAAGAATACATTGGGGGACATCAAACTCCCAATCTATATTGAAGGATTGCATTCTTATCAAAAGTTTTGTGTTATTGATTGCTTGTCGTGTTGTAATGTTATCCTTGGCAGGCCATGGATACATGATATGAAGGCAGTCCCGTCAACCTATCATCAGTGTGTAAAGCTTCCAAGTCCATGGGGAGTGGTGAAATTGAGAGTGATCAACAGGAGGCTAAGAATTGCTATACCTCATCAATGAAACCAGCCTCAAGACCAAGGGAGCAATAGCAATTAAAGTATCCTTCAAGAGATGTCTTGGAGGCAAGAGAACAGGATTTGAAAGAAATCCTCATGGATCCTGATGATCCTGAATCCAAGATCTCCATAGGGTCAGTGATCCTTAGCGATATTGAACGGGAGCTAGTATCCTTTCTCAAAAGAAGGAAAACCACCTTTGCCTGGAAACATGAAGACATGACAGGTATATCTAAAGATATAATTACTCACAAACTTGGCATTGACAGGTCATTCAAGCCGATTCATCAAAAGAGGAGGAAGTTTGCACCTGAAAGAGATGCTATTATCCAGGAAGAGGTAGATAAGCTACTTCGAGTAGGTATGATTAGAGAGGTTAAGTATCCAAGATGGTTAGCCAATGTGGTTGTTGTTCAAAAGAAAAATGGAAAGTAGAGGGTATGCGTCGATTTTACAGATTTAAACAAGGCATGTCCCAAGGATCCTTTCCCATTACCCCACATTGACTCCATGGTGGATGCTACCGCGGGTCATGAGTTGTTAACCTTTATGGATGCTTCATCTGGATTTCAACAAATTCAGATGGAACCATCCGATCAAGAGGATACAGCCTTTATGACCCCAACTGGTATATACTGTTATATTGCTATGCCATTTGGATTAAGGAATGCAGGTGCTACTTATCAAAGGCTAGTCAATATGATGTTCAAGGAACAAATTGGACACACTATGGAAGTCTATATTGATGACATGGTGGTTAAGTCCAAGAAAGCTGAGGATCATCTTAAACACTTGGAGGAAGCGTTCAATATCCTTGATAAATATAATATGAAACTTAATCCTTCTAAGTGTCATTTTGGTGTAAAGGCAGGTAAATTCTTATGATATATGGTGACAAAGAGGGGCATTGAAGCAAGTCCAGAGCAAATTAAGGCTATTGTGAATATCAAATCGCCTACCAATGCTAAGGATGTGCAAAGGTTGACTGGCAGGATCACAGCCTTGAACATATTCATATCCAAATCCTCAGAAAAGTGCAAGGAGTTCTATGACATCCTGAGGAAGAACAAGAAATTTGAATGGACTGAGAAGCATGAAAGTGCCCTTAAAGCTCTTAAGGATTACCTATCCTCAGCCCCAGCCTTGATGAAACCAGAAAAGGGAGATGTATTATCCTTATACTTGGCGGTATCCTCAAAAGCAGTAAGTGCGGTCCTTGTTAAGGATCACCAAGGTACACAACATCCTGTTTATTATGTAAGTAAGAGCTTACTTGATGCTGAATCCAGGTATTCACATTTAGAAAAACTTATCCTTGCATTAATTATGGCATCTACTAAATTAAGACATTATTTTGAGACTCATGCCATAATTATTAAAACTAATTTCCCAATTAAGAATGTCCTCAGGAAACCTGAAATGTCAGGAAGGATGGCTAAGTGGGCAGTGAAGTTGAGTGCATATGATATAAGATATGAACCAAGGACTGCGATCAAATCCCAAGCCTTAGCTGACTTTGTGGCAGATTTTAGTAGTGATTTGCAAAAGGAGGCTGAACTAGAAGTCCAACAGCTTGAAGAAACCAAGGATCCTTGGATACTGTTCACTGATGGATCCTCCAATGTAAATGGAACAGGGCTTGGAATACTACTAAAATCGCCACAGGGGGACATAATACCCCACTCCATAGCTTGTGAATTTCAAACTACCAACAATGAGGCTGAATATGAAGCCTTGATAGCTGGTTTGCAAATTGCAAAGCACATGAGCATAAGGTATCTTGAGGTACATGTAGATTCTTTATTGATCACTAATCACTTTAATGGATCCTATGCTGTTAAAGGTGAAAAGCTAATCAAATATTTAGAGATAGTCAAAGAATTGGCACTCTCTTTTGTATCCTTTAGTTTGACACAGGTACCAAGGGAAGAGAATGCGGAAGCCGATGCATTAGCCAATCTAGGATCATCTTTGAAGATTCCTGAGGATATCAAGATCCCTATTATCCATATCCTGACCCCTGCTATCAAGGATCATGTAGCTATGGAGATAGGAGAAGATTCTGCAATCATCCCTAGTGATGATACCCAATCTCATTCAGGATCATGGATATTCCCAATCATGAGATACATACAACATGGAGAAATCCCTACAGGAGAAAACCCAAGGGCTTTCAAAATTAAGGTATCTCAATTTACAATATTAAATAATATGTTGTATAAACGATCTCTTGCAGGACCATATTTAAGATGCATTGAGGATCCTGAAATTCAAGAAGTTCTAAAGGATTTCCATGAAGGAGATTGTGGAAACCACACTGGGGGCAGGGCATTATTCTCAAAGATCCTGAGGACATGATACTATTGGCCCACTATGAAGAAGGATGCTGTGGAGTATGCCAAGAAGTGTGATCCTTGTCAGAGGCATAGTAATATCCTTCACCAACCAGCTGAGCTCTTGCATCCTATATCCTCTTCTTGGCCATTCATGAGATGGGGAATGGATATAGTTGGAAAGCTTCCTAAGGCACCTGGTGGAAAAGTATTCATGCTTGCTATGACTAATTACTTCTCTAAGTGGATAGAGGATGAAGCCTTTGCTCAAGTCAGAGAAAAGGAAGTTATATCCTTTATTAAAAGAAACATTATTACTAGATTTGGTATCCCTTCTGAGATTATTTGTGATAATGGATCCCAATTTATTGGGAATAGAACCACTAACTTTTGTGACAGTTGGGGGATTAAGATGATAACATCAACACCAGTCCATCCACAAGCTAATGGTCAGGCAGAGTCATCCAACAAGATCATCATTAACAATTTGAAGAAGAAGCTTGGATCTAAGAAAGGAAAATGGGCAGAAGAACTACCTTATGTTCTTTGGGCTGATAGGACAACTCCCAAGAATGCTACTGGCCAAACTCCATTTTCTTTGGTATTTGGGGCAGAAGCAGTGATCCCTACAGAGATGGTGGTTCCAACTGCAAGAACAAGCATTCGTGATCCTGAAGAAAATGCTGAAAACTTGATTCAAGACTTGGATACTATAGAAGAAATCAGGGATTTAGCAAGGATAAGGATGGCCAGTTGTCAACAAAGGATGGCTGGAGCTTACAACAAAAATGTCAGGCTCAGGAAATTCCAAGTTGGGGATATGGTATTAAGGAAAGCATTTCAAAACACCACCAATCCTGCTGATGGAAAGCTAGCACCAAAGTGGGAAGGCCCCTATTTGATTGAAGCTGAAGCAGGAAAGGGGGCATATCGGTTGCTAACAATGGAAGGTGATTTGCTACCAAGAGCTTGGAATGCTGTCCGTTTGAAGAAATATTTCATGTGATCATGATCCATGATCCTTACCAGACAAATATCCTTAAAGGATTCCCACTGACAGATGATCCTCTTTCTGGTAACATTCCAATCTCAAACTATTTCATTATTTTTATTCTCTTACAAGGATAAGGATCCTGCGTCCTTTATCCTCCTTTTACTTGATTCTAAGTTTTGAAGGTTCAGGTATCCTTAACTAAAGATTGAGTATCCACAAAAGTATTCATTTCTTTGGGCTAGTCCCCAGTTTGGGCCTGTCCCCAGTTTCGCCAGTAGCGCACGATGATCCTGGTATAGTTCATGGTAATGGGACCAGTACCCGCTTTAGGGGCTGACAATTTCATTGTACTGGCTATATTCAGGATCCTACGTATAATGGTAGACGTACCATATATCCGTTCCTAAGGTTTCTAACATTTTCACGTTAGCTAAGGTTTTGGCATTTTCATGTCACTAAGTTTGGATAGTCGCCAGTGAGGGCCATACTCCAGTTTACATACGATCCTTTAGGCTTGTCCCCAGTTATCCTTTGGGCTTGTCCCCAGTTATCCTTTGGGCTTGTCCCCAGTATATTGGGCTTGTCCCCAGAATTGTTGGGCTTGTCCCCAGTTACTAACATTCATCTTATATTGGCTAAGTCCCAAGTAATATCTTATTTCAGGTTTGTGAAGATATGAGCAAGGATTCTTGATCCTTACTTTCAACTAAGGTTTGTATCTTGGGTTATCCTAATTCTAAGTGTTAAAGGATAGGATCCTAACTTGGATTCTCAGGTATGATCCTTAACTGTTTTGATTTTATTCAGGTGACACTTATCCTTTGGCAACTGAACTTATGATCCTTAAACTATTTTTTATGTGATCCTTGATCATATCCTTAACTCTTAAGGGATATTTTTTAAAATTTTTTCCTTACTTGATAAGTTTGAACAATATGAACATAACAATAGATTGGAAAATAAAATAAGCATAAGGATATCAACACAGGATATAGCAAAAAAGTTAAAGTCATTTTATTCACAAAAGCTTAAACCCTTTTAAGGTTGTCAAAATTGCCAACCCACGTTTCTACCAGCAAAACGTGGCCCGTCCACATGGGTTGGCAAAGGGTGTCCATTGTTCATAGGTCTAACAAGTGCAGGAAATTAAAGACGGCAGGATCACAATGGCTTCATCCCCCAAACAGAGGATCCCTCCACCATTTGTAATCCTACCTATTGTTCAAAGGATCATCCATGATCCTCAACCCTAATTACTATTGTTCAAGTACAGACCAACCATTGTTTATCAAAACATCATCAAAACAAAAAACCATAACCAAACTAAAAATGGGCTCCGGCTACGTCTAGAAATGTCCTTCATCGCCCATTCAAGCAGCCTACGCCTTCGCTGCATCATCATCACCTCCAGCTCCAGTATCCTTTGCATGATCCTTGCCGCTACCACTAGCCTCAATTGCCAGAACCTCATCAGCCTCATCCTCATCCTCCAATTCAGCCAGCCTAGCCTTCCAGCCTTCCACATCCCAGCTGTTCCTATCAAAAGCAGGATCCTGAGCTTCTTGAGCCATCTGCAATTTGGTCTTGTACATCGCTATGGCAGCGGAGACCTTGGCATCCTCTGTGATCTCGCTCTTTTCATAATCAAAATTGATCAGAATGGTAGCTATCTGAGCCTTGGCATCCTTAAGGTCCTTTTGGAGGTCAGCAATCTTAAGATCCTTGAGCAATGCGACTTGTTGGAGGTCAGCAATCTTCTTGTCCTGCTCCTCAACATTCCCGACGTAGTCTTCAATCTCAGCAAATTTCTACAAAGAGGATAAAGAACAGTTCAAGAACAGGTGATCCTCAAATAAGCTGGATATCTAGAGCAGGGATAAGGATCCTTACATCGTTGAAGTATTCAAGGAACTGGTGGCGAATCAGGGGCAGACCTTGCAGATCCTCAGCTTCAGAGGCTTTTCTTTTCTTGCCACCCCTTCCTTTGACGGGTACCTTGGGGATCGAAACAATCGGGCTAGCAGCAGATTTCTTCTTGGAGGATCGGACGGTGTCAAGCTCAGTGACACTAAATTTGGAAGCAGATCTTGATGACTTTCCAGCGCCTACACACCCAAAACAGATAAGTGTCCTTATTCTATTCATATATAACTATTTATTTAAACATTTGAATATAAAAATATCAGGATACTTACTTGACATGGTGACAGAGCCTGAGGATACCTCTTGAGAATCCTGGGTGATTGTCTTGAATGATCTTGTTTCAGGACTGAGTTTTCTAAAAGCAGCAAGTCTCCCCTTGGTGGCAGCTGAAGGAATAATATGCGAGAGCGTGATAGCTGTACAAAAGAAACAAAAGCATATTAGTAATCATTATCAGAAATGAGCTTACTTAGTGATCCTTCTAAGGATCCTCCTATCCTACCATGAGTGCTTCATTTCCTTGGCAGATCCTTTCCATCCGGGATAGAATCCCTTCTGACGAAGAAGAACCGCCGTTTCCAGTTGGTATCATTTTTAGTAACATCAAAGATGGGGTGTTCTTCACCAGGTTTTCGCTTGAATAGATATCAGTGGGATCCAAACGTTGTGAGATCATACATCTCAGCCAACTCCGACATTCCTAGGTCAATCCCTTCCTGCTCGATGATCCTCTCAAGGGTATATAAGACCCTCCAGATCATCGGCATAGCCTGGATGTAGGAGATGCCGGTAAGTGAGAAAAAGGATTGGGTAAAGGCTGGAAAAGGATAGGTGTATCCTATGGTGAATGGGATAACAGGAAAGGCGATCCAAGTCTCCGAGATATAGTCACTCAAAGTAGTGGGGTCAAAGGATTTGAAAATGGTGTTCGCCGGGAAACAATAGCGAATTTTATCAATTTGTGGATCGGTGAAACAACAGCGTTCTTTTGCGGAATCTTTGATAATCCCTTGGCTCTTTAAGGGGCTGTTCTTCTTGTGATCCTTGTCCGGTGAATTTCGGAGCATCATTTTTGGCGAGATGGTGGTAAAGAAAGAAAAGCAGAGTAAGAGAAGGAAGAAAAGGAAAAGAGTTACCTGCTTGATCGTCGGATGAGAATATAAAGGGAGTTTTCTTGAACTTAAATGTGAAATGATCCCTATCTCTAACTCCTATTTATAATGATGATTCTACAGGATAGTCATCTCACTGACGTCATGATCGTAACGGCTAGTCCGACTCCAACGGCTAGTTATCTGATTAATTCGTTACGGATAAGAACAAAATATAACTCGTTTATTTACATAATTACTCCTTATAATTTGGGGGCAATTGTTAGGGGTGGATTTCTAAATGACCTGTGATCCTCAATTACTGTTGGGTTTAGTGATCCTCACTTCTGTCTGAAGTAGTGATCCTCAGAAGTGTTGCAGGATCAGGATCATGGATAACTATAAGGATCCCTGTACTAACGATTGTCTACTTTGAATTCGTAATTGTTTTGCAGGAGTATCAACTTGGACTTGGTCTTGGCGATATTCCTAGAGAATATTCTGAGTCTATTCCGCACGTGCTTGGCCAGAAATGGACATTCTGGAGTCGTGGAGGACTTGCACCATTTGCGGACACTTAGTTAGGCTAGATATTTTCTAATTTTAAGGGGGTAGCGAGCTATTTTTTAGACACTTTGCTATTTTCGGCTGCACACACACTCATACAACTGCTCTCATCAGCTCTCGCTAACACACTTGGCGATTATACACATTTTCTACACAAAACACTATAGTGATCCTTGTACTTATCTTGCTATCATCCGAAGTTGTAATACATTTCTTGTTTAATTTGAGTTGGTGATCGGTAGTTTCCATCACCCGAGGTTTTTTATGCCGGAGATCATTCGTTGATCAAGGGCTTTTTCCTCGTATAAATCTTCGTGTCACTCGTTCATTACACTTCATAGTGATCCTTATTGTTGTTCATCAATTCAAGCATCATACCTCATAACAGAAAGTTTGGTTACATTATCATTGCTTGATTTTTGACCAAAACAATCCTGCCTGCTTGAGGATTAAGGATCCTGAACTTTACCTTGTCTTTTTTGAAGAAATTCACCAAGATCGAAATGCTGTTTGATGCTTATACTGAAGAAGCTGATCAGAAGCATTTGGAGTTCCAGAATGATCTTCTTGGCCAAGGATCAAACCATCCCTCGCCTTGAAAAGGATCTCGCTCTGGCAAAGCAGAAGGTGGTCATGGCCCAGATAAATGCTGATCATGAGAAGCACGACCTGCTGGAGGATGCTAAAGTCTCTGCTGCCATCACCATGTATAAGATCAAGCTGCAAATGGCTCAGGAAGCTGAGGATCCTGACTTTGACAGGGCCACTTGGGACAAGGAGGGCTGGAAGGCGAAACTGGCTGAGCTAGACGATGAAGAGGAGGCTACATAGGTCTTGGCGATTGAGGCAAGCGGCAGCGGGAAGGATCAAGCTGGTGGTGATGATGCTGGTGGTGATGTAGCCAAAGTGTGAGCTACAGAAATGGGCGATGATGGACATTTCTAGACGCGGCCGGAGCCCATTTTTTTTAGGATTTGAAAGATTTTTGGTTGTGATGTTTTGAAACAATGTTGGGTTGTACTTTGAACAATAGTTTCTAGGGTTGTGGATCATGGATCCTTAGACAATAGGTAGGATAATAGGTGGTGGAGGGATCCTCTGTTTGGGGGATGAAACCACTTGTTATCCTGCCATCTTATATTTCCTGCACTTTCAAGACCTGTTAACAATGGACACCCTTTGCCAACCCAAGTGGACGGGCCACGTATTGCTGGTAGAAACTTGGGTTGGCAATTTTGACAACCTTAAAAGGGGGTAAGCTTTGTGAATAAATAAAACTCTAACTTTTTGGCTATTTCCCGTGTTGTTATCCTTGTGAATTCTTTATTTTTCTACTGTTGTTATTCATTTTCTTTGAATTTATTAGTAAAGAATAAAGATTTAATACATCATGTTTAAGAGTTTTAGGATATGATCAAGGATCAAATATCCTATAGTCGACAAATTCAGAAAAGTTATGTAACTTAAGGATCATTAGTTCTGTTGTCAAAGGATAAGGGTCACTTATATGAATAATGAATAAAATCAAAGTGATTAAGGATCATACATGAGAATCCAAGTTAGGATCCTAACCCTTTAACATTTACAATCAGGATAACCAAAAGACAAACCTTAGTAAAAGGTAAGGATCAGGAATCCTTAGCTGTTTAACTTCAAAATCCTGAAACAGAACATAACTTGGGACTAAGCCAATATAAAAGAAGAGTTAGTAACTGGGGACAAGCCCAACAATTCTGGGGACAAGCCCAATATACTGGGGACAAGCCCAAAGGATAACTGGGGACAAGCCCAAAGGATAACTGGGGACAAGCCCAAAGGATAACTAGGGACAAGCCTAAAGGATCACTGGGGACAAGCCCAAAGGATCTTGTGTAAAATGGAGTATGGCCCTCACTGGCGACTATCCAAACTTAGTGACATGAAAATGCCAAAACCTTAGCTAACGTGAAAACGTTAGAAACCTTAGGAACGAATGTATGGTACGTCTACCATTATACGTAGGATCCCGGATACAGCCAGTACAATGAAATTGTCAGCCCCTAAAGCGAGTACTGGTCCCATTGCCATGAACTGTACCAGGATCATCGTGCGCTACTGGCGATACTGGGGACAAGCCCAAATAACTGGGGTCAAGCCCAAATAACTGGGGTTAAGCCCAGATAACTAGGGTTAAGCCCAAATAACTGGATACTTCCATGGATACTCAATCCTTTGTTAAGGATACCTAAACCTTCTGCAAAACTCAGAATCAAGTGAAAGGAGGATAAAGGATCTTGGATCCTTATCCTTGTATATAGGATAATCAAAGAATGAAATAGATTGAGATTAGATCATTACCAGGATGAGGATCACCTATCTTCTAAGGATCCTTCAAGGATACTTGTCATGAATGTTATGGGTCATTTTCTGAGAGTACATATCCTGACTAATATACTGCTTTTGGTTGTTTACTTGTGATCAGGATACTGGATTGGGATATTGCTTACATCCTGGGCGATATCCTGGTGTTAACTAGATTAACCACGTGCAGGTTAAAGGCTGTGGGTTGCTAACGGTCAGATGGACTTCTTCTCCTCAAGACTCGGGCGTATTTGTTATGTGGGAGACGTTGAACCTGAAAGACCAGGTCCACAACGTTCGAGTGGGAATATTCGCCGGATCCTGGAAGTTTAGGATAGTTTGTTACGTCACTTTTACTATAAATAGATGGGGGCGGATCAGATTAAGGCACGCAATTTTCACTCACACTTTCGAACACTTTTACTCTCTAGCTCACTGCAAACACCATACACAAACACTTGTATTCGATTTCCATTGTAACACCTAGTTGATCCGCACCACATCCTGAACTGTATCCTGATATTTGAAGCAATAGAAGAACAAGGCAGCTGCGATTGTCAACTCCCGAGGTTTTATGCCGGCGATCTAGATTGATCAAGGGCTTTCCTCGTACATCACGTATCAACCTTTACTTTTTTGCTCATTGTTTGATCACATATACAACTCTATATCCTGAGCCGTATCCTGAAACTGTTTTTGCAATTAACTTGGTTAACATATTTTCAACACTCATTTCTAGCACACTACCTCACTTAACTAATTTGATCACTAAATTGCTTCTGTAATTTTTGACCAAAACAATTTGGCACCCACCGTGAGGCAAGTGGTGCTCTCTTTACTAAAGATTTTTGTGAAATCGTTAATCGGTTTTCTGTTTTCAAAACTTTTTACCACATCGTTTACAATGGCCTCAAGATCAAACATGAGCTCTTCCACCATGTCTGCTACAACTTTCGCAACGATTGGCTCGGTGCTCCCACCACCTCCTCCAAGGATGCCAGCTTCTTCACAATCTCAGGACGTTATCCCTACTCGGAGTGTTAAGGGATCCGCTCCTGTTTTAGCTTCTAATGATGAAATTCTAACTTTATTTGGAAGTGTGCAGGAACAAATGAGGCAGCAACAGGAAACTAACCAAATGCTGTTGAGGGAAATACAACTCTTGAAGTCTAGTTCGAGCAGATCCGCTGAGGATATCATCACTCCATTACAACCCAGAACTTTGAACTTCAGTTTAGCTGTGTATACTGAGGATAATAGGGGGAATATTGTGCCCAGCCATCCTCAGAATCATACTCCTGAAATACCCTCCTCGGTCAGGATGTCAACTGTGAGGAGCTCAGGATATGCTTCAGGATAAGCCCAAAATCCTCAGACCGGTAACTTGTCAAATAATAATACTCTTGCTACTAACAATAATGGGTCTTTGCAGGATGCAGGTATGACGTCAACGTTTACCAGGGAACTTCAGAAGTTGAAGGACATGATATCCAGTGTGCCTGGAGTGGTCCAGCCAATTCCGGAAGTATCCCAAGACAGCCATAGGATATCCCGCTTTGCGTATCCTATCTGTGATGCTGAAATCCCCAAAAGATTTCAAACCCCCAACATGAAGCTTTACGATGGGACTACGGATCCTGAAGAGCATGTTGCCCAGTATAGGGAAAGAATGGAGATTAACCCTATCCCTCCGAAGCTCAAGGAAGCATGCTTGTGCAAGGGTTTTGGTTCTACCTTAACAGGACCAGCCTTAAAATGGCTGTTAAATGTTCCTCCTCACTCAATTACTTCATTTTCTCATTTGGTTAATTTATTTAATAGTCAGTTTTCTTGCAGTCGGAGCTTTGAGAAACTAACCAGTGATCTTTACAGGATAACCTAAGGACCTCAGGAATCCTTGAGGGACTATGTGAATAAGTTTAGTCGGGAATCCTTGGATATTCCGTATCTTGATGTTGCAACAGCTGTGCAAGCTTTTAAGATGGGGTTACAAAAGGATTCTCAGTTTTATCAGGATCTTGTAATGAATCCCTGAAGGAATTTCGATGAAGCTCGTAACAGGGCTTTGAGATATATCCGCTTGGAAGATGACAAAAAGATGCAAGAGAGGATGAATTCTACCTCGACCTACGAAACAACCAACAGGAAATCCAAATCCTCGTATAAACCATATCGCTCCAAGCCATATGGCAGGAATGATAACAAGAAAGTGAATGCTGTCGAAGACGAGGATCCTGAAGAATATCCTGAATTATCTGAATATTTCTCTTCTATTAACATTCCTGAATTGATGTATACCATGCAGGGTTTAGGAGACAAGGCTAGGTGGCCTCGAAAGAATCAACAAAAAGCTGATTGGAAGGATAAGTCCAAATGGTGTGCCTTCCACAAAGATTTTGGACATGTAACTGAGGATTGCATTGCTCTAAGAAAAGAAATAAGCTATCTTCTAAGCAAGGGATATCTGAAGGATCTCTTAGGAAGAAAGAAGAATAAGGGCCAGGATACTGATAAGGATCCTGAACGAGCAGCATCACCTCCCGCGGACGCCAAGATAATCAACTTTATTTCGGGAGGATCCGACATTTGTGGGACTTCGTATTCGGCGGCCAAGAGACATGCAAAAGAAGCCAAGGCCGAAAGGGGAGACAAACCTGTCAGGATGACTACCCTCACAACTGACAAAGTGATCACATTTGATGGTGATGACAGGGATACTGTCCAGGATCCTCATCATGATGCTCTGGTAATAACATTATATGTGGCTAACCATTTTGTACGCAGGATATTGGTAGATAATGGCAGCTCCATCAACATAATCCAACTAGAGACTCTGAAGAGAATGAATGTATCTCCAATGGATATCACTTCGAAGTCCACCGTTGTGACACCTGTGTCATTGCAACCATCAAACAAATACCAAACCAATGAGATATTGTATTTCATACTTGGGATTTGTACAAATATGTGTATCATTTGCACATATCAATTCTTGTTCGATTTCGGGCTTAAAATCGCTTTCTGGAAGGTTATACGTGCACTGATGTGTAATTATAAGCAGTTTAATGCAACAGACACCCTGGAATAGTGACATACACTTAACATACCTTAGATAACCTTTACATAACTTAGAAATAAGTTTTGAAGGCTTTGGTATGCCAAAATCAAGTCCATTCGCTTACAGGGACTAAATCTGACAAACTGCGAAAGTATGATGATTCGTACTGAAACAGACATTCTGGAACATGACCATAAGTTAAACATACCATAAATATCCTTTACATATCTTAGAAATATGCTTTGAGGGGTTCGGTGTGCTAAAATAAACTTTTGGGTCATTCAGGGACTAAAAGCGTCAAAAAGTGCATAAGTTTGCACTTTCGCGCATAACTTACGTTCTGAATACACCCGGACATCCAAAAATTTATGTGAGCACTAAAATATTTTATTTTAGTGTTTGGCTTGAGAAAAATCCATTCGTCGCGCAATTTGGATCGTTTTTCGCGCTTATGCGTATTCCGTCGTAATTAAGCGAACATCGCGATCGTACGACCAAACGAACCAACATCCGGGATATTTTTGAGCATGATTCATGTCCACAATGTTTAGGCATCATTTTAGGGCCTTAAGGTTGGTTAAACAAGCCGTAAACGTGTCAAAATGGCCTTAAAACACAACGGGGACTGAAATGGAAGCTTTGGAAACTGTTGCTGATCAGAAGGACCTTAGCGTGACACCTAGCCCCCTTGGCATCACGCGAGGCCTGTAACAACTGTGCTTGTAATCACTATGAACAGTTCTGTTATCAATAAAACAATGTTATTTGATCCCAACGTTTGTTTTGTTATGTTTTAAATTTTTCATGTTTTGACTTTTGTTCAATTCCAAACTCTACATCGCTTTCTGGAGAGTTATACGCAAACTAGTGCGTAAACGTACTCAGTTTAATGCGAGAAATACTCCGGAAGATCAACATATACTTAACATACCTTAAATAACCTTTACATAACTTAGAAATAAGTTTTGAAGGCTTTGGTATGGCAAAAACAAGTTAATTCGCTTACAGGGACTAAATATGACAAACTGCGAAAGTATGTCAATTTGAACTGTAACGAACATTCCGGAACCTAACCATAAGTTAAACACACCTTAAATATCCTTTACATAGCTTAGAAATAGGCTTTGAGGGGTTCGGTGTGCTAAAATAAACTTTTGGGTCATTCAGGGACTAAAAGTGTCAAAAAGTGCACAAGTTTGCATTTTCGCGCATAACTTACGTTCTGAATACATCTGGACATCCAAAAATTTATGGAAGCATGACTATATTTTATTTTAGTGTTCGCCTTAAGAAAAATCCATTCGTCGCGTCATTTGGATCGTTTTTCGCGCTTATGCGCATTCCGTCGTAATTAAGCGAACATCGCGTTCGTACGACCAAACGAACCATCATCCGGCATATTTTTGAGTATGTTTTGAGTTCCCTATACTTTAACTTCATTTTAGAGCCTTGAAATGAGGTTAACGGGGTTCAAACGCATCGAAAATCGCTTAAACAAGGTGCAGGGACCATTTATGTAAAATCTGCCAAAACAGGGGCCTAGCGTGACGCGACGGGCCTTAGCGTCACGCGAGCCCCCTTCTGGACCAGATTAAGTGTATTTGACAGCTGGTTGCAGCTGTTTTGCACTCCCTAACCCCTTGCCAAGTGTTGATTCCTTATGGTGGTGAGCATTTTGAGGCACCACAACTTCCCGACAAGTGTACGGCCTTGATCGTGCCCTCCTTTCCAAGAAACGATCTCAACGGTTACTCGAATTCTATAAATACCCATCCTCCCACAACCCCAAAACCCACAAATCTGATTAAGAAAGCTCTAAGTTGGAACCTTCGTTTCATACCTGAGCTATTTTGATCTGGGTTAGCATTCGGGGACCCTTCGTAAGTATTCTTTCGTTCTTTTCCTTATTTTTACTGCTTTTCGAGTCAGAAAGTCAAACTTTGTTTGACTTTCAGCGTTGACCAGTAATGGTCAATGCGAAGTTCGTTTGAACTTCGCAACGTGATTGTAATCACGATGGTCATAGTCCCTTGGGACTATGCCTACTGATTACCACGTTGTCTAGGGTCGTAGGGTAAGCGATCTAATAAATCGCTTATACCTCGAACCCGACCCAGTTTGGTCGATCATTAGGATCCGACCAAACACAGTAGGTGACCATAGTAGGTAGGGAATAACCTTCCGAGGTTATACCCTATGGTCACATCGTTTAAGTAGTTGTATGATAGGTAGTTTATATGCCTTAGGTAAATTACCAGAATACCCTTTTCATACATAATTGGTAATTTAGCATATGTAACCTAAACTTTTGTCACGTAACTGATTATGTAACATGTTTAGGCATATAATACTTGTCATAGGACTAGTTAGGCGGTCCAAACGCGTTTCACGCGCACGACGCGTTAAAGTAGCATAAGCTTCCTAAACGGGTCGTAATGGGTCGTAAACAATTATGTTAAGTTTCATTTAGTATGAAGGATTTGTTAAACCAAATGACACGAGTCTCTACACTCGTTTGGTTTACGAAACCTCATTCTACCCAATCTTCCGATATAGGTCCGGTTTATTAACATAGTTACCTATATTAGGTGCCGTTTAATTCCGAGATCTATAGCATTACTTGGTGGTTATCTTTTGACAACTGAGCAATCTCAAGTGAGTACATAGAACCCCTCTTTTACTGTTTTTCCAAACTGTTTTGGGGTGGAACACATGTGCCTACTTGTTACTTTCCTGCTTTCCAGTTTTCACATCATATACTGCTATGTTCGATAGTACATTATAGTACATGATTTCATTACATCTTATGCTAGGTATGCCCATTGTGTGCATTACTTAGTACATCGTTTTACATGACATTTCATGCTAGGTATGCCCATTGTGTGCATTACTTAGTACATCGTTTTACATGACATTTCACGCTATGTATGTTCATTTGATTACATACTTAGTGCATTGTTTTCACATGTTTACATTTTGGTATGACATTTGGTTTGTTTACATGGGACAATATATCCATTAACATTAGCTACGCCGTTCGTTAGTAGGTAGTGGTACCATAGGAATTGACAACTCCCGTTCCGGACATCCCAGGGTAAGGGGACAGAAAGGAATGACCGAATTCGTTGACATTAAGACAGATAGACCTTTAATTTGTTTAAAGGGTTTATCACCACAGTCGCCAGGCTTGGATGTATGCATATTCACAATACCACATAAATGTTCATATTAAATAGTTGCATGCATTTACACAAAACATAGCGTTGATTTAAACCATGTTTTACTTCAATACTTTGTTTTTGTGCATATGGTTTAGTTGAGACATTTCACTTGCCATACATGACATTTTGACATAGACATTTGACATGGATATTTGACATAGACATTTGACATGGATATTTGACATAGACATTTGACATGATTTATATCTTGACATAAACACTTTGACATATTATTCAATACATTTGACAATTGGGTTAAACATAGACTTCTTACATTGTTTGGTTTGGTTTGATTAAGTGATTAAGTAACGATGCGTGTGTAATATGATACAAGCATGGTGGATACGCCGCTGGTACTTCCTATATATAAGTGTTTGTATGGTATTACATGGCGTAACGTTATTTGAATCATTTCAGTTTGATACATATAACATTTTATACAAATAACATACTTTTCACAAGACATTGAGTTACAAAACAACTTATCTTATACAAACACAACATTTTTACATGGATATTTATTTAACCTGACATTTACTTATACATATCATCTGATCATATTGTTTTCAAATGATTTACAAGACAAAGCAAATAACAAGGTTCATGACTAAACATTTTCTCAAACATAAGTCATGAATCCTATTTTCACAAAACCTATGTATCTCACAGGCATTTTTATGCTGACGTACCTATTTTCACATGTGTTTTCAGGTGCTTTTCCATAGGATGTTGATCATGATACTAGGGCGGACCTGTGCCTTAGAGACTTTAAAATAAGATAGACTATGTTTAATTATGTTCTGAACTCTTTAATTACCTGTTTGAAACAATGTAACACCTTTGTTTATAAATAAAAGACAACTTTGTATACCATGGTTATGAAACAATTTAATTCTGTCGCAACACGCCCCGATGTTTCCGCCGCGATTTGTTGTTTTACGCGGTCGGGGTGTGACAGAAGAGTTGGTATCAGAGCCAATGGTTGTAGGGAACTAGGTTATTAGTAATGCTTTGACCTAGACTATAACTTTTCTAGGAACCTAACACAAGTTATCTTGTGTTTAGATCTTAAAACATGTACATCACCTATCCTTAGGTGATTAACAAAACAAGGAACCAAAATTTTTCTGAAACGATTTTTGAAAAACAATCATCTGTTTTTGAATAAATTCTTACAAGGTTTTGAACCCTCAATTGTAAGGTTTTGAACCCTCTGTTTTATGGTTTTGAACCCTTTTCAGTATTGGTTTTTGGCCTTGTGCCTTCTAATTTTCAAAATCCCGTCAAACGTTTTGGGTTTTAAATAATGTGAACATGTGCAAACTGGAAGGGTGAATGCCTGTATTCTGAGTTTTCTGTCTAGGCAAGCACTTCGTATACATCTCAACCAGACGCGAGACCAGTTGTGCTTACCTGGGAATTCTTGGGATGAGTGTTCACTTATAGGCGAGCATGTCTTCATTATACATTATTTTTGACCCATTTACTTTGATTAGTCGCTGTGTGTTGTTTGTTTGCTCTGTGATACGGACGAATGACCACCATCTTTGCTTTTGTTGATTTTGTTTCATCTCATTCTCTTCATCCAATCATCTCACTCGTTTCTTTTCATGTTTTCCTCTTTTAGAATGCCTCCTCGACGCGAGAATCAGATAGCTACTGCCGAGCTGGCAGAAATTATTGCGCAGCAGATGGCTGCTCAATTTCCAAATCTCTTTGCTCAATGGAACCAGGCCAACAACAACAACAATGTTCCATGCAAATACAAGGATTTTAATCAGGCTAAACCACTCAAGTTTAGTGGTTCCGAGGGAGCGACTGGGCTTCTTCAGTGGTTCGAAAGCATAGAGAATACTTTTCGCCATGTGCAGTGTCCGGATAATCGCAAGGTCGAGTTCTCCTCGAGCGTATTTCAGAAGAGGGCTTTGACATGGTGGAACGGGGTTATGAGGGACCAAGGTGCAGAAGTTGCTCTCGCACAGACATGGGCTGAACTTAGAGCCCTTATGATGAGGGAATTCTGTCCTCGTCATGAGCAGCGAGCGTTGGAGAAGGAGTTTGATGTTTTGAAGCAAGATAGTGGTGAGCACAGGGCTTATACTGATCGGTTTGAAGAATTGAGTCTGCTTTGCCCAACAATGGTCACTCCACTCGACAAAGCTATCGAGAGATACATCGATGGCCTACCTGACTCGGTACAAGACATTCTTACTGGTAGTAACCCTGCCACACTTCGTCAGGCGATCGAGCTATCTGCGACATTGACTGAGTCGCAGATTAGAAAGGGAAAGCTACACAGGAAGGGTGACAAGGGCAAGAAGCAGTCGGCTGACAAGGAAGATAGCAAGAAAGGTCAAAACTTGAATGGAAAGAACTCTGGTTCTTCGAAGAGGTCAAAGAAGCGTAAGGCTTCTCAAAATTTTGCTATCACTGCCCAAGCTAATCAGGCAGCTCTCAACCAACCTGCACAGCCTCCAGCGAAGAGACCCTATTCAGGGAATGCACCTTTGTGCAATAGATACAACAGTCACCACCAGCCGCAACTTCCATGCCGTTTCTGTACTAACTGTGGGAAATCAGGCCATCTCGCCAATGTTTGTCGATCTGCTCAGAATCCCGCGGTTCAGAACCCGGCTCAACAAGTTGCTCAGCCTCCTGCACCGCAACAGGGTCAAGCTGCAAGACCACAATACCCACCTGGTGCTTGTTACAATTGTGGAGATCTGACCCACTATAGAAACCGGTGCCCAAGGCTAGCCAACCAGAACCAGAACCAGAACCAGAATCCGGCTCCGGCTCGAGGCCGAGTTTTTAACATGAATGCCCAAGAGGCACAGGCTGACGATAATGTGGTGAACGGTACGTTCTTTATTAATAATCAGCCTGCATATGTTCTTTTCGATTCCGGTGCCGATAAGAGTTTCGTGTCTTTGTCTTTTGAGCCTATGCTTCGAGTGTCTAGAACGAAACTAGGAAAACCTTTGACGGTAGAAGTTGCTAGTGGTGAACCCATTATTCTTGATTCTGTTCTACGCAACTGCCAGTTGAACCTGAATGATCATCTTTTCCCTATCGATCTCACGCCTATGCAACTTGGAAGCTTCGACGTTATTGTGGGAATGGATTGGTTATCCAAGCATCACGCAGAGATAGTTTGTTCTGAGAAGATTGTTCGTGTGCCGCTTTCGACAGACGAGATTCTGCAGGTTCAAGGTGAGAAGCCTATCGGTGGTCTCAAACTCATGTCTTGTTTTAAAGCTCGGAAGTATCTGCAGAAGAACTATGTGGCTTTCTTAGCACATGTTACAGAAGATAAAGGCAAGGGTAAGTCTATTTCAGATATTCCTGTCGTTCGGGATTATTCTGAAGTATTCCCTGAAGATTTACCTGGTCTACCTCCAGCACGCCAAGTCGAGTTCCGCATTGATCTCGTACCTGGTGCAAATCCCATTGCTAGAGCTCCATATCGTCTTGCACCGTCTGAGATGCAAGAGTTGTCCAAACAACTTCAGGAGCTCTCTGACAAAGGTTTTATACGTCCTAGTTTTTCACCTTGGGGTGCTCCCGTTCTTTTTGTAAAGAAGAAGGATGGATCCTTTAGGATGTGTATCGATTATCGTGAGCTTAACAAACTTACCATCAAGAATCGATATCCTTTACCTCGCATCGATGATCTCTTTGATCAGTTACAAGGCGCTTCTTATTTTTCGAAGATTGATCTGCGATCTGGATATCATCAACTTCGGGTGCAAGAAGAAGACATTCCGAAGACAGCATTCCGTACTCGTTATGGACATTACGAGTTCACAGTCATGCCATTCGGTTTGACTAATGCTCCTGCTGTTTTCATGGACTTAATGAATAGGGTCTGCAAACCTTATTTGGATCAGTTCGTCATTGTTTTTATTGACGACATCTTGATATACTCTAAGACGCGAGCTGACCACGAGCAGCATCTTCGTCTTACTCTGGAACTCCTGAAGAAAGAGCAACTTTTCGCCAAATTCTCCAAGTGCGAATTTTGGCTTAAAGAAGTTCAATTTTTGGGACACATTATCAACGAACAAGGTATTCATGTAGATCCCTCCAAGATCAGTGCGATTAAGGATTGGGATACACCTACTACTCCTACTGAAGTTCGTTCTTTTCTTGGTCTAGCGGGTTATTATCGCCGCTTCATTGAAAACTTCTCTAAGATTGCAGTTCCTCTAACTGCTCTAACTCAGAAGAAAATGCCCTTTTATTGGGGGTACAAACAAGAGGAAGCTTTTCAACACTTAAAGCAGAAGCTTTGCGATGCGCCTGTTCTATCATTGCCTGAGGGTGATGATGATTTTGTTGTGTATTGTGATGCATCGAAATTGGGTCTTGGCTGTGTTCTTATGCAAAGGAACAAAGTCATAGCTTATGCATCGAGGCAGTTGAAGATACATGAGAAGAACTACACCACTCATGATCTTGAGTTGGGTGCAGTTGTTTTCGCTCTCAAGATCTGGAGACACTATTTGTACGGTACAAAATGTGTGGTTTTCACTGACCACAAAAGTCTTCAGCATATCTTCAACCAGAAAGAACTCAACATGAGACAACGACGTTGGGTTGAGCTTTTAAACGACTATGACTGCGAAATTCGCTACCATCCTGGTAAGGCGAATGTCGTAGCTGATGCATTGAGTCGTAAGGAACGTACTAAGCTTCATTGTGTACGTGTTCAATCTGTTATTCAAGCTCGATCCGATATTCAAGCACGCATTTCTCAAGCTCAACAATCTTGTGTTTCACAAGGTTTGATGGATAAGGAATTTCCCTATCACATATCACCTGCTCTTGAACTGAAGGACAATGGATCATATTACTTCATGGACCGTTTGTGGGTCCCAAGCCAGGATGATCTTCGTACCTTGCTTATGGATGAAGCCCATAAGTCTCGTTATTCTATTCATCCGGGCTCAGATAAAATGTATAAGGATCTTCGTATTCACTATTGGTGGCCTGGTATGAAGAAAGACATTGCCTTATACGTGTCAAAATGCCTTACTTGTCTAAAGGTTAAGGCTGAACATCAACGTCCTTCTGGTTTATTGGAGCAACCAGAGATCCCAGTTTGGAAATGGGAAAACATTACTATGGATCTTGTTACCAAACTCCCGCGCACAAAGAAAGGTCATGATGCCATCTGGGTAGTCGTTGATCGTCTTACAAAGTCAGCACATTTCTTGCCAATCCGCGAGGATTTTCCTACTGACAGACTTGCTCAAATCTATGTAGATGAAATTGTGGCTCGACATGGTGTTCCTTTGAACATCATTTCTGACAGAGATGCTCGTTTCACTTCTCATTTTTGGAGAACCATGCAATCTGCTATGGGGACCCAACTTAATCTGAGCACAGCTTATCATCCGCAAACGGATGGTCAATCTGAGAGAACAATCCAGACACTGGAGGATATGCTAAGAGCTTGTGTGATCGATTTTGGTGGTAGCTGGGATTCACATCTTAAATTGATTGAATTCTCCTACAACAACAGTTATCACACTAGCATCCAAATGGCTCCTTTCGAAGCTCTCTATGGTCGAAAATGTCGTTCACCAGTCTGCTGGAATGAGATTGGCGAGGCTCAACTTACTGGACCTGCCCTCATTTTAGAGACAACTGACAAGGTCAAGAAGGTTCGTGATAACCTTCAGGCAGCTAGAAACCGTCAGAAGATTTACGCGGACCCAAAACGCAAAGCCTTTGAATTTCAAGTCGGTGATCGTGTATTACTTAAGGTCTCACCTTGGAAAGGTGTGATCAGATTTGGAAAGAAAGGAAAACTTGCACCTAGATACGTTGGACCATTCAAGATCGTCGAAAGAATCGGAAAGGTAGCCTACAGACTTGAGTTACCTCCTGAACTGGGAAATGTTCATCCAACTTTTCACGTGTCCAATCTCAAGAAGTGTACAGCTGAAGAGAACTTCTCCATACCGCTTGACGAAATTCGTGTTGGCAAAACACTGAAATTTGTTGAGAGACCAGTGGAAATCATGGAACGTGAAGTCAAGTGGCTTAAGCGCAAGCGCATTCCTTTGGTCAAAGTTCGTTGGGAAGCTAAACGTGGACCTGAGTTTACTTGGGAACGCGAAGATCAAATGAAGGCGAAATATCCACATCTTTTTCCACGAGTTTCCTCTAAATAAATTTCGGGACGAAATTTCCACAAGTAGGGGAGACTGTAACAACTGTGCTTGTAATCACTATGAACAGTTCTGTTATCAATAAAACAATGTTATTTGATCCCAACGTTTGTTTTGTTATGTTTTACATTTTTCATGTTTTGACTTTTGTTCAATTCCAAACTCTACATCGCTTTCTGGAGAGTTATACGCAAACTAGTGCGTAAACGTACTCAGTTTAATGCGAGAAATACTCCGGAAGATCAACATATACTTAACATACCTTAAATAACCTTTACATAACTTAGAAATAAGTTTTGAAGGCTTTGGTATGGCAAAAACAAGTTAATTCGCTTACAGGGACTAAATATGACAAACTGCGAAAGTATGTCAATTTGAACTGTAACGAACATTCCGGAACCTAACCATAAGTTAAACACACCTTAAATATCCTTTACATAGCTTAGAAATAGGCTTTGAGGGGTTCGGTGTGCTAAAATAAACTTTTGGGTCATTCAGGGACTAAAAGTGTCAAAAAGTGCACAAGTTTGCATTTTCGCGCATAACTTACGTTCTGAATACATCTGGACATCCAAAAATTTATGGAAGCATGACTATATTTTATTTTAGTGTTCGCCTTAAGAAAAATCCATTCGTCGCGTCATTTGGATCGTTTTTCGCGCTTATGCGCATTCCGTCGTAATTAAGCGAACATCGCGTTCGTACGACCAAACGAACCATCATCCGGCATATTTTTGAGTATGTTTTGAGTTCCCTATACTTTAACTTCATTTTAGAGCCTTGAAATGAGGTTAACGGGGTTCAAACGCATCGAAAATCGCTTAAACAAGGTGCAGGGACCATTTATGTAAAATCTGCCAAAACAGGGGCCTAGCGTGACGCGACGGGCCTTAGCGTCACGCGAGCGAGCCCCCTTCTGGACCAGATTAAGTGTATTTGACAGCTGGTTGCAGCTGTTTTGCACTCCCTAACCCCTTGCCAAGTGTTGATTCCTTATGGTGGTGAGCATTTTGAGGCACCACAACTTCCCGACAAGTGTACGGCCTTGATCGTGCCCTCCTTTCCAAGAAACGATCTCAACGGTTACTCGAATTCTATAAATACCCATCCTCCCACAACCCCAAAACCCACAAATCTGATTAAGAAAGCTCTAAGTTGGAACCTTCGTTTCATACATGAGCTATTTTGATCTGGGTTAGCATTCGGGGACCCTTCGTAAGTATTCTTTCGTTCTTTTCCTTATTTTTACTGCTTTTCGAGTCAGAAAGTCAAACTTTGTTTGACTTTCAGCGTTGACCAGTAATGGTCAATGCGAAGTTCGTTTGAACTTCGCAACGTGATTGTAATCACGATGGTCATAGTCCCTTGGGACTATGCCTACTGATTACCACGTTGTCTAGGGTCGTAGGGTAAGCGATCTAATAAATCGCTTATACCTCGAACCCGACCCAGTTTGGTCGATCATTAGGATCCGACCAAACACAGTAGGTGACCATAGTAGGTAGGGAATAACCTTCCGAGGTTATACCCTATGGTCACATCGTTTAAGTAGTTGTATGATAGGTAGTTTATATGCCTTAGGTAAATTACCAGAATACCCTTTTCATACATAATTGGTAATTTAGCATATGTAACCTAAACTTTTGTCACGTAACTGATTATGTAACATGTTTAGGCATATAATACTTGTCATAGGACTAGTTAGGCGGTCCAAACGCGTTTCACGCGCACGACGCGTTAAAGTAGCATAAGCTTCCTAAACGGGTCGTAATGGGTCGTAAACAATTATGTTAAGTTTCATTTAGTATGAAGGATTTGTTAAACCAAATGACACGAGTCTCTACACTCGTTTGGTTTACGAAACCTCATTCTACCCAATCTTCCGATATAGGTCCGGTTTATTAACATAGTTACCTATATTAGGTGCCGTTTAATTCCGAGATCTATAGCATTACTTGGTGGTTATCTTTTGACAACTGAGCAATCTCAAGTGAGTACATAGAACCCCTCTTTTACTGTTTTTCCAAACTGTTTTGGGGTGGAACACATGTGCCTACTTGTTACTTTCCTGCTTTCCAGTTTTCACATCATATACTGCTATGTTCGATAGTACATTATAGTACATGATTTCATTACATCTTATGCTAGGTATGCCCATTGTGTGCATTACTTAGTACATCGTTTTACATGACATTTCATGCTAGGTATGCCCATTGTGTGCATTACTTAGTACATCGTTTTACATGACATTTCACGCTATGTATGTTCATTTGATTACATACTTAGTGCATTGTTTTCACATGTTTACATTTTGGTATGACATTTGGTTTGTTTACATGGGACAATATATCCATTAACATTAGCTACGCCGTTCGTTAGTAGGTAGTGGTACCATAGGAATTGACAACTCCCGTTCCGGACATCCCAGGGTAAGGGGACAGAAAGGAATGACCGAATTCGTTGACATTAAGACAGATAGACCTTTAATTTGTTTAAAGGGTTTATCACCACAGTCGCCAGGCTTGGATGTATGCATATTCACAATACCACATAAATGTTCATATTAAATAGTTGCATGCATTTACACAAAACATAGTGTTGATTTAAACCATGTTTTACTTCAATACTTTGTTTTTGTGCATATGGTTTAGTTGAGACATTTCACTTGCCATACATGACATTTTGACATAGACATTTGACATGGATATTTGACATAGACATTTGACATGGATATTTGACATAGACATTTGACATGATTTATATCTTGACATAAACACTTTGACATATTATTCAATACATTTGACAATTGGGTTAAACATAGACTTCTTACATTGTTTGGTTTGGTTTGATTAAGTGATTAAGTAACGATGCGTGTGTAATATGATACAAGCATGGTGGATACGCCGCTGGTACTTCCTATATATAAGTGTTTGTATGGTATTACATGGCGTAACGTTATTTGAATCATTTCAGTTTGATACATATAACATTTTATACAAATAACATACTTTTCACAAGACATTGAGTTACAAAACAACTTATCTTATACAAACACAACATTTTTACATGGATATTTATTTAACCTGACATTTACTTATACATATCATCTGATCATATTGTTTTCAAATGATTTACAAGACAAAGCAAATAACAAGGTTCATGACTAAACATTTTCTCAAACATAAGTCATGAATCCTATTTTCACAAAACCTATGTATCTCACAGGCATTTTTATGCTGACGTACCTATTTTCACATGTGTTTTCAGGTGCTTTTCCATAGGATGTTGATCATGATACTAGGGCGGACCTGTGCCTTAGAGACTTTAAAATAAGATAGACTATGTTTAATTATGTTCTGAACTCTTTAATTACCTGTTTGAAACAATGTAACACCTTTGTTTATAAATAAAAGACAACTTTGTATACCATGGTTATGAAACAATTTAATTCTGTCGCAACACGCCCCGATGTTTCCGCCGCGATTTGTTGTTTTACGCGGTCGGGGTGTGACAAGGCCCCTTCAGACCAGCAAAGGTTGTTTGTTCAGCTGCTAACAGCCATTAAATACCCCAAAGGCCAATGCCACTTGTTAACCCCTGATGTTGGGGGGCCAATTTGAGCTACTAAGGTTGCCTACAAGTGTAGGGATGTGATCATTCCCTCTTCTCCAAGAAACGATCCTAACGGTGGTCCATTTCCTATAAATACCCACCACATTCTTCACTCATTCCTCACAAAATCTGATCTAAAGTGCTCTAAGTTGAAACCTTTGTTTCATACCTGAGCTATTTGGATCTAGATTAGCTTTCGGGGACCCTTTGTAAGTGTTCCTTCGTTCTTTCCTTTCGTTTTAGCATTAAAGTCAAACTTTGTTTGACTTTCTGCATTGACCAGTTTATGGTCAATGCGAAGTTCGTTTGAACTTCATAACGTGAGCGTAATCACGATGGTTATAGTCCTTAGTGACTATACCTACTGATTACCACGTTATCTAGGCTCAGTGACGAGTCGTAGTTTCGGCCAAAATACGTATTCTTGCGTATTTTGTGACCAAACTACTTATGGGTATCAAAACTGTTTGTTTTGATACCAAACCTGTTTTCTAAACTTAGTTAAGCATGTTTTAACATGCTTAGCTCGTCACTTTTAGTTTAGTGCTTATATAGGGTCGTAAGGTAAGCGATCTAAACAATCGCTTATACTTTCGAACCCGACCCGTTTGATCGATCATTAGGATCCGAACAAACACATTAGGTGACCATAGTATATAGGGAATAACCTTCCAAGGTTATACCTTATGGTCACGTCGTTTAAGTAGTTGTATGATAGGTAGTTTATATGCCTTAGGTAAATTACCAAAATGCCCTTTTTACGCCAAAATTCATTTTAAGCATATGTAACATAACCTTTGGTATCTAAACTGATTAGACAACAATATTAAACATGTTGAGGCATATTTTACTTATCATAGGACTAGTTAGGCGTTCCGAACGCGTTTCACGCGAACGACGCGTTAAAGTAGCATAAGCTACCTAAACGGGTCGTAATGGGTCGTAAGCACTTAGGTTAGGTTTCATTGTAGTATGTAGGCATTGTTAAACCATATTACATGAGTTCCCATACTCATTTGGTTTACGAGCCCTCATTCTATCCGATCTTTCGATTTAGGTCCGGTTATTAATGTAGATACCTATATTAGGTGCCGTTTGATATTCGTGACCTTCTAGCTTTGCTTGGTGGATATCTAAAGTCTATTGAGCAATCTCAAGTGAGTACATAGACCCCTCTTTTACTGTTTTCAAACTGTTTTGGGGTGGAACACATGTGCCTACTTGTTACTTTCATGCTTTCCTGTTTTCACATCATATACTTGCTATGTTCATTAGTACACTTATAGTACATGATTTCATTGTGTTTTTGCTATGTATGTCCATTGTGTGCATACTTAGTACATCGTTTTACATTACATTTCATGCTATGTATGTCCATTGTGTGCATACTTAGTACATCGTTTTACATTACATTTCATGCTATGTATGTCCATTGTGTGCATACTTAGTACATCGTTTTACATTACATTTCATGCTATGTATGTCCATTGTGTGCATACTTAGTACATCGTTTTACATTACATTTCATGCTATGTATGTCCATTGTGTGCATACTTAGTACATTACTTTACATTACATTTTACGCTATGTATGTTCTTTAGCATACTTAGTGCATTGTCTTACATTACATTTCACGCTATGTATGTTCTTTAGCATACTTAGTGCAGTGTCTTACATTACATATTTAACAATAGACATAAACATTTTGACATTGATATACACAATTTATGATTTACATTAGACATAAACATTTTGATATGGTTTACACAATAACAATTGACAATTTATTTATACATAAACAATTTACATTGGTGGTTTGTTTGGGTAAGTGTTTGAGTAACGACGCGTGTGTAATATGATACAAGCATGGTGGATACGCCGCTGGTACTTCCTATGTATAAGTGCTTGTATGATATTACATATCGTAGCGTTATTTAAATCATTTCATGTTTAGACATATAACATTTTATACAAATAACATATTTTTCACAAGACATTGTTTTACAAACAACTTATCTTATACAAACTCATTTTACTTGGTTATTCATTAAATCTTACATTATTCATTTACATATCATCTACTTTATCATCGTTTTTCAAATGATTTACAAAACAAAACATCTTACAAGGATCATGACTGACTTTTGTTAAACAACCTTTTTCTAAACTTATAAGTCATGAATCCTATTTTCACAAAACCTATGTACTCGCCGGCATTTTTATGCTGACGTAGCAATTTTCACATGTGTTTCAGGAAATTATGCATAGGATTGACCAAGATACACTTAGGCGGACTTGGGCCTTATTGACAATAAATGATGGAAGACTAGTTAATTTTGTTATACTTCTTTGTATGTTAAGACATTGTAACTCTTTTAATCAATAATACAATATTTCAATTTCCATGTGTTATGAAACAATGATTCTGTTACAACACTCCCCGACGTTTCCGCCACGTTTTGTTGTTTTACGTGGTCGGGGTGTGACAACCGTGCTTGTTGGGTTCAGTGGAGAGGCTAGGAATACAGTGGGAGAGATAAAGTTACCAGTATATGTTGAAGGGGATTTCGAACGTCGAACGTTCGTTACGCAATCGTACGGTGTCAAAACCGATCCAACAAGTGGTATCAGAGCTCAGGACGAGGAGTTCATACCATAGCAGCTTGATATTACCGGATTCTCTACTTTCTACTCAATTCTTTTCATACTTTTCTGAACTGAAATTGTTCCAACGGTCGAAATGGTCTGATTTTCGAGTATATTGTGTAAAACATAGTTTTAACAAAGCCTACAAAGAATCAGATTAAAATTCAGATTAAAACTTGTGAAAAATGTACTAAAACCAGATTTCGCTTGAAAGAGTTCGAAGTAAAAGATCAATTTCGCTTGAAATATAGACGATTTCGCTTGAAAAGTTCAAGCGAAATTGATTTGATTGGATTTCGCTTGAATCGTTGGACTTGTATTAAACAATTTCGCTTGACAAGTTCAAGCGAAATAGGCTTCTTGGATTTCGCTTGAACTAATCAATTTAGAATAACAATTTCGCTTGAAAGTCCTAGGAGATTTCGCTTGAGTGTGAATTTTTGATTTCGCTTGAACAGTTTACAGTGTTGATTTCGCTTGAAGTGATTTCACTTCAAGTAATTTCGCTTGAACTTGCTGATTCTTCAAAACCTAAAAATTTTCTAAGTGTTTGCTGATTTTGCAGGAACATTCACGATGGATGATATTTTCATGAACCCGTTTAGCGACATGTTCGCGTTTGCTGGAAATTCAGAAGATGATTCATCTACGAGCAACAACAATGATAACCCACCGAAAGAAAATAAAAAGGAAGCTTGGGAATCGGAAAGTGCCTTCGGAACGTTCAATAAACCTCCAAAGCTAATGGCTATCGAGGAATATAGTCGGTGGTCAAGAAAGTTTGAAGATTGGATGATGGCATTTGCATTTCCAAGTTGGAAAAGTCTGAAGAACGGTTATGAACATGGAAACAAAAATGGTGAAACTCTAACAGCAGCTGAGGAGATTGATTCGTTTGTAGCTGAACAAAAGTGTGTGGCTTTGTTGTTTCAGTCCGTCCGGGAAGACATTATTTCTTTGATCGATTATTCAAATGCAAAAGATCTTTGGGCAAAGTTAGAAAAGAAATGTTTAGGAAGTACTGAAATCGTGAAAAACAAAAAGAAACTTCTTAGAAAAGAGTTTGATATGTTTGGTTGCTTAAAGAATGAATCAGTATAAAAAATGATTGAGAGGTTTAGGCATCTAAAGCTGGAATTAGATAGACATGGAATTAAATATCCTGATGATGAGCAAGTAGACAAGCTGTTTGATTCGTTGCTAGACGAGATGGAGTGGAGATATTATGCTCTCATGCTAAAGAACACTATATTGCCAGAAAAACTTACTCCAGATGTGTTGATTGAGAAACTCGAGAGTCATGAGTTGGAGTTGAAAAAGACATACAAAGTCAATAACTCATCTTACCAGCAGAATTTGGATTTATATTATCCAAAGAGCATGATGCCAAAAGCAACTTCACCCAAGACTGCATTTTCTGCTGAGAATGTGTCCATAGCAAGCAAAGAAAGTCAAAGTGGTCAAAGCAGTGGAAGTCATAGTGGTTATCATAGTGGATCTTCATCATCTGCAAGTCATTCTGATGCAAAGAATCGTTTTCAATGCAACATTGCAATAGACTTGAAGAATGCTCAGAATTTTGATGAGGAGTCGGCCAAACAGCAAATGATCTTCCTCGCGTCAGTGTTGGAATCATATGAAGGGTTAGTAGCTGGAAAGATTGGCAATACCAACCTTACGAAGGAAGATTATGACCAGATAGATCCGGAAGAAATGGAGCTGATTGATATTCGTTGGGCTATGGCCAGTGCGGTTCGTCGAGCACAACGTTTCATGGAAATTACCGGCAGAAAGACAATTGGTGGTCCATCTACCAAGCTGGGGTTTGACAAATCCAAGGTGACATGCTTCAAGTGTAAGCAGAAAGGTCACTTCAAGCGAGAATGCAGAAACGCTTATGCTGATGAGTCAGAGAACCCTTTCAGAGATGATTACTACAAGAAGGCAATTTATCATCAAAATAAATCCGAGCCGCCTAGATTGAAGCAGGTTGAAGACAACAAAGAGAAATCTAGAGCTCTTGCGGTGATTTACGATGATGAGGGTTATGATTGGAGTCAAGAGGTTTTACCAGAAGAAGATGCGGTTGGTTACGCATTCATGGTGAAAAACGACGAACCTATTCCGTGGAAAGATGATAGAACTGAAGAGCAGAAGTATAGATACAGAAAAATGATTGCTGAAAACAAAATCATTAGAATTTCTCGTATCCATCTGGAAGCAAGGAGAGCAAATAGATGGGATCCGGATAGAGAGTGTTATCTTGATGAATATGGAAATATTGCGATCGATGACAAAACGCTTGATATTGAAGCCATAATCCAGCAGTACAAAGATAAGGATGAGTATTGGCAACACAAATGGTGGGGAACTCCAACAGAGAAAATGAAAGAAGAAGAGAAAGAGAGAAAAGAGAAAGAAGAGCAGGAAAAATCAAAGAAGATTGATACTGGAATTATTGACATAACTCAGGAGTTGAATGCTGAGAACTTTGGAAAAATGGCTGACAAAGTGCTGGCTACTAAGGCACTTGAGGTAGACTCTAACTCCGTGTCTGAGTCAAAAAGCCAGGTCAGTTCAAAAGTGTCAACAAATGTGTCAGGTCAGAAAATTGATGGTAATGCTGATTGCAAAAATTGCAACAAAGAGTGCAAATTTTGTAGCACAGTCACGTATCTCAACGGTAAGAAAGTTGATGATATGACAGCAAAGGTCAGAAGCATTGAGAATCAAATTCTTGATCGTGACAAAATAGTTAAAGCTTCAACTGAAAGGATGAAAGAGTTAACTAGACAAATTGAAAATGATAAAATTGATAATGACAAAATTAAACAAGAAAATGAAAAGTTAATTCTTGAAAACCGTCAGATTTCTGAAAAATTTGAAAAACTCAAAAGCACAATGAAAGATTGTGATGATCGAAATGGTAAAACATTTAAAGAAAATGAACATCTAAAAGCAGTGCTTAGAGTCAAAGAAGAATCAATCAACCAACAACTGGATGAAATCGCTAATTCGAAACTTAAAGTTCAAGAGGCTGTAATCGAAAACGAGCGAATCCAGTTGAAGCTTAACAGTTACAGCTCCGCAAGCTTTGTGTTGCAACACATTATTCCCAAACCCATTGGGAAAGACAAAGTAGGCGAAGATGTGTATTGTGATGGAACTGGGGTGGGTTTTCATCAAGTACCACCACCTGTTCTTGATAATTACACTAAAAAAGCAATCTGGGTTGGTTGAAATTGAGGAAGAGAGTGAAGTTAAACTTCCGGAGAACATTGATGTTACTTTTTCTACATCATCTGATTATAGTGTTCAGACAGAGATTGTTAAGAGCACAGCTGAAAGTGTTTTGATGTCTGATTCAGCTGAAGATGATGGATGTTTCTTAGATAAATACATTCTGAAACAAAAATCCAAAAACAACTTAGGTGATGAACCAGGTCTTGTAATGTACAAGATGTCTGGATCTGATAAGTTGTATTCGGATTTTGAGTTTCCCATTGAGAATGTTAATGTGAAAAAGTTAACAAATGTTTTCAAGTTGGTTGAAGTTGAGTTGTCAGAAGTAAATAGTTTAAAACAAACAAAAAGGCAAATGAATTTTGAGAAAGATAAAGCTTACTATAAGAAACCACGTTTGTATAATAACAATCGAAATAACTGGACGGGTGGTTATCGGGGTGGTAATAGTTATCAGAAGAAGAGTTTTCAAAACAAAAGATTTGCAGAAAAGAAAGTGTTTGTGAACGGTTCAAGTTCACGTTCTGATGAGGAAAATGAAATTTTTTCAAAATCAAATGAAGAGTTTTTTTGAGAAAAGAGCTTCACAGTATCAGTCTGAAGGCACAAGTCGAGTTGTTGATACTCGAACATGTTTCAGATGTAATCAAGTTGGTCACATTGCACGAAAGTGTACCAATGTGAAGTCTAAGACTGAAACTGTGAAGATTCAAAAGAAGAAAGTTGATGAGAAGGGTAAAGCACCAATCATTGTTGAGAAAAAGAGTGTGAAAAATGACAACTTCAAAATGAAAAATGAACCCATAAAGAAAGTGGTAACTAAAAATGACAAGTTTTATAAACGAGTTGCATTATCTCAACAAGTTTGGAAACCAAAAACAGAGATGAAAATTTCAACTTCTGAAGTGAAAAAGGCTGAAGAATCAATTTCGGTTGATTATGATGCAAATTTTCCACCTTTGAAGGTTGAAAACTTCAAAATTCAAATTGCGAGGGTAAAGGTTACACCTAAGGCTGATGATGCCTGGGTGGACACCATGTTCAACTAAACAGTTTGAATTGCCGGAGCTTCCTAGATCGCGAAGCATGAATTGGCATCTTTATTGAAGTTGGTTAAGTCAAAGTTTGTTATGTGCAGGATCTTCCAAAACTTGTATCCAGATGGATCATGGATAGTGGAGCATCTCGACATATGACAGGGAAGACTGCATTGTTATATGATGTGAGAAATATTAATGGTGGTTACGTAGGTTTTGCGGGTAATCAAGGAGGTAGAATTATTGGTGAAGGAACGTTATCCAATGGGATTGTGACATTTGAAAGAGTTAATTACATTACTGAGCTGGAGAACAATCTGCTTAGTATCTCGCAGATTTGTGACAATATGTATACTACTCACTTCACTGATAAAGAATGTTTGATTTTGAAACCTGGATTTGTTGTTCCTGAAGAATGGATTATCATGTGGGCACCTAGAGTGAATGATTTATATGTGTTAGATATGAGTGTAGCAACTACAACTACTGGTCAAGCACATTGTTTTGTGTCTAGAGCAACTGAGAAAGAATCGAGATTATGGCACCGCAAGATGGGGCATATTCACCTAAGGAAGATGAATCACTTGGTGCACAATGATTTAGTTCTTGGAGTTCATGTCAAAGGTTTTCATCTGGAAGGGGAGTGCATTAGCTGCATCAAAGGTGTCACACCCCGACCACGTGGAACATACAAAACGTGGCGGAAATGTCGGGGAGTGTTGTAACAGAATTAATTGTTTCAAATCCATGGCAATTGAAGTTTCGTTTTATTGATTAAAAGTGTTACAATGTCTTAACAAACAAGGAAATACAACATAATTAACTAGTCTTGTATCTTTTATTGTCACTAAAGCCCAAGTCTGCCTATGTGTATCTTGATCATCTTATGCAACAGCTCCTGAAAAACACATGTGAAAATAGGTACGTCAGCATAAAAATGCCTGTGAGATACATAGGTTTTGTGAAAATAGGTTCCATGACTTATGTTTGAGAAAATGTTTAGTCATGAACCTTGTTATTTGCTTTGTTTTGTAAATCATTTGAAAAACAATGAGTTCAGATGATATGTATAAATAAGTGAATAATGTATGGTTAAATGAATAACCATAGTAAAATGGATTTGTATAAGATAAGTTGTTTGTAAAACAATGTCTTGTGAAAAGTATGTTATTTGTATAAAATGTTATATGTCTCAAACTGAAATGATTCAAATAACGCTACGATATGTAATACCATACAAACACTTATATATAGGAAGTACCAGCGGCGTATCCACCATGCTTGTATCATATTACACACGCATCGTTACTTAATCACTTAATCAAACCAAACTAACCAATGTAAGAAGTCTATGTTTAAATCAATTGTCAAATGTATTGGGTAATATGTCAAAGTGTTCATGTCAAGATGTAAATCATATCAAAATGTCTATGTCAAATATCCATGTCAAATGTCTATGTCAAATATCCATGTCAAATGTCTATGTCAAAATGTCATGTATGGCAAGTGAAATGTCTCAACTAAACCATATGCACAAAACAAAGTATTGAAGTAAAACTTGGTTTAAATCAAAGTTATGTTTTGTGGGAAATGCATGATCAAATGTCAATCATGTTAAAATGTCTATGCCGAAATGTCTATGTCGAATGTCTATGTCAAAATGTCATGTAAAACGATGTACTAAGTAATGCACACAATTGGGCACACCTAGCATGAAATGTCATAAAATCATGTACTATAATGTACTAACGAACATAGCAGTATATGATGTTAAAACAGGAAAGCATGAAAGTAACAAGTAGGCACATGTGTTCCACCCCAAAACAGTTTGGAAAACAGTAAAAGAGGGGTCTATGTACTCACTTGAGATTGCTCAGAAGTCCTAGGATAACCACCAAGCAATGCTAGAGATCGCGGAATATCAAACGGCACCTAATATAGGTAACTACATTAATAAACCGGACCTAAATCGGAAGACTGGGTAGCATGAGGGTTTGTAAACCAAATGAGTGTAGGAACTCATGTGATATGGTTAATCAAAGCCTACATACTAAATGAAACTTAACCTAAGTGTCTACGACCCATTACGACCCGTTTAGGTAGCTTATGCTACTTTAACGCGTCGTTCGCGTGAAACGCGTTTGGACCGCCTAACTAGCCCTATGACAAGTGTTATATGCCTAAACATATTACATAATCAGTTATGTGACAAAGGTTTAGGTTACATATGCTTAATTACCAATTATACATGAAAAGGGTATTCTGGTAATTTACCTAAGGCATATAAACTACCTATCATACAACTACTTAAACGATGTGACCATAGGGTATAACCTCGGAAGGTTATTCCCTACCTACTATGGTCACCTAATGTGTTTGGTCGGATCCTAATGATCGACCAAACTGGGTCGGGTTCGAGGTATAAGCGATTCATCAGATCGCTTACCCTACGACCCTAGACAACGTGGTAATCAGTGGGCATAGTCCCAAGGGACTATGACCAACGTGATTACACTCACGTTGCGAAGTTCAAAAGAACTTCGCATTGACCATTACTGGTCAACGCTGAAATTCAAACAAAGTTTGACTTTCTGACTCGAAAAGCAGTAAAATAAGGAAAAGAACGAAAGAATACTTACGAAGGGTCCCCGAATGCTAAACTCGATTCAAAAATCTCAGGTATGAAACAATTGTTTCAACTTAGAGTTTCTCAAATCAAGTTTCTAGTGATTTTAGCAATGGGGGGTATGGGGTATTTATAGGAATACCCGAACCGTTAAGATCGTTTCATGGAAAACGTGCCTTAATCCCATCCGTACATGTGTTGAAAAGTTATGGTGTTTAGGTGTTTAAATTCCATCCATACATGTGTTGCAAAGTTATGGTGTTTAGGTGTTTAAATTCCATCCATACATGTGTTGCAAAGTTATGGTACCAAAATTCCATCCTTATCCGCTGACTAAGCAAGTTTAGAATGTGTGGTTGTGAATTAAACAACGGCTAATACATCGAATCTGGTCCCGAATGCGAAAAACGATCCAAATGACGTGACGAATGGATTTTTCTTATGGCGAACACTAAAATAAAATATTTTAGTGCTTACATAAATTTTTGGATGTCCGGATGTATTCAGAACGTAAGTTATGCGCGAAAATGCAAACTTGTGCACTTTTTGACACTTTTAGTCCCTGAATGACCCAAAAGTTTATTTTAGCACACCGAACCCCTCAAAGCCTATTTCTAAGCTATGTAAAGGATATTTATAGTATGTTTAACTTATGGTCATGTTCCGGAAGGTCTGTTACAGTTCAAATTGGCATACTTTCGCAGTTTGTCAACTTTAGTCCCTGTAAGCGATTTAACTTGATTTCACCACACCAAACCTTCCAAAACTTATATATAAGTTATGTAAGGGTTATTCAAGGTATGTTAAGCCTATTTCACTATTCTGGAGTGTTCGTTGGATTGAACTGGTTATATTTACGCATTAGTGCGCGTATAACCTTCCAGAAAGCGATTTAGAGCTTGAAATCGAACAAGAATTGATATGTGTAAACGATACACATATTTTTACAAATCCCAAGTATGAAATACAATATTTCATTGGTTTGGCATTTGTTTGATGGTTGAAATGACACAGGTGTTACAGTCTCCCCTACTTTAGGAAATTTCGTCCCGAAATTAATTCGTAGGAGTCTATTTGTGACTTTGTGTTAAATAACCATCAAAGATGAACAAGACATAATCCTGTAATTTCTCTTTAACGAACATTTTTCAGAAATGAAAAATGAACAGAGTTATTCTCAACAGGCATTCTTTAGAAACAAAAATGAACAGAATAGTCATTTTACATCTTCAGAAACAAAGATGAACGGAATAGTCATTTTACATCTTCAGAAACAAAAATGAACAGAATAGTCATTTTACATCTTCAGAAACAAAGATGAACGGAATAGTCATTTTACATCTTCAGAAACAAAGATGAACGGAATAGTCATTTTACATCTTCAGAAACAAAAATGAACAGAATAGTCATTTTACATCTTCAGAAACAAAAATGAACAGAATAGTCATTTTACATCTTCAGAAACAAAAATGAACGGAATAGTCATTTTACATCTTCAGAAACAAAAATGAACAGAATAGTCATTTTACATCTTCAGAAACAAAAATGAACGGAATAGTCATTTTACATCTTCAGAAACAAAAATGAACGGAATAGTCATTTTACATCTTCAGAAACAAAAATGAACAGAATAGTCATTTTACATCTTCAGAAACAAAAATGAACGGAATAGTCATTTTACATCTTCAGAAACAAAAATGAACAGAATAGTCATTTTACATCTTCAGAAACAAAAATGAACAGAATAGTCATTTTACATCTTCAGAAACAAAAATGAACAGAATAGTCGTTTTACATCTTCAGAAACAAAAATGAACAGAATAGTCATTTTACATCTTCAGAAACAAAAATGAACAGAATAGTCATTTTACATCTTCAGAAACAAAAATGAACGGAATAGTCATTTTACATCTTCAGAAACAAAAATGAACAGAATAGTCATTTTACATCTTCAGAAACAAAAATGAACGGAATAGTCATTTTACATCTTCATAAACAAAAATGAACGGAATAGTCATTTTACATCTTCAGAAACAAAAATGAACGGAATAGACTCTAGACACATGACAAAATTCGCTGTGGTTTCTGTGCACTGAATTTCATAATTATGTATGCATCCATAATTATGCAATTCCTTGCATAGTCCGCACAACTTGTCTTGAAATGTTTGTGGGGAGGATAATCAAACCTGTGATGAGTGTGACTAGACTACCATAGGGTCCTTTTAATTAGATCAACAAAGGATCCTTTTAATTAGACCACCAAGGAGTCCTTTCAGCTATATCATCACATGATATTCCTAACCAGATTTTTTTTTTTTTTGGATCAATCTGTTTACCTAGACCTCTCAGGGTCTAATTATGGAATGGTACAATATAATCCAAGGGTCTTTACTATTACGTACAAGCCCGTTGAGGATTTAATATAGCACCCAAAGATATGGAAGATTCTACGAGGATTTGGATGACAAGAATTTGGATCACACAAAAACATAAAAGGGAACACATAAGCACATAATCACATAATTGTTTAACTTGATCTTTACTTTGTTATCTTTGGACACGGATATTTAAAGCACACTAGGAATCCAATCCGTGGATTCCATGCGGCACTTAAATCATTAGAATCTAACTATGAAGATAGGAAGATCTAAATAAGAATTCGGCTTTGTCCTTATTGAATGGTAATGTACGTATTAAGGCATACGAATAATTCAATTAAGGGCTCCGATTTGAGTGATATTCATCCACAAGGATCTGATTATGAGGATAGAAAGATCCTTTATGGATTTTGAAATTTGTGTAACGAGAGGTGCTTCGACACCTTGCACTAGGCGTGCTTAAGTCGATACACAAAGTAGAAAGTTCATGAGGTTGAGGTGCTAGATATGCCAAGGCGACATATGAAGCAGAACTTGAAGGTTAAGTAGCAACAGGGTTTGCAACTGCTTTGCTTTGAACAGCAAAGCGACACATGTTAACCAAATGTCTCCATCGTCCACCGTGGGTACATTTGTAACATGGTATTTGATTTGGATGATGACAGTTGCATTGATTGCACCAAGGAGCAGTTCCCTTACGGCTTCATCCCTGAGGCGAGTCATGGTGATAGCTAAGTCAACGGTCCTCTGGAGTACGACGCCTATTCGCTGGGTAATTGCAGCACCTGGTTCGGACATTGTTGTTGCGATGAAGAGGCACCTTGAAGAAAATAGAAGACATGGGAGGAAACAAGGGAAAGATAGTCGAGAGAAAATGACAACGCATGAAGATTGTGACCATTTGTTTGTTACCAAAGGCAAACAAATGAGACAGTGACTAATCAAAGTAAATGGGTCAATATAATGTATCGCGAAGACATGCTCGCCTATAAGTGAACACTCATCCCAAGAATTCCCAGGTAAGCACAACTGGTCTCGCGTCTGATGAGATGTATACGAAGTGCTTGCCTAGACAGAAAACCCAGAATACAGGCATTCACCCTTCCAGTTTGCACGTGTTCACATTATTAAAAACCCAAAACCTTGACGAGATTTTGAAAACTCAAAGGGGTTCAAAACCATATAATAGAGAGTTCAAAACCTTACAATAGAGGGTTCAAAACCTTGTAATAAATCATCCTTGAACAGATGATTAGTTTTCAAAGCGGTTTTGAAACTTATGTTCTTGTTGTGGTCGTCGCCTAAGGATAGGTGACGGTATTGTTTTATGACTAAACGCAAGTAAACTCGCGTTAGGGTCCTAAGAAAGTTATAGACTAGGTCAAAGCATTACTAATAACCTAATTCCCTATAACCATTGGCTCTGATACCATCTTTTCTGTCACACCCCGACCACGTGGAACATACAAAACGTGGCGGAAATGTCGGGGAGTGTTGTAACAGAATTAATTGTTTCAAATCCATGGCAATTGAAGTTTCGTTTTATTGATTAAAAGTGTTACAATGTCTTAACAAACAAGGAAATACAACATAATTAACTAGTCTTGTATCTTTTATTGTCACCAAAGCCCAAGTCTGCCTATGTGTATCTTGATCATCTTATGCAACAGCTCCTGAAAAACACATGTGAAAATAGGTACGTCAGCATAAAAATGCCTGTGAGATACATAGGTTTTGTGAAAATAGGTTCCATGACTTATGTTTGAGAAAATGTTTAGTCATGAACCTTGTTATTTGCTTTGTTTTGTAAATCATTTGAAAAACAATGAGTTCAGATGATATGTATAAATAAGTGAATAATGTATGGTTAAATGAATAACCATAGTAAAATGGATTTGTATAAGATAAGTTGTTTGTAAAACAATGTCTTGTGAAAAGTATGTTATTTGTATAAAATGTTATATGTCTCAAACTGAAATGATTCAAATAACGCTACGATATGTAATACCATACAAACACTTATATATAGGAAGTACCAGCGGCGTATCCACCATGCTTGTATCATATTACACACGCATCGTTACTTAATCAAACCAAACTAACCAATGTAAGAAGTCTATGTTTAAATCAATTGTCAAATGTATTGGGTAATATGTCAAAGTGTTCATGTCAAGATGTAAATCATATCAAAATGTCTATGTCAAATATCCATGTCAAATGTCTATGTCAAATATCCATGTCAAATGTCTATGTCAAAATGTCATGTATGGCAAGTGAAATGTCTCAACTAAACCATATGCACAAAACAAAGTATTGAAGTAAAACTTGGTTTAAATCAAAGTTATGTTTTGTGGGAAATGCATGATCAAATGTCAATCATGTTAAAATGTCTATGCCGAAATGTCTATGTCGAATGTCTATGTCAAAATGTCATGTAAAACGATGTACTAAGTAATGCACACAATTGGGCACACCTAGCATGAAATGTCATAAAATCATGTACTATAATGTACTAACGAACATAGCAGTATATGATGTTAAAACAGGAAAGCATGAAAGTAACAAGTAGGCACATGTGTTCCACCCCAAAACAGTTTGGAAAACAGTAAAAGAGGGGTCTATGTACTCACTTGAGATTGCTCAGAAGTCCTAGGATAACCACCAAGCAATGCTAGAGATCGCGGAATATCAAACGGCACCTAATATAGGTAACTACATTAATAAACCGGACCTAAATCGGAAGACTGGGTAGCATGAGGGTTTGTAAACCAAATGAGTGTAGGAACTCATGTGATATGGTTAATCAAAGCCTACATACTAAATGAAACTTAACCTAAGTGTCTACGACCCATTACGACCCGTTTAGGTAGCTTATGCTACTTTAACGCGTCGTTCGCGTGAAACGCGTTTGGACCGCCTAACTAGCCCTATGACAAGTGTTATATGCCTAAACATATTACATAATCAGTTATGTGACAAAGGTTTAGGTTACATATGCTTAATTACCAATTATACATGAAAAGGGTATTCTGGTAATTTACCTAAGGCATATAAACTACCTATCATACAACTACTTAAACGATGTGACCATAGGGTATAACCTCGGAAGGTTATTCCCTACCTACTATGGTCACCTAATGTGTTTGGTCGGATCCTAATGATCGACCAAACTGGGTCGGGTTCGAGGTATAAGCGATTCATCAGATCGCTTACCCTACGACCCTAGACAACGTGGTAATCAGTGGGCATAGTCCCAAGGGACTATGACCAACGTGATTACACTCACGTTGCGAAGTTCAAAAGAACTTCGCATTGACCATTACTGGTCAACGCTGAAAGTCAAACAAAGTTTGACTTTCTGACTCGAAAAGCAGTAAAATAAGGAAAAGAACGAAAGAATACTTACGAAGGGTCCCCGAATGCTAAACTCGATTCAAAAATCTCAGGTATGAAACAATTGTTTCAACTTAGAGTTTCTCAAATCAAGTTTCTAGTGATTTTAGCAATGGGGGGTATGGGGTATTTATAGGAATACCCGAACCGTTAAGATCGTTTCATGGAAAACGTGCCTTAATCCCATCCGTACATGTGTTGAAAAGTTATGGTGTTTAGGTGTTTAAATTCCATCCATACATGTGTTGCAAAGTTATGGTGTTTAGGTGTTTAAATTCCATCCATACATGTGTTGCAAAGTTATGGTACCAAAATTCCATCCTTATCCGCTGACTAAGCAAGTTTAGAATGTGTGGTTGTGAATTAAACAACGGCTAATACATCGAATCTGGTCCCGAATGCGAAAAACGATCCAAATGACGTGACGAATGGATTTTTCTTATGGCGAACACTAAAATAAAATATTTTAGTGCTTACATAAATTTTTGGATGTCCGGATGTATTCAGAACGTAAGTTATGCGCGAAAATGCAAACTTGTGCACTTTTTGACACTTTTAGTCCCTGAATGACCCAAAAGTTTATTTTAGCACACCGAACCCCTCAAAGCCTATTTCTAAGCTATGTAAAGGATATTTATAGTATGTTTAACTTATGGTCATGTTCCGGAAGGTCTGTTACAGTTCAAATTGGCATACTTTCGCAGTTTGTCAACTTTAGTCCCTGTAAGCGATTTAACTTGATTTCACCACACCAAACCTTCCAAAACTTATATATAAGTTATGTAAGGGTTATTCAAGGTATGTTAAGCCTATTTCACTATTCTGGAGTGTTCGTTGGATTGAACTGGTTATATTTACGCATTAGTGCGCGTATAACCTTCCAGAAAGCGATTTAGAGCTTGAAATCGAACAAGAATTGATATGTGTAAACGATACACATATTTTTACAAATCCCAAGTATGAAATACAATATTTCATTGGTTTGGCATTTGTTTGATGGTTGAAATGACACAGGTGTTACAGTCTCCCCTACTTTAGGAAATTTCGTCCCGAAATTAATTCGTAGGAGTCTATTTGTGACTTTGTGTTAAATAACCATCAAAGATGAACAAGACATAATCCTGTAATTTCTCTTTAACGAACATTTTTCAGAAATGAAAAATGAACAGAGTTATTCTCAACAGGCATTCTTTAGAAACAAAAATGAACAGAATAGTCATTTTACATCTTCAGAAACAAAGATGAACGGAATAGTCATTTTACATCTTCAGAAACAAAAATGAACAGAATAGTCATTTTACATCTTCAGAAACAAAGATGAACGGAATAGTCATTTTACATCTTCAGAAACAAAAATGAACAGAATAGTCATTTTACATCTTCAGAAACAAAAATGAACAGAATAGTCATTTTACATCTTCAGAAACAAAAATGAACGGAATAGTCATTTTACATCTTCAGAAACAAAAATGAACAGAATAGTCATTTTACATCTTCAGAAACAAAAATGAACGGAATAGTCATTTTACATCTTCAGAAACAAAAATGAACGGAATAGTCATTTTACATCTTCAGAAACAAAAATGAACAGAATAGTCATTTTACATCTTCAGAAACAAAAATGAACGGAATAGTCATTTTACATCTTCAGAAACAAAAATGAACAGAATAGTCATTTTACATCTTCAGAAACAAAAATGAACAGAATAACAAAAATGAACAGAATAGTCATTTTACATCTTCAGAAACAAAAATGAACAGAATAGTCATTTTACATCTTCAGAAACAAAAATGAACAGAATAGTCGCTTTACATCTTCAGAAACAAAAATGAACAGAATAGTCATTTTACATCTTCAGAAACAAAAATGAACAGAATAGTCATTTTACATCTTCAGAAACAAAAATGAACGGAATAGTCATTTTACATCTTCAGAAACAAAAATGAACAGAATAGTCATTTTACATCTTCAGAAACAAAAATGAACGGAATAGTCATTTTACATCTTCATAAACAAAAATGAACGGAATAGTCATTTTACATCTTCAGAAACAAAAATGAACGGAATAGACTCTAGACACATGACAAAATTCGCTGTGGTTTCTGTGCACTGAATTTCATAATTATGTATGCATCCATAATTATGCAATTCCTTGCATAGTCCGCACAACTTGTCTTGAAATGTTTGTGGGGAGGATAATCAAACCTGTGATGAGTGTGACTAGACTACCATAGGGTCCTTTTAATTAGATCAACAAAGGATCCTTTTAATTAGACCACCAAGGAGTCCTTTCAGCTATATCATCACATGATATTCCTAACCAGATTTTTTTTTTTTTTGGATCAATCTGTTTACCTAGACCTCTCAGGGTCTAATTATGGAATGGTACAATATAATCCAAGGGTCTTTACTATTACGTACAAGCCCGTTGAGGATTTAATATAGCACCCAAAGATATGGAAGATTCTACGAGGATTTGGATGACAAGAATTTGGATCACACAAAAACATAAAAGGGAACACATAAGCACATAATCACATAATTGTTTAACTTGATCTTTACTTTGTTATCTTTGGACACGGATATTTAAAGCACACTAGGAATCCAATCCGTGGATTCCATGCGGCACTTAAATCATTAGAATCTAACTATGAAGATAGGAAGATCTAAATAAGAATTCGGCTTTGTCCTTATTGAATGGTAATGTACGTATTAAGGCATACGAATAATTCAATTAAGGGCTCCGATTTGAGTGATATTCATCCACAAGGATCTGATTATGAGGATAGAAAGATCCTTTATGGATTTTGAAATTTGTGTAACGAGAGGTGCTTCGACACCTTGCACTAGGCGTGCTTAAGTCGATACACAAAGTAGAAAGTTCATGAGGTTGAGGTGCTAGATATGCCAAGGCGACATATGAAGCAGAACTTGAAGGTTAAGTAGCAACAGGGTTTGCAACTGCTTTGCTTTGAACAGCAAAGCGACACATGTTAACCAAATGTCTCCATCGTCCACCGTGGGTACATTTGTAACATGGTATTTGATTTGGATGATGACAGTTGCATTGATTGCACCAAGGAGCAGTTCCCTTACGGCTTCATCCCTGAGGCGAGTCATGGTGATAGCTAAGTCAACGGTCCTCTGGAGTACGACGCCTATTCGCTGGGTAATTGCAGCACCTGGTTCGGACATTGTTGTTGCGATGAAGAGGCACCTTGAAGAAAATAGAAGACATGGGAGGAAACAAGGGAAAGATAGTCGAGAGAAAATGACAACGCATGAAGATTGTGACCATTTGTTTGTTACCAAAGGCAAACAAATGAGACAGTGACTAATCAAAGTAAATGGGTCAATATAATGTATCGCGAAGACATGCTCGCCTATAAGTGAACACTCATCCCAAGAATTCCCAGGTAAGCACAACTGGTCTCGCGTCTGATGAGATGTATACGAAGTGCTTGCCTAGACAGAAAACCCAGAATACAGGCATTCACCCTTCCAGTTTGCACGTGTTCACATTATTAAAAACCCAAAACCTTGACGAGATTTTGAAAACTCAAAGGGGTTCAAAACCATATAATAGAGAGTTCAAAACCTTACAATAGAGGGTTCAAAACCTTGTAATAAATCATCCTTGAACAGATGATTAGTTTTCAAAGCGGTTTTGAAACTTATGTTCTTGTTGTGGTCGTCGCCTAAGGATAGGTGACGGTATTGTTTTATGACTAAACGCAAGTAAACTCGCGTTAGGGTCCTAAGAAAGTTATAGACTAGGTCAAAGCATTACTAATAACCTAATTCCCTATAACCATTGGCTCTGATACCATCTTTTCTGTCACACCCCGACCACGTGGAACATACAAAACGTGGCGGAAATGTCGGGGAGTGTTGTAACAGAATTAATTGTTTCAAATCCATGGCAATTGAAGTTTCGTTTTATTGATTAAAAGTGTTACAATGTCTTAACAAACAAGGAAATACAACATAATTAACTAGTCTTGTATCTTTTATTGTCACCAAAGCCCAAGTCTGCCTATGTGTATCTTGATCATCTTATGCAACAGCTCCTGAAAAACACATGTGAAAATAGGTACGTCAGCATAAAAATGCCTGTGAGATACATAGGTTTTGTGAAAATAGGTTCCATGACTTATGTTTGAGAAAATGTTTAGTCATGAACCTTGTTATTTGCTTTGTTTTGTAAATCATTTGAAAAACAATGAGTTCAGATGATATGTATAAATAAGTGAATAATGTATGGTTAAATGAATAACCATAGTAAAATGGATTTGTATAAGATAAGTTGTTTGTAAAACAATGTCTTGTGAAAAGTATGTTATTTGTATAAAATGTTATATGTCTCAAACTGAAATGATTCAAATAACGCTACGATATGTAATACCATACAAACACTTATATATAGGAAGTACCAGCGGCGTATCCACCATGCTTGTATCATATTACACACGCATCGTTACTTAATCACTTAATCAAACCAAACTAACCAATGTAAGAAGTCTATGTTTAAATCAATTGTCAAATGTATTGGGTAATATGTCAAAGTGTTCATGTCAAGATGTAAATCATATCAAAATGTCTATGTCAAATATCCATGTCAAATGTCTATGTCAAATATCCATGTCAAATGTCTATGTCAAAATGTCATGTATGGCAAGTGAAATGTCTCAACTAAACCATATGCACAAAACAAAGTATTGAAGTAAAACTTGGTTTAAATCAAAGTTATGTTTTGTGGGAAATGCATGATCAAATGTCAATCATGTTAAAATGTCTATGCCGAAATGTCTATGTCGAATGTCTATGTCAAAATGTCATGTAAAACGATGTACTAAGTAATGCACACAATTGGGCACACCTAGCATGAAATGTCATAAAATCATGTACTATAATGTACTAACGAACATAGCAGTATATGATGTTAAAACAGGAAAGCATGAAAGTAACAAGTAGGCACATGTGTTCCACCCCAAAACAGTTTGGAAAACAGTAAAAGAGGGGTCTATGTACTCACTTGAGATTGCTCAGAAGTCCTAGGATAACCACCAAGCAATGCTAGAGATCGCGGAATATCAAACGGCACCTAATATAGGTAACTACATTAATAAACCGGACCTAAATCGGAAGACTGGGTAGCATGAGGGTTTGTAAACCAAATGAGTGTAGGAACTCATGTGATATGGTTAATCAAAGCCTACATACTAAATGAAACTTAACCTAAGTGTCTACGACCCATTACGACCCGTTTAGGTAGCTTATGCTACTTTAACGCGTCGTTCGCGTGAAACGCGTTTGGACCGCCTAACTAGCCCTATGACAAGTGTTATATGCCTAAACATATTACATAATCAGTTATGTGACAAAGGTTTAGGTTACATATGCTTAATTACCAATTATACATGAAAAGGGTATTCTGGTAATTTACCTAAGGCATATAAACTACCTATCATACAACTACTTAAACGATGTGACCATAGGGTATAACCTCGGAAGGTTATTCCCTACCTACTATGGTCACCTAATGTGTTTGGTCGGATCCTAATGATCGACCAAACTGGGTCGGGTTCGAGGTATAAGCGATTCATCAGATCGCTTACCCTACGACCCTAGACAACGTGGTAATCAGTGGGCATAGTCCCAAGGGACTATGACCAACGTGATTACACTCACGTTGCGAAGTTCAAAAGAACTTCGCATTGACCATTACTGGTCAACGCTGAAAGTCAAACAAAGTTTGACTTTCTGACTCGAAAAGCAGTAAAATAAGGAAAAGAACGAAAGAATACTTACGAAGGGTCCCCGAATGCTAAACTCGATTCAAAAATCTCAGGTATGAAACAATTGTTTCAACTTAGAGTTTCTCAAATCAAGTTTCTAGTGATTTTAGCAATGGGGGGTATGGGGTATTTATAGGAATACCCGAACCGTTAAGATCGTTTCATGGAAAACGTGCCTTAATCCCATCCGTACATGTGTTGAAAAGTTATGGTGTTTAGGTGTTTAAATTCCATCCATACATGTGTTGCAAAGTTATGGTGTTTAGGTGTTTAAATTCCATCCATACATGTGTTGCAAAGTTATGGTACCAAAATTCCATCCTTATCCGCTGACTAAGCAAGTTTAGAATGTGTGGTTGTGAATTAAACAACGGCTAATACATCGAATCTGGTCCCGAATGCGAAAAACGATCCAAATGACGTGACGAATGGATTTTTCTTATGGCGAACACTAAAATAAAATATTTTAGTGCTTACATAAATTTTTGGATGTCCGGATGTATTCAGAACGTAAGTTATGCGCGAAAATGCAAACTTGTGCACTTTTTGACACTTTTAGTCCCTGAATGACCCAAAAGTTTATTTTAGCACACCGAACCCCTCAAAGCCTATTTCTAAGCTATGTAAAGGATATTTATAGTATGTTTAACTTATGGTCATGTTCCGGAAGGTCTGTTACAGTTCAAATTGGCATACTTTCGCAGTTTGTCAACTTTAGTCCCTGTAAGCGATTTAACTTGATTTCACCACACCAAACCTTCCAAAACTTATATATAAGTTATGTAAGGGTTATTCAAGGTATGTTAAGCCTATTTCACTATTCTGGAGTGTTCGTTGGATTGAACTGGTTATATTTACGCATTAGTGCGCGTATAACCTTCCAGAAAGCGATTTAGAGCTTGAAATCGAACAAGAATTGATATGTGTAAACGATACACATATTTTTACAAATCCCAAGTATGAAATACAATATTTCATTGGTTTGGCATTTGTTTGATGGTTGAAATGACACAGGTGTTACAGTCTCCCCTACTTTAGGAAATTTCGTCCCGAAATTAATTCGTAGGAGTCTATTTGTGACTTTGTGTTAAATAACCATCAAAGATGAACAAGACATAATCCTGTAATTTCTCTTTAACGAACATTTTTCAGAAATGAAAAATGAACAGAGTTATTCTCAACAGGCATTCTTTAGAAACAAAAATGAACAGAATAGTCATTTTACATCTTCAGAAACAAAGATGAACGGAATAGTCATTTTACATCTTCAGAAACAAAAATGAACAGAATAGTCATTTTACATCTTCAGAAACAAAGATGAACGGAATAGTCATTTTACATCTTCAGAAACAAAAATGAACAGAATAGTCATTTTACATCTTCAGAAACAAAAATGAACAGAATAGTCATTTTACATCTTCAGAAACAAAAATGAACGGAATAGTCATTTTACATCTTCAGAAACAAAAATGAACAGAATAGTCATTTTACATCTTCAGAAACAAAAATGAACGGAATAGTCATTTTACATCTTCAGAAACAAAAATGAACGGAATAGTCATTTTACATCTTCAGAAACAAAAATGAACAGAATAGTCATTTTACATCTTCAGAAACAAAAATGAACGGAATAGTCATTTTACATCTTCAGAAACAAAAATGAACAGAATAGTCATTTTACATCTTCAGAAACAAAAATGAACAGAATAGTCATTTTACATCTTCAGAAACAAAAATGAACAGAATAGTCGCTTTACATCTTCAGAAACAAAAATGAACAGAATAGTCATTTTACATCTTCAGAAACAAAAATGAACAGAATAGTCATTTTACATCTTCAGAAACAAAAATGAACGGAATAGTCATTTTACATCTTCAGAAACAAAAATGAACAGAATAGTCATTTTACATCTTCAGAAACAAAAATGAACGGAATAGTCATTTTACATCTTCATAAACAAAAATGAACGGAATAGTCATTTTACATCTTCAGAAACAAAAATGAACGGAATAGACTCTAGACACATGACAAAATTCGCTGTGGTTTCTGTGCACTGAATTTCATAATTATGTATGCATCCATAATTATGCAATTCCTTGCATAGTCCGCACAACTTGTCTTGAAATGTTTGTGGGGAGGATAATCAAACCTGTGATGAGTGTGACTAGACTACCATAGGGTCCTTTTAATTAGATCAACAAAGGATCCTTTTAATTAGACCACCAAGGAGTCCTTTCAGCTATATCATCACATGATATTCCTAACCAGATTTTTTTTTTTTTTGGATCAATCTGTTTACCTAGACCTCTCAGGGTCTAATTATGGAATGGTACAATATAATCCAAGGGTCTTTACTATTACGTACAAGCCCGTTGAGGATTTAATATAGCACCCAAAGATATGGAAGATTCTACGAGGATTTGGATGACAAGAATTTGGATCACACAAAAACATAAAAGGGAACACATAAGCACATAATCACATAATTGTTTAACTTGATCTTTACTTTGTTATCTTTGGACACGGATATTTAAAGCACACTAGGAATCCAATCCGTGGATTCCATGCGGCACTTAAATCATTAGAATCTAACTATGAAGATAGGAAGATCTAAATAAGAATTCGGCTTTGTCCTTATTGAATGGTAATGTACGTATTAAGGCATACGAATAATTCAATTAAGGGCTCCGATTTGAGTGATATTCATCCACAAGGATCTGATTATGAGGATAGAAAGATCCTTTATGGATTTTGAAATTTGTGTAACGAGAGGTGCTTCGACACCTTGCACTAGGCGTGCTTAAGTCGATACACAAAGTAGAAAGTTCATGAGGTTGAGGTGCTAGATATGCCAAGGCGACATATGAAGCAGAACTTGAAGGTTAAGTAGCAACAGGGTTTGCAACTGCTTTGCTTTGAACAGCAAAGCGACACATGTTAACCAAATGTCTCCATCGTCCACCGTGGGTACATTTGTAACATGGTATTTGATTTGGATGATGACAGTTGCATTGATTGCACCAAGGAGCAGTTCCCTTACGGCTTCATCCCTGAGGCGAGTCATGGTGATAGCTAAGTCAACGGTCCTCTGGAGTACGACGCCTATTCGCTGGGTAATTGCAGCACCTGGTTCGGACATTGTTGTTGCGATGAAGAGGCACCTTGAAGAAAATAGAAGACATGGGAGGAAACAAGGGAAAGATAGTCGAGAGAAAATGACAACGCATGAAGATTGTGACCATTTGTTTGTTACCAAAGGCAAACAAATGAGACAGTGACTAATCAAAGTAAATGGGTCAATATAATGTATCGCGAAGACATGCTCGCCTATAAGTGAACACTCATCCCAAGAATTCCCAGGTAAGCACAACTGGTCTCGCGTCTGATGAGATGTATACGAAGTGCTTGCCTAGACAGAAAACCCAGAATACAGGCATTCACCCTTCCAGTTTGCACGTGTTCACATTATTAAAAACCCAAAACCTTGACGAGATTTTGAAAACTCAAAGGGGTTCAAAACCATATAATAGAGAGTTCAAAACCTTACAATAGAGGGTTCAAAACCTTGTAATAAATCATCCTTGAACAGATGATTAGTTTTCAAAGCGGTTTTGAAACTTATGTTCTTGTTGTGGTCGTCGCCTAAGGATAGGTGACGGTATTGTTTTATGACTAAACGCAAGTAAACTCGCGTTAGGGTCCTAAGAAAGTTATAGACTAGGTCAAAGCATTACTAATAACCTAATTCCCTATAACCATTGGCTCTGATACCATCTTTTCTGTCACACCCCGACCACGTGGAACATACAAAACGTGGCGGAAATGTCGGGGAGTGTTGTAACAGAATTAATTGTTTCAAATCCATGGCAATTGAAGTTTCGTTTTATTGATTAAAAGTGTTACAATGTCTTAACAAACAAGGAAATACAACATAATTAACTAGTCTTGTATCTTTTATTGTCACCAAAGCCCAAGTCTGCCTATGTGTATCTTGATCATCTTATGCAACAGCTCCTGAAAAACACATGTGAAAATAGGTACGTCAGCATAAAAATGCCTGTGAGATACATAGGTTTTGTGAAAATAGGTTCCATGACTTATGTTTGAGAAAATGTTTAGTCATGAACCTTGTTATTTGCTTTGTTTTGTAAATCATTTGAAAAACAATGAGTTCAGATGATATGTATAAATAAGTGAATAATGTATGGTTAAATGAATAACCATAGTAAAATGGATTTGTATAAGATAAGTTGTTTGTAAAACAATGTCTTGTGAAAAGTATGTTATTTGTATAAAATGTTATATGTCTCAAACTGAAATGATTCAAATAACGCTACGATATGTAATACCATACAAACACTTATATATAGGAAGTACCAGCGGCGTATCCACCATGCTTGTATCATATTACACACGCATCGTTACTTAATCACTTAATCAAACCAAACTAACCAATGTAAGAAGTCTATGTTTAAATCAATTGTCAAATGTATTGGGTAATATGTCAAAGTGTTCATGTCAAGATGTAAATCATATCAAAATGTCTATGTCAAATATCCATGTCAAATGTCTATGTCAAATATCCATGTCAAATGTCTATGTCAAAATGTCATGTATGGCAAGTGAAATGTCTCAACTAAACCATATGCACAAAACAAAGTATTGAAGTAAAACTTGGTTTAAATCAAAGTTATGTTTTGTGGGAAATGCATGATCAAATGTCAATCATGTTAAAATGTCTATGCCGAAATGTCTATGTCGAATGTCTATGTCAAAATGTCATGTAAAACGATGTACTAAGTAATGCACACAATTGGGCACACCTAGCATGAAATGTCATAAAATCATGTACTATAATGTACTAACGAACATAGCAGTATATGATGTTAAAACAGGAAAGCATGAAAGTAACAAGTAGGCACATGTGTTCCACCCCAAAACAGTTTGGAAAACAGTAAAAGAGGGGTCTATGTACTCACTTGAGATTGCTCAGAAGTCCTAGGATAACCACCAAGCAATGCTAGAGATCGCGGAATATCAAACGGCACCTAATATAGGTAACTACATTAATAAACCGGACCTAAATCGGAAGACTGGGTAGCATGAGGGTTTGTAAACCAAATGAGTGTAGGAACTCATGTGATATGGTTAATCAAAGCCTACATACTAAATGAAACTTAACCTAAGTGTCTACGACCCATTACGACCCGTTTAGGTAGCTTATGCTACTTTAACGCGTCGTTCGCGTGAAACGCGTTTGGACCGCCTAACTAGCCCTATGACAAGTGTTATATGCCTAAACATATTACATAATCAGTTATGTGACAAAGGTTTAGGTTACATATGCTTAATTACCAATTATACATGAAAAGGGTATTCTGGTAATTTACCTAAGGCATATAAACTACCTATCATACAACTACTTAAACGATGTGACCATAGGGTATAACCTCGGAAGGTTATTCCCTACCTACTATGGTCACCTAATGTGTTTGGTCGGATCCTAATGATCGACCAAACTGGGTCGGGTTCGAGGTATAAGCGATTCATCAGATCGCTTACCCTACGACCCTAGACAACGTGGTAATCAGTGGGCATAGTCCCAAGGGACTATGACCAACGTGATTACACTCACGTTGCGAAGTTCAAAAGAACTTCGCATTGACCATTACTGGTCAACGCTGAAAGTCAAACAAAGTTTGACTTTCTGACTCGAAAAGCAGTAAAATAAGGAAAAGAACGAAAGAATACTTACGAAGGGTCCCCGAATGCTAAACTCGATTCAAAAATCTCAGGTATGAAACAATTGTTTCAACTTAGAGTTTCTCAAATCAAGTTTCTAGTGATTTTAGCAATGGGGGGTATGGGGTATTTATAGGAATACCCGAACCGTTAAGATCGTTTCATGGAAAACGTGCCTTAATCCCATCCGTACATGTGTTGAAAAGTTATGGTGTTTAGGTGTTTAAATTCCATCCATACATGTGTTGCAAAGTTATGGTGTTTAGGTGTTTAAATTCCATCCATACATGTGTTGCAAAGTTATGGTACCAAAATTCCATCCTTATCCGCTGACTAAGCAAGTTTAGAATGTGTGGTTGTGAATTAAACAACGGCTAATACATCGAATCTGGTCCCGAATGCGAAAAACGATCCAAATGACGTGACGAATGGATTTTTCTTATGGCGAACACTAAAATAAAATATTTTAGTGCTTACATAAATTTTTGGATGTCCGGATGTATTCAGAACGTAAGTTATGCGCGAAAATGCAAACTTGTGCACTTTTTGACACTTTTAGTCCCTGAATGACCCAAAAGTTTATTTTAGCACACCGAACCCCTCAAAGCCTATTTCTAAGCTATGTAAAGGATATTTATAGTATGTTTAACTTATGGTCATGTTCCGGAAGGTCTGTTACAGTTCAAATTGGCATACTTTCGCAGTTTGTCAACTTTAGTCCCTGTAAGCGATTTAACTTGATTTCACCACACCAAACCTTCCAAAACTTATATATAAGTTATGTAAGGGTTATTCAAGGTATGTTAAGCCTATTTCACTATTCCGGAGTGTTCGTTGGATTGAACTGGTTATATTTACGCATTAGTGCGCGTATAACCTTCCAGAAAGCGATTTAGAGCTTGAAATCGAACAAGAATTGATATGTGTAAACGATACACATATTTTTACAAATCCCAAGTATGAAATACAATATTTCATTGGTTTGGCATTTGTTTGATGGTTGAAATGACACAGGTGTTACAAAAGGCAAGTAGAAGAAAAAGTCACACCCTACAAAGCAAGTCAATTCAGTTTCAAGACCTCTGGAAAGACTTCACATGGATTTGTTTGGTCCTGTGAATGTCAAAAGTATTACAGGAGATTACTATTGTTTGGTTGTTACTGATGATTATTCCATATTTTTGTGGGTTTCTTTCTTAAAGACGAAAGATGAAACATTTGACAGTTTGATGGGGCTGTTCAGGAAGATTGAGAATCTGTACCAAAGGCGTATTAAAAGAATTCGTAGTGATAATGGTACTGAATTCAAGAACAGTAAGATGGAAGAATTTTGTGATGAAAGAGGTATTTTGCATGAGTTTAGTGCTCCGTACACTCCGCAGCAGAATGGAGTCGCAGAACGCAAAAACCAGACACTAATCGAGACGGCTAGAATTATGCTCGTAGATTCAAAGTTACCGATTAATTTTTGGGCTGAAGCTGTTTCCGCCGCATGCTATACGCTCAACAGGGTTCTCACTGTCAAGAAGTTCAGCAAAACATGCTTTGAGCTAATCAATAATCGCAAACCGAATTTGAAGTATCTAGAACCGTTCGGGTCACCCTGTACGGTTATAGAGCCTCATGGAAAGTTTGGTCCGAAGAGCATTGAGGGAATTTTTGTTGGTTATGCAAATCCAATGCGACGTGTCTTCGTTCCAACTAAGAAGCGGATTATTGAAGCTGCAAATGTGGAATGTCAAGGTTATACTATGCCGCCACAGAATCCTGGTGATTCATGGCATTATCATTATGACAAACTGTGGGATTCGTTTGACATGAGAGAAGAATCAGAGGATGATGAAGATTTATTTGATGAGTTGGATATTTTGTGTGAATATGAGTCGCAGCTAAGGTTCCCAGCTGAGTATTCGAGGAGACCACAGGAAACTTCCAATGACGATGAAGCAGGTCCGAGTAATGCTGGTGAACATGATGATGTCCAACAGAATGAAGTTCCTCAGGATAATCAGTCGGCTCAGAATGATAATCTAGAAGCTGAAAATGTCACACCCCGACCACGTGGAACATACAAAACGTGGCGGAAACATCGGGGAGTGTTGTAACAGAATTAATGTTTCACAACCATGGAAATTTAAAGTTTCGTTTTATTCAATATAAGTGTTACAATGTCTAAACAAACATGAAAAATACAACATAATTAACTAGTCTGCATCTTTTATTGTCACTAAGGCCCATGTCCGCCTAAGTGTAACTTGATCAATCCTATGCTTCATTTCCTGAAAAACACATGTGAAAATATGGTACGTCAGCATAAAAATGCCGGTGAGATACATAGGTTTTGTGAAAATAGGTTTCATGACTTATGTTTGAGAAAATGTTTAGTCATGAACCTTGTTATTTGCTTTGTTTTGTAAATCATTTGAAAAACGATAAGATCAGATGATACATATAAATAATTGAATAATGCATGGTTAAATGAATAGCCATGTAAAAATGAGTTTGTATAAGTTAAGTTGTTTGTAAATCAATGTCTTGTGAAAAATATGTTATTTGCATAAAATGTTCTATGTCTCAAACTGAAATGATTCAAATAACGCTACGACATGTAATACCATACAAACACTTATATATAGGAAGTACCAGCGGCGTATCCACCATGCTTGTATCATATTACACCCGCATCGTTACTTAATCACTTAATCAAACCAAACCAACAATGTAAATTGTCCATGTATAAATGAATTTGTCAAATGTATTGAATAATATGTCAAAATGCATGATCAATGTAAATCATGTAATGTGTAACCTAAATGATATGTATGGCTAGTGAAAACGCATCAACTAAACCATAGGTGAAATGCACAAAAACAAAGTATTGAAGTAAAACACAGTTTAAATCAAAGTCATGTTGTGTGTAACAAATGCATGCTATACTGATACAAACATTTATGCGGTATTGTTAATATGCATACATCCAAGCCTTGAGACTGAGGCGATAAACCTTTAAACAAATTAAAGATTTATCTAAGTTATGTATATCGAATTCGGTCATTCCTTTCTGTCCCCTTACCCTGGGATGTCCGGAACGGGAGTTGTCAATTCCTATGGTACCACTACCTACTAACGAATGGCATGATCAATGTTAATGAATGTATTGTCCCATGTTAACCAAGCCAAATGTTATACCAAAAATGGAAGCATGTGATGCACTAAGTATGTAATCAAATGAACATACATAGCGTGAAAATGTAATGTAAAACGATGTACTAAGTAATGCACACAATGGGCACACCTAGCATAAAATGTCATGTAAAACGATGTACTAAGTAATGCACACAATGGGCATACCTAGCATAAAATGTCATGTAAAACGATGTACTAAGTAATGCACACAATGGGCACACCTAGCATAAAATGTCATGTAAAACAATGTACCAAGTAATGCACACAATGGGCACACCTAGCATGAAATGTAATGAAATCATGTACTATAATGTACTACTGAACATAGCATGTATATGATGTGAAAACAGGAAAGCATGAAAGTAACAAGTAGGCACATGTGTTCCACCCCAAAACAGTTGGAAAACAGTAAAAGAGGGGTCTATGTACTCACTTGAGATTGCTCAGTAGTCCTTGAGTAACAACCAAACAAAGCTAGAGATCACGGAAATCAAACGGCACCTAATATAGGTAACTATGTTAATTAACCGGACCTAAATCGGAAGATTGGGTAGCATTAGGGTTTGTAAACCAAATGAGTGTAGGAACTCATATGATATGGTTTAACAAAGCCTACATACTAATTGAAACTTAACATAAGTGTCTACGACCCATTACGACCCGTTTAGGAAGCTTATGCTACTTTAACGTGTCGTTCGCGTGAAACGCGTTCGGACCGCCTAACTAGCCCTATGACAAGTGTTATATGCCTAAACATGTTACATAATCAGTTATGTGACAAAGGTTTAGGTTACATATGCTTAATTACCAATTATACATGAAAAGGGTATTCTGGTAATTTACCTAAGGCATATAAACTACCTATCATACAACTACTTAAACGATGTGACCATAGGGTATAACCTCGGAAGGTTATTCCCTACCTACTATGGTCACCTAATATATTTGGTCGGATCCTAATGATCGACCAAATGGGTCGAGTTCGAAGGTATAGGCGATTTATTAGATCGCCTACCCTACGACTCTAGGCAACGTGGTAATCAGTGGGCATAGTCCCAAGGGACTACGACCAACGTGATTACACTCACGTTGCGAAGTTCCTACGAACTTCGCATTAACCATTACTGGTCAACGCTGAAAGTCAAACAAAGTTTGACTTTCTGACTCGAAAAGCAGTAAAAATAAGGAAAAGAACGAAAGAATACTAACCCAGGGTCCCCGAATGCTAATCCCGACTCAAGAACTCAGGTATGAAACAATGGTTTCAACTTAGAGCTCTCAAAATCAGAATTCTAGTGAGAAATGCAATGGGGGTGTTGGGTTATTTATAGTTTTCGGTCCACCGTTGAGATCGTTTCTTGGAAAAGGGGAAACGATCAAGGCCGTACACTTGTCCAAATGTTATGGTGGCTAAATCTTGATCTTATCTTGCTGATTAGGCGAATTAGAACATGTGGTTGTGGATCAAACAAGTGTAAACAGCTGTTCTGAACATTGAATCTGGTCTGCAGACCCCTAGCGCACCGCTACGCTTAAAGTGTAGCGCACCGCTAGGCACTATTTCGGCAGAATTACACTTTTGGTCCCTGAACTGTATTTAGGCCATTTTCGACACGTTTAAGGCCCGTTAACCCCATTTCAAAGCTCTAAAATGAAGTTAAAGTATAGGGAACTTAAAACATGCTAAAAAATATCTCGGATGTCGGTTCGTTTGGCCGTACGAACGCGATGTTCGCTTAATTACGACGGAATGCGCATAAGCGCGAAAAACGAACCAAAAGACGTGACGAATGGATTTTTCTTATGGCGAACACTAAAATATAGTGTAGTCATGCTTACATAAATTTTTGGAAGTCCGGATGTATTCAGAACGTAAGTTACGCGTAAAAATGCAAACTTGTGCACTTTTTGACGCTTTTAGTCCCTGAATGACACAAAAGTTTATTTTAGCATACCGAACACCTCAAAGCCTATTTCTAAGCTATGTAAAGGATATTTATGGTATGTTTAACTTATGGTCATGTTCCGGAAGGTCTGTTACAGTTCAAATTGGCATACTTTCGCAGTTTGTCAACTTTAGTCCCTGTAAGCGATTTAACTTGATTTTGCCATACCAATGCCTTCAAAACTTATTTCTAAGTTATGTAAAGGTTATTTAAGGTATGTTAAGCCAATGTCACTATTCCGGAGTGTTTGTTGCATTAAACTGGTTATATTTACGCATCGGTGCGCGTATAACCTTCCAGAAAGCGATTTAGAGTTTGAAATTGAACAAGAATTGATATGTGCAAATGATACACATATTTTTACAAATCCCAAGTATGAAATATAATATTTCATTGGTTTGGTACTTGTTTGATGGCCGTGAAGGCACAGGTGTTACAGTCTCCCCTACTTTAGGAAATTTCGTCCCGAAATTTATTTAGAGGAAACTTGTAAGAGTTTAAAACATGAAGTTGAAAAGATCGAACAACATTGGTTAGGGTTCTTGAAATTCTAGTAACCTTAATAACATTATGTTTGCAATGTAAGAGGGATACTTATATACAAGTATATGAAGCGTCATTGGTGCGTCCACCGTACCTTCATTACATCGTTCTCATTTTGTTATTGTTGTCACTATCGGTTCTTACACATAATAAATTTACTGGGTTTCTATGCACTAAATTTCATAATTATGTAGGCCTCCATAATTAGACAATTCCTTGCACAGTTCACACAGTCTATTTTATAATGCGTATGGTAAAACCAAATGAACAATCCTGTGATGAGTGTGACTAGACCGCCGTAGAGTCCTTTTACTTAAATCATTAAATGATCTAAATAGACTATCAAGGAGTCTGTCCAGCTACATCACTAGATGTCATTCTTTAACCAGATTGCGAATCAATCTTTTGACTAGACCACTAAAAAGGGTCTCTTATGAATCATGGAGTAGTACTATAAAATCCAAGGGTCTTAACTATTACATAGAAGCCCATTAAGGAATTAAGATAGTACCTTTTGACTATCCTGCTACGAATCCCTCATATGAAGATATGAAAGATCCTGCGAGGATTTGGATAACGAATTATCCAGAGTATAAAAACACAAAATACTTAAATGAAAACTCAAGATGCATAAACACATAGTCATATAACCACAAAGATTGTTTGTTAATCTGTCTTGTTACTTGCGTACGTGCATTTAAAGCACACTAGGAATCCATTCAACGGATTTCATTTGGTACTTTAAACGTTATCAAGAATCTACTATAAAGATAGAAAGATTTTTGAAAAGAAAATTCGATTTCGATTATAAAGAACCGAAATGTTCGAATTAAGGTACATAAGGAATCCAATTAAGGACTCTGATTTGAATGATGATCATCCACAAGGATCTAAATGTGAAGATAAAAAGATCCCATATGAATTTTTGAAGTTGAAGACGTTTTGAAACCTTGCACTGGAGGTGCTTAGGTCAAAACATGATGTAAAATGCTTATGAGGTTGAGATGCTAGATATGTCAAGGCGACATATGAAGCAGAATTTGAAGGTTAAGAAAATGTACGAGGAAGATATTTTTGAAAACTGTGCATGGGGTTCCTTTTAAGAAAAATATGTTTAGTGTTTTCGAAACCTTATATATAATATTTTGAAATCATAAAGTAGGTGTATTAGATAGATATATTTATAAAAATGTTTTAAAATCATACGGAATGAATTTTTGAAATTATGTATAAGGTTTTTGGAAAACATGAATGATGCTTTTCGAAATCATGCACTTGATAAGAAAATGTATTGTGTTAATATTGTCTTCAGACTATATGAAATATTTTGAAATTGGAAAGGTTGGTTTTGATAACATGGCCAATGTTTTTGAAATAACATAGACAATGCATCTAGAAAAATTGTTTTCAAATTATATGAAATGTTTTGAGATCATGAAGATTGTTTTGAAATACTAATACTGTGTATGTTGAAAAAAATCAAAACGTAATGGGTATGAGATTTGAAAATACCCTTAGTTATCTAACCAAGGATTTAAAGGCGCAGATGTGCGAAAAGCACGATTACTCATAATGTCACTTAATTTTCTGTACTTTGTTTCTTAGAGTGAAACGAGTACTTAAAATTTTCACAGGAATCATGAGCGATCATTTGAAAGAGAGAATCACAAGAGTAGTTTGTAAGGAACATAGTTCCTTGATGTAGGTATCATAGGAAAACAAACACACATGTAATTATACTTGTATATCAGAATTTGTGAACAACGATTTATTTATAAACAAAACAGATTGTTTCACATTACAAGGAAACAAAAGAACAAAAGCATAAGACAGCAACATCTTCTACTCAGTCAACTGCTCATCCTTGGGTCAGATTTGCATTAGCAAGCTTTGGGCAATTTCTTCGGAAATGTCCCATCTCGCCACACTTGTAGCAATAACCTGGTGGAAAGCGAGCTTGAGTAGGGTTGACTTGGAGTTGATTTGGACCACTTTGGTTTGGGGTAAATCGACAAACATTTGCCCGGTGACCGAGTCGCCCACATGATGCACACAAACGACACTGTAGGTGAGCTAAGTGGTGTGCATTACATTTGTCGCATATTGGGGCTGTTCCCTTGTATTGCTTCCTAACAGGTGGTGTTGCCACCCGATTGGGTCCTATTTGATTTGGTACTGCTGCTACGCAAACCTTTGCTGTATGACCTTTAAGTCCACAAAGTTGGCATTTGCGGCACTTCACATTAGGGTGATGATGAAGGGTACATTGGTTGCACACAGGTGAAGTTCCAAAGTACGGCTTCCTAGCTGGTGGCCTTGCCACTTGGCTAGGTCCCGCTTGATTAAGTGTAACCGCTGCGGGTTTCCTTGAAGCCTTACGCTTCCTTGATTTTGGTGCTGGCTTGACTACTGCTTCCTTTGGTGGCTCTTGAGTGGCTTCATTGTCGAGACGGGAGACTTCATTGTTGAGACGAGCCATGGCAATACCTAAATCCACAGTCCTTTGAATCACTTCACCAATTTGCTGGACAAATTTGGCTGTTCGCTCGGGCATTTGACCAGTGCTGAGAGGAATAGACATTCTAGAAGAAGATGAAAGACAGAGGAAGAAGCAAGTGAAAGGTTATTGGAAAATCAATACCGAATGGTAACGAGTGAAAATTGTGATCATTTGTTTGTTACCTAAGGCAAACAAATGAGACGGTGACTAATCAAGGTAAACAGGTCTTATTAATGTATCACTGAAGACATGCTCGCCTATAAGTGAACACTCATCCCGAGAATTCCCAGGTAAGCACAACTGGTCTCGCGTCTGATGAGATGTATACGAAGTGCTTGCCTAGACAGAAAACCCAGAATACAGGCATTCACCCTTCCAGTTTGCACGTGTTCACATTATTTAAAACCCAAAACCTTGACGAGATTTTGAAAATTCAAAGGGATTCAAAACCTTATAACTGAAGGTTCAAAACCTAGTAATTAATCATCCTAGAACAGATGATTAGTTTTCAAAGTGGTTTTGAAATTTATGTTCTTGTTGTGGTCGTCGCCTAAGGATAGGTGACGGTATTGTTTTATGACTAAACGCAAGTAAACTCGCGTTAGGGTCCTAAGAAGGTTATAGACTAGGTCAAAGCATTACTAATTACTAATAACCTAATTCCCTATAACCATTGGCTCTGATACCATCTTTTCTGTCACACCCCGACCACGTGGAACATACAAAACGTGGCGGAAACATCGGGGAGTGTTGTAACAGAATTAATGTTTCACAACCATGGAAATTTAAAGTTTCGTTTTATTCAATATAAGTGTTACAATGTCTAAACAAACATGAAAAATACAACATAATTAACTAGTCTGCATCTTTTATTGTCACTAAGGCCCATGTCCGCCTAAGTGTAACTTGATCAATCCTATGCTTCATTTCCTGAAAAACACATGTGAAAATATGGTACGTCAGCATAAAAATGTTCTATGTCTCAAACTGAAATGATTCAAATAACGCTACGACATGTAATACCATACAAACACTTATATATAGGAAGTACCAGCGGCGTATCCACCATGCTTGTATCATATTACACCCGCATCGTTACTTAATCACTTAATCAAACCAAACCAACAATGTAAATTGTCCATGTATAAATGAATTTGTCAAATGTATTGAATAATATGTCAAAATGCATGATCAATGTAAATCATGTAATGTGTAACCTAAATGATATGTATGGCTAGTGAAAACGCATCAACTAAACCATAGGTGAAATGCACAAAAACAAAGTATTGAAGTAAAACACAGTTTAAATCAAAGTCATGTTGTGTGTAACAAATGCATGCTATACTGATACAAACATTTATGCGGTATTGTTAATATGCATACATCCAAGCCTTGAGACTGAGGCGATAAACCTTTAAACAAATTAAAGATTTATCTAAGTTATGTATATCGAATTCGGTCATTCCTTTCTGTCCCCTTACCCTGGGATGTCCGGAACGGGAGTTGTCAATTCCTATGGTACCACTACCTACTAACGAATGGCATGATCAATGTTAATGAATGTATTGTCCCATGTTAACCAAGCCAAATGTTATACCAAAAATGGAAGCATGTGATGCACTAAGTATGTAATCAAATGAACATACATAGCGTGAAAATGTAATGTAAAACGATGTACTAAGTAATGCACACAATGGGCACACCTAGCATAAAATGTCATGTAAAACGATGTACTAAGTAATGCACACAATGGGCATACCTAGCATAAAATGTCATGTAAAACGATGTACTAAGTAATGCACACAATGGGCACACCTAGCATAAAATGTCATGTAAAACAATGTACCAAGTAATGCACACAATGGGCACACCTAGCATGAAATGTAATGAAATCATGTACTATAATGTACTACTGAACATAGCATGTATATGATGTGAAAACAGGAAAGCATGAAAGTAACAAGTAGGCACATGTGTTCCACCCCAAAACAGTTGGAAAACAGTAAAAGAGGGGTCTATGTACTCACTTGAGATTGCTCAGTAGTCCTTGAGTAACAACCAAACAAAGCTAGAGATCACGGAAATCAAACGGCACCTAATATAGGTAACTATGTTAATTAACCGGACCTAAATCGGAAGATTGGGTAGCATTAGGGTTTGTAAACCAAATGAGTGTAGGAACTCATATGATATGGTTTAACAAAGCCTACATACTAATTGAAACTTAACATAAGTGTCTACGACCCATTACGACCCGTTTAGGAAGCTTATGCTACTTTAACGTGTCGTTCGCGTGAAACGCGTTCGGACCGCCTAACTAGCCCTATGACAAGTGTTATATGCCTAAACATGTTACATAATCAGTTATGTGACAAAGGTTTAGGTTACATATGCTTAATTACCAATTATACATGAAAAGGGTATTCTGGTAATTTACCTAAGGCATATAAACTACCTATCATACAACTACTTAAACGATGTGACCATAGGGTATAACCTCGGAAGGTTATTCCCTACCTACTATGGTCACCTAATATATTTGGTCGGATCCTAATGATCGACCAAATGGGTCGAGTTCGAAGGTATAGGCGATTTATTAGATCGCCTACCCTACGACTCTAGGCAACGTGGTAATCAGTGGGCATAGTCCCAAGGGACTACGACCAACGTGATTACACTCACGTTGCGAAGTTCCTACGAACTTCGCATTGACCATTACTGGTCAACGCTGAAAGTCAAACAAAGTTTGACTTTCTGACTCGAAAAGCAGTAAAAATAAGGAAAAGAACGAAAGAATACTAACCCAGGGTCCCCGAATGCTAATCCCGACTCAAGAACTCAGGTATGAAACAATGGTTTCAACTTAGAGCTCTCAAAATCAGAATTCTAGTGAGAAATGCAATGGGGGTGTTGGGTTATTTATAGTTTTCGGTCCACCGTTGAGATCGTTTCTTGGAAAAGGGGAAACGATCAAGGCCGTACACTTGTCCAAATGTTATGGTGGCTAAATCTTGATCTTATCTTGCTGATTAGGCGAATTAGAACATGTGGTTGTGGATCAAACAAGTGTAAACAGCTGTTCTGAACATTGAATCTGGTCTGCAGACCCCTAGCGCACCGCTACGCTTAAAGTGTAGCGCACCGCTAGGCACTATTTCGGCAGAATTACACTTTTGGTCCCTGAACTGTATTTAGGCCATTTTCGACACGTTTAAGGCCCGTTAACCCCATTTCAAAGCTCTAAAATGAAGTTAAAGTATAGGGAACTTAAAACATGCTCAAAAATATCTCGGATGTCGGTTCGTTTGGCCGTACGAACGCGATGTTCGCTTAATTACGACGGAATGCGCATAAGCGCGAAAAACGAACCAAAAGACGTGACGAATGGATTTTTCTTATGGCGAACACTAAAATATAATGTAGTCATGCTTACATAAATTTTTGGAAGTCCGGATGTATTCAGAACGTAAGTTACGCGTAAAAATGCAAACTTGTGCACTTTTTGACGCTTTTAGTCCCTGAATGACACAAAAGTTTATTTTAGCATACCGAACACCTCAAAGCCTATTTCTAAGCTATGTAAAGGATATTTATGGTATGTTTAACTTATGGTCATGTTCCGGAAGGTCTGTTACAGTTCAAATTGGCATACTTTCGCAGTTTGTCAACTTTAGTCCCTGTAAGCGATTTAACTTGATTTTGCCATACCAATGCCTTCAAAACTTATTTCTAAGTTATGTAAAGGTTATTTAAGGTATGTTAAGCCAATGTCACTATTCCGGAGTGTTTGTTGCATTAAACTGGTTATATTTACGCATCGGTGCGCGTATAACCTTCCAGAAAGCGATTTAGAGTTTGAAATTGAACAAGAATTGATATGTGCAAATGATACACATATTTTTACAAATCCCAAGTATGAAATATAATATTTCATTGGTTTGGTACTTGTTTGATGGCCGTGAAGGCACAGGTGTTACAGAAAACATGCCAGTTTTTTTATCATGGTGATTCGGATTCTGAGGGGGAGCAAATTCAATTTTCAAGTCAAACAAACCAAGTTGGTGAACAAGATGCAGAGCAGAATGTTACTAATCTGGAGGGAAATGTAGATGTTCCAAGCGAAGTGATGCCGCGAACTTTTTCATATCATCCAGAGGAGTTGATCGTAGGAGAATTGCAGACAGGCGTTCGCACTCGAAATCAGATTGATTACGGGCTTACATGTTATACAAAAGTTGCTCCTTTGCAAACTGAATTTTCATTGAGTTGTTTTATCTCGCAGGTTGAACCAAGAACTTACAAAGAGGCGCTTACTGTAGACTCTTGGGTCAATGCAATGCAGGAGGAACTTAGTCAATTCGAGAAATTAGGAGTGTGGAAGTTAGTTGATTTGCCGGATGGTCAGAGAAAGATTAACACCAAGTGGGTGTTCAAGTGCAAGTGAGACGATAGAGGAGTTGTTATAAGAAATAAAGCTCGACTCGTTGTTCAGGGATTTAGTCAACAGGAGGGGATTGATTTTACCGAAGTCTATGCTCCTGTAGCACGACTAGAGGCAATCAGAATTTTCCTAGAATTTGCGTCTTGGAAGAACTTCAAAGTATATCAGTGAGATGTTAAATCGGCGTTTCTTTATGGGAAGGTTAAAGAGGAGGTTTATGTCGGTCAGCCACCGGGCTTCACCGATCCAATCCATAAAAACAAGGTCTACTTATTAGACAAAGCGCTGTATGGTTTACACCAGGCCCCGAGAGCTTGGTACGAGACTTTGTCTCAACACCTACTAGCCAACAAGTTCATTCGTGGAAAAGTAGATGCCACTCTCTTCACTAAAGAGGTCGATGGTCATCTTCTGATAGTTCAGATTTATGTGGACGATATAATCTTTGGGTCGACAAATGAAAATCTATGCAAAGATTTTGAATCAGTGATGAAGCAAAAGTTTGAAATGTCATCAATGGGGGAGATGAAATTCTTTCTGGGTTTACAAGTTGAACAACTTCCTGAGGGAATTTTCATTCATCAGTCAAAGTATGTTCATGATATTCTAGAGAAATTTGGGATGTCAAGTTCTACTCCAGCTGCTACTCCACTTGCAACAAATCATGGGATTCACCCAGATCTCACCGGAGACAGGGCTGATGAAACTTTTTACCGTTCCATGATAGGTTCTTTGATGTACCTAACAGCTTCACGACCTGATATCATGTACCCAACGTGCCTCGCAGCAAGATTTCAGTCTAACCCGAGAGCATCGCATTTGATCATTGTGAAGAGGATATTGCACTACCTGAAAGGAACTCCTTCATTGGGGTTGTGGTATCCTAGGAAAGGCGACTTTACGCTCAAAGGGTATTCCGATTCGGATTTCGGATGCTGCAAAGTCAATTCAAAATCAACAACTGCAGGATGCCAGTTCTTTGGTCCTAGATTGGTTACCTGGCAGTGTAAGAAACAAACGTCTGTGGCGTTATCTACATGTGAAGCGGAGTATGTTTCTGCTAGCAGTTGCTGCTCTCAGATCTTGTGGATACAGCAACAGATGCGCGACTACGGTTTGCAGTTTCTTAACACACCTCTTTTTGTTGATAATGAGGCCGCTATAAATATAACAAAGAATCCAGTGCATCACGCTAAAACTAAACACATTGAAATTCGTCATCACTTTATTCGTGATTGCTTTGAGAAAAAGTTGATACGAATTGAGAAAATCCACACTGACGAACAGAAAGCTGATTTACATACCAAAGCTTTTGATAAAAATCGGTTTAAATATTTGTTAAAACTGAATGGTATGAAGCTTCTTTTGGTGTCGGATGGTATTGTGGGCGTTGATGAAAGTACTGTTGCGGATGAAGACGAGAAACAATCTGCAATGGTTTGTCGATTTTTTACTTGTTTTGGTATTTAGGGGGAGTAGATATTTGTATATAGCTTATATTTTCAGAAAATACAAAAACAGTAAAAAATGCAAAAATACAAAAACATGATAAAATCTAAAAAAAAGAGCTTGTGTATATAGGGAAAATGATAGTACATCGGCTAGACTATTACAGTATGCTAAAGATTTGTAATGATTAAATGAGTTAAACAGTCTCACTGATGATGTGTCGATAGGTTTTCGCACATTTAGTAGATTTATTCGGGATATAAACCTAAATTTCAAACTTGTGAAATTCGTGGGGAACACTACTTGGATATATAGGTAACCCCTGAAATCTCGTTTGAAAGGTCTCATAATCTGATATACTAGGTCTTTATACTCAATGATGTCTGGGGTATTATTCCGGGACTTCTGCTGAATGGTAGTTCTGACCTAGTCCTTGGCTAATACTTTCTGCAAATGCTTTAAACGTAGCATAAACCCTCAGCATGCCGATGAAACAATAAAATTGATAGTCGCTGCTGTTGTAAGCAAAAAGATCCTCTAAAGGGGACATACTGAAAAGTCGAAGCTGATATCTCTCTGCGTATACGGAAGTATCGACCTGAGATCCCTCGGCCCTCGCATACCTAATTTATATACAGATATCATTGTAGTATACTCACCTGTAAGACTGATTATTGGGATTCTGGATACGGGAGTATATTCAAGAGGTGGGACACATGAATGAGCTTGTTCATAAAACATCTAATTCGTATCCTGAGTAAATTGAAATTTGTGTGAAAATTTAAGATGGATCAGTATATCGACAATCGATGTGAATTGTTTAAGTCTGAGTATGAAATGAAGCTTAACGGTACTTGTAATTTGTCTGAAAAGCTGATATGATTCCCTGACACGCTCGCCAAAAATATGTTTGTAAATAGTTTACTTTGTTTACTTTCTGCAATTTAAGTTTTCTGTATTTCATTTCTTAGTTTAGAACACTTTATAAAATCCAAAAAGATTTTATTTCTGCTTTATTTTCCGACAAACCAAAGTGGAGAGTTGATTGTTGGATTCTCAGATGTTTGAAGCAGATGCAGGATATTCTGGACTGAAGAATGAGGAGAGCTTATCTTGATAGAGTCTGATTTACTGTAAAGATAAAAACAAGTTCATTAACTTGATACTTGTTATTTTCAGAAATTGTTTGAAAATGTTGTTTTTTAAAATCAGTTTGATTCGTCAAATGATCAACCAAGGTCATTAAATTGGACTTGGTAGATTAATTGAGTAATCAGGGTCATTAATTTGGACCTGAATACTTGAGTGGATTGTTATAACTGTTTGAGTTTGTGATTTATGATTGAAAAAATAGTTTGTAATGATTGATGTTTGAGACACAGGATTGGACTTCATTATTCCCAACGGAAGCTGATTGTCAAAGCTTGAACCAGATATCTCAGATTCTAGCATATTGAGAGGGGGAGTCTGTGAAAGAGGGAGTCTGGATCAATGGTCAAAGGGAAGTCTGAAGATGGAACTAGGAGAAGATTGTGAACCTATGAAGATACAATGTTTGAAGAATGATAAAGACAATGACTTGAAGCCAAAGACTTCATCAACATCCAAGGGGGAGTCTGTTGGTGCACTAAATGTCTGCTGATTACGTCTTAATCAAGTCTTGTGTATAGATAGGTTGAATGAACACACAATAGGGTTTAAATTAGGGTTTTACATGTTTAACTAGAAGATTTCGCTTGAAAGGGTTTATGTTTGGTTCAAGCGAAATCAAAACAGGAGATTTCGCTTGAAGTATTCTTGTTTGGTTCAAGCGAAATCAAGATAGAAGATTTCGCTTGAAGTGTTCTTGTCTTGTTCAAGCGAAATCCTTGGGTCTATATATAGGTTAGTGTGTTGTTCATTTGGTAGAGACTTGTATGTGTGTGTAAGTGAAGGTGCTGCCGAATTTGCTTCAGAATACCTTGTAAAAGCACGAAAATTAATCAGAAATGATAGATTAAAAGGATACTAGCTGTTGTGACTTCTTTTACGTTGATTCCGCCTTCGTATTTGAAGATGAACACTCTTTACTGACTTTTTGAGGTCCTAAATCGATCCAACATGATGGATTCTCTATCCTGCTATAACATCATACTGGGCAGGCTATGGATTCACGATATGAAGGCTGTGCCATCAACATATCACCAATGCATCAAGATCCCTACCCCTTGGGGGGTTGTCAAGGTTGATAGTGATCAACAGGAAGTGAAGGAATGCTACTCATCCTCAATGAAATCCTCAACCAAGCCTAGTACAGCATAGCAATTAAAGATGCGGGCCCAGGATATCGTGGAGGCTTCAGAGCAGGATATGAAGAGAGTTATCCTGGATCAGAATAATCCTGATATCTCAGTGCTCGTAGGAACCAATATCCCTCAGGATATTGAAGAACAATTAACTAACTTTTTGAAGTGCAGGATGTCAACATTTGCATGGAAGCATGAGGATATGACAGGTATATCCAAAGACATTATTACTCACAAGCTTGGAATTGACAGGACGTTCAAGCCTGTTCAGCAAAAAAGAAGGAAGTTCGCTCCTGAGCGAAATGCAATTATCCAAGAGGAAGTTGAAAGATTGCTGAAGTCTAAGATGATCAGGGAAGTCAAGTTTCCAAGATGGCTGGCAAACGTAGAAGTGGTACAGAAGAAAAATGGGAAATGGAGAGTCTGTGTAGATTACACAGACTTGAATAAGGCTTGTCCTAAAGACCCATTCCCTCTTCCTCATATTGATGCAATGGTGGATGCTACCGCCGGCCATGAGATGTTAACCTTCATGGATGCATCCTCAGGATTTCAGCAGATTCAAATGGAGCCTTCGGACCAGGAGGATACTGCCTTCATGACACCAACAGGTATTTATTGTTATACTGCTATGCCTTTTGGTTTGAAAAATGCAGGTGCAACATACCATAGGTTGGTAAACATGATGTTTAAAGACAAACTGGGGGACACCATGGAGGTATATATTGACGATATGGTGGTGAAATCTAAAAAGGCTGAGGATCACCTCCAGGATATTAAGGGAGCATTTGATATCCTGGATCAATACAACATGAAGCTAAATCCTGCTAAGTGCCATTTTGGAGTGGGGGCAGGAAAGTTTCTAGGATATATGGCGACCAAAAGAGGAATAGAGGCAAGCCCAGAGCAGATTAAAGCCATCCTGGATATCAAATCACCTTCAAATATGAAGGATGTTCAACGGCTAACAGACCGAGTAGCAGCGTTGAACATATTTATTTCAAGATCCTCAGAAAAATGCAAGGAATTTTATGATATCCTCAAGAAGAATAAGAAGTTCGAATGGGGAGAGAAGCATGAAGCAGCCCTCCAGGATTTGAAGCAATATCTTTCAACTGCACCTCTATTGATGAAGCCTGAAAATGGTGAACCACTATCCCTATACCTCGCAGTATCAGGGAATGCTGTAAGTGCCGTCCTTATAAAGGATCATGAAGGTCAGCAATATCCTGTTTATTATGTTAGTAAAAGTTTGTTAGATGCTGAAACTAGATATTCTCATTTAGAAAAGTTGATATTAGCCCTAGTTATGGCATCAACGAAACTTAGACATTATTTTGAGACACATAGGATTCATGTTAAAACCAATTACCCTATTAAAAACGTGCTTAGGAAACCAGAGATGTCAGGTAGGATGGCCAAGTGGTCAGTAAAATTGAGTGCTTATGACTTAGTATATGAGCCTAGAAATGCCATAAAGTCACAGGCTTTAGCTGACTTTGTGGCTGATTTCAGTAGTGACATTCAAAATGAAGTAGATTTAGAAGTACAGCAGCTAGGAGAAAACTTAGAATGCTGGACATTGTATACTGATGGTGCATCTAACGTAAGAGGTGTAGGCTTAGGCATACTACTAAAATCGCCACAGGGGGACATATTACCCCAGGCTATTAGGTGTGAATTTCCTGCTACTAATAATGAGGCTGAGTATGAGGCTTTAATTGCAGGATTAGAGTTGGCTAAAAATATGAATATAAAAAATTTGCAAGTATATGTTGACTCCTTTTTAATCACTAACCATTTTAATGGAACCTATGCAGTTAAAGGAGAGAAGTTAATCGAGTATCTCGAAATTCTCAAAAAATTAGCAGGATATTTCCATATTTTTACACTTGAACAGGTACCAAGGGAGGATAATGCTGAAGCTGATGCCTTGGCAAATTTGGGATCATCGGTTAGGATACCTGAAGGAACCTCAATACCAATATTACATATCCTATATCATGCGACGAATCCTCAGGATAAGGAAGTAGTAAGTATTCAGGATCCTGATGATAAGTATCCTGAGGAGGATCCTAAGTCCTGGACGGCTCCAATCATGAGATATCTCAAGCAAGGACACATCCCAAAGAATGAGAATCCTAAAGCCTTTAGAATGAAGGTATCACGATTCACTATTATAAATGATGTTTTGTATAAGAAATCCCTTGCAGGACCATATCTGAGGTGCTTGGAGGATCCCGAAACCAAAGAAGTACTGCAGGATATACATGAAGGGGATTGTGGTAACCATACTGGGGGCAGGTCCTTATTCTCAAAAGTATTAAGGACAGGATATTATTGGCCAACGATGAGGAAAGTTGCCACAGAATATGCTCGAAGATGTGATGCATGTCAAAGACATAGTAACATACTGCATCAACCAGCTGAGCCACTATATCCTATAGCTTCCCCTTGGCCATTCATGAAATGGGGGATGGACATAGTGGGGAAATTACCAAAAGCTCTGGGAGGAAAAGTTTTCATGCTGGCGATGACTGATTATTTCTCTAAGCTGGTTGAGGCTGAAGCGTTTGTTCAAGTTAGGGACCAAGAAGTAGTATCCTTCATAAAGAGGAATATCCTGACTACGTTTGGGGTACCAGCTGAAATCATTTGTGATAACGGGTCCCAGTTCATAAGCAAAAGAACTACTGATTTTTGTAAGAGTTGGGGAATCAAAATGATCACGTCCACTCCGGTACATCCCCAAGCAAATGGACAAGCTGAATCCTCAAACAAGATAATTGTCAATAACTTGAAGAAGAGATTAGGGGCCAAGAAAGGAAGATGGGTAGAAGAACTACCCTTTGTTTTGTGGGCTGATAGAACGACGGTAAAAAATGAAACTGGTCAAACCCCATTTTCCTTAGTATTTGGAGCGGAAGCAGTGATCCCGACAGAAATGGTGATACCTACGGCAAGATCTATCCTCCGGAATCCTGAGCAGAATCCTGAAGTCCTATGCCAGGAACTGGATACTACTGATGAGACAAGAGATGCAGCAAGGCTAAGGATGGCAGCATATCAACAAAGGATATCCAGAGCATATAACAAGAATATAAGGACTAGAAGATTCAAAGTTGGAGATTGGGTGTTAAGAAAAGCTTTTCAGAATACTACTAATCCTGCTGATGGAAAGCTGGCCCCAAAATGGGAAGGACCATATGAGGTTGGATCAGAATCAGGAAAATGTGCATACCGACTCAAGAATATGGAGGGGGATATGCTATCGAGATCTTGGAATGCTATACACCTTAAGCTTTATTTCAAGTGAGTTTAGAATTTAATTTCTAACTCAGGATGGTATGAATTCTATCTCTTTTAAATATGTTTGATTTGATTTATTCTTTGAAACCCAATACTAACTTAAGCATCGGAGGGGTGTTAGCCAAGCTAACACCCACCTTAGTTTGAAGATGTTTTGCAGTATATGCTTCGGGATATAGCACCAGGATACACACTCAGGATACTTCGGAAGATTAGAGGATTGGCCCCCTCTCTCACGTATAAGGGATCCTGATCCATTCACAGGTTTAAAGGTATTCACCTTTCTTCCGAATTGGGTTTAAACACCCCGCCTGGAGCGCAAGTTATTCGGGAATAGTTCAAGGTGGCGGGACCAGTCCATATAAAAGTGGCTGACAATTTCGTCACTGTTGGCTATATCCTGAATCCTAAAGGTATATGAGGATTGATCACCCTCTCTCACGAAAGGGTATTTTCATACTCTCTAAGGTTTAAAGGTTTTCACCTTTCTAAGTCTTGGAGTTTATACACTCCCGCCTGTAGCGCATGAAAATTTGTGATTTTCCCCAGGATATGAAGGATTTATCTCCAGTAAATTTTGGGTTTTACCCCTGTAACACAAAAATTGTCTATACAATTGGAACTATTGTTCAAAAGTTTTCTAAAGTGTTCACGCACAGGGACATTCCATCCAAAGAAATTGTGTGATGCACAGAGGATCAAAGTTGAGCTAAGAGTCTCGAACCGGGGACATCTTAGTAGGAGAAGTCACAAAAGGGATTGGAGATCAATACTAGGGTTAGACTCAGTTCCTGGTATGATCTTTCCTTTATAAGCCTTACATAAATTTTATAATTTAGGTTAAAATTTAAGTATCCTGAAAAGGATATATCTTCAGGATATAACTTCAAAATGTGCTGTTGGGATGCATTTCAAACTGATACTAGTTTGAAACTTTGATCAAACAAGTATTGTCAAAATGGCTTTTAGAAGGTGGACTATCTTTTATTCTTTAGAAAATTTCTCTAAAGTTGGTTGAATTTTTAGAAATTATACTTATTAAAAGTTTTCAAAGTATATCGCTGAGTATGTGGATCAGGATATTTTTGAAAGACAATTGTACAAAATTTTGCAAAGCTAAAATCTGCATTAAGGAATGTATGACAGGAATGTATGACAGGAATTAAAAGGCAACAACAAATAAGTCAAAAGGGAGTTATGTTATTAACATGTCAAAAGTTGTGCTTTTGGTTTCACCTTAAACCAAGGCCCATCCACCAAAAGCACAATTAGTCTTTACCATACTTATGTAACGGTTGAAGGTTCTATCTCAAAACGGGACTTGTCCACCTTCAACCGATACGACATTCAAAACAGGTTATACTAACCGCTGACCAAGGGCATCATCCTGAAACCCAAGACCCATCCACCTTTGGTCATTGTATTGTTCTAGTGCAGGAAATGTAAATTGTTCAACGACAGGAAAAGTAAATTGTTTTTACAGACCACAACCATGAAATTTAAAAAAGTGGGCTCCGGCCTTGGCACGTACATCCATCATCGCCCACTCCGCTGCCTAAGGGGCAGCACCTTCTTGAACAGCAACCTCTTTCCCAACATCTGCACCAGCATCATCCTCGGGATTCTTCTCAGCATCTGCAGCGGCATCCTCTCCACCAGCATTGGCCACTTCCTCTGCCGCCTTAGAAGGCTCTCCACCAGCATGTTTTGTAGGATGAGCGACTGGATGGCCTCCAAAATCCTGTAGTTTTGCTTCCCAAGCCTTTACATTCCAGGAGGGGCATTCGAAGCCCAGGCTCTTGGCCTCATAAGCCATCCTTAACCTGGCTTGGAGAAGGGATATAACAACGGATGCTTTGAGGCTGTCCCGGCATGAACTCATATCCTGCTGGTATTGAAGAAGAGCGGCATCTAGTTTGGCCTGAGCATCCCCATTGGCTTTGTGGAGGGCAGCTTGGTGTTCCTGGGTCATTGCTTTGTATTTGTCTTCATAATGCTGGGACTTGGCAGCTACGATTGTTCCTTGATCGGCTATGTTGGCTTCAGCTTTTTCGAGCTTGATCTCCAGCAGCTTGTTAAGCCCACATGCGTCTTCATACAAGTGCATAAGACGTTCCAAGCCCTGCAGATGAAGATACAGGTAAATTGAGCAGGATAATGACTAACATGCATATTCAGGATATTGGAAGGGAATTTTTACCTGCTTGAGGAATGAAGTAGCTTCATTAAATCCATGATTCTCAAGATAGAATGTCCCAGAGGCGGCTGGAGAATCCATTTCTTTCCTCTTCCGGGAGCTAGAGGCCCGGGTCCTGGATGCCGGAGGAGCTTTAGGAGCGGTAGTAGTCTTTGAAGTGGTGGGCTTCGGTGTGACAGATGACTTCGGCTTAGATTCTTGTTTGACAGGTACAAGGCTGGAGTAACTATCCAACTCGTCAAGTTGGAAGCCTTCAAGGTTGACAACTGGTACTGGACAAGGGAAGATATTCTTAAACTCATAATTCCTCTGAAAGATAATCGGTTTAATAAAAATAATTACTGAAAACATGCTTACCAGACATCTCTGAACTTGATTTTTGACTTGAATCTGTAAGAGACATGGAGAAAGTTCTTTCACTGGCAGGAAGTTGGTAGATTCCTTTTATCATGGACTTGGATTCCGCACTTGGGGGTGCTAAATCTCTGAAGTTTGCTGCATAAAACATCATGATATAAGTTTAGGATATAGTTTAAGGATACACTTGGGGATATTCCTAAAACCCTAGATCCTACCCTTGGTTAACCATCTAATCGGCAGATCGAAACCCTTGTCGATGGAATCTCTTTTCACGAAAAAGAACTTTCGCCGCCATCGGTCTTCGTTCTTGGTGGCCTTAAGAACTAAAGGGCTTTTGTAGGTGGAAAACAAAAGAAAACGGCTGTCGCCATGGGACCTTAACCGGTATGCTATAGGGAGGTCTTCAATACACAGGTCAGGGCAATGGCGAGATCTGATTTGATCCAGCACCATCAAAACTCGCCAGACCATTGGCATAGTTTGGGCATAACTAAGGCTGGTGAGGTCGAAGAAACAAGAGATAAAAGGTGGAAATGGGTACCGGAGTCCCAAAGAAAAGGTGTAGGTGAAAAAACAGACCCACTCGTCTGATGACACGTCTGATCGGATTTCCCGATCAAAAGGACGGATGACTATTCCAGCAGGAAAGGCGCCGGAATTCTTGAGGGCAGCGATATCGGCATTATTGAAGCAGCAGATTTCTTTTTTTGGTTCTCGTATGAGGTTTTGACTCATGAGGGTTGGGGCTAGTTCATCCGAACGAGATCTTGTCCGTGATGCCATGGAGAGTGTTAATGCAAACAAAAAGGAACCCTAGAAAGAAAACAGAGGATGAAGAGAAGAATAGTTACCTGAAAATCGCTTGGAGAGTAATGATAATAATGAGAAATATCTCAGCTAATTATAGGCTGAGTATAGGGGGTAAAGAGTAAATATTGCATTGAAAATGGCACAAGGTCACCTCAACCGTCGTTTCATCTTAATTGCCTTAATTTACGAGATAAGACTTTTAAAATATATCTGTTGGATTGGTATACCAACAGATATATTTGGGGACAATTGTTATGGGTCATTTTCTGAGCGTACATATCCTGACTAATATACTGCTTTTGGTTGTTTACTTGTGATCAGGATACTGGATTGGGATATTGCTTACATCCTGGGCGATATCCTGGTGTTAACTAGATTAACCACGTGCAGGTTAAAGGTTGTGGGTTGCTAACGGTCAGATGGACTTCTTCTCCTCAAGACTCGAGCGTATTTGTTATGTGGAAGACGTTGAACCCGAAAGACCAGGTCCACAACGTTCGAGTGGGAATATTCGCCGGATCCCGGAAGTTTAGGATAGTTTGTTACGTTACTTTTACTATAAATAGATGGGGGCGGATCAGAATAAGGCACGCAATTTTCACTCACACTTTCGAACACTTTTACTCTCTAGCTCACTGCAAACACCATACACAAACACTTGTATTCGATTTCCATTGTAACACCTAGTTGATCCGTACCACATCCTGCACTGTATCCTGATATTTGAAGCAATAGAAGAACAAGGCAGCTGTGATTGTCAGCTCCCGAGGTTTTATGCCGGCGATCTAGATTGATCAAGGGCTTTCCTCGTACATCACGTGTCAACCTTTACTTTTTTGCTCATTGTTTGATCACAGATACAACTCTATATCCTGAGCCGTATCCTGAAACTGTTTTTGCAATTAACTTGGTTAACATATTTTCAACACTCATTTCTAGCACACTACCTTACTTAACTAATTTGATCACTAAATTGCTTCGGTAATTTTTGACCAAAACAATGAAGATAGCTAAGGATCATGGATCCTTATTACATGAAGTATTTCTTCAAGTGGACAGCATTCCAAACTCTTGGTAGCAAATCACCTTCCATTGTTAGCAATCTATATGCCCCCTTTCCTGCCTCAGCTTCAATTAAATAGGGGCCTTCCCACTTTGGTGCTAACTTTCCATCAGCAGATTGGTGGTATTCTGAAACGCTTTCCTTAATACCATATCACCAACTTGGAATTTCCTGATCCTGACATTCTTATTGTAGGCTCCAGCCATCCTTTGTTGATAACTAGCCATCCTTATCCTTGCCAAATCCCTGAGTTCTTCTATAGTATCCAAGTCTTGAACCAAGTTTTCAATATTTTCTTCAGGATCACGGATGCTTGTTCTTGCAGTAGGAACCACCATCTCTGTAGGAATCACTGATTCTGCTCCAAATACCAAAGATAATGGAGTTTGGCCAGTAGCATTCTTGGGAGTTGTCCTAACAGCCCATAATACATAAGGTATTTCTTCTGCCCATTTTCCTTTCTTGGATCCAAGCTTCTTCTTCAAATTGTTGATGATGATCTTGTTGGATGATTCTGCCTGACCATTAGGCTGTGGGTGGACTGGTGTTGATGTTATCATCTTAATCCCTCAGCTGTCACAAAAGTTAGTAGTTCTACTCCCAATAAATTGGGATCCATTATCACAAACAATTTCAGAAGGGATACCAAATCTAGTAATAATATTTCTTTTAATAAAGGATATCACTTATTTTTCTCTGACTTGAGCAAAGGCTTCAGCCTCTATCCACTTGGAGAAGTAATCAGTCATGGCAAGCATGAATACTTTTCCACCAGGTGCCTTAGGAAGTTTACCAACTATATCCATTCCCCATCTCATAAATGGCCAAGAAGAGGATATAGGATGCAAAAGTTCTGCTGGTTGATGAAGGATATTACTATGTCTCTGAAAAGGATCACACTTCTTGGCATAATTCACAGCATCCTTCTTCATAGTAGGCCAATAGTATCCTGTCCTCAGGATCCTTGAGAATAATGCCCTGCCCCCAGTGTGGTTTCCACAATCTCCTTCATGAAAATCCTTTAGGACTTCTTGGATTTCAGGATCCTCAATGCATCTTAGATATGGTCCTGCAAGAGATCGTTTATATAACATATTATCCAATATTGTAAACTGAGATACCTTAATTTTGAAAGCCCTGGGGTTTTCTCCTGTAGGAATCTCTCCATGTTGGATATATCTTTTGATTGGGAGGATCCATGATCCTGAATGGGATTGTGTATCATCACTAGGGATGATTGCAGAGTCTTCTCCTATCTCCATGGCTAGATGATCCTCAATAGCACGGGTTAGGATATGGATAATAGGGATCTTGGTATCCTCTGGAATCTTCAAGGATGATCCTAGATTGGCCAATGCATCAGCCTCTGCATTCTCTTCTCTGGGTACCTGTGTCAAACTAAAGGAAACAAAAGAGAGTGCCAATTCTTTGACTATCTCTAGATATTTGATTAGCTTCTCACCCTTAACAGCATAGGATCCATTAAAGTGATTAGTAATTAACAATGAATCTACATGTACCTCAAGATACCTGATCCTCATATGCTTGGCAATTTGCAAACCAGCTATCAAGGCTTCATATTCAGCCTCATTATTAGTAGTTTGAAATTCACAAGCTATGGAGTGGGGTATTATGTCCTCCTGTGGCGATTTTAGTAGTATACCAAGTCCTGTTCCTTTGATATTGGAGGCTCCATCAGTGAAGTGTATCCAAGGATCCTTAGTTTCTTCTAGCTGTGGACTTCTAACTCAGCTTCCTTTTGCAAGTCACTACTAAAATCTGCCACAAAGTCAGCTAAGGCTTGGGATTTGATGGCAGTCCTTGGTTCATATCTTAAATCGTAAGCACTAAGCTTCACTACCCATTTAGCCATCCTTCCTGACATTTCAGGTTTCCTGAGAACATTCTTAATTGGAAAATTAGTCTTAACAATAATGGCATGAGTTTCAAAATAATGTCTTAATTTAGTAGATGCCATAATTAAAGCAAGGATAAGTTTCTCTAAATGTGAATACCTGGATTCAGCATCAAGCAAACTCTTACTTACATAATAAACAGGATGTTGTGTACCTTCGTGATCCTTAACAAGGACCGCACTTACTGCTTTAGAGGATACCGCTAAATATAAGGATAATATATCCCCTTTTTCTGGTTTCATCAAGGCGGGAGCTGAGGATAAGTAATCCTTAAGGGCTTTAAGAGCACTTTCATGCTTTTTAGTCCATTTAAATTTCTTGTTCTTTCTCAAAATGTCGTAGAATTCCTTGCACTTTTCTGACGATTTTGATATGAACCTATTCAAGGCTGCGATCCTTCCTGTCAACCTTTGCACATCCTTAGCATTGGTAGGAGATTTGATATTCACAATAGCCTTAATTTGCTCTGGACTTGCTTCAATGCCTCTTTTAGTCACCATATAACCTAGGAATTTACCTGCTTTAACACCAAAGTGACACTTGGAAGGATTTAGTGTTGATGCATGAAATGTCTGTTGACTGCGTCTACAAAAAGACTGAAGTCAATATTGGTCAACAGAGAGTCAAAGATGTCAAAATAGATATTTTATAAGTCTGGTTCGCTTTTATGTCAGTGTCTTAAGTCTGGTTCGCTCGAATGTCAATATCTGGACCGCTTTTGTGTCAAGGTCTGGATCACTTATACGGCATGTCGTATAAGCGGACCAGCAACATTATAAATAGGCTGGTTGTGTTCATTAGTCTGAGAGTTGGGTGTGTGTGCTTGGAACCGAAACTCTGTCAAAATCTCTTCAGAAAAGCAATAAAAGAAAGGAAATTGATAGAACAAGCTGTTGTTACATTACATATTCTGATTCCGCCTTTATATGTAATGATGAGCTACTCGGATTGACGTTTTCGGGTCAAAGAACGGTCCAACAAGTGGTATCAGAGCTTCAGGACGAGGAGCTCATACTACATCAGCTGATTCGACGCTTTTCTCATCATTTCTACTCTTTCTCTTTTATTTTTTGGTTTAATCAAGTTTCATCGGACAAAATGAGTTGAAAGTCAAGTATTTTGAGCGATATTATATGTTAAACAATCCGTATAAGTTTCGGTCTTTAAAACAAAGTAAAAATCAATCAATTTCATCTAAAAAGTGATCGGTTATCGGACAGAAACTTTGATCTTAGATCTGGAACAAATTAACGGTCGGAATTGTACGAAAATCATATCATTGTGATCGGAATTAAGAGTAGTATAACCCTTGAAAGTATCAGAGTGTTATTCGGACTAAAATTGGTTAAAATTTGTGGTTCGCTTTTTCGGTCATCACAAGTTTCTGGTCCGCTTATCCGGACATTGACCTGGTCCGCTTATTCGATCATTTTCTGAACCGCTCGAACGGACAAAGTCTGGTCCGCTCGAACGATCATTCTCTGGACCGCTTATTTGAACATCTGCTGGTTCGCTCATACGAACTTTATCTGGTTCGCTCGAACGGACAACATCTGGTTCGCTCGAACGACAACATCTGATTCGCTCGAACAGACTTTCTGGTCCGCTCGAACAGACACTTTCTGATTCGCTTATTTGAACTTGTTTGATTCGCTTATCTGTCACGTGCACAGATTGGTTCAATTTTGTGGATTGATTTTCAAAAATCTCGAAAATTTGTCTAAGTGATTGATTGATTTTGCAGGTACGATCAAAATGGATGATATTTTCATGAATCCCTTCAGCGATATGTATGCATTCACGGGTAATTCAGGAAACAACGATACGTCTTCAAGCGATGCAAACAAAAATCCACCGAAAGAAAGAAAGAAGGAAGCTTGGGAGTCCGAAAGCGCATTTGGAACATTTAACAAACCTCCTAAGCTGATGGCTATAGAAGATTATAGCAGGTGGGCAACAAAGTTCGAAGATTGGTTGATGGCATTTGCTTTTCCTTGCTGGAAGAGTATGAAGAGTGGTTATGCTCAAGGAAAGAAGAATGGTGAAGCATTAAGATCAGTTGAAGAGATTGACAGTTTTGTGGCCGAGCAAAAATGTGTGGCATTATTGTTTCAGTCGGTGCGTGAAGACATCATTTCGCTAATAGATTACTCCAATTCTAAAGACTTATGGGAAAAACTCGAAAAGAAGTGTCTTGGAAGCAAAGAGATTGTAAAAAATAAAAAGAAACTTCTTAGGAAAGAATTTGATATGTTTGGTTGTCTTAAAAATGAATCGGTGTGTAAAATGATTGAAAGGTTTGGTCATCTGAAACTGGAGCTTGCTCGACACGAGATCACGTATACTGATGAAGAAATTGTGGATAAACTGTTAGATTCGTTGCCAGACGAGATGGAGTGGAGATATTATGCTCTCATGCTTAAGAACACTATTACTTCTGAATTGTTGAAACAAGATTTGGTGATTGAAAAACTTGAAAGTCATGAACTGGAATTGAAGAAGACATACAAAGTTAATCATTCATCTTATCAACAGAATCTGGATCTATACTATCCAAAAAGCATGATGCCAAAAGCAACTTCTCCAAAAACAGCTTTTTCTGCTGAAAATGTGTCGACAGTTGGCAAAGAAAGTCAAAGTGATCAAAGCAGTGGAAGTCACAGTGGTTTTCACATTGGATCTTCATCTTCTGGAAATGCTGACGCAAAGAATCGTTTTCAATGCAACATCGCAATAGACTTGAAGAATGCTCAGAACTTTGATGAGGAATCGGCCAAGCAGCAGATGATCTTTCTAGCATCAGTGTTGGAATCGTATGAAGGATTGGTAGCTGGGAAGATTGGCAATACAAATCTGACGAAAGAAGATTACGATCAGATTGATCCGGAGGAAATGGAACTGATCGATATTCGTTGGGCTATGGCAAGTGCTGTTCGTCGTGCACAAAGATTCATGGAAATTACTGGCAGAAAAACAATTGGTGGTGCTTCTACTAAGCTGGGGTTCGATAAATCCAAAGTGACATGTTTCAAGTGTAAGCAAAAGGGTCATTTCAAACGAGAATGCCGAAACGCTTATGCTGATGAGTCAGAGAATCCGTTTCGAGATGATTATTACAAAAAGGCAATATACCATCAGAATAAATCCGAGCCGCCTAGATTGAAGCAGGTTGAAGACAACAGAGACAAATCAAGGGCTCTTGCTGTGATTTATGATGATGAGGGGTATGATTGGAGTAAGGAAATTCTACCAGAAGAAGATGCGGTGGGTTACGCATTCATGGCAAGCAATGATGAACCCGTTAAATGGAAAGATGATCGTACTGAGGAACAGAAGTATCAATACCGGAAGTTGATTGCTGAAAACAAGATTATCAGACTTTCTGGTGTCTTTCTGGAAGCTAGAAGAGCAAACAGATGGGATCCAGATAGAGAGTGCTATCTTGATAGATATGGCAACATTGCGATTGATGACAAAACGCTAGATATCGAAGCCATCATCAAGGAGTACAAAGAAGATGATGAGTATTGGCAACACAAATGGTGGGGAACTCCAACTTCGAAAATGATTGAAGAAGAAAAAGAGAAAGAGAGAAATGAGAAAGAGGAGAAAGAGAAGAAAGAAAAACAGTTTGATACAGGCTTAATTGATTCTACGCAAGAGTTGACAGCTGAGAACCTGGGTGTGATGGCTGACAAAGTGCTAGCTGCAAAAGCACTTGAGGTAGATCCTAATTCTGTTACTGAGTCAAAGGGATCGGTCAGTCAAAGTGTGTCAACAAATGCGTCAGGTAACAAAATTGACGGGAATGCTGACTGCAAAAATTGCACCAAACAATGCAATTTTTGTAGCACTGTCACGTATCTTAACAATGAGAAAATTCAGAATCTGACAACAAAAGTTAGAAAGGTTGAAGATCAGATTCTCGATCGTGACAAAACTGTAAGAGCTTCAACTGAACGGATAAAAGAATTAACGACTCAAATTGAAAATGATAAAACTGAACGTGAGAAAATAAAATCTGAAAATGAAAAATTAATTCTTGAAAACCGTCAGATTTCTGAAAAGTTTGAGAAATTGAAAAATATTGTCAAAGATAGTGATGATCGTAATGGCAAAACATTTAAAGAAAATGAACATCTAAGAGCTGTTTTGAGATTAAAAGAAGAATCGATTAATGAACAACTGGATCAAATTGCTAAACTGAAACTTAAAGTTCAAGAAGCTGAAATTGAGAATGAACGAATCCAGTTGAAGCTTAACAGCTATAAATCGGCAAGCTTTGTTTTGCAGCATATTGTTCCTAAACCTATAGGGAAAAACAAAGATGGCGAGGATGTGTTTTCTGATGGAACGGGTGTAGGTTTTCACAAAGTTCCACCGCCAATTTTAGACAACTATACGAAAAAGCAGTCTAGTTTGGTGGAAATTGAGGAAGACAGTGAAGTTAAACTTCCTGAAAACATTGATGTCACGTTCACATCTTCCAATGACGAGGGTGTCCAAAGTGATGTGGTGAAAAGTGTGGTAGACAAAGTGCTTAAACCGGATTGTGACACTTCTGAGGAGGATGGGTGTTTCTTGGATAAATACATTCCGAAACAAAAGTCCAAAAACAACTTAAGTGATGAACCGGGTCTTGTGATGTACAAGATGGCTGGATCTGATAAGTTGTATTCGGATTCTCAGTTTCCCATTGAGAATGTTAATGTGAAAAAGTTGACAAATGTTTTCAAGTTAGTTGAAGGTGAGTTGTCAGAAGTGAACAGTTTGAGTCAAACAAAAAGGCAAATGAATTTTGAGAAAGATAAAGCTTATTACAAAAAGCCTGTTGTTCCACCACGTTTTTATAATAACAATCGAAACAATTGGTCGGGTGGTTATCGAGGTGGTAAGAGTTATCAGAAAAGGAGTTTTCAAAACAGAAGGTTTGCTGAAAAGAAGGTGTTTGTGAATGGTTCAAGTTCACTTTCTGATGAGGAAAATGAAATTTTTTCAAAATCAAATAAAGAGTTCTTTGAGAAGAGAGCTTCGCAGGCTCAGTCTGAAGGCACGAGTCGAGTAGCTGATACTCGTACTTGTTTTAGATGTGAACAAGTTGGTCATATTGCACGAAAGTGTACATATGTGAAGCCTAGGACTGAAACTGTGAAGGTTCAACAAAAGAAGGTTGATGTGAAGGGTAAAGCACCAATGTATGTTGAGAAGAAAGTGATAGAGAAGCAAAATGTTAAAAATGACAACATCAAAGTGAAAAATGAATCCGTAAAGAAAGTGGTAACTAAAAATGAAAAGTTTTATAAACGGGTTGCATTAACTGAACAAATTTGGAAACCTAAAACAGAGAAGAAAATTTCAACTTCTGAAGTGAAAAAGGCTGAAGAATCAATTTCGGTTGATTATGATGCAAATTTTCCACCTTTGAAGGCTGAAAATTTCAAAATTCAAATTGCAAGAGTCAAGGTTACACCTAAGGCTGATGAGGCCTGGGTGGACACCATGTTTGAATAAGCAGTTTGAATTGCCGGAGCTTCCTGGTTCGCGAAGCATGAATCGGCATCTTTCTTGAAGTTGTTTAAATCGTAGTTTGTTTTGTGCAGGATCTTCCACAACTGGTATCCAGATGGATTATGGATAGTGGTGCATCTCGACATATGACAGGAAAAACCGCGTTGCTGTATGATGTGAGAAACATTAATGGTGGTTATGTGGGATTTGCTGGTCATGAAGGTGGTAGAATTGTTGGTGAAGGAACGTTATCCAATGGGATTGTGACGTTTGAGAGAGTTAACTACATCACTGAGCTGGAGAACAATTTACTTAGTATTTCGCAGATTTGTGACAATCAGTATACTACTCACTTTACTGATAAGGAATGTTTGATCTTGAAACCTGGTTTTGTTATTCCTGAAGAATGGATTATTATGAGGGCACCTAGAGTGAATGATTTATATGTGTTAGACATGTCTGTAGATGTAGATGTTCCAAGTGAAGTGATGCCGCGAACTTTTTCATATCATCCAGAGGAGTTGATCATAGGAGAATTGCAGAAAGGCGTTCGCACTCGAAATCAGATTGATAAAGGACTTACATGTTTTTATACAAAAGTTGCTCCTTTGCAAACTGAATTCTCATTAAGTTGTTTTATCTCGCAGGTTGAACCAAGAACTTACAAAGAGGCGCTTACTGAAGACTCTTGGGTCAATGCAATGCAGGAGGAACTTAGTCAATTTGAGAAATTGGGAGTGTGGAAGTTAGTTGATTTTCCGGATGGTCATAGGAAAATTAACACTAAGTGGGTGTTCAAGTTTAAGAGGGACGATAGAGGAGTTGTCGTAAGGAACAAAGCTCGACTCGTTGTTCAGGGATTTAGTCAACAGGAGGGAATTGATTTTACCGAAGTCTATGCTCCTGTCGCACGACTAGAGGCTATCAGAATTTTCCTAGCATTTGCGTCTTGGAAGAACTTCAAAGTTTATCAGTTGGATGTTAAATCGGCGTTTCTTTATGGGAAGGTTAAAGAGGAGGTTTATGTTGGTCAGCCACCGGGCTTTACCGATCCAATCCACAAAAACAAGGTCTACTTATTGGACAAAGCGTTGTATGGTTTACACCAAGCCCCGAGAGCCTGGTACGAGACTTTGTCTCAACACCTACTCGCTAACCAGTTCATACGTGGAAAAGTGGATGCCACTCTCTTCACTAAAGTCGTTGATGGTCATCTTCTGATAGTACAGATTTATGTGGACGATATAATCTTTGGGTCGACAAATGAAAATCTATGCAAAGATTTTGAATCAGTGATGAAGCAGAAATTCGAAATGTCATCAATGGGGGAGATGAAATTCTTTCTGGGTTTACAAGTTGAACAACTTCCTGAGGGAATTTTCATTCATCAGTCAAAGTATGTTCATGATATTCTAGAGAAATTTGGGATGTCAAGTTCTACTCCAGCTGCTACCCCACTTGCAACAAATCATGGGATTCACCCAGATCTCACCGGAGACAGGGCTGATGAAACTTTTTATCGATCCATGATAGGTTCTTTAATGTACCTAACTGCTTCACGTCCTGATATAATGTACCCAACGTGCCTCGCAGCAAGATTTCAGTCTAACCCGAGAGCATCACATATGATTATTGTGAAGAGGATATTGCGCTACCTGAAAGGAACTCCTTCATTGGGGTTGTGGTATCCTAGGAAAGGTGATTTTACGCTCGAAGGGTATTCTGATTCGGATTTCGGATGCTGCAAAGTCAATTCAAAATCAACAACTGCAGGATGCCAGTTCTTTGGTCCTAGATTGGTTACCTGGCAGTGTAAGAAACAAACGTCTGTGGCGTTATCTACTTGTGAAGCGGAGTATGTTTCTGCTAGCAGTTGCTGCTCTCAGATCTTGTGGATACAGCAACAGATGCGCGACTACGGTTTGCAGTTTCTTAACACACCTCTTTTTGTTGATAATGAGGCCGCTATAAATATCACAAAGAATCCAGTACATCACGCTAAAACTAAACACATAGAAATTCGTCATCACTTTATTCGTGATTGCTTTGAGAAAAAGTTGATACGAATTGAGAAAATCCACACAGACGAACAGAAAGCTGATTTACATACCAAAGCTTTTGATAAAAATCGGTTTAAATATTTGTTAAAACTGAATGGTATGAAGCTTCTGTCGGTGTCGGATGGCATAATTGGCGTTGATGAGAGTACTGTTGCGGATGAAGACGAGAAACAATCTGCAATGGTTTGTCGAATTTTTACTTGTTTTGGTATTTAGGGGGAGTAGATGTTTGTACATAGTTTATTTTTCTGAAAATACAAAAACAGTAAAAAATGCAAAAATACAAAAACATGATAAAATCTGAAAAAGAGCTTGTGTATATAGGGAAAATGATAGTACATCAGCTAGACGATTACAGTATGCTAAAGATTTGTAAAGTATAAAAGAGTTAAACAATCTTACTGATGATGTGTCGATAGGTTTTCACACATTTAGTAGATTTATTCGGGATATAAACCTAAATTCAAACTTGTGAATTCGTGGGGAACACTACTTGGATATATAGGTAACCCTTGAAATCTCGTTTGAAAGGTCTCTTAATCTGATATACTAGGTCTTTATACTCTATGATATCTGGGGTATTATTCCGGGACTTCTGCTGAACGGTAGTTCTGACCTAGTCCCTGGCTAATATTTGCTGCAATGCTTGAAACACAGCATTAAACCCTCAGCATGCTGAAACAATAAAATTGATATATGCTGCTGTTGTAAGCAAAAAGATCCTCTAAAGGGGACACACTGAAAAGTCGAAGCTGATATCTCTCTGCGTATACGGAAGTATCGATCTGAGATCTCTCGGCCCTCGCATACCTAAATTATATACAGATATCATTGTAGTATTCTCACCTGTAAGACTGATTATTGGGATTCTGGATACGGGAGTATATTCAAGAGGTGGGACACATGAATGAGCTAAGTTCTTAATTCATCTAAATCGTATCCTAAGTAAGTTGAAATTTGTGTGGGAATTTAAGATGGATCAGTATATCGACAATCGAGGTAAATTGTTTAAATCTAAGTATGTAATGTAGCTTAACGGTACTTGTAATTTGTCTGAAAAGCTGATATGATTCCCTGACACGCTCACCAAAAATATGTTTGTAAATAGTTTATTTTGTTTAATTTCTGCAATTTAAGTTTTCTGTATTTCATTTCTTAGTTTAGAACACTTTATAAAATCCAAAAAGATTTTATTTCTGCTTTATTTTCCGACAAACCAAAGTGGAGAGTTGATTGTTGGATTCCTAGATGTTTGAAGCAGATGCAGGAGATTCTGAGCTGAAGAATGAGGAGAGCTTACTTTGAAGAAGTTTGAATTATTTAAATAGTCAGAAACAAGTTCATTAACTTGATACTTGTTATTTTCAGAATTTGTTTGAAATTGTTGTTTTAAATCAGTCTGTTTTGTCAAAAGATCAACCAAGGTCATTAACTTGGACTTGGTAGATTAATTGAGTAATCAGGGTCATTAATTTGGACCTGAATACTTGAGTGGATTGTTATAACTGATTGAGTTTGTGATTTATTGTTAAAAAGATAGTTTTGTAATGTTTGTTGGTTGAGTAACAGGTTTGATCTTTATTATTTCCAATGGAAGCTATTTGTCAAAGCTTGAACCAGATATCTCAGATTCTAGCATACTGAGAGGGGTAGTCTATGAAAGGGGGAGTCTGGATCAACAGTCAATGGGAATGTGAAGATAGAGTGCTTATGATGAAAAGACAGAGTTGAAGAAAAGACTAAGACTGAAGACTCAGGAGCTAGAAGACTACGTCAACATCCAAGGGGGAGTCTGTTGATGCATGAAATGTCTGTTGACTGCGTCTACAAAAAGACTGAAGTCAATATTGGTCAACAGAGAGTCAAAGATGTCAAAATAGATATTTTATAAGTCTGGTTCGCTTTTATGTCAGTGTCTTAAGTCTGGTTCGCTCGAATGTCAATATCTGGACCGCTTTTGTGTCAAGGTCTGGATCGCTTATACGACATGTCGTATAAGCGGACCAGCAACATTATAAATAGGCTGGTTGTGTTCATTAGTCTGAGAGTTGGGTGTGTGTGCTTGGAACCGAAACTCTGTCAAAATCTCTTCAGAAAAGCAATAAAAGAAAGGAAATTGATAGAACAAGCTGTTGTTACATTACATATTCTGATTCCGCCTTTATATGTAATGATGAGCTACTCGGATTGACGTTTTCGGGTCAAAGAACGGTCCAACATTTAGTTTCATATTAATTTTATCAAGGATATCCAATGCCTCCTCCAAGTCTCTAAGGTGATCCTCAGCTTTCTTGGACTTAACCACCATGCCATCTATATAGACTTCCATGGTGTGTCCAATTTGTTCCTTGAACATCATATTGACTAGCCTTTGATAAGTAGCACCTGCATTCCTTAGTCCAAATGGCATAGCAATATAACAATATATACCAGTTGGGGTCATGAAGGCTGTATCCTCTTGATCAGATGGTTCCATCTGAATTTGTTGGAATCTAGATGAAGCATCCATAAAAGTCAACAACTCATGACCCGCGGTAGCATCCACCATGGAGTCAATGTGGGGTAATGAGAAAGGATCCTTGGGACATGCCTTGTTTAAATCAGTAAAATCGACACATACCCTCCACTTTCCATTTTTCTTTTGAACAACAACCACATTGGCTAACCACCTTGGATACTTAACCTCTCTTATCATACCTGCCCGGAGTAGTTTATCTACTTCTTCCTGGATAATAGCATTCCTTTCAGGTGCAAATTTTCTCCTTTTTTGATGAATTGGCTTGAACGACTTGTCAATGCCAAGTTTGTGAGTGATTATATCCTTAGAGATACCTGTCATGTCTTCGTGCTTCCAGGAAAAAGTAGTTTTTCTCCTTTTAAGGAAGGATACTAGATCTTCTTCAATGTTGCTAAGGATCCCTGATCCTATGAAGACTCTGGATTCAGGATCATGAGGATCCATAAGGATTTCTTTCACCTCCTGTTCTCTTGCCTCCAAGACATCCCTTGGAGGATACTTTAGTTGCTATTGCTCCCTTGGTCTTGAGGCTGGCTTCATTGATGAGGTGTAGCAATTCTTTGCTTCTTGCTGGTCACTCTCAATCTTTATCACCCCCATGGACTAGGAAGCTTCACGCATTGATGGTAAGTAGATGCAACTGCGTTCATGCCATGTATCCATGGCCTGCCAAGGATAACATTGCAATAGGATAAGCAATCTATTATACAAAATTTTTGATAAGAATGAAGTCCTTCAATGTAGATGGGAAGTTTAATGTCCCCCAATGTATTCTTGGTTTCTCCGCTGAATCCCACAAGAACTGAGGATCTTGGGATTATATCTGATTCAGGGATGTTTATCTTTTTGAGGACATCAAGCTGAATGATGTTCACCGAGCTTCCTCCATCGATTAGGATCCTGCGAACAAAATGGTTAGATATGAATAAAGTAATAACAAGGCTATCATGATGAGGATCCTGAACATCAACACTATCATCCTTATCAAAAGTTATAACTTTTTCCTATGTAACAGTAGACGTCCGGATGGGTCTATCTCCATTATCCATATTGGTCTCCTTAGCTTGTCTTTTAGCTGTTGAAAATGAAGTGCCACAAATGTCTGATCCACCGGATATAAAGTTTATGACCTGTGCATCTGCTGGGAGAGCAGGAGCCTTTTCTGGGATCCTTTCAGGATCTTGGTTCCTTGACTTCTTTCTTCCCAAAAGCTCTTTCAAATGCCCCTTACTTAACAAATAACCAATCTCTTTTCTTAGTGCAATACACTCTTCGGTGAGATGCCCGAAATCCTCGTGATATGCACACCATTTGGATTTGTCTTTTGTAGCGGCTGGTTTATCACTTTTTCTAGGCCATCTTGCTTTTTCACCTAAATTCTACATTGCAAGGATCAGTTCATTGTTATCAACAGAAAAACAGTATTCAGAAATGGGAGGATAATCATCATCATCCTCTTCCTGTTCTACTGCATGCACGTTCTGGTTGTCAGACTTATTATAAGGCTTGAACTTGTTGTTCTTGAAGTAGGATCCTTGCTTTTCCTGCTTCGAGGATCCTGCCAGTCTTTCCTGGATCCTTTTATCATCCTCTAGCCGGATGAATCTAAGTGCCCTGGTTCTTACTTCATCAAGATTCCTACAAGGGGTCATGACAAGATCATCATAAAACAATGAATCCCTAAGTAAACCCATTTTAAAGGCTTCTACAGCCGTAGCTATATCCAGGTTAGGGATATCTAAGGATTCTTTACTAAATTTAGTTATGTAATCTCTAAGTGATTCATTTTGACCTTGTGTTACCCTATATAGGTCACTAGTTAATCGTTTAAATTTTCTACTACATGAGAATTGACTATTAAACAGGTTAACTAGGTTAGCAAATGAAGTAATAGAGTAAGGGGGAAGACTTAGCAGCCATTTAAGAGCTGATCCTATGAGTGTGGATCCAAAACCCTTGCATAGACATGCTTCCTTTAACCTCTCAGGAATTGGATTGATTTCCATCCTCTCCCTGTATTGAGTTACATGCTCCTCTGGATCCGTTGAACCATCATATAGCTTCATAGTTGGTATCTGAAACCTTTTGGGTATTTCAGCATCACAAATAGGTGGTGCAAAGCAAGATACCCTATGGCTCCCATCTGTAATCTAAGGAATGGGCTTAACCACTCCTGGAACGCTGGATATCATATCCTTAAGCTTCTGTAACTCCCCAGCCATAGCTTGATTGATACATGTATCCTGCATAGAGCCATGGTTAGTGTTATAAGAATTATTAAAAGTGTTACCTCCCATAGGATTCAAGTTTGGAATTGCAGATGTGAATCCATATTGACGGGATTCCGGTATGATTGAAGGACCAGAGGAAGCAATGGTCTGCATTGGTATGAAGTCTCCTTGATGAACATCCAAACTTAGAGGCTGCACACTTTTTAAGAATCCTTGATCCTGGAAGATATTGGATCCTTGATGCTAAGAGGATCCTTGAACCTAGAAGGATCCCTAAGGCTGAGAGGATCCTTGAACCTGAAAGGATCCCTGAGGCTGAGAGGATCCTTGGACCCTAGAGGATCCTTGAACCTGAAAGGATCCCTGAGGCTGAGAGGATCCTTGAACCATGGAGGATCCTTGGACCTTAGAGGATCCTTGAACCTGAGAGGATCCTTGGACCGTACGCATTCCCAAATATCCTCCTGAGCTAACGAAGGATCCCTGATGCTGAAAAGAGGATCCCGAAGGTTGAAAACAGGATCCTTGAGGCTGGGAGTGAGACCCTATAGCCTGACTCATAGTTGTTGTTCCATAACACCTTCCCAATGGTCCACTCTGATATTGGATGTCCGGAGCTGTAGTTTGCGAGGCGGTTATAGCTGGAGTGTCGAAATCCAACGACCTTGGTATCAGAGGAGAGTGATCCTCCCTTGATTTCTTTTGTTTCTTGATATCACCAATCTCCCGGAGGATCCGTTCATTGGTTTTGTCCTGTTCTTGTATGTGATCCTTCATCTGCAAAATCAAAGTAAAAAGACCACTATTAGTAGGATTAGAGGAAACAGAAGAAGTTGGGGGTTTTGAAAAAATTGGGCTTGGTCTCTTTGGAGCATTCTCAGCATTCTTCTGGGATCCAAAAGGTGGTGGAGGCAAAGGTGGAACGCCCTGTGAAGAAGTGACTGCCGGCATTGAACTTGATGTGCTCTTTGCTGAAGAAGCCATATGCTTGGTTGTAATGAACCGAAATGATCACAGAAACAAGAATTTCTTAGGAATGAAGCACCAATTGCCCCACGGTGGGCGCCAAACTGTTTTGGTTAAAAATCAGGCTAAGATAATGTAACCAAATCTTTGTTGTGAGGAATGATGCTCGAATCAATGAACAATGTTAAGGATAACTCAGAAATGTAACGAACAAGTGACACAAGGATTTATATGAGGAAAAAGCTCTTGATCAAGATGTTGGTGCACTAAATGTCTGTTGACTGCGTCTTTATCGAGTCTTAGGTCTGGATAGGTTGTTCGGAGTTGGAAAACATGAAAAGTAGTTTTAGAATGTAATTCCGCTCGAAATGACATTTGAGTCATTTCAAGCGGAATCAGGTCATTATGTAATTCCTCTCCAGATGTTGTTAGGTGATTCCGCTCCAACATAACCTGGTGATTCCGCTCGAGACTTCATAGGGCATTTAGAGCAGAATCAGAAGCTCTATAAATAGGTAATGGCTGTTGTCATTTGTAACAGTTGGAGCGAAATCAGGTCTCGTATTAGGTGTCGAATTGCTGTCAAAATTCAGTCAGAAATACGTGTAAAGACTTGAAAAAGCAGTAATAGAAAGACGTTAAAAGGATACAAGCTGTTTGACTTCGGTTACTTTGATTCCGCCTTAGTAATTGAAGATGAACTGCCTTTACTGACTGTTTAGGGTCACACACACGGTCCAACAAGTGGTATCAGAGCTCAGGACGAGGAGTTCATACCATTACAGCTTGATTCTATCGGATTTTCTCATTTCTACTCTCTTCTTCTCATACTTTTCTGATTTGAACTAGTTCTAGCGGTTGAAATGGCCTGAATTTTGAATATATTGTGTAAAACATAGTATTAACAATCCCTAGAAAGAATCAGGTTAAAATTCGGAGTAAAAATGGCAAAAATGACCTAAAAACTTGATTCCGCTCGAAAAGATTCTTCGGTGATTTTGCTTGTAAAGACACAAAAATTCAGATTCCGCTTGAAAGTTACAATCTGATTCCGCTCGAAATCAAATTTCATTCATATTCCGCTCGAAATTAGACTATATCAGATTTCGCTTGAATTGTTTCTATTGATTTCGCTCGAAAGCTGATTCCGCTCGGATTAGCTGTTTTTCAAAACTTCGAAAATTTTCTAAGTGTTTGCTGATTTTTTTAGGTACGTACAGGATGGATAAAATGAGACCTTGGAAAGATAACAGAACTGAAGAACAGAAGTATAATCACAGAAAGCTGATAGCTCAGAACAAAATGATCAGACCAGGTGGTATCTATCTTGAAGCAAAAAGAGCAAATAGATGGGATCCAGACAGAGAGTGTTATCTTGACCCCAATGGAAACATTGCTATTGATTCTAAAACTCTTGATATGGAAACCATAATTAGAGAAATGAAAGAAGAAGATGATTACTGGCAAAGAAAATGGTGGGGAGGTGATAAAGAAAAAGATGAAACTTCAAAATGTGAAGTTGTGATAACTGAAGAAGTTGTGAAAGAAGCTGTTACGGTAAAACATCAGGTTTTTGAAGAAGTAATTTCCGAGAAAGAAGAATCCAAGAAGAATGGATCTTCAAGTTCTGAAATTGTGTGCTCAAAATGTGACAAATCTGCAACAGACAATGTTAAACTCTTGAAAGATGTGGAGAGTTTGACATTGGAAATCAAAACGCTGAAATCTGAGAATGTTAAACTGTTAAGTGACTTGAACAGTTTGACAATAGAAAACAAGATTTTGAAAGAGAAAGGAAAAGATTTTGAAAGCAAAAAGAAATCTTCAGATAAAATCTTTGAAGATAAAATCAAAAGTTTTGAAAATGAAAAATTAAAAATTGAAAAAGAATTTCAAAGTCAAATAAAGATTCTTGAAGATGGGAGATCTGTTTTTAGCAAGAACAATATTGAAAAGCAAAAGGTAATAAATTCCCATCGTCAGACGATTATTCGACTTGAAAAATAAGCTGAATGTGATAGAAAGAAAATCAAAGAGTTAGAGAATAAATTGAAAGGTTTTGTGACTTCTGCATCATATGTTTGTCCAAAACCGATCAATTCAGTTCCAATAAGTGACAATGTCACAAATTTTGACAAAGTCAAAATTGAAGATTGTGATGATAAATCTGATGATGAAAAAGAAAAAGAAGAAAAAAGAAATTTTTTTTTTGAAATTAAATGAAATGTTTAAAAATACTGTTTTACATTCTACCGAGAAAGGTGAATGCTCAACGCAAAAACCTGTAAAGAAGAATGTGGAACAGAAACAAAAAGATAAAAAATCGAAAAATTTTCAAAAAGAAAATAAAAGCTCATCAGATCAATCATCCAATCACAATAAAAAAATCACAAAAATTTAAAAATCAAAACTCAAAAATAGTTGGTAATCAGTGGTGCAGGTTTGACCACAGTGCTCAAATGCCAAATCAAGGATACAAGAGGAGAAATGACTACCACAAGGCAACTCAATGCTTTGATCTAAGTGTGTGGTATGAAGACGGTGTGTGGTATGAAAGTAGTGAGAGGTATGATAACAGAGTGGGTTACACTTGTGGATATCAAGGACACCCTGCTGTTAACTGTCAAAATCAGAGATTCGAAACAAGAAGGTGCTATGAATGCCACATCAGAGGACACATTACCAGAGATTGCCCAATGAGATCAAAGGGAAGATTGAGGGTTGAATCTCAGAAAATGGGAATGAAATCAGTCAATGTCAAGCCCAAAGAACAGAAAGTTCAAGAACCAAAAGTTCAAGAACAGAAAGTTCAAGAAAAGAAGTTTAAGCTTTCACAAGGGCAGAAAGACAGACTAAGGAAGAAAAGGAAGAAGGCGAGAGAGTATCTGGAAAGGATTTTGTCCTCGGATAAAACTGGTAATCCGAGAAAAAGTTCTGATGAATTGCTTTCCTCAACTGCAAAGGCAAGCAAAACGAATTCATCAGATACAAATCTGAGGACAAAAGGGAAAGAGAAAAGGAAGTTAAAGAAAGAAAAATTAACTAAGCAAAATGATAACCAATCAAAGAAAGTTAAATTTTCAGACAAAATCTTGATCAAGGTTTTCGAATATAAAAGAGATCGTGAAAGTTTATTGATTTCACAGGCTAATAAATTTGGAAAACCTAGATCTAGTAAGAATTGGGTACCAATGAAGGTTGGCGATGAATTTGTTTCTAAGAAAACAAAAGAGCCATCTTCTGGCAATGAATTTGTTTCTTCGGAAGCAAAAGAGCCATGTGTTGGAAATGATTCTGATTCGTCAAAGTCAGAGGAGCCACAATTAGGCAATGAATCTGACTCGACAAAATCAGAGGAGCCAAAAATTGAGGTAAAAACTGTCAAACCCAAGAATGGTCAGGCTTGGGTAGATATTTTCAAATGAAAAACCTGACTTGCCGGAGCTTCCAGGTTGGTAAGTGTGAAGCAGGTATCGACATTTTTCTTGAGAAATTCACGTTTGTGATATTTCGAATTACAAAAGACTAATCAAGGACATTAAGTTGTACTTGATTTCTCTTTCCGACAAGTGGTTAAAGGAGAACAAGGTGATGAAACCCCGAATTTGTGAAATAACACACAAAACAAATTTTCCGGAAAAACCATTTTGATTAAAACAAACTTAAGTGTTTTGAAATCATAATGGGAAAATAGTTTGTTGTCAGGGGGAGTTCTGATTGTTTATGCCAAGTGAATGGCGAATTGAAACGATTTGACATCGTGTTGTCACTTTCCTTGTATAGTTTGTTTTCAAATTTTCTCAGAAAATCAAAATTGAAACATATTTTGATTTTAGGGGGAGAAAAATTAAAAAAAAATTTGAAAATTTGAAAATGCCAAAAACATTGAAAAAAACAAAAATGAGTTTTGTTGTGAAAAAGAGGAAATGATAGTACATCAGTGGACTGTCACAGCATGCTAAAGAAATGAAATGTCAAATGTGATAAACGGTCTCACTAAGGATGTGACGATAGGCTCAGCTAGACTAGTAGATTTGAGATAATGATACAAACTTAAATGAAAAAGCCTAGTTCTAGTGGGAAACATGGTTGAAAGCATAGTACTTAGTTTTGTCCTTCGTGATTGTGTACCTACTCAGTAATCGCTGAATGCTAAAAGAGCATAAAAACCGGTCAGTTTGTGAACTTTCACAACTTGCTGAAAAAGTCACTGTGATTGTGCATTTTATTTTGCAAAGATTTAAACTTGTTTTATTTCTTTATTTTGTTTAAGCATTGGACATCCTCTGCGTATACGTGAGTATCGACCTGGATGTTAGTGCCTAAACGTTCTGCTTTATTTTCTTTGGTGTTTCGTTTAAGCTTTGGATCACCTCTGCGTATACGGGAGTATCGACCTGGTGGTTAAAGCCTAAACAACTTCAACTTGTTTTTATTTTCTTATTTTGTTTAAACATTGGACTTTCTCTGCGTATACGGAAGTATCGACCTGATTGTTAATGTTTAAACATTCTGCTTTGTTTTTGCACATATCACAGTTGATAAAAGTTTAAAGGCATTACTTGAGTTAGTGTATTGCATGATGAGGGGATAGGCTGAGATCGTGGGGTCCATAAGAATTTAGTGCAAAATTAATATACCTTAACGTATCGGTAAGCATTTCGAAAGTTTTTAGATTGAGTTTAAGAGGACAACTATATCGTCAATATATGTGAATCGTTTAGAACTTAAAATGATTAAAGCTTAACGGTGCTAGTGATTTGTCTCGTAAACTGATATGATCCTCTTACACAATCTCACAAAAATATTATCTGTATATATTTCTTTACTACATTTCTATTAAAATCAAAAATCCAAAAATATTGTGTTTTAGTTTAAATTTTGAAAAATACAAAAAGATTTTCGACAACTGATGTTGAAGAACTGATATTCAAAATTCTGAGTGCTAAACAAGATGAACTACATTGGGTTGGGAAAGCTTGTTTGAAAACTTTGGATGTTATATACAAATGTTTTTGAAAGATTGTGTGCTTAGTTAATCATGGTCATTCATTTGAACTTGATGTAACTAGTATGTTTGATGAATGAGTGATTTCTACCAGTAAGTTTCTTAAATCCAACTGTTATAAATTTGTGAAACTCATATTGAGTTAGAAAATGTGTAGGACAGTTGAGATAGATCAACTTAAGGGGAGTTTATAAGAAAAGAAAGAACTTCATGGCATAGATTGTTTAAAGCTTGAACCAGAAAATAAATTTCAACTTGTCGAAAGGGGGAGTTTACATTCTGGATCGAAAATCAATTTGAAGTTTGAAGAATATAGCTGATGATCACAAAGACTCGACGCAGAAGACTTCGTCAACATCCAAGGGGGAGTCTGTTGGTGCACTAAATGTCTGTTGACTGCGTCTTTATCGAGTCTTAGGTCTAGATAGGTTGTTCGGAGTTGGAAAACATGAAAAGTGGTTTTAGAATGTAATTCCGCTCCAGATGTTGTTAGGTGATTCCGCTCCAACATAACCTGGTGATTCCGCTCGAGACTTCATAGGGCATTTAGAGCGGAATCAGGAGCTCTATAAATAGAGGATAGCTGATTTCATTTGTGAAAGTTGGAGCGGAATTAGGAATCAAGGTGCTGTCGGATTTTTGTCAGATTTCATTGTATTTGACTCAGAAAGCATTAATAGAAAGAAGTTAAAAGGATACAAGCTGTTTGACTTCGGTTACTTTGATTCCGCCTTAGTAATTGAAGATGAACTGCCTTTACTGACTGTTTAGGGTCACAGACACGGTCCAACACAAGAGTTGATCTCCGGCATAAAAAACCTCGGGTGATGGAAACTACCGATCACCAACTAAGATTAATCAAAAGAAGTTTACAACTCGGGATGATAACAAGCTTGTTACAAGGATCACTAATGTGCAATGTGCAAAAATGTATGAAATCGCCAAGTAGTGTTTGAGAGCTGATTGAGAGCTATTACGAGAGTGTGTGTATTTGCTAAAATTAGCCAAGTGTTCTAACTCAAGCTTGTTATCCCCATTTTAAATTAGAAATAACTAGACTAACTAACTATCCGCAAATTGTGCAATCTCCCCACGATCTCCATAACGTCCACAAGAGCTAAGCACGTGCGGAATATTGAGGGAATATGCTCTAGGAATTTCGGTGATACTCGGTCCATGCCTTTGCTCCTGCAAAACAAGCTTACGTACAATAAAGACAATCGTTAGTATTAGGATAACAATAAGGATCCTGAATCCTGATCCTGCAACACCTACTGAGGATCCTTAATTCAAACAGAATTGAGGGTCCATGATCCTGGCAACACTTGAGGATCCATGATCCTTAGGATTGGAAAATCCTCCCCTAACAGGAGCTTACAACAAAAATGTCAGGATTAGAAAGTTTCAAGTTGGTGACTTGGTATTAAGGAAAGCATTCCAAAATACCACGATCCTGCTGATGGCAAGCTAGCACCAAAGTGGGAAGGCCCCTATCTAATTGAAGCTGAAGCTGGAAAGGGGGCATATCGTTTGTTGACAATGGATGGTGATCTCCTACCAAGAGCTTGGAACGCTGTTCATTTAAAGAAGTACTTCATGTAGGAAGGATCAAGGATCCTCAGATATCTTGATAGTCTGTCCAGACAGAAGGATCCTCGAATGATGTATGATCCTTAATTCGGTAACATTTTATTAATTATTTGATAATATATTTCCTTTATTCATTATGCGAATAGGATGTTAGATCCATAACATCCAATTTTATTAAGTTTTGAGTTTTTGCAGAGTTGTTTACATTTGTAACAAAGGATCAAGGGGTTGGCCACCTCTCCAAAAATTTTGGGCTTGTCCCTAGTCTAAGGTATCCATTACCTTCTACTGTTTAAAAGTCTTCATCTTTCACACGAATTGGGTTTCGACACCCCGCCAGTTACGCATGTTATCCAAGTATAGTTCGAGGCAATGGGACCAGTACCCGCTTTAGGGGCTGACAATTTCATTGTTGTTGGCTATATGCAGGATCCTAAGTATAATGGTAGACATACCATACATCCGTTCCTAAGGTTTTGGCATTTTCATGTCACTCACGATGGGATAGTCGCCAGGATGGGCCATACCCCATTATTCTAAGGTTTCTAACGTTTTCATGTTAGCTCAAGTTTATTTGGGCTTGACCCCAGTTTATTTGGGCTTGACCCCAGTTTGTTAGGCTTGACCCCGGCTTGTTGGGCTTGTCCCCAGTCACTAATGATTCATTCATTTGATGTTAGGCTTAGTCCTAAGTTGTATATGATTACAGGTTCCCAAAGATTGACAAGTAAGGATCCTGGATCCTAAGGTTTTTACTGATTTCTATGCCTTATTGACATAACTGTAAGTTTTAAGGATAGAGAATCCTAACTTGGATTCACTGGTATGATCCTTTATTTATCCTTACTTTATTGTTGATTTATTAATATTACCCTCACCCTTTGACTTCAGGATATATGATCCTTGATCATATAATGTTCAGCCTTTTGAACAATTTGTTATGGTAAACACTTGGTATTCTTTTAAACAACTTACAAATTTCTAAGTTACATGGAATAAAGTTAACCAACAAGAATCAACATAACAATATTTGAGATAAAGGAGAAATGAACAATATCAAAGATAGTCAAAAGATTAAGTTTTATTTATTTATAAAAACCCATTAAAAGTTTATTAAAATTGCTGACCCAAGTTTCTACCAGTAAAACGTGGCCCGTCCACTTGAGTTAGCAAAGGGTGTCCATACTTACGGTTCATAAAAGTGCAGGAAATTAAAGGCGAGGGGCATCAAAGGCTTCATCCTCCACAAACAGAAGGACCCATCCACCTTTGCTACCCCCTATCGTTCAAAGGATCACTGATCCTTAACCCTAGATACTATTGTTTAATTACAGACCATCATTGTTCAAGCCAAAACATCATAAACCACAAAAACCATCATTGTTTAATTACAGACCATCATTGTTCCGGCCACGTCTAAATTTTCCATCATCGCCCATTTATGCAGCCTACTCCTTTGCTGCTTCGTCCACCTTGGCTTCACCACCTTCACCACTGCCACCAGCCGCTGCCACCTCCTGAGGATCCTTAGTGCTGCTTGTACCAGCTTCAAGTGTCAGCACCTCCTCCGGCTCCTCATCATCCCCGAGCTCCTGAAGTCTTTGCTTCCAGCCGGCAGTGTCCCATTAAGCCCTATCAAAAGGAAGGATCAGCAGCATCTCTGGCCATCCTGAGTTTTATCTTGAGGATCACAATGGCAGCAGAGTGTTTGGCGTCCTCAGTAACCGCTCCTTGTTAGCCCTCATCTCAGCAACCAGGACCTGTTTCTCCAGACCTTTGTTCTCCTTCTCCAGGTGGGAGATCCTCTTATCCTTAGCAGCAGACATGGCTTGAAAGTCCAAAAGACCCTCTTTAGCCTCAGTTAGGCGTCTACTTTGGATGGTTTGGATCTCAGCAAATTTCTGCAGGCATAAGGAATAGCAATCAGGATCAGTGATCCTTGGATACTTTCAGAATTGAGGATTTGTGATCCTTACCTCGGAGACATAGTCATGGAATTGCTGCTCAATCTGGGGAGTATCACCGGATGCTTCACAGGGCTTCTTCCTCTTAGCTCTGGTGGTTGTGCCTTTGGTCTCCACTTGGCTTTGGCCTTCGGCCAGCTCCTTCTTAACAGACCTAGGAGAGATGATGCCCTCAATATCTCCCATTCCGAAGCGGGTAGAAGACTTTGATGATGATTTAGCAGCACCTACAAGTACAATACACTGATAAGTATTCATATCCTATTTTTATTAAATATTTACATACATACATATGTGAATACTTACTTGACATGGTGTAGGAGGCTGATGTGGCTTCTTCTGAATCCTTGACCTTGGGATGATATGTCCTAACAGTTGAGTCCAAAGCCCAGAAAGCGGCAAGTCTCTTAGATGTGGCAGGAGTATCCGTCAAAGTTGCTAAACTGGTAGCTGCATAGACAACAAAACACAAGGATCAATTATCCTCTTCAAAAAGAAAGAAACTTTCTACGGTCCTGTCCTAAGGATCCTATATCCTACCGTTCAAGTTCCACTTTTTAGGAAGATGATTCCCATTGGGAATGGAATCTCTTCTAACAAAAAAGAACTGGTTTCTCCAGTTGGTGTCATTCATAGTGGTCTTGAGGAGTGGATGGGGATGCTGAGGCTTGGCCTTGAAAGGAATCAGTGGGATCCATGGCTGACCAGGTTGTACAGGTGGCTGAGCTCAGTGAGACCAAGGTCTATGCCCTCTTTAGCTATGATTTATTTAAGGATATGCAGAACCCTCCATAGCATAGGCATACCCTGGCTGTAGCACAAGCCAGTGAAGGTAAATAGACTCTGGGTGAAGGCTGGGAAAGGATATGAGAAACCAATCTGGAAAGGAGCAGCAGGAAAGCACACCCATGTGTTGGATTTGCAGTCGCTTCTCATTGAAGAATCAAAGGGCCTAAAAATAGTACCCTCTGGAAAGTAGGGGTGAATTTGATCTATCTCTGGATCGGTGAATTGGCGGAGTTCTCGAGAAGGTTCTGTTAAAAGGTTTTGGCTTTTGGGAGGACTGTTTCTCTCTTGATCCTTAGTTGGTGAAACTCGGATCATGGGTTTAGTCATGGTGGATAAAGAGAAGAAGAGGATCAAGAACAGATTTTGAAAGAAAAGGGGAGAGATGTTACCTGATGGATATTCGAATGAGGATTTAAATGAGAAATCTTCAAGTTAAATGGAGGATCTCATCCCTATCTCTAACCTATTTATAGTGATGATTTGTTGCAGGTGACCTACCGCTGACGTAAGGGACTGTAACGGCTATATCAAGTTACAACGGCTAGTCCGATATTAATGAAACATGACTTATCCGATTGGCATTCAACCAGTCATGTTTGGGGGCAATTGTTGGGGATAGAGTTTTATCACTTGTGGATCATGTATCCTTTGTTTGTCCTAGATCACGGATCCTCAGGAAATGGTGCAGGAAGACTAAGGATCATGGATCCTCACTATTATTCTAACAAACTAACAATTGTTTCCAATATACTTTGGCCTTGTTTTGCAGGTGCATTTCAAAGAGGACCTGTTCTAACCGAGAATCATGGGGAATATGCTCTCATTCCAAGCACGTGCATGGGTCAATGACCGTTGATGTGGAACGTGGGTGCAAGGCTACTATTTCGGATAGTTAGAGTAGATAACTTGAATATTATAGTGGGATATTGAGCTTGATAGATCAGTTAACACACTTACACACTCGCATACTCTCTCTCGAACTCAGCTCTCAAATACACCAGCAATCTCATTGTAACAAGCTCAATATCATCCAAAGTTGTAAACTTTTTTGTTCAATATACTTGGTGATCGGTAGTTTCCATCACCTAAGGTTTTTTATGCTGGAGATCATTCATTGATCAAGGGCTTTTTCCTCGTATAAATCCTCGTGTTCATTATCATTTTTGTTTGATATTTGTTCACACATTTGATCAACACAACAAGCACTCTACCTCACATTTAAAGTTCAGTTACATTATCCTTAATCAGAATTTTAACCAAAACAACCGCTTTCATTCATTCGGAATTATTTTCCCTATTTTTCCTCGTGCTTTGTCTTCAAGGAATCCTGATACGCATAATTGTGAGTAAGTCTAACTCCCCTTTTATTACACGTTTTGGGATGTATCATGTGTTTATTTATCAACTCGCGTTCCAAACCTTGCGTTCAAATTACCATATGTTGTGATGTGATTATTTTTGTTTAATTATTTACATTTGCGTTATACGTTACCATTGCATGTACTTGACCATCCATTTCCCCATTACCTATGAGTGGAATAGGATGATGCCGACACACGAGATCGGCTCCGTTTGATTGAGCTTAGATCTTATATTACAAAACCTCACACCATAATACCGTGCACCGTTACATGAGATGTTTATTGTTTGGGATTGTTATGAGGTTTGTCAATTTACCATTTTCCTTTATTACAAGTTAACACATGTTTTGCTATAAACAATCTAAGATACATTTTTTTTACCAAATAACAAATATGATTTACTCACCAACCTTTGTTGACCCAAACTACTTTTACACACGATACAGATGAACAAGCTTGAGGAAAAGATTCACATAGGACTTGGGCCTTAGAAGAAAAATGAAGTTATTGATTTTGAAACATTTTGATTTGTATTTGTTGATTTGGATAATGTGTTATTTGAATTATTTAATTTGAATGATTAAATATTGAAACTTTTAATTAGTATGTCGTAAGCTTTGGATTAACCAATCATACCTTGATCACCTTGTCCGCTGCGGGTCGAGGTGTGATAGATTGGTATCAGAGCCGATGACTATAGGGATATAGGATAGGTTATTAGACCCCTTAGAGCCTATACTATAGTTAACTAGGACTCATGGTTGCAAAAGTCGCTAGGCGCTCCCTAGTCAGTAGACCGGGGAGTTGAGAGTACTCGATCTAGGTGGAGAGTACTCGGGGAGTACTCGGACATGTTAAATTATAAAGATATTACTTTTTGGAGATTAAATATATGTCAAATAACATAGATTTACTAATATTTATAACAAAATACGTGAAAATGATATTCATTCTTTAATATGATAGGCATAGAAATTATGTTTTATTATCATTTAAGTCAAACTAGGCCCGAGTTGACCTACTAGATCCAATTCTGGCCGAGGTTGACTGCATTTGACCGACTCCGAGTAATTAGGCGGAGTCGAAGAAAGTCGCCTTGGTAGCCTACCTTGTAGCGACTACTCGGGAAGTACTCGTGTCACACCCCGACCACGTAAAACAACAAATCGTGGCGGAAACGTCGGGGAGTGTTGTAACAGAATTTTTGTTTCACAACCATGGATACAAAAAGTTTCATTTTATTGATTCGTTAAGTAATTTACATTGTCTTAAAACAAAACAAACATGTTATGTATCGACTATCATTGTTATTTATGTCACTAAGGCCTCGTCCAGATCCTATGTGATGCATGCATCCTAGCAATCAACATCAAGCAACAACACCTGAAACATATGTAAAAACAAAGTCAGTAAAGAAATGCTGGCGAGCACATAGGTTTTATGAGAGTATCGGATTCATGGCTCATTTACTTGTTGTAATACTTTGTTTAAAACCTTATTTAGAAAAGTATATAGTATTACAACATAATTAACCAACTCAAATCAAGATGGTTATGTTTTATAAAATCTCGTAGCCATGATTCTTAACCCAAAAACATTTGTTTTAGTAAACCAAATTGTAAAACATCTCATAATAACTCGTTAATAAAACTCGTATGGTTTTTTTTCCTTTTATCATTTAGAAAACATCGTTTTATGACATCGTTTCAAAATCGTTTGCCCAAGTGAACTAAATAATGATACGGAATGTAATATGATAAAAACACTTATATATAAGAAGTACCAGCGGCGTATCTACCATGCTTCCATCATATTACACCCGTCCCATTACCTAATCACTACCCAAAAACCAATCGTTTATCCAATTCGTTTAACTCGTTAAAATCATTTCAAATTGTTTATCTCGTTTAAATCGTTTCAAATCGTTTAACTCGTCCCAAAATCGTTCTTGTTTTAATGTGAAAACTACTTTTGGTCATCTCGCTAATAACATTCAAACCTTTGCAACTCGTCCCTCGTTCAACTCGAATTAACAAACCACCAAAGGGTATGTTAACCATCATAGATTCAGTCGTTACCCACAACCCCCACACATAACCATGGGTGCAGTTTGATAACAGGATTTGTCAGATCCTATGGTATCATAACCTAATACTGGTCGGCTTGATCAATGCTAATGAATGTCATTCGTTATGTAAATACGTCCAACAAGTTCGTTCACATTATTGAAATCGTTATTAGTTTTAATATAAACCATTTTAATCGCTTTTGAAACCATCGTTTAAAACATCGAAATCATTTAACACATATGAATCACCCAAAAATAATCGAAAACAGTAAAATAGGGGAACTATGTACTCACATGAAGTGTAAAGTATCCTCAATCAAAAGAACTTCAACAAACTCAAGTAAACCATAGAATTCAAGCAGCACCTAGTAATCGAATCACTAGTCAAATAATCGACACCTAAATATGAAAATCGGATAGAATGAAGTCTTGTAAACCAAATGAGTGTTGGAACTCATGTGATATGGTTTAACAAAGCCTACATTCTAAAACGGAACTTATCCTAAGTGCTTTCGACCCATTGCGACTCATTAAGGTAGCTTACGCTACTTTAACGCGTCGTTCGCGCAAACGCGCGTTCGAGACGTCTAACTAGTCCTATGACAAGTATTATATGCCTAAACATGTTGCGTAATCAATTAAGTGACAAAATTTTATGTTACATATGCTTAAAATTCAATTATGCATGAAAAGGGCATTTTGGTCATTTACCTAAGTCATATAAATCACCTATCATACAACTAACTAAACGAAGTGACCATAAGGTATAACCTCGGAAGGTTATTCCCTATACAACTATGGTCACAAAACATGTTTGGTCGGATCCTAATGATCGACCAAACGGGTCGAGTTCGAAAGTCTAAGCGGGTGTTTAGTCCGCTTGACTTACGACTCTACACAAGCAGTAAACTAAAAGTGACGAGCTAAACATGTTAGAACATGTTTAGTTAAGTTAGAAAACATGTTTTGATATCAAAACAAAGTTTTTTGATACCCAAGAGTAGTTTGGTTACAAAATACGCATGAATACGCATTTTGGCCGAAACTACGATTCATCACTACGCCTAGTCAACGTGGTAATCAGTAGGTATAGTTACACGGGACTATAACCATCGTGATTACACTCATGTTGCAAAGTTCAAACGAACTTTGTGTTGACCATAACCTGGTCAAAGCAGATAGTCAAACACTGTTTGACTTTCATGTTCGAAAAGCAATAAAAGCACGAAAGAAACTTACAAAGGGTCCAAGCTAGGAAGTTTTGATCTAAAGATTACTCAGGTATGAAGTATACACTTCAACTTAGAGTAAAATCAGACCAAAGTGTGCAGAAATGAAATGAAATGGTGGGTTTATATAGATTTTGGTAAACCGTTAAGATCGTTTCTCGATAAATGAGCTTCAATCTAGGCCTTACACTTGGGCACATGGTTTAGAATACTAGGGGTACTCAAATACCAGTCCATAGAGTGCAAATTCAGTGGTTAAAAACCATTAGAATAGGTGGTAAAGGCCAGATTCAATGTTTTTGAATTCTGCTGAGCTGGTGATAGCTTACGGACCGTAAGCAGATACCCATATGGTCCGTATGGGACCTGCAGGTCAGACACTTTCACAGTTTGGCAGATTTAGTCCCTGAAGCCCCAAACTTGATTTTCGATGCATTTTTGACACGTTTAAGCCCCGTTAACCCCATTTCAAAGCTCTAAAATGAAGTTAAAGTATAGGGAACTTGAAATATGCTCAAAAACATCTCAGATGTCGGTTCGTTTGGTCGTACGATTGCGTTGTTCGGTTAATTACGACGGAAGTCGTAATGGACGCAAAAACGATCCAAATTAAGCGACGAATGGAAATTTAGCATGCCAATCACTAAAATAAGATATTTTAATGATTACAAAAATTTTTGGATGTCCGGATATATTCAGAACGTAAGATATGTGCGAAAATGCAAACTTATGCACTTTTTGACACTTTTAGTCCCTATTGATCAAATAAGTTTATTTTCGCATACCAAACCCCTCAAAGCCTATTTATAAGCTATGTAAAGTTCCAGAGGAATGTGAAGATCAGCATCAGCTAAACACTTTCGCAAGTTGGACACGTGAAAAGTTGGATGAATATTTCCAAGCTCTGGAGGTAGCTCTAGTCGATAGGCAACCTTTCCAATTCTTTCAACAATCTTAAATGGCCCAACATATCGAGGTGAAAGTTTTCCTTTCTTTCCAAATCTTACCACTCCCTTCCAAGGAGACACCTTGAGTAGGACACGGTCTCCGACTTGAAATTCTAAGGGCTTGTGTCGCATATCCACATAACTCTTTTGACGGCTTCTCGTTGTCACAAGATTATCGCGAATTTTCTTGATTTTGTCTGTTGTTTCCAGAATAAGCTCAGGTCTAGTAAGCTGAGCTTCATCGATCTCATTCCAACAGACAGGTGAACGACATTTTCGACCGTAGAGAGCTTTGAATGGTGCCATATTAATGCTAGCATGATAACTATTGTTGTAAGAGAACTCGATCAATGGAAGATGAGAATCCCAATTACCACCAAAGTCTATCACGCATGCTCTAAGAATATCCTCCAAAGTTTGAATCGTCCTCTCAGATTGTCCATCTGTTTGGGGATGATAAGCAGTGCTCAGATTTAGTTGGGTTCCCATAGCAGATTGCATGGTCTTCCAAAAATGAGATGAAAATCGAGCATCATTATCAGATATGATATCCAAAGGAACACCATGTCGAGATACTATCTCATCAACATAAATCTTTGCAAGTTTATCAGAAGATAGATCCTCGCGAATCGGAATAAAATGAGCTGACTTCGTTTATCGATCGATAACAACCCAAATAGCATCATGACCTTTAGATGTACGCGGTAATTTAGTGATGAGATCCATCGCAATGTTCTCCCACTTCCAAACTGGTATCTCTGGTTGTACAAGTAAACCAGCAGGTCGTTGATATTCAGCCTTGACTTTGAGACAAGTTAGGCATTTTGATACATACAAGGCAATATCCTTCTTCATACCAGGCCACCAATACTGAGTACAAAGATCCTTGTACATTTTATCAGCACCAGGATGGATAGAATATCGAGACTTGTGAGATTCGTCCATTACCAAAGTGCGAAGATCGTCTTGTTTCGGAATCCACAAACGATCCTTGAAATAGAGTAAACCATCATTCTTTGCTTTGAGCTTAAGCTCAAGTTGACGTGGTAATTCCTTACCTATCAAATTTTGTGAAACACAAAATTGCTGAGCTTGAAGGACACGAGTTTGAAGATCAGATAGAGTGCGAACAGATTGAAGCTTGACTCACTCCCTTCGACTAAGCGCATCAGCTACGACATTCGCCTTACCAGGATGGTAGCGAATTTCGCAATCATAGTCGTTTAAGAGTTCAACCCAACGTCGTTGCCTCATGTTCAGCTCCTTCTGATTGAGAATATGCTGGAGACTTTTGTGGTCTGTGAAAACCACACACTTCGTGCCATAAAGATAATGTCTCCAGATTTTGAGAGCGAACACCACAGCTCCCAACTCAAGATCATGAGTCGTGTAGTTCTTCTCGTGAACTTTCAGCTGTCTTGACGCATAAGCTATCACTTTACCTCGTTGCATAAGAACACAACCAAGTCCTAGATTTGATGCGTCACAATAGACAATGAAATCATCATTTCCCTCTAGCAAAGACAACACATGAGCATCACATAGCTTCCGTTTTAGCGTTTGAAACGCTTCTTCTTGCTTGGGTCCCCACTCAAAAGGCTTATTCTTCTGAGTTAAAGCAGTGAGTGGAACCGCAATCTTCGAGAAATTTGAAACCGTCGATAATAACCAGCGAGACCAAGAAAAGAACGAATTTCTGTAGGTGTCGTTGGTGTATTCCAATCCTTAATTGCAGCAATTTTGGATGGATCCACATGAATACCCTTCTAGTTGACTATATGACCCAAAAACTGAACTTCTTTAAGACAAAATTCACACTTGGAGAATTTAGCAAAAAGTTGTTCTTTCTTCAAAAGTTCCAAAGTCAAACAAAGGTGTTGCTCGTGATCGGCTCGAGACTTCGAATAAACAAGAATATCGTCGATGAACACAATGATAAACTTGTTCAAATAAGGTTTACAGACCCTATTCATTAAGTCCATGAAGATAGCTGGAGCATTTGTCAAACTAAAAGGCATGACAGTGAACTCGTAGTGCCCATATCTTGTGCGGAATGCAGTTTTGGGAATATCTTCTTCGAGAACACGAAGTTGCTGATACCCAGAACGTAGATCGATCTTGGAAAAATAGGTAGCACCTTGTAGATGATCAAAGAGATCATCGATTCGAGGTAGGGGATATCGATTCTTGATGGTAAGCTTGTTAAGCTCACGATAATCGATACACATTCGAAAAGATCCATCTTTCTTCTTCACAAAGAGGACAGGAGCTCCCTAGGGCGAAAAGCTTGGACGGATGAATCCTTTATCAGATAATTTTTGAAGCTGTTTCGATAATTCTTGCATCTCAGACGGTGCAAGATGATAAGGTGCTTTCGCAATCGGGCTAGCATTGGGTACAAGATCAATATGAAACTCGACTTGACGAATTGGAGGCAAACCAAGAAGTTCATCAAGAAACACCTCTGGATAATCCCGAACAATAGGAATATCCTGAATACTCTTGCTCTTGCCTTTCTCTTCGGTGACATGTGCTAGAAAAGCAACATATCCTTTTCGTAAATACCTTTGGGCTTTCGTACACGACATGAGTTTCAAACCAACAGATGGTTTCTCGCCACGAACTTCCATAACATCACCAGACGGAAGAGGAATACGAACAATCTTGTTGAAACAAACCACCTCAGCATGATGTTTGGTTAACCAATCCATCCCCACGATAATATCGAAACTCCCAAGTTGCATCGGTGTGAGGTCAATAGGAAAAAGATGGTTATCAAGGTTCAATTGAGAATCACGAATAACAGAATCGAGAATAAGAGGTTTACCAGTAGCAACTTTGACCGATAAGGGTTTCCTTAGTTTAGTTCTAGGTATCGCAAGCAAAGGCTCAAAAGATAACGAAACAAAACTTCTATCGGCACTAGAATAAAAAAAGACAGATGCAGGTCGATTGTTAACAAGAAACGTACCATTGACAACCTCGTTGTCAGCCCTCACCTCGTTTGCATTCAGGTTGTATGCTCATCCACGAGCGGGATTCACATTCGCATTGGCATTGACATTCGCGTTCGGATTCGCATTTGCATTCACCAACCTCGGACAGTTGTTGCGGAAGTGACCAAACTCTCCACAATTGTAACACGAACCTGGTGGGAATCTCGCAGAATTCCCCTAAACCTGTGCTGGAACCTGAGTAGCTTGATTCTGACCCAGATGACAAATGTTGGCCAGATGCCCAAGTTTACCACACGTAGTACACTGCTTACACGCCTGTTGTGCAACATGATGACCATTGCACATTGTACACTGAGGTGCGGTGTGACAACTGTGCTCCGTAATCGATGTACAATGTAAAACAATGTTAATTATCAATAAAACAATGTGTTTTTGTGTTATTATGTGTGTATTTGTGTTTGATGATTTTACGATTTGATTTGATTCAATTCCGATTTCAAGCTTTAAATTGCTTTCTGGAAGGTCATACGCAAACTGGTGCATAAACGCAGTCAGTTTAACACGACAAACACTCCATAATAGTGACATAGGCTTAACATACCTTAAATAACCTTCACATAACTTAGAAATAAGTTTTGGATGGTTTGGTGTGTCGAAAACAAGTTTATTCGATCACAGGGACTATTTGCGTCAAAATGCAAAAGTCTGCCATTTCGTAAAGCAACGTACAGTCCAGAACTTGATCATAAGCTAAACATACCTTAAATAACCTAAAAGTAGCTTAGAAATAAGCTTTGAGTGGTTCGGTGTGCGAAAATATGCTTAATTGATCTTACAGGGACTAAAAGCGTCAAAAACGGCGTAAGTTTGCATTTTCGCGCATATCTTACGTTCTGACCACATCTGGACATCCAAAATTTTTTTACACACTAAAATATTTTTATTTTAGTGATCGGCACGCAAAAATACCACTCGTCGCTTAATTTGGTTCGTTTTCGCGTCCGTTCGAGTTTCGTCGTAAATAACCGAACAACGTGACCGTATGACCAAACGAACCGACATCCGTGATATTTCCAAGCATATTTCAGGTCCCCTACACTTTGACGACCTTGTAGTGCCTTGAAAATGGCTTAACAGAGGTTAAATACGTCAAATACGCAAGTTTGGGTGTGCAGGGACTGTTTCTTACAATTTTTGAAAGTATCAGTCTTATGCTCGCATCGCGCGACCTCCCCCTAGTCTTGCTGTAACGCCACACCACCATCACATCTGGGTAGAAATTTTATTTTCAGCATCAGATTGATAATTCACGGGCCATTCATGCAATTTCTTTGTGTGGTAGCCAAGTTAACACCTCTCCAAGGCTTTAAACGTGCTCATAACACTTGTAGGGTTGTGATTTAATGCTTGGTAATCACACAAACACTTGTTTTGATCTTGTGAACTTGCTACAACTATAAATTGCCAAGCCATTCATTCATTTCAACTCACCCTTGATCTAAATTCTCTAAGTTGAGGTTTATAAACTTCATACCTAAGAATTATAAGATCAAGTTCTCCCTAGTAAGGACCCTTTGTAAGCTTCCTTCGTTCTTTTATCGCTTTTCGAGCGTGAAAGTTAAACATTGTTTGACTTTCTACTTTGACCACGAGTTGGTCAACACGAAGTTCATTTGAACTTCACAACGGCATAATCACGATGGTTATAGTCCCTAGTGACTATACCTACTGATTACCACGTTGACTAGGCATAGTGACAAGTCGTAGTTTCGGTCAAAATGCGCATTTATGCGTATTTTGCAACCAAACTACTCTTGGTATCAAAACACTTTGTTTTGATATCAAAACCTGTTTTCTAACTTAGTTAAGCATGTTTTAACATGCTTAGCTCGTCACTTTTAGTTTAGTGCTTGTTTAGAGTCGTAAGTCAAGCGGTCTAAACCACCGCTTAGACTTTCGAACTCGACCCGTTTGGTCGATCATTAGGATCCGACCAAGCATGATTAGTGACCATAGTTGCATAGGGAATAACCTTCCGAGGTTATACCTTATGGTCACCTAGTTTGAGTAGTTGTATGATAGGTAGTTTATATGCCTTAGGTAATTTACCAAAATGCCCTTTTCATGCATAATTGGATTTTAAGCATATGTAACCTAAACATTTGTCACATAACTAATTATGCAACATAATTAAACATGTTAGGGCATATAATACTTGTCATAGGACTAGTTAGACGTCTCGAACGCGCTTTTGCGCAAACGACGCGTTAAAGTAGCATAAGCTACCTTAATGGGTCATAACGGGTCGAAAGCACTTAGGTTAGGTTCCGATTTAGAATATAGGCTTTGTTAAGCCATATCATATGAGTTCCAATACTCATTTGGTTTACAAGACCTTATTCTGTCCGATCTTCCAATTTAGGTGTTGATTTATTTACTAGTGATCCGATTACTAGGTACTACTTGAATTTCCTTGGTTTGCCTGAGCTTTCGCTAAGTTCTTTAGATCAAGGATACCCTTCTATTCAATGTGAGTACATAGTTCCCCTATTTTACTGTTTTCGATTGTTTTGGGGTGATTCATATGTATTAAAACGATTTCGATATTTAAACGACGGTTTCAAAAACGATTAAGATGGTTTATATTAAACTAATAATGATTTCGATAATGTGAACAAACTTGTTGGACGTAGTTACATAACGAATGACATCCATTAGCATTGATCAAGCCAACCAGTATTAGGTTATGGTACCATAGGATCTGACAAATCCCGTTATCAGACTACACCCATGGTTATGTGTGGGGGTCATGTAGGTAACGACCGAATCTGATGATTGTTAACTTACCCTTTGGTGGTTTGTTAATGCGAGTTTCGAGATAGTCGAGTCATGAAGGTTTGAATGTTATTAGCGAGACGACCAAAAGTAGTTTCACAGTTAAAACGAGAACGATTTTGGGACGAGTTAAACGATTTGATACGACTTAAACAAGATAAATTATTGGTTTTGGGTAGTGATTAGATAATGGGATGGGTGTAGCATGATAAAAGCATGGTAGATACGCCGCTGGTACATCTTATATATAAGTGCTTTTATCATATTACATACCGTGTCATTATTTAGTTCACTTGGGAAACGATTTTGAAACGATGTCACACAACGAGGTTTTCGAAATGATATAAAACATACGAGTTTTATTAACGAGTTTTTACGAGATGTTTCACGAATTGGTTTTCTAAATCAAATGTTTTGGAGTTAAGAATCATGGCTATCAGATTCTATAAACTATAACCAACTTGATTTGAGTTGGTTATCCATGTTGCAATACACCTTTCAAAATGAGGTTTGTATTTTGACTCTTGTAGTCTAACGAGGTACTGCAACATATAAACAAGCCATGAATCCGATACTCTCATAAAACCTATGTGCTCGCCAGCATTTCTTTGCTGACTTTGTTTTTACATATGTTTCAGGTGGTGTTGCATGATGTTGGTTGCTAGGATGCATGTACATATAGGATCTAGACAAGGCCTTAGTGACTTAATAACGATGATAGACGATATGTAGCTTGTTTGTTTGGTTTAAAGACAATGTACATTACTTAATAATTCATTAAAACGAAACTTTTGTATCCATGGTTGTGAAACAATAATTCTGTTACAACACTCCCTGACGTTTCCACCGTGGTTTCGTTATTTTGACGCGGTCGGGGTGTGACATATGAGTTGGTATCAGAGCCAATGGTTATAGGGAATTAGGTTATTAGCAATGCATTGACCTAGACTATAACTTTCTAGGACCCTAACACAAGTTTACTTGTGTTTAGATTTTAAAACAATACCGTCACCTATCCTTAGGAGATAACCACGACAAGAACACAATAACAAATCCGCTTCGACAATTAATCATCTATCCTTGGATGATTGATTACAAGGTTTTGATCCCTCTTAGTTTTCAAAATCTAGTCAAAGTTTGGGTCTAAATAATGTGAACACGTGCAAACTGGAAGAGTGAATGCCTGTACCCTGAGTTTTCTATCTAAGGCTAGAGTGTTCGTACAAATCCGCAGTATCGGACCAGTCACTCTTACCTGGGAACTCTTGGGGTGAGTGTTCACTTATAGGCGAGCATGTCTTCAGTGATACATTATATTAACCCATTTACTTTGATTAGTCACTGCGTGTCGTTTGTTTGTTCGAGGTAACGAACGAATGATCGCCTTCCTTGTGTTTTGTCGATGTTTACAATACCTCTTTTTTTTCCAATTGTCGATCTCACTCGATTCCCCTGTTTCCTTGTTAGACAATGCCTCCTCGACGTGATGCTCAACCTTTTACAGCCCTTGTCGCTCAACAAATGGCTGCAGTACTTCCTGGCGTAGTAACCCAGATCCATGAGTTATACAACAATAATAACAACAATAATGCACAATGTAGTCTCAAGAATTTCAATTCTGCAAAGCCGTTGAAGTTTTTTGGGTCACAAGGAGCAACTGCGCTTCTGCAGTGGTTCGAAAGTTTGGAGAGCACATTCAGACATGTGCAGTGTCTGAATGAGCGTAAGGTTGAGTTTGCATCTAGTGTGTTCGAGAAGCGTGCTCTTACATGGTGGAACGGAGTGATGCGTGATAGGGGTGCCGATGTGGCGATGGCACAAACTTGGGAAGAGCTCCGAGCTCTCATGATGAGAGAGTTCTGTCCCCATCATGAAATTCGAGCTTTGGAACGAGAATTTGATGATTTGAAACAAGACAGGGGAGAACACCGTGCTTATACGGATCGATATGAGGATCTCAGTTTGTTGTGTCCTACGATGGTTACCCCGTTGGAGAAGGCAATTGAGAGGTATATCGATGGATTACCCGATTCTGTGCAAGATATTGTGACTGGCAGTAATCCTACTACTGTCCGTCAGGCGATCAAATTGGCTGCTACTCTGACCGAGTCTCAGGTTAGAAAGGGTAAACTAACCCGTAAGGGTGATAAGAATAAGTCAGCTGATTATGCACAAGACAAGGGTAAGGGTAAGGGTAAGAAGCAGGGTGAGTCTTCAAAAAAGTCAAGGAAGCGCAAGGCTTCCCAGAACTTTGCTGTCACCAACCAGAACCCTCAGAACCCACCAACCCTACCTCCCGCGAAGAAGCAATATGCTGGTACTGCACCTCACTGTTCTCGATGAAACGGTCATCATGTTGCCCAACAGGCTTGTAAGCAATGCACTACGTGTGGTAGACTTAGGCATCTGGCCAACATTTGTCGTTTGGGTCAGAATCAAGCTACTTAGGTTCCAGCACAAGCTCAAGGGAATGCTGTGAGATTCCCACCTGGTTCGTGTTTTAATTGCGGAGAAATGGGTCATTTCCACAACAACTGCCCGAGGTTGGTGAATGCGAATGAGAATCCGAACGCGATCCCGAATGTGAATCTCACTCGTGGACGAGCATTCAATCTGAATGCGAATGAGGCAAGGGTGAACAACGAGGTTGTTAATGGTACGTTCCTTGTTAACAATCAACTTGCATCTGTTCTTTTCGATTCTGGTGCCGATAGGAGTTTTGTTTCGTTATCCTTTGAGCCTTTACTTGCGATACCTAGAACTAAACTGAGGAAACCCTTATCTGTCGAGGTTGCTACTGGTAAACCACTCGTACTCGATTCTGTTCTTCGTGGTTGTCAATTGAACCTCGATAAGCATCTTTTTCCTATTGACCTCACACCAATGCAACTTGGGAGTTTCGACATTATCGTGGGGATGGATTGGTTAACCAAACATCATGCTGAGGTGGTTTGTTTCGATAAGATCATTCGTATTCCTCTTTCGTCTGGCGATGTCCTAGAAGTTCGTGGCGAGAAACCATCTGTTGGTTTGAAACTCATGTCGTGTACAAAAGCCCAAAGTTACTTACAAAAAAGATATGTTGCCTTCCTGGCACATGTCATCTAGGAGAAAGGCAAGAACAAGAGTATTCAGGATATTCCGATTGTTCGGGATTATCCAGAGGTATTTCCTGATGAACTGCCTGGTTTACCTCCAGTTCGTCAAGTCGAGTTTCATATTGATCTTATACCCAATGCTAACCCGATTGCGAAAGCACCTTATCGTCTTGCATCGTCGGAGATGCAAGAGTTATCGAAACAGCTTCAAGAGTTATATGATAAAGGATTCATCCGTCCGAGTTATTCACCTTGGGGAGCTCCTGTCCTCTTTGTGAAAAAGAAAGATGGATCTTTTCGAATGTGTATCGATTATCGTGAGCTTAATAAGCTTACCATCAAGAATCGATATCCCCTACCACGAATTGATGATCTTTTTGATCAGCTACAAGGTGCTACCTATTTTTCTAAGATCGATCTGCGTTCTAGGTATCATCAGCTTCGTGTTCTCGAAGAAGATATTCCCAAAACTGCATTCCACACGAGATATGGGCATTACGAGTTCACTGTCATGCCTTTTGGTTTGATAAATGCCCCAGCTATTTTCATGGACTTAATGAATAGGGTCTGTAAACCTTATTTAGACAAGTTCATCATTGTGTTCATCGACGATATTCTCATTTATTCAAAGTCCCGAGCCGATCACGAGCAACACCTTCGTTTGACACTAAGGAACAACTTTTTGCTAAATTCTCCAAGTATGAATTTTGGCTTAAAGAAGTTCAGTTCTTGGGACATATAGTCAACGAGCAGGGTATTCATGTGGATCCATCCAAAATAGCTGCTATTAAGGATTGGAATACACCAACGACACCTACAGAAATTCGTTCTTTTCTTAGTCTCACTGGATATTATCGTTGTTTCATTTGGAACTTCTCGAAGATCGCGGTTCCACTCACTGATTTGACTCAGAAGAATAAGCCTTTTGAGTGGGGACCCAAACAAGAAGGAGCATTTCAAACGCTGAAACAGAAGCTATGCGAAGCTCCTATTCTATCTCTACCCGAGGGAAACGATGATTTCGTTGTCTACTGTGATGCATCCAACTTAGGCCTTGGTTGTGTTCTCATGCAACGAGGCAAAGTTATTGTGTATGCATCTAGACAATTGAAAGTTCACGAGAAGAACTACACGACTCATGATCTTGAGTTAGGTGCTGTAGTTTTTGCACTTAAAATCTAGAGACACTATCTTTATGGCACGAAGTGTGTGGTTTTCACAGACCACAAAAGTCTCCAGCATATTCTTAATCAGAAGGATCTGAACATGAGGCAACGACGATGGTTTGAGCTCTTGAACGATTACGATTGAGAGATTCGCTACCATCCTGGTAAGGCGAATGTCGTAGCCGATGCGCTTAGTCGAAAGGAGCGAGTCAAGCTTCATTCTGTTCGAACTCTATCTGATCTTCAATCTCGTGCCCTTCAAGCTCAACGATCTTGTGTGACCAAAGGCATATTGAAATATGAGCTACCACTTCAACTTGAGCTTAAACTCGAAGCGAAGGACGATGGTTTACTCTATTTCAAGGATCGTTTATGGATTCCGAAACAAGACGATCTCCGCACTTTAGTAATGGATGAATCTCACAAGTCTCGATATTCTATCCATCATGGTGCTGATAAAATGTACAAGGATCTTCGTACTCAGTATTGGTGGCCTGGTATGAAGAAGGATATTGCCTTGTATGTATCGAAATGCCTAACTTATCTCAAAGTCAAGGCTGAACATCAACGACCTTTTGGATTGCTTGTACAACCAGAGATACCAGTTTGGAAGTGGGAGAACATTGCGATGGATCTCATCACTAAATTACCGCGTACATCTAAAGGTCAAGATGCTATTTGGGTTGTTATCGATCGATTAACGAAGTCAGCTCATTTTATTCCGATTCGCGAGGATCCATCTACTGATAAACTTGCAAAGATTTATGTTGATGATATTGTATCTCGACATGGTGTTCCTTTGGACATCATTTCTGATCGTGATGCTCGATTTTCATCTCATTTTTGGAAGACCATGCAATCTGCTATAGGAACCCAACTAAATCTAAGCACTGCTTATCATCCCCAAACAGATGGACAATCTGAGAGGACGATTCAAACTTTGGAGGATATGCTTAGAGCATGCGTGATTGACTTTGGTGGTAATTGGGATTCTCATCTGCCATTGATCGAGTGTTTATCTGTCGCTAATCTTCACATTCCACTCGACGAAATCCAAGTTGATGAAACAATGCACTTTGTCGAGAAACCTGTGGAGATAGTGGACCGTACATTCAAACAGTTGAAGAACAAACAGATTCGATTGGTCAAGGTTCGCTGGGAATCCAAACATGGCCCAGAGTTTACTTGGGAACGTGAGGACCATATGAAGGCGAAATATCCGCAATTGTTCTCACAAGTTTCCTCTAGTTAAAATTTCGGGACGAAATTTCCTAAAGTAGGGGAGACTGTGACAACTATGCTCCGTAATTGATGTACAAAGTAAAACAATGTTAATTATCAATAAAACAATGTGTTTTTGTGTTATTATGTGTGTATTTGTGTTTGATGATTTTACGATTTGATTCAATTCCGATTTCAACCTTTAAATCGCTTTATGGAAGGTTATACGCAAACTGGTGCGTAAACGCAGTCAGTTTAACGTGACAAACACTCCAAAATAGTGAAATAGGTTTAACATACCTTAAATAACCTTCACATAACTTAGAAATAAGTTTTGGATGGTTTGGTGTGTCAAAAACAAGTTTATTCGCTCACAGGGACTATTTGCGTCAAACTGCAAAAGTCTGCCATTTCATAAGGCAACGTACAGTCCAGAACTTGATCATAAGCTAAAAATACCTTAATACCTAAACATAGCTTAGAAATAAGCTTTGAGTGGTTCGGTGTGCGAAAATATGCTTAATTGATCTTACAGGGACTAAAAGCGTCAAAAACGGTGTAAGTTTGCATTTTCGCGCATATCTTACGTTCTGACCACATCTGGACATCCAAAATTTTTGTACACACTAAAATATTTTTATTTTAGTGATCGGCATGCAAAAATATCATTCGTCGCTTAATTTGATTCGTTTTTGCGTCCGTTCGAGTTTCGTCGTAAATAACCGAACAACGTGACCGTACGACCAAATGAACCGACATCCATGATATTTCCAAGCATATTTCAGGTCCCCTACAATTTGACAACCTTGTAGAGCCTTGAAATTGGCTTAACGGAGGTTAAATACGTCAAATACGCAAGTTTGGGTGTGAAGGGACTGTTTCTGACAATTTTTGAAAGTATCAGTCTTATGCTCGCGTCGCGCGACCACCCCCTGGTCTTGCTGTCGTGCCACGCCACCATCACATCTGGGCAGAAACTTTATTTTCAGCATTAGATTGATAATTCAGGGGCCATTCGTGTAATTTCTTTGTGTGGTAGCCAAGTTAACACCTCTCCAAGGCTTTGAACCTACTCATAACACTTGTAGGGTTGTGATTTAATGCTTGGTAATCACACAAACACTTGTTTTGATCTTGTTAACTTGCTACAACTATAAATAGCCAAGCCATTCATTCATTTCAACTCACCCTTGATCTAAATTCTCTAAGTTGAGGTTTATAAACTTCATACCTGAGAATTATATGATTAAGTTCTCCCTAGCAAGGACCCATTGTAAGCTTCCTTCGTTCTTTTATCGCTTTTCGAGCGTGAAAGTCAAACAGTGTTTGACTTTCTGCTTTGACCACGATTTGGTCAACACGAAGTTCGTTTGAACTTCGCAACATGAGCGTAATCACGATGGTTATAGTTCCTAGTGACTATACCTACTGATTACCACGTTGACTAGGCATAGTGACGAGTCGTAGTTTCGGTCAAAATGCGCATTTATGCGTATTTTGCAACCAAACTACTCTTGGAATCAAAACACTTTGTTTTGATATCAAAACCTGTTTTCTAACTTAGTTAAGCACGTTTTAACATGCTTAGCTCGTCACTTTTAGTTTAGTGCTTGTTTAGAGTCGTAAGTCAAGCGGTCTAAACCACCGCTTAGACTTTCGAACTCGACCCATTTGGTCGATCATTAGGATCCGACCAAGCATGATTAGTGACCATAGTTGCATAGGGAATAACCTTCCGAGGTTATACCTTATGGTCACCTAGTTTGAGTAGTTGTATGATAGGTAGTTTATATGCCTTATGTAATTTACCAAAATGCCCTTTTCATGCATAATTGGATTTTAAGCATATGTAACCTAAACATTTATCACATAACTGATTATGCAACATAATTAAACATGTTAGGGCATATAATACTTGTCATAGGACAAGTTAGACGTCTCGAACGCGCTTTTGCGCGAACTACGCGTTAAAGTAGCATAAGCTACCTTAATGGGTCGTAACGGGTCGAAAGCACTTAGGTTAGGTTCCGATTTAGAATATAGGCTTTCTTAAGCCATATCATATGAGTTCCAATACTCATTTGGTTTACAAGACCTCATTCTATACGATCTTCCAATTTAGGTGTTGATTTATTTACTAGTGATCCGATTACTAGGTACTACTTGAATATCCTTGGTTTGCCTGAGCTTTCGCTAAGTTCTTTAGATCAAGGATATACCCTTCTATTCAATGTGAGTACATAGTTCCCCTATTTTACTGTTTTTGATTGTTTTGGGGTGATTCATATGTATTAAAACGATTTCGATATTTAAACGATGGTTTCAAAAACGATTAAGATGTTTTATATTAAACTAATAATGATTTCGATAATATGAACAAACTTGTTAGACGTAGTTACATAACGAATGCCATTCATTAGCATTGATCAAGCCGACCAGTATTAGGTTATGGTACCATAGGATCTGACAAATCCCGTTATCAGACTATACCCATGGCAAAGTATCCTCAATCAAAAGAACTTCAACAAACTCAAGTAAACCAGAGAAATCAAGCAGCACCTAGTAATCGAATCACTAGTCAAATAATCGACACCTAAATCTGAAGATCGGATAGAATGAAGTCTTGTAAACCAAATGAGTGTTGGAACTCATGTGATACGGTTTAACAAAGCCTACATTCTAAAATGAAACTTATCCTAAGTGCTTTCGACCCATTGCGACCCATTAAGGTAGCTTACGCTACTTTAACGCGTCGTTCGCGCAAACGCGCGTTCGAGACGTCTAACTAGTCCTATGACAAGTATTATATGCCTAAACATGTTGCGTAATCAATTAAGTGACAAAATTTTATGTTACATATGCTTAAAATTCAATTATGAATGAAAAGGGCATTTTGGTCATTTACCTAAGGGATATAAATCACCTATCATACAACTAACTAAACGAAGTGACCATAAGGTATAACCTCAGAAGGTTATTCCCTATACAACTATGGTCACAAAACATGTTTGGTCGGATCCTAATGATCGACCAAACGGGTCGAGTTTGAAAGTCTAAGCGGGTGTTTAGTCCGCTTGACTTATGACTCTACACAAGCACTAAACTAAAAGTGACAAGCTAAACATGTTAGAACATGTTTAGTTAAGTTAGAAAACAGGTTTTGATATCAAAACAAAGTGTTTTGATACCCAAGAGTAGTTTGGTTACAAAATACGCATGAATACGCATTTTGGCCGAAACTACGATTCGTCACTATGCCTAGTCAACGTGGTAATCAGTAGGTATAGTTACACGGGATTATAACCATCGTGATTACGCTCACGTTGCAAAGTTCAAACAAACTTTGTGTTGACCATAACCTGGTTAAAGCAGATAGTCAAACACTGTTTGACTTTCATGTTTGAAAAGCAATAAAAGCACGAAAGAAACTTACAAAGGGTCCAAGCTAGGAAGTTTTGATCTAAAGATTACTCAGGTATGAAGTATACACTTCAACTTAGAGTAAAATCAGACCAAAGTGTGCAGAAATGAAATGAAATGGTGGGTTTATATAGATTTCGGTAAACTGTTAAGATCGTTTCTCGATAAATGAGCTTCAATCTAGGCCTTACACTTGGGCACATGGTTTAGAATACTAGGGGTTCTCAAATACCAGTCCATAGAGTGCAAATTCAGTGGTTAAAAACCATTAGAATATGTGGTAAAGGCCAGATTCAATGTTTATGAATTCTGCTGAGCTGGTGATAGCTTACGGACCGTAATCAGATACCCATACGGTCCGTATGGGACCTGCAGGTCAGACACTTTCACAGTTTGGCAGATTTAGTCCCTGAAGCCCCAAACTTGATTTTCGATGCATTTTTGACACGTTTAAGCCTCGTTAACCCCATTTCAAAGCTCTAAAATGAAGTTTTAGTAAAGGGAACTTGAAATATGCTCAAAAACATCTCGGATGTCCGTTCGTTTGGTCGTACGATTGCGTTGTTCGGTTAATTACGACGTAAGTCGTAACAGACGCAAAAACGATCCAAATTAAGCGACAAATGGAAATTTAGCATGCCAATCACTAAAATAAGATATTTTAATGATTAAATTTTTTTTTGGATGTTCGGATATATTCAGAACGTAAGATATGCACGAAAATGCAAACTTATGCACTTTTTGACGCTTTTAGTCCCTATTGATCAAATAAGTTTATTTTCGCATACCAAACCCCTCAAAGCCTATTTCTAACCTATGTAAAGGATATTTAGGTATTTTTAACTTATGATCAAGTTCCAGAATGTTCGTTATCACACGAATCGGTATACTTTCGCAGTTTGACACAAATAGTCCCTGCGATCGAACAAACTTATTTTCAACACACCAAACCATCCAAAACTTATTTCTAAGTTATGTGAAGGTTATTTAAGGTATGCTAGGCCTATGTCACTATTCCAGAGTGTTTGTCACGTTAAACTGACTGTGTTTACGTACCAGTTTGCGTATAACCTTCCAGAAAGCGATTTAAAGCTTGAAATCGGAACCGAATCAAATCGTAAAATCATTAAACACAAATACACACATAATAACACCAAAACACATTGTTTTATTAATAATTAACATTGTTTTACATTGTACATCGATTACAGAACACAGTTGTCACAACTCGGCCTTGGAAACCTTGTTTTACAACCATGCTAGGACTTACGTGCTAAATTGGTTATGTTCAAACTTATGGCATTCATTTATTTATGTTTGTAATTGCTTTTCACATACAATTGCATGCAAGCACTTCAATTTCTACTTGATTATGTGATACATGCAACGTGTTATAAATTTTATCAATACAGTAAATATATACTATCCTTATAATATCCATAATATAAGTTCCTCTTTCCCTCCTGGTTTTGAGGATCCATTTCATCCAGATCATGTCTACAAGCTAAACAAAGCATTGTATGGCTTGAAACAAGCCCCTAGAGCCTGGTATGAAACTCATTCCACTTTTCTCATCTTTATTGGTTTCACAAGAGGTAAAATTGATAAAACCTTGTTCTTAAAATGGAGAGGAAAAGATTTGATGATTGTCCAAATTTATGTGGACAACATCGTATTTGGAAGCACATGCAATGCAATGTGTGAAGAGTTCAGACAACTCATGACAGCTGAGTTTGAAATGAGTGCAATGGGTGAACTACAATGCTTTCTTGGTCTCTAAGTTAAGCAAATTCAAAATGGCACTTTCATTCATCAAAGCAAATATGTAAAAGATCTTTTAAACAAATTTGAGATGAATGATTGTAAACCATGTAGTACACCCATGGCAACCACAAAGCTTGTCATGTCTAATAAGAAAGCTGATTTGGTTGATCAAACATTATATAGAAGCATGATTGGGTCTTTATTGTACCTAACTGCATCTAGGCCAGACATCATGTTTGCAACTTGTGTTTGTGCTAGATCCCAATCAGCACCTAGGAAGTCTATCCTCATTGCTGTGAAAAGGATATTTAGATACATAAAGCGTGTTTCCACACTTGGTATCTGGTACCCTGCTAATGGGAATGTTAGGCTTTCAGGTTTCTCAGACAGTGATTTTGCTGGATGCAACATAACCTGGAGGTCTATATCAGGAGGGTGTCAATTCCTAGGCAATTTCTTAGTGTCTTGGCAAAGCAAAAAGCAAGCAGCTATTTCCACATCCACTGCTGAAGCAGAATACATTGCTGCTGCAAGCTGTATAGCCCAACTGTTGTGACTTCAAAATCGACTGCTGGATTTTGGTATAAATGCTTTAAAGACACCGCTTATGTTGGATAGTCAAGCAGCTGAAAATATCATCAAAAATCTAGTATCTCATTCAACCACCAAGCACATTGACATCAGATATCACTTTGTGAGGGATTGCTATGAAAAAGGTTTGATTTCTTTGCATCATGTTCCAACTAAGGATCAGCTGGCAGATGTGTTAACAAAAGCATTAGATACATCCACCTTTGAAAGCTTGATCTATAGGATTGGCATGCTTAACATGGACTAACAAGCAAAATCTTGTTTTTCATGAATAAAAAGCCTTAAAATGTTTTCAGAAAATAAAAAATCCATCCTTAAAAAGAGTTAAAATGAAATTTTCATAAATCCTTAAAAGTCTGTCAGTGTTATTGACATGTTTTGGTGGTATTGGATTAGTTTTTCGACAAAGTCGATCTTGTTAAAATAAATGAGTTAGGAGATTCGGGAGTGCAGGCTCGATTTAATTTAATAAGATCGGGTATCGGTTTTGTTTTAATCAAATTTAATATACAATTTGATGGGCCTTGTCATGATTGAATTGGCTTAATGGTTAAATTAATTGGCTTAATGGTGAAGTTGAGTGGTTACACTTATTAAGCCTTTTGATAATTATTGTGCCTTTAATTATGGTCCAACGATGGGTTATGGGTGTAATTGTTTTCAAAACAAGAGACTGGCAAGAAAAAAGAGGCGCACAGTAACACAACGATGTACGGTTTTCTTAGTCGACATCAAAAACTGATTGAACAAGATCAGTGGGTATCCACTGTTTGTTTCAAACCTCTGATTGTTGAAAATTCACCCACGGCTGAAAGACAACCTCTGTTTCCTCATATTCCTTGTTGGCCATTGTTGCTTAAACATCAGTGTTTCAACCACTAATAGTTAAAATCAACCACTGTTCTTATCATTCACTGGGCAGATGTTAACCGTCCGATCTTTGAAACTGTGGGCAGATGTTAACTGTCCGATCAGAGGTTGCCACGCGGGCAGATGTTAACCGTCCGATCAGAGGTAGTCCATCAGAGGTTGCCACGTAGGCAGATGTTAACTGTCCGATCTTTGAAACCGCTGCCACGTCAGCATTCACTTTTTCCCTTTAATAAAACCTTGATAAAACCCCCAAACAGAGTTTTCACTGCCGTATCAAATTCAAAAAATTCTTCAAAGCGGTTACCATCTTCCTTTCATCTCATTCTTCCTCGTTCGTGATTTTCACTTCAACCATGGCTCTCATCATCAAACATCCACACAATTATCTCTGTACCCTTGAAAAAACAAGCAAAAATACAGACTTTCATTCAATCATTGATGCCCTATCATCCTCAAAGTATAAAACTTTGCTCACTTGTAATGCACCCATTTATCAAGACACCCTACGAGATTTATGGGCTAATGCAAAACTTGAAATTCAAGATAAAAAGCCATGGGCAATTTTATCAAAAGTAGGAGGTATCTTGGTCCCAATAACACCACAAACCATCTCAGAGGTCTTTCAGATGAATGATTTAGCAGGTAAAACCTCTTTCTCTAAAGATGAGTATCAAATTGATTTGATCGAAAGAGGGTATGCAGGATAGTTGTCAAAAGCAACTATGCAAAAGGGAGAATTTCCACCTCCTATGAAATTCCTGTTTCATACCCTGCTCACCTGTGTTTCAAATAAAACAACTGCTTTTAATGAAATTCCTTTGAAAATCCAATACTTGGGGTATGCTATTATGTCTAAAACTGATTTCAATTATTCCCAAGCATTGTTTACTGATTTGGTTAATAATCTGAAAAATATTAAAGACAAGAAGCCACAAGCTTTCTTGTTGTTTCCAATATTTTTAAGTTATTATTTACAACAGAAAATTCCAAAGAAAGTGCACAAGTTCTTGTACAAGGTGCACCTTTTCAAATAAATAGTCTATCCTCTGAAACATTTACTCGCCTTATGGCTAAAGAGTCAAAAGTTTCTCAAACACAAGCAGGGGAGTCTGAGCAAAATTTGGATGAGTCCACATCTGCTTGTCACACCCCAAAAACGTCGCAATGGAATATTAAACGTAGTGGTGACGGAAGTTGGTGCCCATTTATATCTTGTTGAACGATACACTTATTTGTTGGACATATTGACTTATTTTAAAACGTAAGTTATTAAACAGTACATTTTAAAAACCACGACACAACCACATAAGTTAAGTTGGCTTTGATCCTCGCAGATCTTATTACATTCATCCCAGAAAGTTTAAAAGTTTGTCCAACATTTTCAAGTAACACAACATGCATCATCAAACATAAGATACCCCATGATTCCCGAAGCCGAACTCAAGTACCGGTAGAACACGTTTAAAATCAAGTGTCAACACAAAGGAAGGTGAGTTCACATATTCAAATTTAAACAATTTGATCCAAAGGAAAACTTTCTAATTATGTGTTTATTGTAAAAACATCCATATAATATTTTTAGAAAGTCCATTTACTTCCTTAATAAAATCCATGGGTCATCCGTCGTAAGTTTAAAAACCCGACATTAAGGCATTTTCCCAAGTTTTGTATATTAAATTCATAGCGTCAACTTTCAGACTCGTATGTTAGCTAGACAATACGAACTATATATTTACCATGCAGGGGTAATCAATGCTAGACAATAACCAGAATTTATATTCGTCGTTTGACTTGACACGGGGCGACCGGTCACAACGGGGTTGTCAACCCGATAGATCTACCAACAATTCACCGTGTACAATACTTAATCGATTAAACGACATCATTGGTGCAGAGTCCATATTGAGACCATATATGATGTCTACCTCACGTACAATATATATATCCTACTAATATGACAAATTTAATATACGATGTTGTACGAATCCCCTGAAATACCCAGCGAAATGTAAGCCTATGCTGTTGCTTACTTTCTTGAGACCAAGCAATATTCATTCCAACATCAAGGTCGGTTTTTCCTCAGAAACACCGTACCATCCTAGTTTCTCCCCCGAACATACATTCATCAAAAACGTTTTATCTCGAAACATATGATTTATCAAGCTCCATATATTTTCAACGAAAATATATAATTTATATTAAAAGGTATGTTTTAATCCAAAAACATTATTAAACCCTTTTAGGCGTGTTCTACCCCCAAAACATATTCAAAGTAGTAAAAAGAGGTGTTTAGTGACACTCACCTTTGGGTGCGTATTTTAAATAGCGCAATCCCACAGTTTGATTTCTACACGTCCTAAAATATGTAGGAACGATTTATAAATCAATATATATCACAAAAATCCTAAGTTTCTCTGTTTTTCTTAGAATTTTCACATAACTTTGAGATTTTCTCGAAAAGTTCTTGTTTTTTATTATGTTGGTACGTTAATATATATATGAGTTCATATATATATATATATATATATATGAGTGGGGATCCTACGGAAAGTGTGTCTTTCCTAAAAAGTGTAAAAAGTCATAAAACACAATAATTTCAGGCATAAAACACACCTAAAACTCACAAATAATAGAATGAATATTACTAAAACACTATATTCAAACTCTAATAGTCCATAAAAACTTCAAACGCACCATCGTAGAACTATGAATATAAAACACACAATGCTAAACAACATAAAACACAATAATATTTGTCATTCCACAATCAGAGCCTTAACATCTAAAACACAACATAAAACCCACATACATGATGTTTTAGTAATCTTCATCATATTATTTGTGGGTTTTTGATGTGTTTTATGGTTGACATTATGGTGTTTTATGACTTTTTACACTTTTTAGAAAATTTGGACTTTCTGGCCAACTCCTAGCCTAGCCTATATATATATATATTAAGATTTTGTGACATGAACGATTTTATTGGTGACCGTTATCAGGTAAATCCATTATCACTCCCGTTTATACGTAATATATCTACGATTTGCGCGTCGTAATATATATACATAAACGTTCACATAAGTTATTATCGAAACATGCGTGATTTCATTAACTTATCTATTTTGTCATTTTTAAGACAAGTATACATAAAATATCTTATATGTACCAAATTTCATGCTCGACAAACAAGTTACACATTTAACACGATTTTTACCGTTTCTATCGCCTAAGACGCACAAATATACATGCATAATCTAAATCATGTTAAAACTTAACATATTTTCACATTCACATGTTTAAATCACATAACACATCTTAACAGATAAGGTTCACCCAAAAATTACCCATACTAGTGTTCATTGAAAAATGCATATTTTAGCGATTCGGTAACATTTTCGGGCGTCGGTGTGACTACTGTGTTCTGTAATCGATGTGCAATGTAAAACAATGTTGTTTATCAATAAAACAATGTGATTTGGTGTTATTATATGTGTTTTGGTTTTATTATGTGTGTATTTGTGTTTGATGATTTTACGATTAGATTCGATTCCGATTTCAAGCTTTAAATCGCTTTCTGGAAGGTTATACGCAAACTGGTGTGTAAACGCAGTCAGTATAACGTGACAAACACATCGTAATAGTAACATAGGCTTAACATACCTTAAATAACCTCCACATAACTTAGAAATAAGTTTTGGATGGTTTGGTATGTCGAAAACAAGTTTGTTCGATCGCAGGGACTATTTGTGTCAAACTGCGAAACTATACCAATTTGTATAGTAACGAACATTCCAGAACTTGATCATAAGTTAAACATACCCTAAATATCATTTACATAGCGTAGAAATAGGCTTTGAGGGGATCGGTATGCTAAAATAAACTTTATTGATCAATAGGGACTAAAAGCGTCAAAAGGTGCATAAATTTGCATTTTTGCGCATATCGTACGTTCTGATCCGGACACCCAAAATTTTATGTAATCATTAAAATATTTTATTTTAGTGATTGGCATGATAAAATTCCATTCGTCGCTTAATTAGGATCGTTTTTGCGTTCGTTACGACTTCCGTCGTAATTAACCGAATAACGCAACCGTACGACCAAACAAACCGACATCCGAGATGTTTTTGAGCATGTTTTGAGTTCCCTACACTTTAACTTCATTTTAGAGCTTTGAAATGGGGTTAACGGGGCTTAAACGTGTCAAAAATGCATCGAAAATCAAGTTTGGGGCTTCAGGGACTAAATCTGCCAATTTGTGAAAATGTCTGGTCTGCAGGTCCCATGCGGACCGTATGGGATTATGGATGCGGTCCGTATGCAGTGCCCAGATCAGCATTTTTGTAGAAACATTGAATCTGGCCTTTACCACCTATTCTAATGGTTTTTAACCACTGATTTTTGATTCTATGGACTGGTATTTGAGTACCCATGGTATTCTAAACTATGTGCCCAAGTGTAAGGCCTAGATTGAAGCTCAAACTTGAGAAACGATCCTAACGGTTTACCGAATCCTATAAATACCCATGCCCCTCATTCATTTTTGCACACCTTGATCTGAATAACTCTAAGTTGAAGTTCTAAAACTTCATACCTGAGTGTTTTCGATCAAGATCTTCCTAGCTCGGACCCTTTGTAAGCATTCTTTCATTCTTTTATGCGTTTTAAGCACGAAAGTCAAACTGTGTTTGACTTTCAGCTTTGACCAGTTTATGGTCAACACAAAGTTCATTTGAACTTTGCAACCTGAGCGTAATCATGATGGTTATAGTCCCTTATGACTATACCTACTGACTACCACGTTGACTAGGCGTAGTGACGAGTCGTAGTTTCGGGCAAAATGCATATTCATGCGTATTTGTAACCAAACTATTCTTGGGTATCAAAACCGTTTGTTTTGATACCAAAACTTGTTTTCTAACTTAACTAAACATGTTTAACATGTTTAGCTCGTCACTTTTAGTTTAGTGCTTGTGTAGAGTCGTAAGTCAAGCGGTCTAAACAACCGCTTAGACTTTCGAACTCGACCCGTTTGGTCGATCATTAGGATCCGACCAAGCATGTTTAGTGACCATAGTTGTATAGGGAATAACCTTCCGAGGTTATACCTTATGGTCACTTAGGTTTAGTTAGTTGTATGATAGGTAGTTTATATGCCTTAGGTAGATGACCAAAATGCCCTTTTCATGCATAATTGGCAATTAAGCATATGTAACATAAACTTTTGTCACTTAATTAATTATGCAACATGTTTAGGCATATAATACTTGTCATAGAACTAGTTAGACGTCTCGAACGTGCTTTGCGCGAACAACGCGCTAAAGTAGCGTAAGCTACCTTAATGGGTCACAATGGGTCGAAAGCACTTAGATTAGGTTCCGATTTAGGATGTAGGATTTGTTAAACCATATCACATGAGTTTCAACACTCATTTGGTTTACAAGACTTCATTCTATCCGATCTTCCGATTTAGGTGTCGATTATTTATCTAGTGATCCGATTTCTAGGTGCTGCTTGATTTCCTTGTTTGAGCTTTGTTGAGTTCTTTTGATTGAGGATACTTTGCACTTCATGTGAGTACATAGTTTCCCTATTTTACTGTTTTCGATTGTTTTGGGGTGATTCATATGTGCTAAATGTTTTCGAGGTTTTAACGATGGTTTCAAAAACAATTGAAATGGTTTATACAAAATTAATAACGATTTCGATAAAGTGGACAAACTTGTTGGTTGTAGTTACATAACGAATGACATTCATTAGCATTGATCAAGCTGACCAGTATTAGGTTATGGTACCATAGGATCTGACAAATCCCGTTATCGAACTGCACCCATGGTTATGTGTGGGTTAGGTGGGTAACGACTGAATCTGATGATAGTTAATTTACCCTTTGGTGGTTTGTTAATGCGAGAAGCGAGATAGTCGAGTTGCGAAGGTTTGGATGTTATTAGTGAGACGACCAAAAGTAGTTTTCACAATTAAAACGAGGATGATTTAAACGAGTTAAATGGGTTAAATGATTTCGAAATGACTTAAATGAGTTAAACGAGTTGGATAAACGATTGGATTTTGGTTAGTGTTTAGATAACGGGACGGGTGTAATGTGATGAAAACATGGTAGATACACCGCTGGTACTTCTTATATATAAGTGTTTTCCTCATATTACATACCGTGACGTTATTTAATTCACTTGGGTAAACGAGGTTATCACGATGTCACATAACGATGTTTTCGAGAAGATATAAACCATACGAGTTTTATTAACGAGTTATTACGAGATATTTTACAAATTGGTTTACTAAAACAAATGTTTTTGGGTTAAGAATCATGGCTACGAGGTTTTATAAATTATAACCCGCTTGATTTGAGTTGGTTAATTATGTTGCAATATTATACACTTTTCAAAACAAGGTTTTTAATAAGGTATTGCAACATGTAAACTAGCCATGAATCCGACACTCTTATAAAACCTATGTTCTCGCCAGCATTTCTTTGTTGACTTTGTTTTTACATATGTTTCAAGTGTTGTTGCTTAATGTTGATTGGTAGGATGCATGTGTCACTTAGGATTTGGAAGAGGCCTTAGTGACATAATAACAATGATAGTCGATATGTGACTTGTTTGTTTTGGTTTTAAGACAATGTTAATGTAAATATTCTAATAAAATGAAACATTTTTGTATCCATGGTTGTGAAATAATAATTCGGTTACAACACTCCCCGACGTTTCCGCCACGATTTGTTATTTTACGTGGTCGGGGTGTGACAGTCGGAAGTCACTTATGACTAACCAAACACCAAGTAAACTTAAAATTAGTCAAAATACTTGTTTTTAAACTAAAAATATCAGTTTACTTACTGATCTAAATTAGTTTTATAAAAATCATTCGAAAAGCCGATTTTTGATTGTTTTAACGCATAGTTTTGCGTTAAACATTACTATAATCATCCCAACTTGGAATGACTTGATATTTTAACACAATACATGTTATTTACTGATTAAAATATTGGTTATAATCAGATTAGTGCAGTTTTTGTGTAAGTCACATAAATCATGCGATTTCACGTATTTTACAACTCCTAAAGCACCAAGTACAACATGCAAGACTAGTATACATCATGACAAAGTTATATGTCACTAATCACTTTAAAATAACTTTATTTTAGTGTTTATAATCTGATTAAAACTGATTTTTATTAATTCATACTCATATGGTAATTTCATGCCTTCATATCTTCATATAAATTCACATATGTGCATCTAATGCACTCATACAACATCATTATCATCACTTATGATTTAATCATACTCTAGAACTTACTAACATCATGTTCTTACAAATATTACACATATCATCATGATCATTCAAATCATTCATATTCATTAATGCTTATATCTTTCACATTTAAGATTATATGACAACTTTTATATGCATGCATACATATATACATACATATATATATGAAATACATACATACATATACTTCCAAAAATTTACTTTTCAACATATCACTTTCAAATCTCAAATCACTTTAGAACATTCTTGTATGACACCTAAAAGTTCCTTCATGCATCATACTTTTCAAGAAATCCAATAAATCAAGAACTCTTTCATCAAGAATCAAAATACAACTTATACACATACATACACACACTCTCGGCCATATATACATATATACATACACCCATTTTTTTATTTCATTCAAAACTCATTTGTTTGTAGTTTTCAAGTTATTGTTTAGATTCAAGAACAAGAGAAACTTTCACTATCATCTTCATCATCATGAATCAAGAACAAGATTTAGAAGAAAATGTGTTATGCCTTCAAGATTCTATGTAGGTTTTAAGATTTATGATGATGTGAAGTGTCACACCCCGACCACGTAGAACATACAAAACGTGGCGGAAATATCGGGGAGTGTTGTAACAGAATTAATTGTTTCAAATCCATGGCAATTGAAGTTTTGTTTTATTGATTAGAAGTGTTACAATGTCTTAACAAACAAGGAAATACAACATAATTAACTAGTCTTGCATCTTTTATTGTCACTAAAGCCCAAGTCAGCCTATGTGTATCTTGATCATCTTATGCAACAGCTCCTGAAAAACACATGTGAAAATAGGTACGTCAGCATAAAAATGCCTGTGAGATACATAGGTTTTGTGAAAATAGGTTTCATGACTTATGTTTGAGAAAATGTTTAGTCATGAACCTTGTAATTTGCTTTGTCTTTGTAAATCATTTGAAAAACAATAAGTTCAGATGATATGTATAAATAAGAAAATAATGCATGGTTAAATGAGTAACCATGTAAAATGAGTTTGTAAAAGTTAAGTTGTTTGTAAAACAATGTATCGTGAAAGGTATGTTATTTGTATAAAATGTTATATGTATCAAACTGAAATGATTCAAATAACGCTACGATATATGTAATACCATACAAACACTTATATATAGGAAGTACCAGCGGCGTATCCACCATGCTTGTATCATATTACACACGCATCGTTACTTAATCACTTACTCAAACCACCAATGTAATAAGTCTATGTTTAATCCAATAGTCAAAAGTCCTTGTATAAACCATGTCAAATGTTTATAGTCCAAAAGTAGTCAACTAATGTATAACCAAAATGATATGTATGGTAAGTAAAATTTAGACTACTTAAACCATAAGTAAAAATGTACAAAACAAAGTATTGAAGTAAAACTTGGTTTAAATCAAAGTTATGTTTTGTAAGATATATGCATGCTATACTGAATATGAACATTTATGCGGTATTGTGAAAATTCATACATCCAAGCCTTGAGACAGACGGATAACTATGTAAAAGTGAGTTATCAAGAGAATATGTATTCGGATTCGGTCATTCCTTTCATCCCCTTTCCCTGGGATGTCCGGAACGGGATTTGTCAAGTCCTATGGTACCACTACCTACTAACGAACGGCATGATCGGTGTTAATGAATGTATAGTATAGTTTAAACAAACCAAATATCATACCAAAATGTAAGCATGTTTTATGAAGATAATGTACCTAGTATGCTAGAGTAAACATACAGGGTAGAGCTGTAAAACAATGTGTCCATATGTTACTGGAACATATGCAACAGAGATGCAGTATAAAACAATGTACTAAGTATGCAAAGTCATCATACAAAGTAGAAAAGTCATGTAAAACAATGTACTAAGTATGCAAAGTCATCATACAAAGCATAGAACACCATGAAATCATGTACTATAAATGTACTAATGAACATAGCAAGTATATGATGTGAAAACAGGAAAGCACGAAAGTAACAAGTAGGCACATGTGTTTCACCCCAAAACAGTTTGGAAAACAGTAAAAGAGGGGTCTATGTACTCACTTGAGAATGCTCAGTAGTCCTTGAGTAACAACCAAACAATGCTAGAGATGGCGGATATCAAACGGCACCTAATATAGGTAACTATGTTAATTAACCGGACCTAGATCGGAAGATCGGGTAGCATTAGGGTTTGTAAACCAAACGAGTGTAGAGACTCGTGTAGTATGGTTCAACAAAGCCTACATACTAATTGAAACCTAACATAATTGTTTACGACCCATTACGACCCGTTTAGGTAGTTTATGCTACTTTAACGCGTCGTTCGCGTGAAACGCGTTCGGACCGCCTAACTAGTTCTACGACAAGTGTTATATGCCTAAACATGTTACATAATCAGTTATGTGACAAAAGTTTAGGTTACATATGCTTAATTACCAATTATACATGAAAAGGGTATTCTGGTAATTTATCTAAGGCATATAAACTACCTATCATACAACTATTCAAACGAAGCGACCATAGGGTATAACCTCGGAAGGTTATTCCCTACCTACTATGGTCACCTAATGTGTTTGGTCAGATCCTAATGATCAACCAAATGGGTCGGGTTCGAGGTATAAGCGATTTATTAGATCGCTTACCCTACGACCCTAGACAACGTGGTAATCAGTAGGCATAGTCCCAAGGGACTATAACCAACGTGATTACACTCACGTTGCGAACTTCGCATTGACCATAACTGGTCAACGCAGAAAGTCAAACAAAGTTTGACTTTCAGACTCGAAAGACTCGAAAAGCAATAAAAGAACGAAAGAATACTTACGAAGGGTCCCCGAATGCTAATCTCGATCCAAGAACTCAGGTATGAAACAATGGTTTCAACTTAGAGCTCTCAAATCAAGATTCTAGTGAGAAATGAAGTTGGGGATGAATGGGTATTTATAGGAATACCCGAACCGTTAGGATCGTTTCATGGAAACCGTGCCATGATCCAAGGCGTACACTTGTCGGAAACTCATGGTGGCTAAAAGTGATCCTTATTAGCTGACTAAGCGAAAGAGAATGTGTGGTTGTGAACGAAACAGCTGGAAACTGCTGTTAGATTTGATTAATCTGGTCAGAAGGGGCCTCGCGGGCCGCCTGAGGATGTAAGGAAACTGAGGCGGGCCGCCTAGCAGTCACAGATCAGACATAAGTTTCAGAAATGACAGTTTCAGTCCCTGCACGTGTTTAAGGCCATTTCCGACACTTCTAAAGCCCGTAAAGCCAACTTTAAGGCCCTAAAATGTTGCCTAAACATTGTGTACATGAAACATGCTCAAAAATATGCTGGACATTGGTTCGTTTGGCCGTACGAACGCGATGTTCGCTTAATTACGACGGAATGCGCATAAGCGCGAAAAACGATCCAAATGACGTGACGAATGGATTTTTCTTATGCCAAACACTAAAATAAAATATTTTAGTGCTTACATAAATTTTTGGATGTCCGGATGTATTCAGAACGTAAGTTATGCGCGAAAATGCAAACTTGTGCACTTTTTGACACTTTTAGTCCCTGAATGACCCAAAAGTTTATTTTAGCATACCGAACCCCTCAAAGCCTATTTCTAAGCTATTTAAAAGATATTTATGGTATGTTTAACTTATGGTCATGTTCCGGAATGTCTGTTAGAGTTCAAATTGGCATACTTTCGCAGTTTGTCAACTTTAGTCCCTGTAAGCGATTTAACTTGATTTTGCCATACCAAAGCCTTCGAAACTTATTTCTAAGTTATGTAAAGGTTATTTAAGGTATGTTAAGCCTATTTCACTTTTCCGGAGTGTTCGTTCCATTAAACTGGTTATATTTACGCATCGGTGCGCGTATAACCTTCCAGAAAGCGATTTAGAGTTTGAAATTGAACAAGAATTGATATGTGCAAATGATACACATATTTTTACAAATCCCAAGTATGAAATATAATATTTCATTGGTTTGGTATTTGTTTGATGGCCGTGGAGGCACAGGTGTTACAGTCTCCCCAACTTTAGGAAATTTTGTCCCGAAATTTATTTAGAGGAAACTTGTGAGAGCTTGAAAACATGAAGTTGAAAAGATCGAACAATATTGATTAGGGTTCTGAACTTCTAGTAACCTTTAATAACATCATGATTGCAATGTAAGAGGGATACTTATATACAAGTATATGAAGCGTCATTGGTGCGTCCACCGTACCTCCATTACATCGTTCTCATTTCGTTATTGTTGTCACTATCGGTTCTTACACATAATAAATCTTACTCGGTTTCTGAGCACTAAATTTCATAATTATGTACGCGTCCATAATCAGACAATTCCTTGCACAGTTCACACAGTCTATTTTATAGTGTGTAGAGGAAAACCAAATGAACAAACCGGTGATGAGCGTGACTAGACCACCATAGGGTCCTTTTGACTAAATCAATAAATGATCTAAATAGACTTATCAAGGAGTTTGTCCAGCTACATCACTAGATGTCGTCCTTTAACCAAATTGTGAATCAATCTTTTAGACTAGACCACTAAAAGGATCTCTTATGAAACATGGAGCGGTACTATATAATCCAAGGGTCTTAACTATTACATAGAAGCCCATTAAGGATTTAAGGGAGCGCCTTTTGAATATCCTGCTATGAATCCCTCATATGAAGATATGAAAGATCCTGCGAGGATTTGGATAACGAATATCCAGAGTATTAAAAAAACACAAAAATGCATAAAAGAAAACATAAGATGAATAAACACATAGTCACATAACCACAAAATTGTTTGTTACTTTGTCTTGTTAATTGCGTACATGCATTTAAAGCACACTAGGAATCCATTCAGCGGATTTCATTTGGTACTTTAAACGTTATCAAGAATCTAACTATAAAGATAGAAAGATTTTTGAAGAGAAAATTTGATTTCGATTATAAAGAATCGAAATGTTCGAATTAAGGTACATAAGGAATCCAATTAAGGACTCTGATTTGAATGATGATTATCCACAAGGGTCTAATTGTGGAGATAAAAAGATCCCATATGGATTTTAGAAGTTGAAGATGTTTTGAAATCTTGCACGGGATGTGCTTAAGTCAAAACATGAAGTAAAATGCTTATGAAGTTGAGATGCTAGATATGTCATGGCGACATATGAAGCAGAATTTTGAAGGTTAAGTCAATGTATGAGGAAAATATTTTTGAAAACTATGCATGGGGTTCTTTTAAGAAAAATGTGTTTAACGTTTTTGAAACCTTATATATAATACTTTTTGAAATCATAAAGTAGGTGTATTAAGTAGATATATTTACAAAAAATGTTTTAAAATCATGCGAGATGAAAGTTTGAAATTATGTATAAGGTTTTTGAAAGACATGAATGATGCTTTTCGAAATCATGCACTTGATCAGAAAATGTATTGTGTTAATATTGTCTTCAGACTATATGAAATATTTTGAAATTAGAAAGGTTGGTTTTGATAACATGTCCAATGTTTTTGAAATAACATAGACAATGTATCTAGAAAAATTGTTTTCAAACTATATGTAATGTTTTGAGATCATGAAGATTGTTTTTGAAATACCTGTACTGTATATGTTGAAAAATTAAAACGTAATGGGTATGAGATTTGAAAATATCCTTAGTTATCTAACCAAGGATTCAAAGGCACAGATGTGCAGAAGCATGATTACTCATGATGTCACTTTATTTTCTGTACTTCGTATCTTAGAATGAAACGAGTACTTAAAATTTTTGGGGGAATCATGAGCGATCATTTGAAAGGGAGAATCACAAGAGTAGTTTGTAAGGTACATAGTTCCTTGATGTAGGTATCATAGGAAAAGCCATACACACCTAGCAGGGGGTTGAGCTGGTTGGTTGGGGACTGCTTTACCATTGTGAGCGACCATGGCGAAGTTCTGAGAAGCCTTTCGCTTCTTTGACTTCTTAGGGGATCGTTCATCCATGGTCTTTGATTCCTCGATTGGTTTATTGGCTGATGGTGTTGTCGCCTGACTAGGTCCTGCCTGTCTTGGTGACTCTTGAGTGGCTTCATCCTGGAGATGATACATGGCAGTAGCTAATTCAACAGTCTTTAGGACTACTTCGCCTATTCGCTGAGCGAATTTTGCTGCTTGCTCAGATATCTAGGCGTCATCGTGATGAAGAGACATTCTTGAAGAAAAAGAAAGGCATAGGGAGAAACAGGTGAAAGATTATTGGACATTCAAAACAGAATGATAACGCATGAAAATTTGCGATCATTTGTTTGTTACCTAAGGCAAACAAATGAGACGGTGACTAATCAAAGTAAATGGGTCAAAAATAATGTATCGCGAAGACATGCTTGCCTATAAGTGAACACTCATCCCAAGAATTCCCAGGTAAGCACAACTGGTCTCGCGTCTGATGAGATGTATACGAAGTGCTTGCCTAGACAGAAAACCCAGAATACAGGCATTCACCCTTCCAGTTTGCACGTGTTCACATTATTTAAAACCCAAAACCTTGACGAAGTTTTGAAAACTCAAAGGGGTTCAAAACCATATAATAGAGAGTTCAAAACCTTACAATAGAGGGTTCAAAACCTAGTAATCAATCATCCTAGAACAGATGATTAGTTTTCAAAGCGGTTTTGAAATTTATGTTCTTGTTGTGGTCGTCGCCTAAGGATAGGTGACGGTATTGTTTTATGACTAAACGCAAGTAAACTCGCGTTAGGGTCCTAAGAAGGTTATAGACTAGGTCAAAGCATTACTAATAACCTAATTCCCTATAACCATTGGCTCTGATACCATCTTTTCTGTCACACCCCGACCACGTAGAACATACAAAATGTGGCGGAAATGTCGGGGAGTGTTGAAACAGAATTAATTGTTTCAAATCCATGGCAATTGAAGTTTCGTTTTATTGATTAGAAGTGTTACAATGTCTTAACAAACAAGGAAATACAACATAATTAACTAGTCTTGCATCTTTTATTGTCACTAAAGCCCAAGTCAGCCTATGTGTATCTTGATCATCTTATGCAACAGCTCCTGAAAAACACATGTGAAAATAGGTACGTCAGCATAAAAATGCCTGTGAGATACATAGGTTTTGTGAAAATAGGTTTCATGACTTATGTTTGAGAAAATGTTTAGTCATGAACCTTGTAATTTGCTTTGTCTTTGTAAATCATTTGAAAAACAATAAGTTCAGATGATATGTATAAATAAGAAAATAATGCATGGTTAAATGAGTAACCATGTAAAATGAGTTTGTAAAAGTTAAGTTGTTTGTAAAACAATGTATCGTGAAAGGTATGTTATTTGTATAAAATGTTATATGTATCAAACTGAAATGATTCAAATAACGCTACGATATATGTAATACCATACAAACACTTATATATAGGAAGTACCAGTGGCGTATCCACCATGCTTGTATCATATTACACACGCATCGTTACTTAATCACTTACTCAAACCACCAATGTAATAAGTCTATGTTTAATCCAATAGTCAAAAGTCCTTGTATAAACCATGTCAAATGTTTATAGTCCAAAAGTAGTCAAGTAATGTATAACCAAAATGATATGTATGGTAAGTAAAATTTAGACTACTTAAACCATAAGTAAAAATGTACAAAACAAAGTATTGAAGTAAAACTTGGTTTAAATCAAAGTTATGTTTTGTAAGATATATGCATGCTATACTGAATATGAACATTTATGCGGTATTGTGAAAATTCATACATCCAAGCCTTGAGACAAACGGATAACTATGTAAAAGTGAGTTATCAAGAGAATATGTATTCGGATTCGGTCATTCCTTTCATCCCCTTTCCCTGGGATGTCCGGAACGGGATTTGTCAAGTCCTATGGTACCACTACCTACTAACGAACGGCATGATCGGTGTTAATGAATGTATAGTATAGTTTAAACAAACCAAATGTCATACCAAAATGTAAGCATGTTTTATGAAGATAATGTACCTAGTATGCTAGAGTAAACATACAGGGTAGAGCTGTAAAACAATGTGTCCATATGTTACTGGAACATATGCAACAGAGATGCAGTATAAAACAATGTACTAAGTATGCAAAGTCATCATACAAAGTAGAAAAGTCATGTAAAACAATGTACTAAGTATGCAAAGTCATCATACAAAGCATAGAACACCATGAAATCATGTACTATAAATGTACTAATGAACATAGCAAGTATATGATGTGAAAACAGGAAAGCACGAAAGTAACAAGTAGGCACATGTGTTTCACCCCAAAACAGTTTGGAAAACAGTAAAAGAGGGGTCTATGTACTCACTTGAGAATGCTCAGTAGTCCTTGAGTAACAACCAAACAATGCTAGAGATGGCGGATATCAAACGGCACCTAATATAGGTAACTATGTTAATTAACCGGACCTAGATCGGAAGATCGGGTAGCATTAGGGTTTGTAAACCAAACGAGTGTAGAGACTCGTGTAGTATGGTTCAACAAAGCCTACATACTAATTGAAACCTAACATAATTGTTTACGACCCATTACGACCCGTTTAGGTAGTTTATGCTACTTTAACGCGTCGTTCGCGTGAAACGCGTTCGGACCGCCTAACTAGTTCTACGACAAGTGTTATATGCCTAAACATGTTACATAATCAGTTATGTGACAAAAGTTTAGGTTACATATGCTTAATTACCAATTATACATGAAAAGGGTATTCTGGTAATTTTTCTAAGGCATATAAACTACCTATCATACAACTAATCAAACGAAGCGACCATAGGGTATAACCTCGGAAGGTTATTCCCTACCTACTATGGTCACCTAATGTGTTTGGTCGGATCCTAATGATCAACCAAATGGGTCGGGTTCGAGGTATAAGCGATTTATTAGATCGCTTACCCTACGACCCTAGACAATGTGGTAATCCGTAGGCATAGTCCCAAGGGACTATAACCAACGTGATTACACTCACGTTGCGAAGTTCAAACGAACTTCGCATTGACCATAACTGGTCAACGCAGAAAGTCAAACAAAGTTTGACTTTCAGACTCGAAAGACTCGAAAAGCAATAAAAGAACGAAAGAATACTTACGAAGGGTCCCCGAATGCTAATCTCGATCCAAGAACTCAGGTATGAAACAATGGTTTCAACTTAGAGCTCTCAAATCAAGATTCTAGTGAGAAATGAAGTTGGGGATGGATGGGTATTTATAGGAATACCCGAACCGTTAGGATCGTTTCATGGAAACCGTGCTATGATCCAAGGCGTACACTTGTCGGAAACTCATGGTGACTAAAAGTGATCCTTATCAGCTGACTAAGCGAAAGAGAATGTGTGGTTGTGAACGAAACAGCTGGAAACTGCTGTTAGATTCGATTAATCTGGTCAGAAGGGGCCTCGCGGGCCGCCTGAGGATGTAAGGAAACTGAGGCGGGCCGCCTAGCAGTCACAGATCAGACATAAGTTTCAGAAATGACAGTTTCAGTCCCTGCACGTGTTTAAGGCCATTTCCGACACTTCTAAAGCCCGTAAAGCCAACTTTAAGGCCCTAAAATGTTTCCTAAACATTGTGGACATGAAACATGCTCAAAAATATGCCGGACATTGGTTCGTTTGGCCGTACGAACGCGATGTTCGCTTAATTACGACGGAATGCGCATAAGCGCGAAAAACGATCCAAATGACGTGACGAATGGATTTTTCTTATTCCAAACACTAAAATAAAATATTTTAGTGCTTACATAAATTTTTGGATGTCCAGATGTATTCAGAACGTAAGTTATGCGCGAAAATGCAAACTTGTGCACTTTTTGACACTTTTAGTCCCTGAATGACCCAAAAGTTTATTTTAGCATACCGAACCCCTCAAAGCCTATTTCTAAGCTATGTAAAGGATATTTATGGTATGTTTAACTTATGTTCATGTTCCGGAATGTCTGTTACAGTTCAAATTGGCATACTTTCGCAGTTTGTCAACTTTAGTCCCTGTAAGCGATTTAACTTGATTTTGCCATACCAAAGCCTTCGAAACTTATTTCTAAGTTATGTAAAGGTTAATTAAGGTATGTTAAGCCTATTTCACTTTTCCGGAGTGTTCGTTCCATTAAACTGGTTATATTTACGCATCGGTGCGCGTATAACCTTCCAGAAAGCGATTTAGAGTTTGAAATTGAACAAGAATTGATATGTGCAAATGATACACATATTTTTACAAATCCCAAGTATGAAATATAATATTTCATTGGTTTGGTATTTGTTTGATGGCCGTGGAGGCACAGGTGTTACATGAAGCCTTGTTCTTGCTCAAACCTCCTTGAAATCACTTCTAAACCTTCTTGTAAGCTTGAAATCACTTTGAAATGGACATGATTCTTCAAGATTTGGATTTGAAAATGAAAATGATAGTGAAATAGGGGGTGTTCGGCCGAGATTGTTTAAGGGAGAGAGAGAGTGATTTTTGAAATGGGTTTTCTTGGAATTGTGAGAATGTATGGAAGGTTTGATAAGTATAATCATCACCATCATTCTCTAGGCATGACAAGTGTCCATAATGAAAGAATCAAGAGGGTTTTGGCAGCCCTAGGTGCCACCACATACTCCCCCTTCTCACACATTTTATATACATACATATATTATATGTAAAATTGAGTTAAAAACAGGTATTTTACTGATTACCGGGTATTTTATCTAGCGTTTTAATCCCGTTTTAGTGCGTTTTAAATTATTTTTATCATTATATAAAAATAATCACTTAAAATTATTACTGAAATAATTACCAGTTGCCTTGACTGGCTACGTTGACAGTATTTTGTATAATACGTTCAGTATCGCGCGGTACGCGCTCAAACTCGAAAAATAGAGTTTATTAGCGTTTTAGTTTATTTTTCCTCACGGGTATGATTAAAATTACTATTCTAATCATAATAGACTATTTTTAGGATTTTAACACTGATCGGGTGGTCACCAACGATCGTTTCACATTTTAATCGTTACGCGATAAGCGTTTATTTTATCGTTGCCAACATAATTTTCATAAACATTTGGATTTACCAACACATTAAATATCATACATAAATATCATATTCAGTCACATACAGCCTTTTTATATGTTCACTACACATATATCTATCGTACGGTATGGCCTGAAAAGCCGAGTGTCACAGTCTCCCCCTGTTTAGGGAATTTTATCCCCGAAATTCTACTTCACAGGTTTCGTTTTCGCACTCAGTGGGAAGAGGTGAGGATATTTTTGTTGCATTTGGACTTGTCGCTCCCAGGCGAACTCGGTTCCACACTTAGAATCCCAGCGGACCTTGACCAACTTAATCCTACTCCTCCTGAGTTTCTGGGTTTTCCATTCTAGAACCTCCACTGGTTCCTCGATAAACCTCAGTTTATCATCCACTCGAACCTCTCCAGGGGGTATAATTAGTGTCTTTCCGATAGACACTTTTTCAGGTTGGAGATATGAAATACATCATGAACTCCACTCAGTTCCTGCGGCAGCTTAAGCCTATATGCGACTGGTCCAACTCGAGATGCGATTTCGAAAGGACCTATATAATGTGGGCTTAACTTTCCCCATTTCCCAAACCTCACAACGCCCTTCCATGGTGATACCTTCAACATGACTCTATCACCAACCTGAAACTCCAGCGGCTTCCTTCGGTTATCTGCATAACTCTTCTGTCGATCCGCGACAACCTTCAACCTATTCTTAATCTGGACGACTTTGTCCGTGGTCTCCTGGATGAGCTCGGGTCCGGTCAAATGCTTCTCGCCAACTTCAGCCCAACAGAGTGGTGATCGACACTTCCTTCCATACAGGGCTTCAAACGGAGCGACCTTAATACTAGTGTGGTAACTATTGTTGTAAGAAAACTCTGCCAAAGGCAAATGAGTATCCCAACTTCCACCGAAATCAATCGCACACGCTCTCAACATATCCTCTAACATCTGAATGGTCCTCTCGCTCTGACCATCCGTTTGAGGATTATATGCAGTGCTCATATCCAAACGAGAACCCATCGATTTTTGGGAGAGATCGCCAAAATCTGGAGTCAAATCGCCCGTCTCTATCCGAAATGATTGACACTGGTACTCCATGACAGGCTACAATCTCGTTAAGGTACAACTGCGATATCTTCTCCGTACTGTCTGTTTCCTTAAGCGCCAAGAAATGAGCAGAATTTGTCAATCGATCCACAATTACCCAGATCATATTGTGTCCACGCGACGTACGAGGTAACTTGGTGATAAAGTCCATCGTAAGATGTTCCCATTTCCACTTAGGAATCTCTGGTTGCTATAGAAGCTACAGAAGCCCAGACGGCTTCTGATGCTCAGCCTTAACCTTAGAGCACGTCAGACATTTACTCACGTAGATCGCAATGCCTCTCTTCATCTTTGGCCACCAATAAAACTCCTTAATGTCCTGATACATTTTGGTAGAACCTGGGTGAATGGAATACTTGGATTTATGAGCTTCGTTCATAACCAATTCACGGAGGTTACCTCTAAGCAGAACCCAAACTCGGTTCATGAAGTACATTACTTCATCCACTTTTGGTATCAGTTTACATTCTTAGCCCTTCAAGCCTTCTCTTCTCAAACTTTCATCCTTCAAAGCTTCTTGTTGTGCATTACGAATTCGATCGGTCAAACTCGTCTGTATGGTCAAACCCAAAGCGTGTGCACGTAGAGGCTTCTCCCGTTCCTTCCTGCTGAGCGCATCTGCAACAACGTTTGCTTTCCCTGAGTGATAACGGATATCACACTCATAATCGTTGAGTAACTCTACCCAACGTCGTTGTCGCATGTTGAGCTCCTTCTGATTGAGGATGTGCTGGAGGCTCTTATGGTCCGTGTATATCGTACACTTCATGCCATACAAATAGTGTCTCTAGATCTTCAGGGCAAACACAACGGCTCCAAGCTCCAAATCATGCGTTGTGTAGTTCTTTTCGTGCACTTTCAATTGTCTGGATGCATAGGCTATCACTTTGTCTCTTTGCATTAGAACGCATCCAAGGCCCAAATGTGAAGCATCACAGTATACAATGAAATCATTACTTCCCTCAGGAAGGGAAAGAATAGGTGTACTGCAGAGCTTTTCCTTCAACGTCTGAAAAGCTTCCTCTTGCTTCTCCGTCCAATCAAACTTCCTTTCTTTCTGGGTTAATAGCGTCAAAGGCTGCGCTATTCTGGAGAAATTCTCAATGAATCTTCGGTAGTACCCAGCAAGCCCTAAGAATTGTCGCACCTTCGATGGAGTCTTTGGCGCTTCCCAATTCTTAATTGCTTCGATCTTAGATGGATCCACATGTATACCTTTGTCATTTATGACATGTCCGAGAAAATGAACTTCCCGAATCCAGAATTCACATTTAGAGAACTTGGCATACAGCTTCTCTTCCTTCAACAACTCCAAAATCAACTTCAAATGATGCTCATGATCTTCTTTGGTTCGCGAATAGATAAGTATGTCATCGACGAATACTATCATGAATTTGTTGGACTCTGTATGCCCAAGACACATATTAAATTGATGTGGCTAGTACGTTATGATCCAAGTCGAGTCATACCCAATAACAAGCTAGACAAACACTTACAATATTTATTTATGATATGATCAAATAAATAAATATCAACACTTAGAATATTTAGAAATTGGTTTTCTAAATAATTGCACTTGACAAACTAATAAATTATATGGATAATTTATTTTTGAGAGAGTATTTTATTTTGTTATTTAATGGGTTAAATAACATCATAAAAATAGCATAAGTCTTATAACATATGATGTTATATTTTATAAAAGTTATAAAATATATATATGTAAGACTTATATTTTATATAAAAGAATTTGATTTTTTTTTTATAAAAAAGGCTAGGCCGCCCCCCCCCCCCTTCCCAAGACATAAAGTGGCCAATAATGTTCCATGCATGTTGTCATAAGTTAGAGGCCTCTTGATTGGGAGGTCTTCTCAAGAAAAGATAGTCCAATCAAATAACATGCAAATGCATGTGTTAGAGGATCATTGATTGGGCAAATGGGGTGGCATCTTCTCTCACCTACTTTAAGAGTATTTTGTGTCAAAAATGGAAGAGAGAACTTGAAGAAAATAGCTGAAAATGGCTGCATATTTTCGGCTTTCACATGATCATCCAAGAGTTGATTTTTAGTTGAAAAATCAAGTGTAAGACTCTAAATAAATCGGGTCATGTATACAACAAGTGCAAGAACTCAACAAAAGGCCCTCTAATTTTCGGCCATATGATGGTTCCAAGAGTTTTTTTTTTCTAGTGAGTTCATAAGTGTAGAAATCCTAGCTAAACGCAAGGTGTTTGTTGGAAAGCTTGGGGTATACAAGCTTGAGGTCTTCTACACTTGGAGGCAACCGTTCAAGAAGCATCACCTTCTTCATATCCATTACTCCTTGTACTTCAAGAAGGTAGTTTTCTAAACATCCTATGGTTGTGTTTGATAGTATACATCTCATATATGGATCCGGGTTTTGGGATTTTGCATATAAATGGGTTTATATCTTTTAAAAGTAACATGTTTTAAACTTATTTTCCGCTGCGTTTTTATTTCATATGGATGAAATTACTTTGATAAACATGTTAAAATCCCATCAATGGCATCTAGAGCCGCTTATATGAGTGCATGCTTCAATAGACTTAAAATTTTCGGGTTTCGGGTTTGGTGAAACCCTATGGCCGAAATTTTAAGTATGGTTATCCCTTTGTTTTTCAAGATTATATTCTTACATGCATAAATGAATCTTGAAAAATTATTTCATATGGATGATTTGTTTGTTTGGACAAAACTAACCTTTTCGGTTTTTTGGACATAGCCGAAAATGGTTATTAAAAGGGAACCATTTTTTTATGCTTCTTGAAATTTATACAAATATATATTTGGATATATATTTTGGTGCATATAACCTAGCCATGCCCTTGTGTTGAATGATTGTGTTGTGATTTATTATTTCAAGGGTTGTAATAATTATTATTTTGTCTTCCATTTGTAAAGATATGTAATTTATTTATTTTCATTTGGTATGTAAAATAAATAGATTAGGTGCATTTCATTTTACTAGAAAAATGTATTAGGATATATTTTGTAAAAGAAGATGCACACAAAAATGCGGTTTTGGTTTTTGCCAATTTCGGGCATAAAGGACTTCATAGTTCTAAACGGGATTTTAGCCCGATAACCAAAACACATTTACGGAGCCCAAAGGAGTTTGGAGCTGAATTAAAGTACATTTTGGAAGCTCAAAGAAAGTGGAATAATCACAACACAAGAAGGATACTTGAAGCATTTGGATGCGGGATCAAGTGGGAGTTCAACGACACATCGCTTGTGTCATTATTCACCCTTTAGGAAGGACCTTTTGGCACACTTGTTTTGGCTAACAAGTGTTGTCAAAATAGTTGGCTATGGTTATGCACCTAATGATATGTATGTTGTGCTTGTGTGGTTGCTTATTTATATTGTTTTGATGATATTTGGATATGCATGCTTAACAAACTAATAATCAACAACAAGCGTAAAATTGGTTCTTTACAAGATCATTAAAATTGGTTAATAAAAGGTTATTAAAAACTAATGATTTTATAATAAAATGGGTTTTATTAAAAAGAACCATGAAAATTTGTTTTCACTAAAGTACCAAGGATTTGAATGCATGCAAATGTATGGTACATAAAGTTTTCTAAACTAGAATTTTGAAAACTCAAAAATCCCTTTTTATAAAACAAGTCAAACACCATCCTTTTATACAACACTCGAAACACTTGGGAACTCTTTTGTGGGATAAAGGTCACCTAACCATATTTGAGGGAACTTGTATATTCGAGGTGGGTTTACCATGTTTGTGGGATAAAGGTCACCTAACCACTTATGTGTATAAACTCACACGTGTGTGTAAGTTGGACGACTTGATTTGGAAACCATGAACTTAGGGTCACCGAAGCATGGCGAACAAACGGTGTTGATGGGATTAAACGTGCCAACTAAACATAAAGATGTTTAACCGATCCCATATGGCTAGAAGTTGCAAAGAGTTGCAATTGTCAAACGTTGACTACCTTGTTAATTATTAATTGTCTATGAGACACAAAAGGGTATTAATGATTAAAATATATTAATATCGAAAATACTAAAATTGAACCTTGTTAAATTTTGTAGATGGCCGCTAACAATATTACCCAAACCGTCCGTAACCTATCAGTAGAAAAACGATCCTAATCCCGATGAACATCTTATGGAAGATAAGGATGCCTATAACGATTGGATTAAGTATATCGAGGATACTACGCAAGCCTCTTGCCTCATGTTAGGAATTATGATTCCCGAGATTCAAAAGGTTTTGAACATCATGAGCACACGACATGATTACCCGATTATAGGAAATGTTCCTAAGGGTAGAACGCTTCGAAACCGTTCAAGCGCTTCATGCATGTCGAGTGGAGGAAACCCAATCGGACTCATCTTATGTTTTAAGATGAAAAAGCCACGTTGATCACCTCGAAAGGCTCAATATGGATAAAAGGATTTTATCCATTCTAACGATCAATGAGGGTGGCAACAAGAAAGGGCATCACCCCGACACCAAAGCAAATGTTGCAAATAGAAACGGGTAATTCAAAGGGAAATAATTAGAAAGACTAAAGCGGAACCACCGAAACCAATAGAAAAGAAGGCAAAGGTTGCCATGAACGATCCATGCTTTGAGTGTGGTCAGATAGGGCATTTAATTAGGAATTGTCCAATCTATCTCAAAGAGTTGAAAAAACAAGAGGGATGCTAGGCAAACCTCAGGTACAATCTTAATGATACATATTGACCTTAATGTTATTTCTTCTAACACATGGGTATTAGATACCGAATGTGGAACTCATGTTTGCAATTCGTTGCAAAAGATTCAAAAGAAATAAAACATTACAAGAAAGGAGACTATGTTTTGAAACTTCCAAATGGTTTGGAAATTGTTTTAAAATGTTTTGAATGCTCCTAGTTTGACTAGGAACATTATTTAAGTTTCCCTTTTGAGACAATATGTTTTGATTTAAAGTTTGTAAACAATGACATTTATATTTCGATGAATGACATGTTTTACTTTAAAACTATGCCTTCAAATGGTAGTTATGAATTGGTTCATAATAATACATCATTTGATAGTTCAATGTACCAAGCAATCACCAACAAACTCAAAATGGATTTGAGTGAGACTTATCTTTGGCATTATCGCCTTGGTCATATAAACAGATGTCGCATGTAAACACTTCGAAAGAATGATCTTTTGGAAACAAATGAAATTGGTTCGTTTGATACATGTGAACCTTGTTTACAAGGTAAAATGACTAAGAAACCCTTTAGTGGGAAAGGGCAATAGATTTCTTAGGTATCATACATTCGAATGTATGTGATCCTTTTAAGCCAATGACTAGTTATGGTGAAAGATACTTCATTACTTTAACCAACAACTATAGTAGTTATGGTTATGTGTACTTGACACAAAGAAGAAGTTTTGAAACGTTCAGAATCTTCAAAAGTGAAGTACAAAATCAACTCTTTTAAAGTTCTGCGTTTCGATAGAGGAGGAATCGAACTCTATTAGATATGGTTCGATCTATGATGGCTAGGAGCGCCTTATCTCTATCACTTTGGGGTTACGCTTTGCTCTCAGTGGCTCGTATATTAAATATGGCCCAAACCAAGAAAGTGGATAAGACACCTTTTAAATATGGCATGGAAGGGCTCCATCATTATCATATTTGAAAGTATGGGTTGTGAAGCTTATGTGAAGCAATACACCCCAAACAAGTTGGAAGTACGATCCACTAAGTGTATCTTCGTAGGATATCCTAAAGATGATATAGGATATTATTTCTACGATCCAACAAGAGCAAAAGTATTTGTTGCTCGAAAGGCAAAGTTCTTGGAAGAAAAGTTCCTAATGGAAGGAACTAGTAGAACAGTGGAACTTGATGAGGATCAGGAACCAAAAGCCGATACACGTTTGGTTGAAACTAGCACTCAACAAGAGGTTGTTGAAGATGATCAAATGGTTGATCAACATACACAAAACGTTCGCATATCTGGTAGAATAAGTAATCCACCTAAAAGATATGGATCTTTCATGGATGGATGCTACGTGGTAGATTCGGGTGAACCAACCACATACCATGATGCAATGTCAAAATTCGATTGTGACAATTGGCTTGAAGCCAAGAACGTAAAGATGCAGTCCATGTATAACAACCAAGTATGGGAATTGGTTGTAGCACCTCTTAACTCCAAAGTAGTTGGAAGTAAGTGGGTTTTCAGGAAGGAAACCGATATGCATGGTAACTTGGATACTTATAAAGCGAGACTTGTAGCAAAAGGTTTCACTCAAACTCAAAGGGTTGATTATGATGAGACCTTCTCGCCTATGGCAATGCTAAAGTCAATTAGGATATTATTTGACATACCTGCATAATATGAGATTTGTAAAATGGATGTCAAAACGGCTTTCCTTAATAGATATCTTGAGGAAGATGTCTATATAGTTAAAGCCTGAAAGTTTTGTCGAACCAAAAACATCCTAACAAAGTATGCAAGTTAAAGATATCAATCTATGGATTGAAACAAGCATCTAGAAGTTGGAATCACCGTTTTGATGAAGAGATTAGGGAATATGGATTCATCAAAAACGTTGATAAAGCTTGTGTGAATAAGAAGGCTAGTGGGAGCATTATTACTTTCTTAAGTATTATATGTCGATGACATTCTACTATTTGGAAATAACATTCCAACCTTGGAGGGTGTAAAAGCCTGGCTTGAAAGTTGTTTTTCCATTAAGGATTTCGGTGAAGTCGCCTATATTTAGGAATAAAGATCTATAAGGATAGGTCAAGGCACTAGATAGGTTTAAACTAAAGTGCATACATTGACAAAGTCTTGAAAGGGTTCAAGATAAAGAACTCAATGAAAGGTTTGGTACCTATTCAAAGAGTGGACAATATTGAATGCGTTTCAATGTCCAAGCTCAAAGGATGAGCAAGAAAGAATGAAAGGAATCCCATATGCGATAGCTATAGGATTCATTATGTATTTAATGATATGCACTGGAACGGACATGTCATGCGCTTTAGGCATGACGAAAAGATACCAGCGAGTAACAGTCATTCGGTGACTGTTAAAAATATATATATTGAAATACCTTAGAAGGACTAAGGATATGTTTCTAATATATGGATCTGGTAACGAAGAACTAGTTGTAAAGGGTTACAAGGATGCGAGTTTAGGAATTCGTTGTAAATGGTTACATGGATACGAGTTTCCAAACTGATCAAGATGGTTCTCGATCACAAACAGGGTAGCATTGTCCACTACAGAATCAGAATACATCGCCGCTTCATTGATCGTGATAATTCATATGGATCTGCCACTTGAATTATTGCCAATCTAGGGGTAGTCCCTACCATTCAGGACCCCTAGAGATCTTTGTGATAACAATGGTGCGATTGCTTAAATCAAGGAACCTCGTGTACATCGAAAGACTAGGCACATTGAGCGGAGTTTCAACTACATAAGGGATGAAGTTGAAAAAGAGAAAGATATGTATTCGCAAAGTTCACATTGATCAAAATATTGCAGATCCACTCACGAAGCTCCTTGAATGGGCAAAGCATGAAAGGGTCATACTTGTGCCTTAGGACTTCGATATTCTAGTGATTGGATTTGATCTATTTTATATTTGGATATTGGAACAATTGTTATTATAACTCTTTATGGTATGTTGAGTTATGTTCCATATTAGCATGTTTAAATCCGTGAATAAGTTACTTATTCTAAATGTCCGTAGTCGATCATAATTGTGGGAACAAATATGAATGTAAGACTATTATGAACTTGGATTGGTAGATATTCATGAAGTATGAATATAGAGCAAGGCGTTGCTGCCAAGGTTCATAGATATTTGTGGGATACAAATATTGGACTGACTCACTCTCAAATATTACTGCATGGAATCATTTGTGATTGATCATAAGTAAATTTGAGTAAAGGAGAATATCATAGTATCCTCAGACCTGAGCTGCATATTGGGTCTTGATATTCACCAAATATTATGCCTTGACTTATTTCTTCGCTGTCAGTAATATGACAGTACATAAGGCTAAGCTCAGGTGTGGTACAAGGTGATTGTGAGAGACGTATGTAGTCAAGATGGGATTTGTTCCTCTTATTCGTTGAGAGTAAGATGTCTAAGGCCTGCTAAAGTTAAATCAACAGAGAGTGATCACTCTGTGTCTCTGGATTTGACATGACATCTGTAACGAAAGGATAAATGATAGATTCACCTAAATCATTTTCAAGTAAGGGACTTGAAGAGGATGATGTTATTGAATGGCACATATAGTCATACGTATTAGGGGTAGTAAACCGTAGTTAGGCGTTATTTACTACTTGCATCAATCTTCTATGTATCTTGTGCAAGTGGGAGATTGTTGGACTCTGTATGCCCAAGACACATATTAAATTGATGTGGCTAGTACGTTATGATCCAAGTCGAGTCATACCCAATAACAAGCTAGACAAACACTTACAATATTTATTTATGATATGATCAAATAAATAAATATCAACACTTAGAATATTTAGAAATTGGTTTTCTAAATAATTGCACTTGACAAACTAATAAATTATATGGATAATTTATTTTTGAGAGAGTATTTTATTTTGTTATTTAATGGGTTAAATAACATCATAAAAATAGCATAAGTCTTATAACATATGATGTTATATTTTATAAAAGTTATAAAATATATGTAAGACTTATATTTTATATAAAAGAATTTGATTTTTTTTTATAAAAAAGGCTAGCCCCCCCCCCCCCCTTCCCAAGACATAAAGTGGCCAATAATGTTCCATGCATGTTGTCATAAGTTAGAGGCCTCTTGATTGGGAGGTCTTCTCAAGAAAAGATAGTCCAATCAAATAACATGCAAATGCATGTGTTAGAGGATCATTGATTGGGCAAATGGGGTGGCATCTTCTCTCACCTACTTTAAGAGTATTTTGTGTCAAAAATGGAAGAGAGAACTTGAAGAAAATAGCTGAAAATGGCTGCATATTTTCGGCTTTCACATGATCATCCAAGAGTTGATTTTTAGTTGAAAAATCAAGTGTAAGACTCTAAATAAATCGGGTCATGTATGGTTGATCTATTGGTGAGTTTCAAGTTCATACAACAAGTGCAAGAACTCAACAAAAGGCCCTCTAATTTTCGGCCATATGATGGTTCCAAGAGTTTTTTTTTCTAGTGAGTTCATAAGTGTAGAAATCCTAGCTAAACGCAAGGTGTTTGTTGGAAAGTTTGGGGTATACAAGCTTGAGGTCTTCTACACTTGGAGGCAACCGTTCAAGAAGCATCACCTTCTTCATATCCATTACTCCTTGTACTTCAAGAAGGTAGTTTTCTAAACATCCTATGGTTGTGTTTGATAGTATACATCTCATATATGGATCCGGGTTTTGGGATTTTGCATATAAATGGGTTTATATCTTTTAAAAGTAACATGTTTTAAACTTATTTTCCGCTGCGTTTTTATTTCATATGGATGAAATTACTTTGATAAACATGTTAAAATCCCATCAGAATTTATCCAAGTGGGGTTTGCATACCTTGTTCATGAGATCCATGAACACAGCTGGCGCATTAGTTAGGCCAAAAGGCATGACTAGAAACTCGTAATGGCCATATCGTGTTCGAAAAGCTGTCTTCGGAATATCTTCGTCAGCAACCTTCAACTGATGATACCCTGGACGCAGATCTATCTTCGAGTAGTAGCTGGATCCCTGAAGCTGGTCGAACAAATCGTTAATCCTCGGCAAAGGGTACCGATTCTTGATAGTCAACTTGTTCAGCTCCCTGTAATCAATACACATCCTAAAGGATCCATCATTCTTCTTCACGAAAAAGAGAGGTGCACCCCATGGCGAAAAACCCGGTCGAATGAAACCTTTGTCTAGTAGCTCTTGAAGCTGATTCGAAATTTCTTTCATTTCAGACGGTGCCAATCTATAAGGAGATTTTGCAATCGGTGCAGCACCAGGTACCAGATCGATTCGGAACTCGATTTGTCTCGCAGGGGTTAATCCAGGTAAGTCTTCAGGAAAAACTTCTGGATAGTCACAAACAATAGGAATCTCTTCGATCTTCCTACATTCGGCCTTCGTATCCACCACGTTGACTAAGAACGCGGGATAACCTTTCCGCAACATCTTGAGCATCTTCATAACGCTGACGACACTCGACACACGACTTGATCGATCTCTGTGGACAACTATCGCTTCGCCACCACCAGGACGAGGTATCCGCACTTGCTTCTCTGAGCAAACAATCTCCGCTTTGTTCTTGGACAGCCAATCCATTCCCATAACTACGTCGAAGCTTCCCAGCTCTATTGGTAATAAATCGATACTAAACTTATGATCATCTAACTGTATACTACAGTCACGAACGACTTCGCTAGTTTCTATCAGTTTACCGTTTGTTAGTTCTATCGAGTGCTTCTTACTTAGCTTACTTGTAGGTGAACACAAAAATGGTTCAAAGTTTTTCTAGACAAAACTCAAGTCAGATCCGGTATCAAAGAGTACGAACGCAGAATGGTTATTGATAAAAAACATAACAGTGACAACAACAGGATCGTCACGTGCCTTGCCAGCGTTTAGCTCGAACGCTCTACCCCAGGCATTCTGGCCCTTCGCCTTAGGACAATCCTTCTTGAAATGTCCCTGTTCTCCACACTGAAAGCATCCCTCAAGCTCTGTTCCTTCCAGAGTACTTTTTGCATAGCACTCGTGGGTAATATGTCCATTTCGTCCGCATCTGCGACATTTCTTCTGCTCATCCTCGTGACTCTTCTTCTCAGAACCACCTCGGCTATCTCTGGCGTTATCCTTTCTGGAGCTGCTAGAACTTGCTACATATGCCTTCCTCGAACTGCGTTTCCTGTCGAACTTCTCGTCAGTTTCCTTCCTCGAGCTCTCGAACTTGCGTTTCTTCGAATCTTTTGTCTTAGTCTCGGAACGCCCCGACCGTTCAGATTTCGCGTCTGCTTTGGCCTTGCCCGATGACTTCCCGATTTCCTCCTTTTTATCAAGACCACTTTAGCGAGCAGCGTCATCGGCTAACGATTTTGCCAATGTAGTAGCCTCTAGGTAGGTGGTAGGTGGTAGGTTTCGCGGATGTAACCATACTGCGAATTCGTGGTGACAATCCCCAGATATACCTTTCTACCTTTACATATTCGGGAGTAACCATTCGTGGAAATAACCTTGTCAAGTCGTTAAAATGAGAAGTGTAAGCTCTGATGTTCAGACCTTCCATGGTTAAGTTGCAGAAGTCTGTCTCGATTTTCTGAATTTCACTGTGCGGGCAGTATTCTTTCAGGAGCATCTCTTTAAGTTCATTCCAGGTCAGACCGTAGGCAGCGTCTTCACCCAAAATTTAAACTTGCGAGTTCCACCAGGACAGTGCTTCATCAAGAAAAGAACAAGAAGTATGTCTCACCTGTTGATCAGCAGCACAACCACTGATTACCATGACAGATTCCATCTTCTCAATCCATCGGGTGATATCTAAGGGTCCTTCTCCACCGATAAATGATCGTGGGTTACAGCCCTGGAATGTTTTAAATGTACATCCATGCACTGTTCAATAACGTTAATGAAAATCAGGAATACGTTCCAATGATATCATAACACATGAACTACTAAAACTTTCCGATCATATTTTACCTGGAGGGTTTCCAATATGTGCCCCACCAAAACCTTGCCCGTGTGCACCACGTCCACGTCCCTTACCATCATTTTGGTTAGCATTAAGCCGTTCCATGGTTGTATTAACGTGTTGGGCTATGAGTTGAGCCAACTCTTCCAGTGTGGTAGGTAATCCAGGACCCTGTCTTGCTTTTGGCGGCATTTCGTCGTTTCTATTATTACAACAATAATATTCACATAAGACGATAACAAAAAATAATTCAATCATTAAATGTTAGTGGACCAAACATTGCGCATGTATAATATCCACATATTAATGAGAACAATTTTTAAACCAAAAGTAAATCATCGATATTCATTATAGAAATTACCTAAACTTGTTTCCAGTACAAATCGACTATCCTTGGCATGTCTACGTCGACACCCACAACAAGTTCACACAAAATTCCCACATAATATCCAAAAATGAAACTGGCACGCAGACCCCAAACAAAAAGAGTATCAAAAATGTCTAACAATACAACTCATCAAAACAAACAACAAACAAACAATAACGAACATCAACGCTTTAAACCTAGAAATTCTAACATCTCCTTGACAAGTTTCTCTAGATCCACTATCCTCCAATGCATCTCGTCTCTCGCAATATCATCTAAAACCTTCAACTCCTCGTGCTCATCCATCTGTCCCTTGAGGTCCTTCGCCTTTCCCTTGGCTGAGTCCAGATCTTTGCGTAGTGTGGCGAGCTGTTGATCGCACTGGCAATATCGGTCTACCCTATCTCCTTTCTGCTTCTTGGAAGCAGATACCGTCTTAGCACATGACGTAGATGCGATATCCCCAACGGGCCTAGTCCTCTTCCTACGACGGTAATAGACTAATAACGGGGTAGTAGGAGCGCGTGACTCTAAGACAGGCAAAGAAGACTCAGACAAAATGGGTGGAGGGATCCCAACAATAGACTCGATCACAGCAGCAAGTGGGACGACTGATGGCTCTAACAGTCGAGCCGTGACAATAGTGGCGTCCACCACTGGTGCGATACTGGGAGATCCTCCGACATTAGGGACACCTCTAATCACATCACCGATAACTGGTACAATGCCAGATGATCGTCCCGTCTCATGGATCAAGAGAGGAACATCATCATCATCATCTATCCACCCATTACTAGTGAAAGCGTATCGGGGGTCTACCTGGCTGGCAAAGGCAGCAGGGTCGACGTGGAAAGATGAGGTAAGCTCGGTAGTACCAACCATCTGTGCAGCCGTGATAGGTATCTCTGGTCACATAGGTCTGGGTGAAGTCTCGAAATCTGGCTCGTAACCTGAGTCGTGGATCTCGATGACCTCGTGTTTGTGCGACATCTGTGACACATATATAACCGTACAAGTAAGTGCGTAATCAAAATGAATAGTAACACATACGGCCAAATAAACAGAAAATCACGTATGCACATAAACACATAATGGTTTTCATACATGATAAAATTTTCTATGTTTATTTAAAAATCTTGGCTTCGAGAATTTTGAACTTTATATCTCAAAATTCTTCGGTTGAAGTTTTCACCCGAAAACATCTAGTTCGCTAACAACCATTGGCTCTGATACCAACTTCTATCACACCCCAAAAACGTCGCAGCGGAATATTAAACGTAGTGGTGATGGAAGTTGGTGCTCCTTTATATCTTGTTGAACGATGCACTTATTTGTTGGACATATTGACTTATTTTAAAACATAAGTTATTAAACATTACATTTTAAAAACCACGACACAACCACATAAGTTAAGTTGTCTTTGATCCTCGCGAATCTTATTACATTCGTCCCAGAAAGTTTAAAAGTTTGTCCAACATTTTCAAGTAACACACCATGCATCATCAAACACAAGATACGCCAACAGATTCCCGAAGCCGAACTCAAGTACCTGTAGAACACATTTAAAAGCAAGTGTCAACACAAAGGAAGGTGAGTTCACATATTCAAATTTAAACAATTTGTTCCAAAGGAAAACTTTCTAATTATGTGTTTATTGTAAAAACATCCATATAATATTCTTAGAAAGTCCATTTACTTCCTTAATAAAATCCATGGGTCATCCGTCGTAAGTTTACAAACCGGATGTTAAGGCATTTTCCCAAGTTTTGTATATTAAATTCATAGCGTCAACTTTCAGACTCGTATGTTAGCTAGACAATACGAACTATATATTTACCATGCAGGGATAATCAATGCTAGACAATAACCAGAATTTAAATTCATCGTTTGACTTACACGAGGCGACCGGTCACGACGGGGTTGTCAACCCAATAGATCTACCAACAATTCATCGCGTACAATACTTAATCGATTAAACGACATCATTGGCGCAGGGTCCATATTGAGACCATATATGATGTCTGCCTCACGTACAATATATATATATCCTACTAATATGACAAATTTAATATACGATATTGTACGAATCCCCCGAAATCCCCACCAAAATGTAAGCCTATGCTGTTGCTTACTCTCTTGAGACCAAGCAATATTTGTTCCAACATCAAGGTCGGTTTTTCCTCAGAAACACCATACCATCCCAGTTTATCCCCCAAACATACATTCATCAAAAACGTTTTATCTCGAAACGTATGATTTATCAAGCTCCATATATTTTTAACGAAAATATATAATTTATATTAAAAGGTATGTTTTAATCCAAAAACATTATTAAACCCTTTTAGGCGTGTTCTACCCCCAAAAAATATTCAAAGCAGTAAAAAGAAGGGTTTAGTGACACTCACGTTTGGGTGCGTATTTTAAATAGCGCAATCCCACAGTTTGATTTCTACACGTCCTGTTATAAGTAGGAACGATTTATAAATCAATATATCACAAAAATCCTAAGTTTCTCTGTTTTTCTTAGAATTTTCACATAATTTTGAGATTTTCTCGAAAAGTTCTTGTTTTTTATTATGTTGGCACGTTAATATATATAAGTTCATATATATATATATATATATATATATATATATATATATAGGGGAAGGTTCATTTGAGAAGAAATTTAATGTGAGAAGAAAAAGAAGAAATTTATATATATATATATATATATATATATTTAAGATTCTGCAACTTGAACGATTTTGTTGGTGACTGTTATCATGTAAATCCATTATCACTCCCGTTTTTTACGTAATATATCTACGATTTGCGCGTCGTAATATATATACATAAACGTTCACATAAGTTATTATCGAAACCTGCGTGATTTCGTTAACTTATCTATTTTGTCATTTTTAAGGCAAGTGTACATAAAATATCTTATATGTACCAAATTTCATGCTCGACAAACAAGTTACACATTTAACGCGATTTTTACCGTTTCAATCGCCTAAAACGCACAAATATACATGCATAATTTAAATCATGTTAAAACTTAACATATTTTCACATTCACATGTTTAAATCACATAACACATCTTAACACATAAGGTTCACCCAAAAATTACCCATACTAGTGTTCATTGAAAAATGTGTATTTTAGCGATCCGGTAACATTTTCGGGCGTCGGAATTCACGTATTAACTACCAAACACCAAGTAAACTTAAAATTAGTCAAAATAATTGTTTTTAAACTAAAAATATCAGTTTACTTACTGATCTAAATCAGTTTTATAAAAATATTCGAAAAGCCGATTTTTGACTGTTTTAACGCATAGTTTTGCGTTTAACATTACTATAATCATCCCAACTCGGAATGACTTGATGTTTTAACACAATACATGTTATTTACTGATTAAAATAGTGGTTATAATCAGATTAGTGCAGTTCTTGTGTAAGTCACATAAATCATGCGATTTCACGTATTTTACAACTCCTAAAGCACCAAGTACAACATGCAAGACTAGTATACATCATGACAAAGTTATATGTCACTAATCACTTTAAAATATATTTATTTTAGTGTTTATAATCTGATTAAAACTTATTTTTATTAAATCATACTCATATGGTAATTTCATGCCTTCATATCTTCATATAAGTTCACATATGTGCATCTAATGCACTCATACAACATCATTATCATCACTTATGATTTAATCATACTCTAGAACTTACTAACATCATGTTCTTACAAATATTACACATATCATCATGATCATTCAAATCATTCATATTCATTCATGCTTATATCTTTCACATTTAAGATTATATGACAACTTTTATATGCATGCATACATGTATACATACATATATACGAAATACATACATACATATACTTCCAAAAATTTACTTTTCAACATATCACTTTCAAATCTCAAATCACTTTAGAACATTCTTGTATGACACCTAAAAGTTCCTTCATGCATCATACTTTTCAAGAAATCCAATAAATCAAGAACTCTTTCATCAAGAATCAAAATACAACTTATACACATACATACACACACTCTCGGCCATATATACATATATACATACACCCATTTTTTTATTTCATTCAAAACTCATTTGTTTGTAGTTTTCAAGTTATTGTTTAGATTCAAGAACAAGAGAAACTTTCACTATCATCTTCATCACCATGAATCAAAAACAAGATTTAGAAGGAAATGTGTTATACCTTCAAGATTCTTAGTGGGTTTTAAGATTTATGATGATGTGAAGCCTTCTTCTTTCTCAAACCTCCTTGAAATCACTTCTAAACCTTCTTGTAAGCTAGAAATAACTTTGAAATGGACATGATTCTTCAAGATTTGGATTTGAAAATGAAAATGATAGTGAAATAGGGGGTGTTCAGCCGAGATTGTTTAAGGGAGAGAGAGATAGTGATTTTTGAAATGGGTTTTCTTGGAATTGTGAGAATGTATGGAAGGTTTGATAAGTATAATCATCACCATCATTCTCTAGGCATGACAAGTGTCCATAATGCAAGAATCAAGAGCGTTTTGGCAGCCCTAGGTGCCGCCACATACTCCCCCCTCTCACACATTTTATATACATACATATATTATATGTAAATTTGAGTTAAAAACAAGTATTTTACTTATTACCGGGTATTTTATCTAGCATTTGAATCCCGTTTTAGTGCATTTTAAATTATTTTTATCATTCTATAAAAATAATCACTTAAAATTATTACTTAAATAATTACCAATTGCCTTGACTGGCTGCGTTGACAGTATTTTGTCTAATACGCGCAGTATCGCGCGGTACGCGCTCAAACTCGAAAAATAGAGTTTATTAGGGTTTTAATTTATTTTTCCTCACGGGTATGATTATAATTACTATCCTAATCATAACAGACTATTTTTAGGATTTTAACCCTGATCGGGTGGTGACCAACGTTCGTTTCGCATTTTAATCGTTACGCGATAAGCGTTTATTTTATCGGTGCCTACATATTTTTCATAAACATTTGGATTTAACAACACATTAAATATCATACATAAATATCATATTCAGTCACATACAACTTTTTTATATGTTCACTACACGTATTACTATCGTACGGTACGGCTTGAAAAGCCGGGTGTCACACTGCTCCTTAGACTTCAGCTGCTGAGCTCACTGCTCTTGGTGAACACAGCAGCACAACCACTACTGTGCAACCCCCTCCAAAAATCACCAAAAATACCAAAAAGAAATCCACTAAGCCCACCAAACCCACTAAAAAGGGCCTTCTGGAAGATGAGATCCCAGAAGTTAACCCGGTGACAAGACAAAAGTCACCTGAAACCGCTGTTGCTCCTTCCTCACAACACTTGGAAAGATCTCCACCCAAAACCTCAACTCCTCATGCTTCTTCACAAAAGAAACATGTTGTATGCACAGGGACACCTCAATATGAAGTTTTACCCTCACTTGAGAGTATGCTTAACAGTCCTTCTCCCAGGGCAAATTCTCTTTCAACACCACTCCCCTCATCTCAAATATCACCATCAATCATACCTCTGTTTGATGCCATTGAAATTCAGACACAAAGCAGCCCTTCTCACCAACCCATTACGAGAGTACAACTTCTATAATGGATGTGTCTAAACCAATTCAATTGGTTATCCAACTAACAGCTGAGGAGGCTACACCACTAGAATTTCACAAAATTCTTGTTGGTAGTTCAAGTGGAGCAGCTACTACAGATGTTGGATCCACTGATCTACATCTGGGAAGTAGTTTCATCAATAAGACTGCCTTGAAGGAAACCACTATTGATGCTACCAAGGTAACCACTGGTGAGTTGTGCAAGGTAACCACTGCAGATGGAAGTCCTCAGTACTGAGAAAAAAAGGGCATCAGTTGATGAAAATTTGGAGACTCCTCCTATTTCAACAGCTGATACAACCACCACTAGTGGGAAATCAGATGATCCCATTAAGTTGGGAGATGGTTTAAAATATCAAGATTTGACAAAGAGGCTTTCTACAATTGAAACCACTGTTGAAAAAATGAATGAATCAATCCAGTTCTTGGTAGAAGTTTCCAAAAGTCAGCCAACACCTCAACAGTACTCCCAAGAGCTTTGGAATGATGTCCAACCTATTCTTTCTGCTCAAAGGGAATTGCTTGCTGCTCAACATAAAATAGAAATGGAGTTTGTCAGAATTATGGTTGAGGCAAGATATAAGGATACTCAGGCTGATATCAGGGGCATCAAAGAAGCCCTGGTAAAATTGACTGGCACTACCCCTGCACCTGTCTTTGAAAAAGAAGATGATGATGCCAAAAAGGGGGAGAAACACAACATGAAAAATTTTGGTAAGCCAATACCAAGACAAAAGCCAGAGCCTGCAAAGAAGTCTTTTGCAACTTCTAATGAAACATATGTAAAAGAAAAGGAAAAAGGGAATTGATGAAACCTTGAATATTCTAGCAGATGAAGAAATTGCAAATAAAAAGACTATACAGAATCAGAATGAGACAAAGGAGAGGATTTGGAAAAAAAGGAACAAAAGGAGTTGAAAGATTGGGAAATCAAGACAAAAGATATTGGCACTTCAAACAGAAAGAAATCATTCAAACACAACAAACCACCACTTGCCATATTTTCTAAACCACAAAAACAAACACCTGAAAAGCCAACCACTGTTGGTCCCAAAACCATTGCTGGTACCAAAAGGCCATCCACTGCTACACCTAAACCAACATCCTCACCACAAAAACCACCTGTCAAAAAGCAGAAAACTAAACCATCTTCACCATTACCTTCTTCAAATGCAACAGATGTTGATACTACCAAAGGTTCAATAGATGTTAAGATAACAGTGGTTGAGAAACCAGTTGTTTCAACAACTGTTAGTCAATCCACCACTTCCATAACATTTCAATTCCCATCACAATCAATTTTCACTCCTATAACCCAAACTCCTACAAAAACTCCTTCACCAAAATCAGTCTATACAAGAAAAAGAAAGTTCACAGTGAATGATGATGATATACCTGCACCTACTCCTATTTCATCTTCACCATTTATCCAAAAAAACCCTGAACCATTCATCCCTCCTCCATCACCAACATCAAATCCACTTACTCAACCACTCACTGATCACAACCCTACACGAGACATACCATTGGCAGTAACCTATCCTCTGGAATTGCATGCAGTTAAAGATGAAATGCGACAATTCTATACAGAGGATGACCCATCCAAGAGAACCTTCCCATCTCTTCATGTCTTCAGAAATCCAAGAAACATGGATGAGTATCTGAAACTAAAAGCCCAGCAAGCTGAATACATGGCTAAGCAAGAGAGTAAAGGTAAACGTGACACCAACTTGTCAAGTCGAATGCAGGATGGGTTAAGTAAAGTCAGGAAACTTGAAGACTTTGCAAGAGACTTGAGCAAGGAGATGTCAAATCTGCCACCCAATGTTGATCTTTAAAAAAAGCTAAGGAAAGATCTCATAGAACTTATCATGAGAGACAAACCATACCCAACCAAAGAACATCAGTTCAAAGACTGGCCTCTCACAACTCTCAAAGAAGAAGCAAATAGATGTGAAAGGATGAAGAATGATCCTCAGATGAAGAAGACTGCACAAAACTGGAACAAGTTCAATAAATCCAGTGTAGATCTTGCTTTAGAATATAAGAGGAAGAGAGCTGAGCTGGTTGCAGCCAAGTATGGGAATGCAAGGACCATTTCAAGATGGTCCAGGCAATATGCTGATCAGATATATGATCAGTTGGAAAAACTAAGAGAAACAGATCCTACAGCTCCCAAGAAGCCAGCTTACAAAGACCAAACCACTGATAAGCCACAGCAGCAGACCCTCTCTCTTAAAACACTGTTCACATCCTTTGACTTATCCACCAAAGTCTTGAATCAAAGAAAAAGACAGAAACAGATGGATGAGGAAGATGAAAAGAGAGAAGCTGACATTATGAAACTGGCTATCAAGAATCAAAATTTGTATGGATTGTATGATGCTTCATTAAAGCTTCAAGCTCAACTTGCTAAAACTGTGAAAAAGCTGACAAGCAGACCTCCATCACCAACTCATCACAAATAAAACTTCTCCCAAGAAACCCATTGGACTCAAAAATACTAAAGTGGAAGTCTGATAAAAAGACCCACGTATTGACTCTACTCAAGTCTAATGGCAGAGTTGAACACATATCAATGGAGGATGCACTAGGTCTCGGTGCAGTTGACCTCCAAGATCTTTTGGAACTTCAACTTCATAAGGATGAAGATGATGAAGATTCCCTGAACTTTGAGCTTCAATTCAAAGGGCAAATCAGGGAAAGGCTGATGAGAGAATAAAGATCAAGAATAAAGAAGTGTTTTGGCATCATCTGTTCTAGGAGGAGATTGTTGGCCCATGTGTCAAACCTTGAAGAACAGATGATACTCAAAGCCAAAGCTGGTTCTCAAACAGTTGATCCAGAATAAGCAATGCATGTTCTAAGTTCCGTCCAATGGCAGTGGTTCTATCAACTGATTATTCTAAGGACTGATCTACTCAACAACTGTTCTTTAAAGACTGCTGGTTACAAAGACTGAGAAGACCTAACAACTACTGATTGTCAAAGCCCTGATGAAGACTAAACCACTGCTGATTCAAGGCCTGATCAACCTATGAAGAAAGCACTGATCTGTGTGATTCCAGGAACTGGCGAGTTTGACGGAGCCTCGGTCCCGATACGACGTGTTCGGTGCGTTTATTATTACTAAGAAAGGAGTAGAAGATAGATACGACATCGAGCAATCACTTATAATCTGGTCTCTATTCATATCTTGATAAGTTACAACACCGTGAGACCAGTTGGACAACATGTCCCCTTTGGGATCCAAAAGCCTATCCAAATGGGAAACCCCAACTCCCTATTTATAGGCAACAACCTACACATGTCCGGATGAACCTATGTCCGTCCATCTGGATGGATTTGTCCATTCGTCCAGATGGACCTTTACAATGTCTAATCCGTGTCCGACTTTCTCTAATCTATACAATATTCAACACAAGCTCTATCTAACTATTCACACAGTGGCAGACGTACAAAATATGCACCAACAGATTCCCCCTCGGCTGTCACTGTCGAATCATCACTAAGACTTTAAGAACCTTAAGCCGTGTTTGAATATTCTGCAATCTTCAATTATTCTGCAACTTCAATCAGGCATCTTGAAATCTTCAATAGATTCCCCGTCGATTATGATTCGGGTTTGCTTTGACAGAGTAAAGCACCAATTCCCCCTTAAATGAATCTTCAGGTCTTTTGCATAGTTCACGACTCTCCTCTGATTTGATAAACTGCAACCTTCACGAACAATCACCAATTTGAAACTAATCACTGCAGCATTTTCTGTCTCCGCTTTAACTGCATCCAAGCTTAGTTTTTGATATACCGTGTCAGCACCACGATCTCGCATTCCACTTGCACGATCTAAGAATGTACAAAAACTCAACCGGCAATTGATAGAAACTTCAAATACCCCACTTGTTAACTTCAAATCTGTAATTCTCCCTGAAGATCTGATATCCCATTTTCCTTGATCAATGTTAACGCACCGTAAGAATGACAGATCCTTGTAAACAGTATTCTCCACAATCAGCAAATCTTCATCGAAGCATTCATCCACAATCAGATTCATCTCCTCGAATAATCTAGATCTCAGAAGCTATCATCCACGATCACTCTCAGATTTCCGATGCTTTCGTCCACGATCAGATATCAACACCTCGGATCATCTTGATCTCGGAAGCTTTCACCCAAGATCAGATTCACATTCCCAGACAATCTGAAGTCAAAAGCACTCGAATACTGTTGCAGCGTCACGAACTTCAAAAATGCTGGAACATCTGAAATTTTTATTCCCCCTCATTTTTGCAAATTCTGACATCTCTGTTACTGAATTCCCCCTCAAACTGAGCAATTCAATCCTCTTTTATCTGTGAAAAACTCGACTATTCCGAAAATGTGACAATTTTCCTCAAAACATCAGTTTTTCATCATTGCGGATTTTATGTTTTGGCCCATAAATAGTCAGATAATCTGAATGATAAACATTCTGCACCAATATCATAACTACCCCACTAATTTCCACAATCCGTGATCGCATCATCAAATCTGTTCACTGAAGCCCCAAACGGTGTCCCCGAACAACCCAGCTTGGTCGTTAAAAACCGAAAAAAAATTCAATCACCAATTTTTTTCTGGAGACTCTCCTCGTCGTTGCGATCAAAAAATGCCTTTTTTAGGCATTAGTTCATCCGTCCGAATGGAGTAGATCCATCCGTCCAGATGGACTTCATGTTGACAATTTGCCACCTGAGTATCTTCATCCATCCGGATGGAGTTGATGTCCATCCGGATGAGTGTCTACCCATCCATTCGCTCCATCCGAATGAGTTTCTTTGGTCCATCCGGATGAGTGCGTCCATCTGGATGGGTATCCGCCCGAATGACCATTCGTCCAGATGTCCATCCAGACCGAATATGTTCGAACAACTCAAGAACACTCCAAATCACGTTTTCTCGATCCAGAATCTTTATTTGTGTGAATTTCATGATGAAACTTCATAGGATTGTGCGCGGATCAATTCCGAACAGAATGATGGCTTCAATTCCAAAATCCGTCCGTGAATCGACCTTTATTTTGATGATTTTCTCTGTTTTAACGTCAAAACTCTCGTTTAACCCAAAATTGATGAGCTTGGGTGATTTAACCGACTGTTAGATCAATTAAATCGGTACCGTAGCTCTTATACCACTTGTGGACTCATTTCCGGATCGAATTCGAATAATCGTGGATTGCGAAGAACACATACGACGTGCGGAATCTGTGTACGTGTGTGGATCGGGCATAAGAACGTAATTAAACATGTTTTCTATCGATAATCTAACAGTACAATACCGTGAAAACAAACTGCAAGAGTTTCCCTATCAAGCTCTCCAAAAGTTCTCTAAACTCTAAAATGAACCAAGACTCTCCTATTTATAGGCAAGGCATTAAGGAAGTTCTCCTTAATTACAAGATTGCCACCCCTCATTTAAAATAGACTTTTCTCTATTTAAAACATTGTAAAACCTTGTCTTGATCCGTTTCTGCTACGATCTGAGATTAACGAAAGTGATAGACATACTACACTCACAGACTCCCCCTTGGATATTACTGCAGTAAATCTCGTAGCTTTCTTTCTTCTATCTCTCTTTGAATCTTCTAGAAGCTTTGACATCTTCAGAACCACATACTTCCCTTTAGCTCTTCAAGCTCCTCTTGTATCTACGTTCTGAATCAGCTCTCCCTTTTGGTTGACTCTTTTCTTCAGGCTCCCCCTTTCGTTAAGCTTTCGTGCTTTAAGGATCGACACCTGGTTCTTCGATTACAAGCTCCCCCTTGCTTTGAGCTCGTCTTCAGACTCCCCCTTAGTCTCAGCTATCAGGATCGTAATCTGGATAAACAATTTCAAACAACTTGTAAAAGTATTTGACAATTTAGATTCAAGATTGTGAACCTGGCTCTAATCACAAATATAACAATATGTAATTTTCCAGGAACAACTTGGTTCTCTCCCCCTATCAAATAACTATATATGTATCTGACAGTTAAGCATTCAAAATCTCTTCTTAGATGATTAATAGTGAGGATTTGAAAATATTATCTTCCAAGTCCAACTTAATGACCTTGGAGATTCACAAACTATTTTTGAATTTTTCAATTAAAAACCTCAAGTTTCAAATTAATGAACTTGTTTATTTTCAGAAACATGTTCAGCGTACTCAGATTTTTGAAACTCAGCTTTCAGACATCGGTTGTCGAAATAAAGTAGAAACATAATCTTTTTGTATTTTACAAAGTTTATGCTAAAACACACTCAAAATCTTTTTGTAATTTTGTATAATGAAATGCAGTAAAGAAATATTCACAGGCATATTTTTGTTTGAGTTCGTGTCAGAGGATCATATCAGTTTATGACAAATCACTAGCACCGTTGAGCTATTAACACTCTAAGTTCTAAACATTTCACTTAGATTGTCAGTATACTGATCCACTTAAATTTTCACACAAAATTCAACTGATTCCAGATACGAGATTAGTGTTTTAAGCACTTAACTTATTCGCGTGTCCCACCTCTGAATATACTCCCGTATCAAGATTCCCTAGATTCAGTCTTACAGGTGAATATACTATAATGATATATGTATTCTGGGTTAGTGCGAACCGGCGAGTTTGACGGAGCCTCGGTCCCGATACGACGTGTTCGGTGCGTTTATTATTAGTAAGAAAGGAGTAGAAGATAGATACGACACCGAGCAGTCACTTATAATCTGGTCTCTATTCATATCTTGACAAGTTATAGCACTGTGAGACCAGTTGGACATCATGTCCCCTCCGGGATCCAAAAGCCTGTCCAAATGGGAAACCCCAACTCCCTATTTATAGGCAATAGCCTACACATGTCCGGATGAACCTATGTCCATTCGTCCAGATGGCCATCCGTCTGGATGGACTGATACATTACACACTCTATATCCGGATGGGGTTTTGGACTATATGTTGTCCATCCGTCTGGATGGACCTTTACAATATCTAATCCATGTCCGACTTTCTCTAATCTATACAATATTCAACACACGCTCTATCTAACTATTCGCACTGTGGCAGACGTATGAAATATGCACCAACAATCTGCAACATCAGTGCTTAGGCTCAACAGCGGATAGGAGTATCAGTGTTTACCCATCAGTGTATTCAATGTAACAGTACTTGTTTAGCATCAGTGTTTAGAGGTTGTTAGTCTGTTAGATGTCACTGTCTAGGTGATGTCAGCATTAGATGCTCAGTGGTTAGATTTGTACTATAAATATAACAGTACCTGTACTGTTCTGTTAGCTCTTTTGCACCTATCATCTTGTACGAACAAACTAGTGAGCTCAGGCTGAGGGGGAGTTTAGTGTACATGCATGCATAGTTGAATCTTTGTAATTCATACAATCTTTTGACTAATGAAATCGTGTATGATGAAAACTATCTCTCTTTGATTGTGTTATAAAGTTTACTTTCATTTCCGCTGCAATTCATCTCTGATCTATCTTCTTTCATTAATCACTTAATTAAACAACACAATCAAACAAACTCAGATCCTACCAGGCTTAAAATATTAATAAAATCATTTCACGCTTAACGCACACCACGTGTTCTTCCCCCTAGAACAATATTTAAAACAGTAAAAAAAGGGGTTTCTGTGACACTCACCTTTGGGTGCGTTTTTAATATCGCAATCACTCAGATCAAATCCACATATCCTAATTTAGATAGGAATAATTTAATAACTAATTGTTTTATAAACAATCAAGTTTCTCCATTACTTAGGATTTTCACATATCTTTGAGGTTTTTACTAAAAGTCTTTGTTTTTAATTATGTGTACTTCCATATACATATACATATTAAGATTTTCGCGATTTGAATGATTTTGTTAGTGACTCTTTATTATGTCTACTTATTCGCAATATATATCTACGAGTTGCGCTTCGTAACATATATGCATAAGTATGGACATATTCGGTATATATATATATATATACATATATATATTGTAATTCACGTATCATGTTATTTCACACATATATATCATACTTAAACACTTAATATATATCAAATAACTCATCAAGTTACTTCAAGCATATTTCTCATGTTTATCACAAATTTTCACACATAATGCGATTTCTGATCTAGTTTACCGTTTCTACCGCACGAACGTTTAAACATAGCATCATTTCATATCATCATGAAATCACTTAGCAAATCACATTACACATACTCATATTCACATATCAAACTATAGCACACAAAGTTCACTATTGAACATCCCGTTTTCGCGTACATTGAAATATGCGTATTTTACCGTTTCGGTAGCGTTTTTGTGTGTTGGAAGTCACGTATGACCAACAAATCACCAAAGATATTTAATATAAGTTAAAATACTTATATTTATCATAAAATATCAGTTTATAATCAGCTTTAAAACAGTTTTATAAAAATCACTTTAAAAGCCGATTTTTACCGTTTTTAACTCATAGTTTCATACCGAACTTTACCGTAACCATCCCAAATTATCTTGACTTGATATTTTAACATAACACATGTTATCTAATGATCAAAACAATAATTTTACTCATGAATATGCAGGTCTCATGAATAGCACAAAAATCATGCAAATTTCACCCGATTTACTACTTTTCAAGCCATAAATACAACATGCAAAGCTGCCAAGTTATGAAATAATTTTTATAACTTCAAAATACATCATATAGCTTTATTTTACATGTGTATTTACTAATTTGAATGAATATTTATCATACCACAACAATTCCATTTTATTATGATCATTAAATCATCCTACAAGTCTATGTACAAGTACTTTATGCACATTTACTTCACAATCATCACACAAGATTAATCAATCTTATTCTTTCATTTATTATGACATATGACACATTCATATTTCATTCTTTGTTCAATCATTCAATCATCATTGAAAAATCATCAAACATATGCATCTTAACTAACATTTAAGAACATGCATCAACTTAAAATTTCACAAACATACCTAGTAAACTTTCAGCCATATGCATGTCCATATACTAACATTATTTTAAATCAAAAATCAAGATTCAATCATTCCTTTATATCTCTAACACATTAGCTCTTCATCTTGTTCATTCAAACAAACATATTACAAGTATTATTTCAAACAAAAATTAAAATACAAACACTGGATGCACACACATACATTTGGCCATATATATACACACACACACACATACCTTCACATTTTTATTTTTATAAAAATCATTTGTTTGGTTTGATTTGATTTCAAGAATAGTGAAAATCCAAGTATTTGAGAATCATACTCATGCTCATCATCATCATCATCATCAAGTGTGTTTAAACGAAAGTGAAATATTACACCTTTTAAGAGTAAAAATGTGTTTGATGATGAGAATCTTGATGAAAAACAAGCTTGTTCCTTCTTGAATTACCTTGAAATCAACTCTTGATCTTCAAAATAGCTCGAAACTAGCTTGACATGGCCATGATTTTTATGAAACAAGTTTGAAAAATGAAGTTGGGTGTTCTTGAAGGGGTGTTCGGCCATGAGTATTCAAGAAGAAGGAAAAGATGAATTTTGAAAAGGTTTGATCTTGGAAAGTGGTTTATGTGAAGTGTTGGTGTCACACCCTGGCTTTTGCGGAATCGTGGGTTATTGGTGTGACTTCTTAATACGATAGCAATCAATCATAACAATGCTATATGATAAAAACATGAGATATTCATCCATTAGTAAAGTTTAGAAAAATACCACATTATACTTGTCTTAAAACAACATTCGCAGAATAAGTTACAACCTTGACTTGATTTAACTGAGTTCATAAAAACTTAGCAAAAGACTTTAAACAATACTAGGTTTAGAAATATGTAACCCGTCCAGGAAGAGGTTACACCTTCTAAACCCTACAACTCTGGATGACTTCTTTATTCAAACGCAGCTTGAAAAGTATGCATACCGTGCCAGATCCATTAGTTTCCTGAAATACATGTAGTTTGAAAAATCAACATAAAGTTGAGCGAGTTCATGTGTAAGTGAGTATGTATAAACCGTTGTAATGTGTCTGTATGTATGAAAAATCCCTGGTATGTAGCAATTAAGGAAAAAGAGACCACCATTGGGTTGCAAAGCCAATGATATGTGTGAAGTGATGCAGGAAGACTCAAACCTAGCGGATTTGTGCGTCGGGCACTTAGTCACTGCCTGGTCCACTAAGCGGGCTCAGGAGTGGGGCTCGCTACACCCAAATAGATCTATCACTAATGTCCCTCGGTCCTAACAACGAGGATTAATGGCCTTAAGTGTCATGCCCACCACCCACACGAGCGCGTAGTAAAAACCCTCCTTAAGCTAACCATACCATGTAAATAATTGTCTGTAAATAATTGTAACATGTATTTCACCCCCGAAGTATAAAACTGAAAACAGTTAAGAGAAAAGGGGGACATGAACTCACAGTATTGCGTCTTCGGTACTCGTAACCCAAATCTCCTCAGCAAACACGACTACCTACAATGGTCTAACGTCTATTAGACGAACGGGTCGTGCCTTGTCTTAGTATTGATTAGTGCCTTTGAGTTACGTTTTAAAGTGTCTTCAATATTTTAGTAATAACACTTCTCATACTTGTGTATTCGTATTTCCTTCCCAAGGATGGGATATTATACATATGTCTATTCGTATTGGAATTATATTTTTAAGTCCCATTTTAGAGAATACATATTTGACCATATTCCTGTATAAAACCAACCTCCGATACTCCGTATTTTGTTATAAAAATTATGGCGAGTTTTTTATGCTTGAAAAACATAGTCTAGAATATACTTGTCCAGAAAATATTTACTAAGTGTTAGGATTTTTGGAAAAGTTCGCCATAGTCTCCTTTGTAAATAGGGGTGTCCATGCTTAATAGCATATCATTTTCTTTTACATATATCCCGTAGATTGTCCTCACATAACCAACCCGACCATCGGACATGCAATAAACTACATACGTCATTTCAGCTTTATTAATCAAAACTGGACTGTTTTCGACCATTTTAATAAAATAGTTAGCCTTCTCCAAAAATTCCCAAATTTTCACAGAATGCCATAAACGTTCCAATTTTTATTGTGTAAAAATATCGGGCCCTAGTTCATTACCAATATTATACAAAAATTTATTTACCCGACTGCAATCAGATTTGTTGCTTTCTGATTGCAGTCTACGGAAAAATTCACGAAAAATTAACCGTAAGCCCGATCGACGAAATTCCAGTTGGAGGATCACGGAAACAATAGTGACCATCTACAGTAAAAATCCCATGAGCTGATTCTACTCAGGTTTCGAGTTATGACTCTGAATACAACACACTTTTTCAGCAGAAAAATTGCAGCTTGAGCTGCTGTCTAAAAACAGTTCTTTAAAAATAGTAAACAACCTCGAAAAATTACGATTCCAGTTCCATTTGATCGGTTGTTCAAAAATACATAATTTGGACTCCAGAAATTCAGTTTTTAGATTTAAAATGACCCAGTTACAGCCTGTTGAAGTTGGCTGGAAATACCAATCAGCATGCTGTTTACAATGTAAAAGTTACTAAAAATGCATCAACAAGGGTCCTAACCATGGTTTATCGATGATTTAATGATTCAACCTTATGCATGCTTTAACCAACCCTAATCCAACCTGATTTCAACTTCATACAAACTTTTTATGTAGGGTTTTTATGTAGAGTTCCATGTTCATCTTTTACGGTTCTATTTCTTGTGATTTAAACAAATAACGTCATACATCACGTTTTAACTAAGAATAAGATGGAACAAGGTGTAGAGACTTACTACTAGCACAAGGCTAGGGTAGAAATCTAGTGAAGATGATGGTGAGAAAAGTATGGTGAAAAGATTAGATCAAAGCTTCCTTGAATGCTTCTCAACTTGCAACCTTCATGAATCACCTTCAAGGCTTGAATGGAGCTTGAATATGATGAGGATGGTGGTGTTAAGGTGGTGATGATGGTGGCGGTTTGGGTGAGCCGAAAATGAGAGAGAGAGTGTGAGGGTGGAGTGTAAATCTTGAAGTGATGATGGTAATCTTTAGCCACCCTATTTGTAATGAGTGTGATTTCTTGTAAATGTAACAAATAAGGGAGGCCCAATCACAATTGAGAAGGATTATTGGGTAAAGATTTGGAATGATTAGGGTGGGGTCCATGGGGATCAAAAATCGGTTAGGGGGGGTTGGATGTAAATTTTGCAACTAAATTGTAAATGGTAGTTAGATTGTAAGTAACTAACCTATACTTGTTAGTTTGATCATTTTTAGTGGTGTTATGGCAAACGGGAATTATGACTAAAAAATAGTAAAACATTGTTATTGACAAAAACTTAGTGCCCCGGGTAATGTCCGGTTGTTCGGTTAAGTACCGTTCTGTTAAAGTGTTAAATTGGACCGTATAGTGTCTTTTATGCATCTTTTTGTAACGAAATTAATTCCAACACTTAGGAAAGCGTTCAGGGCCATTTAGTAAATTCTCTGTATAATACGAGTGTGTTGAAAGCTGAATGGTTACGGAAAATGCAGAATTCTGTACTTTAAAATGAGTTTTAGGCACTTTCGGCACTCAAACTATCACCTAGTGACACAGTGTAGTATCCTGTCCCCGGCTCATACTGGCCAAAATAACATTGTCTGTCTATATGCTGGCATTGTCAGCATTATTTCTGAATCAACCGTTCAGTGTGTTAACTGTGATGTGTGCATCAAGTGTGTCACTAATGTTTGTGTGTAATAAATGGAGTGACAGTATGAATATGATGCATATGTATGTCTGTAACAGAAATCAGAAGGCAGTTAAATCATCAGTTGTAATCAAGCACAGTCATTAAGCACAGATTAAATATAAATTAATTGTACGGATAACTGTAATTTTTAGGGTTGTCACAGTTGGAAGGTTTTTAAAGATTATGTTTCATATAATCTCAACACTTGGCAAGATTGGGTGAAGTGGTGGGATTTTCTAGCCGCCACCTCTCACCTACACACACTTTCTCTCTCTAATATAAGATATATACACATATACATGCATAACACAGGTATTTAACGGGTTACCGGATATTTTATTTCGCGTTTTATCTACATTTTAAGGCGTTTAAAATTATTTTCAGTATTCTATAAAAATAAACTAATCAAAATATTTCTAAATAATATTTCGTTCACCTAAACTGGTTGCGTCGTCCGCGTTTCGCAGTACACGCACTGTATTGCGCTGTACGCGCTTAAATTCGCAAAACAAGAACTTTAAGCGTTTTAACTAATTTTTCTTCACGAATATGATGAAAAATAGGGTTTTAATCATAATGGAATATTTTTCGGATTTTAACGTTATCCGAAAAGTCATCGACGTTCGTTTCGCATTTCGTTCGTTACACGATAAGCGTTTAACTTATTGTTGCCAACGTAATTTTTAACAAAGTTTGAGTTTATCAAATTTTCAAATACCTCAAATTAATGTCCTGTTTAATAATTTAGTGCCTATATATAATCATAACACGTGTCACACCAGTACAATGCCAGCTCAGAATAGCCGGGTATCACAGATAACGTCGCTTGGAAGAGGGCCTACCAATTTTCGCTTTAATAACTTACTTAATTGTCTTTCAATAATCCAACCTTACGAGATTGTATCCCTGCTGACTCAGACCAATAGGTTGAGGGTAACGCTGCCTGGAAGGGGACCTACTACTATAACTAAAAGATAATCTCTTAAAAAGCCCAAAGTGCTGAAATCATCAAAGGATACATAAAAGGTGAGTTAGAACAAGTGATTCCTTCTTGTCTATTTGTTTTCCTTATATTTATATTTTTTTTATTTTTATTTTGTAGTTTATCTTTTAAAACATTGAAAACTTTTATCAAAATTTGGTTAGATTAGACGTTAACGATAAGCCGGTATTAAAAGCTCTTGTGTCGTTGGACGACCTCGGTATCTTGCCATCAATATACTACATCCGTGATGGGTGTACTTGCCCTAATGTGTGTAGAGTGATGGTATTATATCGTGTTTTATAAATTTAAAGCTTGATTTGTGAGTAAAAAGTGCTTAAAATATATGTAAAATTATACACACCCGCACACACGTCAAGATTGATGACGAAGGTTTGACCGTATAGCATGAGTTTACAATCATTGATGACATGAGTGGCCTCGATGTTTCTACCGTTGGCTAATTCGACGACGTGTTTAGAGTTTAAAGGAGTTGGTGTAGACTTAAGCATCTTACTTACACGTATGGATACATAACTAGCATCGGCTCCAGAATCCAAAAGTACGGAAACAAAATGATCATCAAGTAGGAACTTACCCTTTACAACGTTGGGATCATTCCGTGTTTCACCAGCACCGATCACAAATGCTCTTCCCCTTGCACCATTGTCACCATTGTTGTTGTTCATGTTCTTGTTCCCAGCGCCTTGATTGTTGTTGTTACGGTTTTGATTCAGTTGGGGGTAATCCCTCTTAAAATGCCCCTCCTCTCTACATTGAAAGCATCCTTTAATGTTACCCTAATGCTGTGGTTGGTTTTGTCTTGCTGGATGCGGGCTTCTACAATCCTTAGTTGCATGCCCTATCTTGTTGCACCGCTGGCAGCAGTTCTTCTCACACTGCCTGTATTTGTTGCACTTGGGTCGGTTTCCTTGATAACCACCCTGGTTTTGGTTGGTTAGAGCTTACTGGTGGGGACCCTTGTTACCCTCGAATTTCCTCTGCTGAGTTTGAGTTTGAGTGTGGTTGGAATCTTTGCCCTGGTTACCATCCCATATACGCTTGTTATCACCAGAGGCATCAGTAGCAGCACTGATTCGCTTGGGCAGCTTGCCCTATTCAACCTCTTGATCGGGAAGACGGTGTGCCAGACCTACGACTTGCTGAATCATGGGAAGGTTAGCTGAAGTCACCAAACTTTGGATTTCGGGAATTAAGCCTTTGAGATAAAGTTCAATTCTTTTGTAAGCAGGCTGCGATAAGTTGGGACATAGAGCAGCCAAGTTGTTGGACCTTTTAGTGCACGCCTCGATTTCAGATCCAACCATCTTCAAGTCGTAGTACTCCACTTCGAGTTTATGAATGTCATCTCTGTGACAATACTCTTCTTTGATCAGATCCTTAAAGTCATTCCAGGGAGTAGCGTTGGCATCCGCCAATCCGAGCATTTGAACTTGCGCATTCCACCAGGAAAGCGCGTTTCCTTCAGGGGTGCTAGTAGCAAACTTCACCTGATTGTTAGCAGGGCATTCGCACATCACGAACACAGACTCGACCTTCTTGATCCAGTGCAGAAGGCCTACCGCTCCTTCGGTGCCGTTGAAGGAGTGTGGTTGCAATCCATGAAAGTTTTGAAGGTGCAAACTCGAGGTTGAGTGGGTACAGGTTGACCTGTCGTGTAAAGTGAAGCGAACAAGATTAAAAGTGATAAGATGACACAAGAACAGGATCTAATCATGCGCTTACTACTAAACATAAATGATCATAGGATCAGGACGAAATTTCTTTCAACTCGCAGATGATGTAACAACTCGAAGTTACTCGAACTTTCCCTTCACGTTCCACCTTGTGTAATAATCATGTGGAATTAATAAATATGCTTTATTCTATTAATTTGTTATGTGTGAATATAAGTGTATGGATGGAATCATAAAATAAGAAACAATTAAGATTTGCCGCACACTTAAAATTATGTATATATAATTGACATATGGTCGCACACTTAATATGGAATTATGTTGTATGTAATAAACAGGTGGTCGCACACCTCAAAAACAAATATCAGCCGCACACACACACAAATATTTGGATCTTAGGGGCCGCACACCCCTTGTTCGCACACTACCATTTCCAGTTGTACACCTCATGCTCGCACACTCAACCACACATTTAATTGAGATTGGTCAGTTGGGCCCAAAAAGGAGTATTATTGGACCACACACTCACAGTTATGGCCCTCCCCAATCAGTATAAATACCTATTTGCTGCAAAACCCAAGAAACCTTTGCCAATCATTGACGGCAGACTCCTTTTTTAGCAAATATTCTTTCTACATTTCAGCCAACATTCCATCTTTTATTCTTGAAGATTTAACATCCTTTTGAAGATCTCTCTTCTGCCTCTCAAGGATTTCTCCTCTATTCTCACATACACACTCTTGCTTCATCATCCCGGGTTAGTAAAAATCTCGTTTTGGATTCACGGAATATGTGTTGTATATAACAAGGGTTTTTGATGATTTCTTTGTGTTAACATAGTTAGAAACACTCATGATGTGATAAATGATTTAGAGTTTGTAAGTTTGCAAAATGTTAATGATTTAGTTTGATTCACTGTTTTGATTCATGAATGATGTTAAAAGAAATAGAATGGTGTGTTTGGAAGATGGTTTATGTTAAGATGTTCACTACTTGTTAGAATGATTTTGGGTAACACAAATGCTCATAGGTCTAAATAGATGAGTTTGTATTGTATGATGATGAAAACGATATGTTTTCGAATGAGCGGTGAGTTTTAGATCTAGTGGAATGTTTTGTTCAAAAAATTGTTAATCATGATTTGGTGGAAATAGGATTCTGTCAAGATAGGAGATCTAGATCAATTTACATAAATATTTTGATGATGATAATGAGAGATGAGCTAGGATTTTGAATACTTGCAAGATGTTAATGTTTTCGCATGATAAGGGCGTTTTTAATGTTATAAATATGCTCTATGACTGTTACGGGTGTTCTTAATATTATGGAGTGATATGATGTTTCAGTGATGGTGGATAAATGATTAGATCTAATTGTTTATAGGAATCTATGCAAAATCTACATTGTTGTTTGATGATATGAACCGCACACTCTTAAAAGGGTACACCCCGGTCTGCGTGCCATACAACATTTCCCAGCACACCGCACACCCGTGTGCTGGATCCGCACACCCGTGTGCTGGATGTATTGTACGCTCTTGCAAGTGTACACCATTTGACTGCACATCATGAAACTGACCAATGCAAGGCCGCACACTAGATTGTGGGCCGCATACTCTTATATGGGTTATTAATTTGTTGGACCGCACACTTATGATGGTACTGTTGGGCTTGTATAAATCCATACTTGGTTCGCATGTCAGTTTATGTGATACGTAATGTTATCTTATGTGCTACTTATCATATACATGTAGAAATACGTGGACTACTTGCATACAAATCTAATTAATATTGGTAACCATAATAGGACGTGATTGGCCAACTTTAACACAATTAATTACCTGCCGAGCAAAACAAAGGTGAGTTCACACACTAAAAGCATGCGTCCCGGGGGGACAAACGGACGAACTACTATTCCTGGGAGGAACACTTTTTAAATTACTATTCCTGAGAGGAATACGGTTGAATACTATTTATATTTCATGTCACTAGTAAACTAAATGAAACTCTATCACGAAATTCCCACTTATGATACCGATTAATCGCCAGGGGCGAACGAGATATTAGTTGATAGTGCTACTAGGTTTGATAAACCTCACACCGTGCCTGGGAGGACGGGCGTGAACTATTATGCCTTGTAACTTGGTCAATGATGATAGACATTGACTTGGGGCACAAACAACTTGACAGTCACCAGTATACGGTATTACACAGTTTAATAGCTTACGGATGGGGTAGCTCCCCATAACATGATTATAAATAAATAATCAAACAACTTACACTTTTGAAAATAAAACTAGTAAATCGTTAACTCGCCAACTTTATGTTGACACCCTACTGCATACTTTGCAGGTCATTAGGTACACAACACCAATTTGAACGATGCCTTTAAGGAGCCGCTTAAATTTTCCAAGATTTTTTATAAAACCAGAACTTACTCAGCGTAGCTGAATTTTAGTATGCACATTAGGATAAAATGTAGGTTTGTTTTTTTAGGGTTTGTGAAGACATGGCCAACTTGGAAGTGAAGGCTACCCTACCTGAAGACTAGGGGTGAGCATATTTAGGGTCGAACAAAATAAAACGAGTGCCGAACCGATAAATGAGATAAACCTACTGGACCGAAATAACAAAGAAATATGGGCTATCGCCGAAATAATTCACGAGATGTAGCATGAAGGTTAATTGTTCGGTTCTAATAATCTCCTGGATTTGGGTTCGGGTCAGTTCCGGTTCCGAAACACATAAAACCCAAGATAAACCTACTGAACCGAAATAACAAAGAAATATGGGTTAAGGCCCATTAGAAATGGGAGTTTGATAGCCTAATAATAACTACTGGTCTTCGGCTATTGTAATCGTTAACATAGAAACTGAGAAACATTCATATTTCTTACGAATTAATCACTGTCTGGTTGATAATCTGGTGAACGTTGCCGGAGTTATTCACGTTAGGATCATTGAACATCACCACATCATGTTCGTATACAAACACCTAATTGAACTAAACAAAATAAACGAAGCAAACATAAAGGAGAAGATAGATGAAACGATGCCAGCATCATCTTCAGATCGGGTACCGCCGTTGCCGGAGCCATGGCCACGGCGGTTGTTTACCAACTCTCTTTCATTGTTGCTGATCTACTCAAAGAAGGCTCCATCGTCGCCTGTCGGTCTTCAAACATCATTACCATCACCAGATTGAGTGAAATCAGAAAGATCAGGACATACAATGTCCGATCCATTGATTTGAGCTTCGTCGGGACGCACCATTACCTCTGCCACCACTGTTCTCTACCGCCATCATTGGCGAAATCCTTTTTAGAGAAACATGACCAGAGATTAAAACAAGTTTTGAGATAGAGAGAGTGATATTGATATCTTTATTGGTAGCTTATGAGGTTGAAGATGCATATCCGAGTCCGGACAACGTCCACAGGGACGGACCGAATCACAAATGGACGGACACTTTGAATATATCCGTACCTCACGTCACCGAGGACGGAGATCCATTTAAGTGTGTCTAGACGAATGACATCATCACAGTTGACCATTATAAATACCCAGTTCTAGTACACTGCCAAGTACGATTTCTGAACCTTCGTCCTAACTTTCTCTCTCTATTTTCTCTCTCTACCAATACTTATCCTCACACCGAAGGGTGGTCACAGAGGGCCCCTCCCATCTCTGCGATGAGCCTAACGGTTTACTGTTTTGCAGGTGAAGGTTCCATCTCCAATAAGATCCAATTCCTCCATTTTACAGGCTCCGACCTTGACTAATTTTTGGATCTTCAATTGACGCCATCCGATTTCACAGCTTACAGTCCTTCACTTTAGTGAATTTCTTAAGCAATGAAACAAACTGATCTATGGCGGCCTCGGGTTCTTTGAATTCAGGATCAATAGCTTCTAGTACGCAAACTACAGCTCCAGCAAGTATTACCTCAACGGTTTCAGCTCCTTTGAGCTCGGGACCAGGCACAACTCTGCCATTCATACTGATGCCAACTTCACAGACATCAGAGTTCGATGGGGAATTCCTTTCTAAAAATGCAAGTCTCCTACGACGCTTAAAAGCTCAGCAAGCTTGAGATGAACAAGTCCTTGGTTTACGGACCAGGCTTTTTCATGACAAAACTCCGGTCTCAACCGGCCCATCTTCGGCAATCATGATACGCTCTGATTCTCAAATGGAAGTCGTCAATGATCCAGATCTCACAAAGCCATATCATCCGGTTTCGATGACGGCCAAATCCAAATTCAGTGCTCGCATCACACATGCTAAGCTTCCTCCGAAGCTCAAAATGCCAACTACAGTGAAAAAATACGACGGCACTATGGTTCCGGACGATCATATGTTTGATTTCGATGGGGCCGCATGAGTCGAGCAACGGCCAATGCCAGCTTGGTGTTTCATGTTTGCACAAACATTAACCGAAGTTGCACGTGTGTGGTTTGACGCGCTGAATGAAGGGTAAATCAATGATTTCGAAGAATTCCCAAGGTTATTCCTCCAGAACTTCAGTCAACAAAGGCACTGCTCCAAGGAAATAACAAAAGTACATAACATCCGAAGGAAGGATGGCGAGTCACAAGACAGCTTCATCGATCGGTTCAATCGAGAAAGTATGCAGATCAGTGGAGTCGTAGATCAACTGAGGATATCCGGTTTCTGTCATGGTGTCCGGAATAATCAGTTGGTAGAAAAATTGCATGAAAACTGTGACAACCCTCAAAATTTCAGGTACTGTACAAATTAATTAATTTCGATTATGTGCTTAATGACTGTGTTTGATTACAACTGATAATTTAAACTGCTCTATGCTTCTATATCATATATACATGCATCATATTTTATACAGTCACTCCATTCATTACACACCTACATTAGTGACATACTTGATGCACTCAGTACAGTTGACACACTGAACGGTCGATTCAGAAATAATGCTGACAATGCCAGCACTTAGACAGACAATATTACTATGGCCAATATGAGCCAGGGATAGAGTACTACACTGGTTTATAGTGTAGGGAAGTGAGGACCAAAGACTGCGTCATTAGGTGATAGATATAGTGCCGGGAAGTGCCTAAAACACGCGTTAAATACAGAATTCTGCATTCTTTTATTAAATTCAGCATTTTATTATACCAATGGAATATACAAATATAGCAGAGTGGTCCTGTATACTTTCCTAAGTGCCAGGAACGTTTTCGTTACAAAAAGATGCATAAAAGACGCTATACGGTACAATTAAACGCTTTAACGGAACGATACGTAACCGAACAACCAGACATTTTCCGGGACACAAAAATATTTTTAGAAATATTATTTTTATCTTTCTTAATTAATTTCGGTCACAAAAATTCCCATACATGTAAACATGACATACACCCACTACACTTGGAAATACCCTTAACCTTCTAACTTAATACCTATTAACTAACAAATCTACACCTTAACCCCCCCCCCAACCGATTTCAGCCATGGGACCCACCTTAATCACCTTCTTTTTCTGCCTCATTACCCCATTGGTGGGAACTTTGTGCATGGCTAAGGGAGTTGTCAAGTTTGTGTAAGGAATCTTACAATTTCCTAAGTAAGATCATCATTTCTACAAAGCTTGCACTCCACCTCCTCCCTCCTCCCTATTATTTTCGGCTCACACCCCCCCCCCCCTCTCTCCACAACCGATTTCACCATCACCATCCTTCACCTCAACCATTTTCTTCTCCAAAAGCTCTCATTCAAGTTGAAGATTCATCCATAGGAGTACAAGATTGAAGGGTTCTCAAGGAAGCTTGATTCAAGTCTTTGTCACCAACATTCACCATCATCTTGTCCTAAGATTACTACCCTAGCCTTGTGCTAGTAGTAAGTCCCTTCACACTCTTGTTCCACCTTGATTCTTGTTACGTTTTGTTTGAATGTTCTTGTCACCCATAAGCTAAAACACTAAATTGTGAACTTAAAATTCTGCATAAAAACCATAGATAAAAGGGTTGTATGAAGTTGAAATCTGGGTGGGTTAGGGTTGGTTAAAGCATGATTGAGGTTTGAACATTTATTCAGCGATAAAACATGGTTAAGGTCTTTGCTTATGCGTTTTTAGTCACTTCTACATGCAAACAGCTTGCTGATTGAAATTTCCAGCCTGCTCCCATGGGTTGTAACTGATTCATTTTTAATCGAAAAACTGAATTTCTGGAGTCTAAATTGTGTAATTTTGAATAACCGAACAAATGAAACTGGAATCGTAATTTTTCGAGATCGTTTACTATTTTTAAAGAATTATTTTTAGACAGCAGCTCAAGCTGAAATATTTCTGCTGAAAAAGTGTGTTGTAATCAGAGTCAAAACTTAAAACCTGAGCAGAATCAGCTCATGGAATTTTTACTGTATATTGTCACGGTTATTCCCGTGACCCTCCAACTGGAATTTCGTCGATCCGACTCACGATTGATTATTAGTGAATTTTTCCGTAAAACTGCAATCAGAAAGTAACAAATCTGATTGCAGTCGGGTAAAAGAATTTTTATATAAAATTGGTAAGGAACTGATCTCCGAAATTTTTACACAATAAACCGTGGATTATATATGACATTCTGTAAAAATTTGAGAATTTTTGGAAAAGGTTAACTATTTTATTTAAATACTCGAAAACAGTCCCGTATTAGTTAATAAAGCTGAAAAGACGTAATTAGGGCATTGCATGTATGATTGTCGGGTTGGTTATGTGGGAACACTATACGAGATATTTGTAAAAGAAAATGATATGCACTTAAGCATGGACACCTCTATTTACAAAGGAGGCTATGGCGAAATTTTCCGAAAATTATAACACTTAGTAAAATAATTGCTTTCTAAGACTAAAAATTGCTAGAACTTTGAACGAACAAATATTTAACACTCGGAACAATAAGTAACGCAACTCAAAATATTAAACTCTAGGCCAAGGCACGGCCCGTTCGTCTAATAGACATTAGTACGTGTAGGTTGTCGTGTAGCAGACAGAGTTTGAGATTCAGTACAAGACGCACTACTGTGAGTTCATGTCCCCCTTTTCTCTTAACTGTTTTCAGTTTTATACTTCGGGGGTGAAATACATGTTACAATTATTACAGACATTTACAGACATGTATAGACACTTTTATACATGGTATGGTTAGCTTAAGGAGGGTATACTACTTAGATCATGTGAGTGGGTAGGCCGAACTGAAGGCCATTAATCCTCGTTGTAGGACCGAGGGACATTAGTGATAGATCTATTTGGGTGTAGCGAGCCCCACTCCTGAGCCCGCTTAGTGGACCAGGCAGTGACTAAGTGCCCGACGCACAAATCCGCTAGGTTTGAGTTTTCCTGCATCACTTCACACATATCATTGGCTTTGCAACCCAATGGTGATCTCTTTTTCCTTAATTGCTACATACCAGGGATTTTCATACTTACAGACATATTACAAAGGTTTATACATACTCACTTACACATGAACTCGCTCAACTTTTGTTGATTTTTCAAACTACATGTATTTCAGGAAACTAATGGATCTGGCACGGTATGCATATATTTTCAAGCTGCGTTTGAATAAAGAAGTCCTCCAGAGTTGTAGGGTTTAGAAGGTGTAACCTCTTCCTGGACGGGATTACATATCTCTAAACCTAGTTTTGTTTAAGGTCTTTACTAAGTTTTTATGAACTCATTTAAGCAAGTCAAGGTTTGTAACTTATTTTGGGATTGATGTTTTGAGACAAGTATAATATGGAATTTTTCTAAACTTTATTAATGGATGAACATCTCATATTTTTATCATATACCATTGTTTATGATTGATTGCTATGGTATTAAGAAGTCACACCATTAAACCCACGCTTCCGCAAAAGCCAGGGTGTGACAAAAACCTCCCTAAAACAATGGAAGTGCTCATGGAGCGAGCCCGAGCCTTCGCTCGAGGAAAAAATGCATGTAATCCGGCACCAGAGACGGATTAAAAGATGTCCTCTTGGAAGAAGAATGGTGGCTCCGTATTCGATAAAGCTTCATCCGGAAATAGGGGGCGATCACACCCTTACACCAGAAATGACCGATCCCAGCGTGGAAGAGGTTCCAGATCGCGGTTTTATAATCTATCCAATCTCTCCAAAACTCCTAGTGAGATCCTTAGTGCCGAAGGGGCAAACTTCCCCACACCTCCGAAGCTCCGGAATCCGGGGGATAAAAACTCTAAGAAGTACTGCGACTACCACCATGCTCGAGGCCATAACACAGACGATTGCTGGTCTTTAAAGCAGGAGATTGAAAAAGCAGTCCGGTCCGGCAAGTTATCACATCTGGTGAAAGAAGTAAAGGAAGGAAAATCTTCTTGCAATTCGGTGGATAATCCGAATAATCAGTCGGTAATCTGCATGATAAGGAAAGTGAATAACCAAGGCATCAAATGGACCAGTCATCATATGGCCACTTAGATGCATCAGCCCATCACCTTCCCTCTGATCACTCCAGGTGAAATCAAAGATGGACCTATCATTGTGACTGTGGAAATAGCAGGGCACAAGGTCAGGTGAATTTATGTTGACAGCGGAAGTGCTTTCGAGATCATGTACCAGCAGTGTTTCCAACAGCTGGCACCGCAAACCAAGGCAAAATTGATACAAGTATCTATGCCGTTGGTAAGTTTCTCCGGAGAAGTGGTTCAGCCGATCGGACAAATCACGTTACCAACCACGTTGGGCACCGGAAGTTTGGCTAGAAATGTCAACTTAACATACCTAGTGGTGGGAGCTAGATCTGTTCATAATGTTATATTAGGGAGACCAGGGATGTGTGCTTTCGGTATTATCAGCTCCACCATTCACGGATCGTTAAAATTTCCCACCGAAGCTGGTGTAGCAACCTTGCATTCTGAGTCCACCATGTGCGTAGCCGAAATACGGCAAAGTGAGGGGAGTAGCGTACAGCCTTCGTCTCTCATTACGGAGGAATGGGCTATTCACCCACATTTTTCGAAACAAAAGATTGCTATCGGAGCTCAACTCCCCGAACGAACCAAGAAGCGACTGTGGAAACTATTATCCAGTTCCCTTGATGTATTCGCTTGGCAAACTTCTGACATGGTTGGAGTCCCTCGCTCCTTGGCTGAGCACAAGTTGAAAGTATCGCATTCGGTAAAGCCGATCACTCAGAGGAAGAGAAACATGGCCCTGGCTCGTCACAAAGCCATCACCGAAGATGTACGTAAGTTGCTAAACGCCGGAATTATCAGGGAGGTGCGGTATCAAACCTGGGTTTCCAACCCGGTAATGGTTACCAAAAAGGACGGCACCTGGAGGATGTGTGTTGATTTATCTGACCTTAATAATGCATGTCCGAAGGATTGTTACCCTCTTTCGGAGATTGATCTAAAAATTGATTCCTTGCAAGCTTTCGTCTTAAATGCTTCTTGGACACATATAAGGGCAACCATCAGATACAAATGGCTCTGGGAGACGAAGACAAGACGGCATTCGTGACAAACGAGGGTCTCTTTTGTTACACCAAAATTCCATTCGGATTAAAGAATGCTGGAGCTACCTACCAGAGGCTGATGGATAAAGCATTCAAGGGTCAAATTGGAAGAAACTTGGAAATTTACGTGGATGATCTGGTCATCAAAAGCGAAGCCGAAGATAACATGATTGATGACATACTCGAAACCTTCACTAGGCTTCGGAGTATCAATCTCAAGTTGAACCCTAAAAAATGTTCTTTCGGATTAGAGGAAGGCAAGTTTCTAGGTGTATGGATAACCCAGTCCGAAATCCAGGCGCATCCGGATAAGATTCAAGCCGTAATCTCCATGCAACCTCCGAAAACGGTAAAAGAAATCCAATCTCTGAATGGGAAGCTAGTGGCTCTTCACCGTTTTATTTCCAAGGCAGCTGACCGCACCATTCCTTTCATGAACGTGCTAAAAAAGCGTACCAGTAAGGGTCAGATAGAATGGACGACAGAAGCTGATTCAGCATTTCAAGGACTAAAAGTTTGTCTTGGGTCCTTGTAGGACCGTTTGCACGACCAAACGAGTCTTTCAGAAGAGATCTCGTCCAATACGAGAGGCGGAATCAAACGTATTGGTGTTATTTCAGCTGTATACACACTAGAAACACTTAATCTATCTCTTGTATTGATTTGATGATGATTACAGACCTGGAGATACTTCGGCAGAGCTTCGCTACCGGAATGACAAAGTTACAAATGAAATCAACAAGTCCACTATTTATACTAAGTCCAGTTCGTTTGAACAAGCACCTCCAGTTCGTACGAACTGGTCCAGTTCGTTTGAACTGGCCACTTCGTTTGAACATCCAGTTCGTTTGAACTGGCCACTTTGTTTGAACTGGCTTGTTCACCTCTGTATCCTGTTTATCTCGAACTATGTGACTTGTTTTATCTATTATATTCCACGACTCGATACAAGACGAAGTCGACAGACGCATGCACCAACAGACTCCCCCTCGAATGTTGACTAGTCTTAAGTGTCGAGTCTTAGCATCTTCAGTCTTTATCAGTCCTCTCGAACTCTTTGAAGCGTCTAACACTGTAAGTATCCTCAATCTCTCTCTTCTCTTCTCTATCAACAAATAAACTTTCCCTCGAGTGTTGATTTTCTTCAGGATCAGAGTCTAGCTCTCGAGCTTTCTAATTCTCTTGATCAGATCTCTTGATTCCTTAAGTTCGTTAGCATTAGTAGTTCCAGAATCGAAACCTGGCTCACATTTTCCACAAGTTTAGGATCGCAACCTCACTCTTTCAAATGTTTACCGGTTCAGAATCGATTCCTGGCTCTAACCTGTAAGACCCTAACACGATTAACCTTAAAACGACGCAGCGGAATTTCGAGTCTTAAAATTTCTTTCATGACATACATCTTGACATTCTAAAAATTCATTTTATAATATAAGAACATAACTTATCAACACTAAATTACATATTTAAACATTCCCGTACAATCTGTCTTGTGACTCGATCTTCGATCTCTATTCCTTAGTAATCCTCATGGCTTGTACTACCTGCGCTCACCACATAAAATTCATAACGTTAGTACGTATCATAAGCATACAAGATTTGTTAACGTTTACTTTTCATTTCATTAACTCTTTACATCCCGGCTTTCCCTCTGATCATACGATCCGTAGTGAGACTTCCTTGGTATTCCTGCGTTACACTTCATCACCAGGCACGCTGTTATTGTCGTTAGTACTCAATTTCATTGAATGCATGCGTACATACTTTCATACAACTTATACATACACTTACGATCACACAAAGCAACATACATACCTATGTACCTACATACATACGTACGTTCCTACGTACGTGCATACCTAAATACATCCATTCATACATACATACATACATACATACATACATACCTACATACATACATACATACCTACATACTTACATACATACGTACATACTTATTACATACCTTCTCACAACTTACATACGTGCATACCTTCGTACATACTCACTTGACTACATATACATACTATCTTCATACACCCTTACATACATACACTTATACTTATACAACATACATACGTATATACCTACATACATACCTACATTTATATTTTCAATCACCCATTGCAATATACCCGACTCATACTTGCCTACTCATATACGTCTTCATATGTCCTTATGTACTCGCTTACACACTATAATCTTACATACATTCGCGCATACACGCTTACATACACTTCTACATACGTACATAGAAATATACAACATCCATACATACCTATCCACACGTACGCTTACCCTAATGGTCACAAAACATGAGTTAAATTAGTCATACGCAACTTAAAACGCGTTTAAACGAGTTCCCAAGCCAAAACTGAGCAAACGAGCAACTTTCGACAACCAGGGGGACTCGCGTGACGCCTAGGGCCTTGGCGTCACGCTAGGCCCTTGTTTTGGCAGAACAGGTGCAGCAACTTGCTGCACATTCCCAGGACGATCCCGTTTCACGGAAACGAGCATAACTCTCTCGTTTTTGATCCGTTTTACCCGATTCTTTTTCCTACACGTCCGTAATTTAATCCTCCACCTTGTGGAGTTAAAAACCAACATCCAACATAATAAAATTTCAGACTTCTAACTCTTTGGCTTATTACCCTTTTTCCAAACTTTGACCCGTTCATGCATTCATCAACATAACTTGGTTATTTTACCATAGCAACTTATAAAACTAACAATATCCGTGACGTCTATCATAACCTACTAAATTCTTGGATGACTTGCATCCTCTTAACACATTATCATTCATATGCTTACTTTGACCCGTTAAGGGTATTCGCGCATTAATTGGTCTATCACTAACCAAACCATCATCCCCACTTCCATACTTGTCCAAAACATTACTCTAATCGAACAACTTGCTTCTAAACTACTTTTAAGATCGTTTACCCCAAAATACCCATCAAGGGCATTTTGGTCAACTTTAATCCCCTCATTTACGACGAAGGGCTTTAACACCTTTTTAACCTCAAACATCATGTATGATTAATTAAAACACCTTATTACTTAATCGTACTAAGAAGTGATTACGGAAATCACTTACCTTATGCGTCCGTGCTCATATCCGATTCCTCGCCTTTTCTTGACCCGTTATCCTTTCAGGCGTGAGTCCGTCTTGATATGCTTCCTATACTCTCTTTTCATCAAGATCACGCTCCTATTAGCATGTGCATTCGTACATGTTAACAATCATATCAATCGCATATTTCACCCTTAACTTTCATTAGTCATTTCTAGCATACATAACTCATATGATTATATTCATATCTGTTTAACTCTTGTAATTCATCATATAATCACAAATAACGCATATTGACATAACATGTACCATACGACTTCCTATAATCCTGCCTTTACTACAACGTGTCAATTCATGTTTCTTACACTTAGTTGACTTTCGAAAGTCAACTATTAACCATATTTAACTATCGACTTATCAACATATACCCGTAACATCGTAATCGACCATACGGACGACACTATATTCATTTTATCATACACTTGATGTAAGTACTACCTTTTAAGCATAACTTACAACTAATTCAAGCATGAATCTTCTAAACTCATACATAACTCATCAAATCCTTCTACTAATCATCATATATCATTCCAAATGAACATTAAACATAACATCATCATATTCCTATACTTTCATCTAACAATAATTCATCATACCCACATAATACATCAATCATTCAACAAGACTTGAACATAGGAGGTGATTCTAGTCATCATCTTCACCCTAACTAACGGGTGTCACCTCTAATCATCAAATTAACGCAAACCATTCATAACCCATGTTCTACACGAGGATTATAACCCTTGTACATGATCAATTTCATATTAACTCACGGATTAGAACATAACCCGCTTCACCCATGATCACCAATCTTAGATTTAAGACATACCTTATGATCCCCTCGTGTTGGTGATCATTAATCCATGCTCGGTTATGGATTTAAGCTTCATCTTGCCTTCCAATTTGAGCTTGAAGACGATTTAAGGTTTGAGGCTCCATGGGATCACACAAAGCAACATACATACGTACGTTCCTACGTACGTGCATACCTAAATACATCCATTCATACATACATACATACATACATACATACTTACATACCTACATACATACATACATACCTACATACATACATACATACCTACATACTTACATACATACGTACATACTTATTACATACCTTCTCACAACTTACATACGTGCATACCTTCGTACATACTCACTTGACTACATATACATACTATCTTCATACACCCTTACATACATACACTTATACTTATACAACATACATACGTATATACCTACATACATACCTACATTTATATTTTCAATCACCCATTGCAATATACCCGACTCATACTTGCCTACTCATATACGTCTTCATATGTCCTTATGTACTCGCTTACACACTATAATCTTACATAAATTCGCGCATACACGCTTACATACACTTCTACATACGTACATAGAAATATACAACATCCAAACATACCTATCCACACGTACGCTTACCCTAATGGTCACAAAACATGAGTTAAATTAGTCATACGCAACTTAAAACGCGTTTAAACGAGTTCCCAAGCCAAAACTGAGCAAACGAGCAACTTTCGACAACCAGGGGGCTCGCGTGACGCCTAGGGCCTTGGCGTCACGCTAGGCCCCTGGTTTGGCAGAACAGGTGCAGCAACTTGCTGCACATTCCCAGCACGATCCCGTTTCACGGAAACGAGCATAACTCTCTCGTTTTTTATCCGTTTTACCCGATTCTTTTTCCTACGCGTCCGTAATTTAATCCTCCACCTTGTGGAGTTAAAAACCAACATCCAACATAATAAAATTTCAGACTTCTAACTCTTCGGATTATTACCCTTTTTCCAAACTTTGACCCGTTCATGCATTCATCAACATAACTTGGTTATTTTACCATAGCAACTTATAAAACTAACAATATCCGTGACGTCTATCATAACCTACTAAATTCTTGGATGACTTGCATCCTCTTAACACATTATCATTCATATGCTTAATTTGACCCGTTAAGGGTATTCGCGCATTAATTGGTCTATGACTAACCAAACCATCATCCCCACTTCCATACTTGTCCAAAACATTACTCTAATCGAACAACTTGCTTCTAAACTACTTTTAAGATCGTTTACCCCAAAATACCCATCAAGGGCATTTTGGTCAACTTTAATCCCCTTATTTACGACGAAGGGCTTTAACACCTTTTTGACCTCAAACATCATGTATGATTAATTAAAGCACCTTATTACTTAATCGTACTAAGAAGTGATTACGGAAATCACTTACCTTATGCGTCCGTGCTCATATCCGATTCCTCGCCTTTTCTTGACCCGTTATCCTTTCAGGCATGAGTCCGTCTTGATATGCTTCCTATACTCTCTTTTCATCAAGATCACGCTCCTATTAGCATGTGCATTCGTACATGTTAACAATCATATCAATCGCATATTTCACCCTTAACTTTCATTAGTCATTTCTAGCATACATAACTCATATGATTATATTCATATCTGTTTAACTCTTGTAATTCATCATATAATCACAAATAACGCATATTGACATAACATGTACCATACGACTTCCTATAATCCTGCCTTTACTACAACGTGTCAATTCATGTTTCTTACACTTAGTTGACTTTCGAAAGTCAACTATTAACCATATTTAACTATCGACTTATCAACATATACCCGTAACATCGTAATCGACCATACGGACGACACTATATTCATTTTATCATACACTTGATGTAAGTACTACCTTTTAAGCATAACTTACAACTAATTCAAGCATGAATCTTCTAAACTCATACATAACTCATCAAATCCTTCTACTAATCATCATATATCATTCCAAATGAACATTAAACATAACATCATCATATTCCTATACTTTCATCTAACAATAATTCATCATACCCACATAATACATCAATCATTCAACAAGACTTGAACATAGGAGGTGATTCTAGTCATCATCTTCACCCTAACTAACGGGTGTCACCTCTAATCATCAAATTAACGCAAACCATTCATAACCCATGTTCTACACGAGGATTATAACCCTTGTACATGATCAATTTCATATTAACTCACGGATTAGAACATAACCCACTTCACCCATGATCACCAATCTTAGATTTAAGACATACCTTATGATCCCCTCGTGTTGGTGATCATTAATCCATGCTCGGTTATGGATTTAAGCTTCATCTTTCCTTCCAATTTGAGCTTGAAGACGATTTAGGGTTTGAGGCTCCATGGGAGCCTCCTGATCTTTCTCGAACACACACGTATGTGTGTGTTTGTGTGTGTTTAGTTATTTTATAATTTAACTTTCATTTGTTCCACTTTAGCCCCTCGGGTTTACCTTTAAAACATAACTGACACTACCCACATCATTTAATACTTTTGACCATACCTTTAACTAGGTTAAATAGCCTAGTTATTTATTTCATGACGTGTCACATAAGAACTTACGACAAATATTAACATTCAGATTTTGGGGCGTTACAAGTCTACCACCCTTAAACAAGGTTTCGTCCCCGAAACCTTTCTCCCTTTCATCGAACACACATTATCTTTTCTTCCAGTCCATCCATACGACCACTTGCCCATCCTAATGAGAATCTTCTAACTCCAAGAACCCGTTCCGGAGTTCTTATTAGTATCGCTTTCACTAGTAGCGCTAATTTCTAACAACCTTCATAGCTAGTGGTTTATTCCTCGTTCAAATATTCCTTCATCATGTGCAATATATCCTTTTATTTACTTAAGTAATTCCAACATTTCATTATTAACATTATTTCTGTTTATTTGCATATTCATATCGTTTTCGTCGACTAAACGACCTTACTTTGAATTTGAAATCTATACATACTCATATATGCTTAACTTTAACGTTAACCTTATTCTATATTTTCTACAGTTACGTATACCTTGCATACCTTTATATTATCTTTAAATCATTTCGTTCATTTCACATTACTATTGCTTTCACTTCATGCATTACTTAATTCACGTGTATAAATAGTTCATATCTCTTCAATCATGAGTTAAACATTTTACTAACCTCTTTTTCATTTCCCAAACCACGATCCGCAACCCAGATCGATCCTCTTCTCCTCGAGTACTAGCCGTACAGGCTAGATTTCATTCCTTCATGTAATGAGCTTCTGCTCGCGCACGTCCTTTCACCAATACGATTGGTTGCATTACATCAATAGTTCTAACATTATCATCAACAACATCAGCGGTTAGCATATGTCATTCAAACATTCATTACACTAGGTGATTACCCACCTATAACTCTTCTACAATTTCCTACGTGCTTGCTATAACGTACCACACATTCTATTTCTTACATGCAATCCTTTCATTCAATTAATCATTTCGCCAACTGAAGTACACGCTCGTACTTCCATTCATGCTTACTTGCGAAGACCTTACTACATCGTTTCAATATTTCTTACTAAGCTTACCATTTCTGCCCATACTCAAGTTATTTTCCGGGTCACAGCCCGTCATCATTCTGACTTCTAAGAGTCAATTACTAACACATCTAACACGTAACTTATACAAAACTCCGTCTATTATACTATCACTTTTTACTTTATACTTATTTCTATGACCCGTTTGACTCAATCATGGTCAAACTTTCGACATCTTCTTAGGCGGATTAATTTCATCTTTTTATATTTTTGAATCCGTTTCACAGATCCAGACGCATCATTCATGCTTTTTCATTCATTGATCCGCCTTACGGATTCAAACATTACATTCATGCCTTTCATCCTTGAATCCGTCTCACGGATTCAAACATATCATCCATGCCTTTCATCCTTGAATCCGTCTCACGGATTCAAACATATCATTCATGCCTTTCATCATTGAATCCGTCTCACGGATTCAAACATATCATTCATGCCTTTCATCCTTGAATCCGTCTCATGGATTCAAACATATCATTCATGCCTTTCATCCTTGAATCCGTCTCATGGATTCAAACATATCATCCATGCCTTTCATCCTTGAATCCGTCTCACGGATTCAAACATATCATTCATACCTTTCATTCCCTGAATCCGTCTCATGGATTCAGACATATTATTCATATCTCGTTGATCCGCACTTAATCACAGATTCAACATTCTTCATTCTTATCAGGCATGTTTTTCATTCTTACATAGTACTCTCAATTTTCCGAGAGTCTTAATTCCCATTTTACCCACATGCCCGCCTGCTACCCAACTCTACCGGACATACCTGTAACAATTATCATGATCTCACGAACGTCATACGTTTCTCGTGTACTGGCCAGGTACACAATCCACATAGTAGTTTCGTGCCTTCATGTAATTGTCACCTTATGTCCGTAGGCTTAGGTTTCGGCGCGTGTATCACTTTCCAATACTTCATTACTATACAATCATTGTCTTTCATTTTAAAATTCTCCTTCCCTTAATGAATTTTACCATTACTTACACCCACATATTAAATTTACATACCTGGGCTCATTTGCCTACTTGTCTTATTACTTCTTTGCCTGCCTTAGTATTCATCCTAGACTGCATTCACGGATCATCCTCTTCCAACACTTATGCTTACCTTGAACATACAAAACCGTCAGTTTCTTTATACGTATACATAAGTACATACTTACATTAGCCTTTACCTTTGGATCTTGATCGAGTCTTAGATTGTACGGATTTCTTATCTCAAGAGCACACAAGTTTGAGTTCAAGTACTTACCTTCTCGTACTTGATTCCCTCAAACCAGGGCTCTGATACCAACTTGTAAGACCCTAACACGATTAACCTTAAAACGACACAGCGGAATTTCGAGTCTTAAAATTTCTTTCATGACATACATCTTGATATTCTAAAAATTCATTTTATAATATAAGAACATAACTTATCAACACTAAATTACATATTTAAACATTCCCGTACAATCTGTCTTGTGACTCGATCTTCGATCTCTATTCCTTAGTAATCCTCATGGCTTGTACTACCTGCGCTCACCACATAAAATTCATAACGTTAGTACGTATCATAAGCATACAAGATTTGTTAACTTTTACTTTTCATTTCATTAACTCTTTACATCCCGGCTTTCCCTCTGATCATACGATCCGTAGTGAGACTTCCTTGGTATTCCTGAGTTACACTTCATCACCAGGCACACTGTTATTGTCGTTAGTACTCAATTTCATTGAATGCATGAGTACATACTTTCATACAACTTATACATACACTTACGATCACACAAAGCAACATACATACGTACGTTCCTACGTACGTGCATACCTAAATACATCCATTCATACATACATACATACATACATACATACTTACATACCTACATACATACATACATACATACCTACATACATACATACATACCTACATACTTACATACATACGTACATACTTATTACATACCTTCTCACAACTTACATACGTGCATACCTTCGTACATACTCACTTGACTACATATACATACTATCTTCATACACCCTTACATACATACACTTATACTTATACAACATACATACGTATATACCTACATACATACCTACATTTATATTTTCAATCACCCATTGCAATATACCCGACTCATACTTGCCTACTCATATACGTCTTCATATGTCCTTATGTACTCGCTTACACACTATAATCTTACATAAATTCGCGCATACACGCTTACATACACTTCTACATACGTACATAGAAATATACAACATCCAAACATACCTATCCACACGTACGCTTACCCTAATGGTCACAAAACATGAGTTAAATTAGTCATACGCAACTTAAAACGCGTTTAAACGAGTTCCCAAGCCAAAACTGAGCAAACGAGCAACTTTCGACAACCAGGGGGCTCGCGTGACGCCTAGGGCCTTGGCGTCACGCTAGGCCCCTGGTTTGGCAGAACAGGTGCAGCAACTTGCTGCACATTCCCAGCACGATCCCGTTTCACGGAAACGAGCATAACTCTCTCGTTTTTTATCCGTTTTACCCGATTCTTTTTCCTACGCGTCCGTAATTTAATCCTCCACCTTGTGGAGTTAAAAACCAACATCCAACATAATAAAATTTCAGACTTCTAACTCTTCGGATTATTACCCTTTTTCCAAACTTTGACCCGTTCATGCATTCATCAACATAACTTGGTTATTTTACCATAGCAACTTATGAAACTAACAATATCCGTGACGTCTATCATAACCTACTAAATTCTTGGATGACTTGCATCCTCTTAACACATTATCATTCATATGCTTAATTTGACCCGTTAAGGGTATTCGCGCATTAATTGGTCTATGACTAACCAAACCATCATCCCCACTTCCATACTTGTCCAAAACATTACTCTAATCGAACAACTTGCTTCTAAACTACTTTTAAGATTGTTTACCCCAAAATACCCATCAAGGGCATTTTGGTCAACTTTAATCCCCTTATTTACGACGAAGGGCTTTAACACCTTTTTGACCTCAAACATCATGTATGATTAATTAAAGCACCTTATTACTTAATCGTACTAAGAAGTGATTACGGAAATCACTTACCTTATGCGTCCGTGCTCATATCCGATTCCTCGCCTTTTCTTGACCCGTTATCCTTTCAGGCGTGAGTCCATCTTGACATGCTTCCTATACTCTCTTTTCATCAAGATCACGCTCCTATAATCACAAATAACGCATATTGACATAACATGTACCATACGACTTCCTATAATCCTGCCTTTACTACAACGTGTCAATTCATGTTTCTTACACTTAGTTGACTTTCGAAAGTCAACTATTAACCATATTTAACTATCGACTTATCAACATATACCCGTAACATCGTAATCGACCATACGGACGACACTATATTCATTTTATCATACACTTGATGTAAGTACTACCTTTTAAGCATAACTTACAACTAATTCAAGCATGAATCTTCTAAACTCATACATAACTCATCAAATCCTTCTACTAATCATCATATATCATTCCAAATGAACATTAAACATAACATCATCATATTCCTATACTTTCATCTAACAATAATTCATCATACCCACATAATACATCAATCATTCAACAAGACTTGAACATAGGAGGTGATTCTAGTCATCATCTTCACCCTAACTAACGGGTGTCACCTCTAATCATCAAATTAACGCAAACCATTCATAACCCATGTTCTACACGAGGATTATAACCCTTGTACATGATCAATTTCATATTAACTCACGGATTAGAACATAACCCACTTCACCCATGATCACCAATCTTAGATTTAAGACATACCTTATGATCCCCTCGTGTTGGTGATCATTAATCCATGCTCGGTTATGGATTTAAGCTTCATCTTGCCTTCCAATTTGAGCTTGAAGACGATTTAGGGTTTGAGGCTCCATGGGAGCCTCCTGATCTTTCTCGAACACACACGTATGTGTGTGTTTGTGTATGTTTAGTTATTTTATAACTTAACTTTCATTTGTTCCACTTTAGCCCCTCGGGTTTACCTTTAAAACATAACTGACACTACCCACATCATTTAATACTTTTGACCATACCTTTAACTAGGTTAAACAGCCTAGTTATTTATTTCATGACGTGTCACATAAGATCTTACGACAAATATTAACATTCAGATTTTGGGGCGTTACATAACCTGCACAAAAACTCTACCCAAAAATAAATTTCACAATTTTAACAATTCACAAATTTATTCTTTGTTTATCACTTGTAAATACACTTCAAAGAATGATTTTACATTTAAAATTTCTGATGAACCACTTGTAGGAATATCATTTTCATTTCAAAACTTTTCTCATTTGGACACACACTCCCCCTCACTAAATACTCAACTCTCTCCTAAACCAGTTGTCGTCATGTTTAGCTCTCGGAATTTTGAAAATCAGTTCTCCAACACCAGTTGTCGAAAATCTTTTTGATTTTTACAAAATTTATGCTAAAACACACCGAAAATCTTTTTGGATTTTATAATGAAATGAAATGCAGTAAAGAAATATTTACATACAATATTTTTGTGAGTTTGTGTAAGAGGATCATATCAGTTTCTAAGACTAATCACCAACACCGTTAAGCTTTAAACATATTAAGTTCTAAACGGTTCACTTAGATTGTCAGTATACTGGTCCACTTAAATTTTCACACAAAGTTCAACTGTTTCGAGATACGAGATTAATGTTTTAAGATACTTAAACTTAATTGCGTGTCCCACCTCAGAATATACTCCCGTATCCAGATCCCAATATTCAGTCTTACAGGTGAGTATACCACAGATGATATCTATAAATAGGGGTGCAAACGAGCCGAGCTACTCGAGCTCGGCTCGGAAAAAAGCTCGAACGAGCCGAGCTTAAACGAGCTCGAGCCCGAGCCTAAAAACAAGCTCGTTTAGTAAACAAGCCCGAGCCCGAGCTTCGCTTATCGAGCTCGAGCCGGCTCGCGAGCCTAATCGAGCTTTTTGTTTATATATTTTTTATTAATATATTAAACATATATTTATATAATAATAATTACCATTTACATAAATATAAAAAAATAACTAAATTACATGTATAATAATAATTAAAATTAATATAAATTAATTAATAAATACTAAACGAGTCGAGCCCGAGCCGAGCTCGAGCTTGAAAAAGTACCTTCGAGCCGAGCTCGAGCTTTAGAAATAAAGCTTGAATCGAGTCGAGCTCGAGCACGAGCTTTCATATGTTAAACGAGCTCGAGCCTGGTCGAGCTCGGGCTCAGCTCGGCTCGTTTGCACCCCTATCTGTAAAGGGTTAAATTGCGAAGAACCGTGAGAGCTCAGGTCAGAACTTCCGTTCAACAGAGAGATGACGGCTTCGACTTTTGGTGTGTCCCCTTTAGAGGATCTTTTTTACAACAGCATTGATTAGCAATTTTATTGTCTCATCATTTTTGCTGAGGGCGGCGCTATATTTCAAGCAAGCAGAAAGTATTCTCCGGGGACTAGGCCATTGCTTCCGCAAAATCAGAAGTCCTGGGATAATACCCCAGATATCACTGAGTATAAAGACATAGTATCTCAGAAAGAGGGACCTTTCAAACAAGATTTCGGGGGTTACCCATAAATCCGAGAGATGTTTCCCCACGATATAAGCAAGTTTGAAATTTAGGTTTATATCTCATCACAATCTACTAAATGTGCAAAAACCTACTGGCACATCATCAGTGAGACCGTTTATCACTTTTTAACTTTCCATTTCTTTAGCATGCTGTGATAGTCCACTGATGTACTATCATTTCCTCTTCCTTGACACAAAAACTCATTTTTCATTTTATCATGTTTTTGTCTTTTTCAAATTTTCAAATGTTTTTGGATTTTCTAAAATTTCTTACTCCCCCTAAAATGCAAACACATTTTAGGAAATTTGAAAATAAACTATACAATGAAATGACAACCGGTATCGAATCACTTCAATTCGCCATCCACATGGCATAAACAATCAGAACTCCCCCTTACAACAAACGATTTTCCCACTGATTTCAAAACACTTAAGTTTGTTTTAATCTAATGGTTTTTCCGGAAAATAAGTTTTGTTGATTGATTTTACCATTTGTAGGTTAGGGGTTTGGTTCATCACATTGTCCTTCAAATACCACTTGTAAGTATGGTCCAATCAAGTTCAACCTAATGACCTTGATTAACCACTTGTAGGAAAAACAAGTACAACTTAATGTCCTTGATTTACCACTTGTGAGTGAAAACCTTCATCAACCACTGTGGGTTCACTTCACCAACCATAACCACTTGAAAAATATAACAATTTAAAGTATCACCTGTACTTTACCAACTGTACCACTTGTAAAATTACCAACCAAGAAAGATGAATGTCGATTCCTGCTCCACTCTTACCAACCTGGGAGCTCCGGCAAGTCCAGAGACTTACTGTTCGTAATATGTGCCATCCCAGTCATAAACCAGGGATGGTTCAACTTTATCTTTCTTCATCTTCTTCTCGTAAAACTCCTTCACTCCTTTGACCTTCCTGTCAACCATTTTTCCAAAAATGTTATGGACTTTGGAGTTAAAAGCTCTTTCAATATCAAATTCTTTCTTTTCAGAGAAGAATTGATTTGAAATCTCAACTTTCCCAACTTTCTTTTTAAAATTTTCAGCCCGAAGTGGTGGAAAATTCACATCATCCACAGTCGGCACTGATTTTTCACCTTTTACTTCAACCTGTGGCTCCTCTGACTTTGTGGAATCAGATTCATCTCCAGAAGATAACTCCTCTGATTTTGATGAATCAGAGTCATTGCTAGAACTACCATCAGACTTCTTAACAACCCATTTCTGGTTGTCAAGGTTTCCCTTTTTCTTGTAAAACCTGTTTGAACATTCACCAATCTCAAAAGTTGAATTTTTGAAAAGTTTAGTTCTATCAATTGGTGGTTCAAACACAACTTCTTTATCTTTCAGTTTACGAGAAACTCCCTGTTTTGATTTAATTGCCTTTGAACAGTTCTTGGCAATATGACCAACATTGTTGCATTGATAACAGGTTCTCGTTTCTTTCATTTGATCAGCAATCTTCATCTCTTCTTGCTTCTTCGCAAGGAATTCTTTGTTCGATTGTCTCCAGAATTCTTTCTTTTCTTCATCTTCTGCTGATGTTCCTGAAACAAATATCATTTTTGATTTAAAATCTTGAACATATTTTTCATTTTTATAATTTTCTGGTGGAATAAAACCTAAACCTTTCTTTTTGAAATTACCATTATGGTTTGGTTTCTTTCGAAAGCCAGAACCAGAACTGTAACCCTTTTTCTTGTTTTCTCTTTGTTGAACTCTTGAGGTGTACTTTTTAGGTTTATCATTAAGATTTACATCTTTTATTTCAGAAATATTAATTTCTGTTAGTTTGAAAGCCTTTTTGATCATGTCAGGTTTAACACCTCTTATTGGAAATTCCTCATCAGAATATAATTTGTCGGAATCATTCAATATATATGCAACTTTGAATGCTTCGTCATTCAAATTATATTTTGATAGAAGAAATTCTTTATTGTATACTCTTTTGACTGAAGACTTTGGACTGTTGACTGTCGAACTCGAACTTTCAGAACCAGACTTTGACTCTGACTCTGACTTTGACTCTGAGTTTGACTCCTCAGTTTCATCTTTATCCAACACCTGATCGACCACTTTCTTTATTAACGCGGACTCATGATCAGTGTCAGATGATGTAAACGTAACATCAATATTTTCTGGTAGTTTAACTGAAGACTCCGACTCCCACTGTAAATTTGTTGCCTTTTTTACTCTTTCTGAATTTGGATTTCGTGGAGAATATCCATTTTCAATTGGAGGTGGACACTTGCTATAATCAACACTTGGTTTCTTACCGGAATCTTTCACTTCCAAATCTTATTTTGTTTCAAATTTCTTTTCTTCAGAATCTTCTTCTTCAAACGTCTTCATTTCTTCCACGATCGGATAAATCCTGTCAACCACAAATTTAGAACATGAGTAACTTTGTAACAATCTATTTACTCTCTCAGTTTCGATTCTCTGTGTTTCTAATTTCAACTCAAGCTCAGCACATTTTTTAGTGTAAAAGTTGACATCATCAAGCTGTTTCATGTATGCTCTTTTGAGTGTCCTCATGGCTGTAGCTTGTTCACTGCTTGACTCGTTGTATTTATTCATGGCTTTGTTCAGGACATTATACGATTCTCTCAGCCTGTTCATATTGTGAATCAAATCACTGTTTTGTTTCTTCATTGTCTCACAGTTTTCACAATTCTCTGATACTTCTTCTGCAACAGCTTCCTTTTTAACCTCAAATGTTGGAAAAAAAATTTTACTTCTCTTTCTTGGATTTCTTCTTCCATCTTCTTCTTTTTCTCAATTTCAGATTTTCTCTCTTGGGCCTCTTCTTCAGTTCTTTTCTTCTGCTTGGCTAGATATTTCTCCATTTTTTCTGCCCAATATTCATTAAAAAGACCATTATCATCATTATCTTTAACAATTTGAGCAACAAAAGCATTAGTTTTTAAGATCTCTTTGTCTGGACAATAGTCATCCCAGCTAAAATTTTCCCAGCTAAATCCTTCTGGAAGTCTTTCATCATCTTGGATTATCAGACATGCTTTATTATCAGCTGGAATGTATTTATCCCAACTGAAATCTTTTGATGAACTTCCAAAACATGCTTTCTTTGATGATTCATCTTCAATCACCCTCCTACCATGAGCGGTTTGCTGCTGTTGTTGATGATGTGGTTGTTGAGCAACCTGATGATAAATCGCCTTTCTATAATAGTCGTTGTTTCCAAAGGGATTTTGAGCTCCACTTGCTTCACGATTGGTGCACTCTCTCTTGAAATGCCCTTTTCCCTGCAACGGAAACAAGTAACTTTAGATTTATCAAATCCTAAAGTTGAAACATTTGCTTCGCGAAAATCATCTCTGCCTGTAATTTGTTTAAACTTTTCTGCTCGTCTCAACACGCTAGCCATACACCATTTTATATCCATCAATTCCATCTCCTCAGCATCAATTTGATCATAATCCTCTTTTGTAAGCATTGGATTCCCGATCTTTCCTGCAACTAACCCTCCATAGGATTCAAGCACAGTTACCAACAAAGACATGTGACTTTTTGCAACTTCCTCAGTATAATTCTGATCATTTTCAAGGTTTAAAGCAATGTTGCATTGAAGAACTTTTCCACTCTTTGTTGTAGAAAAATGTGGATCAAATGTTGGAAATGAAGTAAATCCAGTTTTGCTGCTTGATCCCTGAGTTGAACTTTCAGAAGAACCTTTCACATTAAAAGCAGTTCCAACCTTTGGAGAAAAATTGGTCTTATCACTAACACCACTTTTGAAATACAATCCGATGTCTTGTTCTCCATCATAATTCTTCATCCTTGCTATCTTTCTTTGTTCCATCTCCTGTGCTTCAAGTTGTTTTATGAAATCACCCAATGTTAGATCATTAAATCCCTGTTTATTTTTCAGCATCATCAGATACGTGCCCCACTCATCATGTGGCAATGCATCAGCAAGCTTTTCAATCAATTCATCTTTGTCCTTTTTTATGTTCAATCTGCTCATATTTTTCACTAAATTGCAATATCTTTCAATGATCTGTTTGGTGTTTTCAGTTTTTAACCCGCGAAATAGATCAAATTCCTTTTTTAACAGCGACTTTTTGTTTTTGAGCATTTCATCACTTCCATTAAACTTTTGTTCTAATTCTTCCCATATTGAATATGCACTCCCATTGTGTTGAAGTAGAATCAAGATGTCTTCTTTAATAGATTGATGCAGCAGACTAATCATCAATTTTTCATTTTTGTAATCTTTTTTCTCATCATCTTCAAAATCTCTAATAGGAACCTTCATACCATTCTTAACTGGTCTAACATATTGAATTTCAGTATGTTCCCAAGCATCCAAATGATACGCTTGCACCCAATTTTCAAATCGTTCGGACCATCCACTGAAATCCTCAATATTCATGAGCTTAGGTGGTTTTTGCGTTGTCCCCATCTCATTTTCAAGCATCGTATTCTGAGCTACAGTCATCGGACTAGCAAAAGCGTTATAAAACTCGTTCTCCATGTTTCGTTTTTCAAAAGTTCACAAACAGGCAGCTTCAAATGGAATACCAAAGTCAAACTAGATCCCTTTTCAAACAAACTGGTTCACCTCGTGAAACACCCGGAGATACAAAAACAAATGATCAGTTTAAACGAATTGGATATGCCAACGTGTGTGACGGTTGAATCGATCTAGGACTCGTGTCGAAGATTCGCGGACTGACTAAACTCCAAACTGTGCAAACTGAGTGAATGGGCCGAAAAAAATTGATTCAATTGGGCCGAACTCAACTTTGTGTATCTGACACTAATCCAAGTCACATGGGCCGGTGAAATGGACCTGACAACTGAAACTCTCGTGAACTTTTGTATAAAGTGCTTTTTATGTTTTGAAAACTAATATCTCCAAATAAAACCTTCACAATGCCGACAATCCAATTAAAAGGCTATTTATCATTGGCTGAAACTATAGTGGATCTGACAATTCACTTGGATCTCGACAATTCCAATGGGTAATAAAGATTCATTGGGTTTACAAACACATGCAGTTGACAACTCAAACGACCAACAAATTTAATTCACAACTCAATCTGATTGGACCTCCCTTATCACATGCAACCTTAACCTTCACAACTCAAACGAACTGAAGTTTAGACGGACTGAAGTTCATACGAACTGTGATTCAAACGAACTAAGATCTTCACACCAATTAGTTCAGACAAACTGGACTTTAATGCGAACTAGAGGGTTCAAACGACCTACGAATCTCAAGCGAACTGGTGTTGAAATGAACTGGATTTCACGCGAACCTGAAGTTCAAACGAGTTACTGGTCACTTCGTATGACCCTTCAGACGGACTGGTTCTCTTAAACGACCTGAACTGAACTGAGATCGTATGAACTGCTCAAACGAACTGTCCTTTTCAAATGGACTAAATCTCAAACGACCAGAAAACTGTTTCAGACGACCTGACAGACGAATAAACGAACTGAATCTCTTAAACAAACTGAAGGTTACTTCGTATGACCTTTTTAAACGAACTGGATTATACACTTTATACGAACGGGATATCTTTTAACAAATTGATCAAGTTTTCGGTTGAATTAGAATCTGATATATTCAAGGATTGTTCTACTATGAATTCCGAACACAATGATGTATAATTTGTTCAATATCGTCCACTGAATCATCGTAAATCCGAGTTTGAAGTTTCGTTCGTGTGAATTGGATAACTCTCAAACGAACTGGTCGGTTTTTATGCAAATTGATTGAGTTTTACTTTGTTTTATGGTCTGATTCTTTCACAGATTATCTAAATCATAATTTCGCGCAAAATATTTCAAAATCAAACCATTTTATCTATAAAAATCAGTTTTAAATCTGAAAATATGTGACAGAAAGGTGTAAAAGCAGAATTTATCGGTGAATATCGGCTGAAATATCAAGAACTCTTCCTCCTAAGCTCTGATACCACTTGTAGGATCGTTTGCACGACCAAACGAGTCATTCAGAAGAGATCTCGTCCAATACGAGAGGCGGAATCAAACGTATTGGTGTTATTTCAGCTGTATACACACTAGAAACACTTAATCTATCTCTTGTATTGATTTGATGATGATTACAGACCTGGAGATACTTCGGCATAGCTTCGCTACCGGAATGACAAAGTTACAAATGAAATCAACAAGTCCACTATTTATACTAAGTCCAGTTCGTTTGAACAAGCACCTCCAGTTCATACGAACTGGTCCAGTTCGTTTGAACTGGCCACTTCGTTTGAACGTCCAGTTCGTTTGAACTGGCCACTTCATTTGAACTGGCTTGTTCACCTCTGTATCCTGTTTATCTCGAACTGTGTGCCTTGTTTTATCTATTATATTCCACAACTCGATACAAGACGAAGTCGAGAGACGCATGCACCAACAGTCCTTGCCCACGTTAACCGCACCGATCAGCGGGGAAACGGTCATTGTATATCTCTCCGCTTCTCATTTTGCCATCAGCGCAATACTCGTGGTGCACCGAAACCAAGCACAAATACCGGTTTACTATGTGAGCCGCATCTTAAAGGATTGTGAAACCCGGTACCCGATGATAGAAAAATTGGCACTCGCCTTGGTACATGCATCCAGACGACTCCGAAGGTACTTTCAGGCCTTCAACATAGAGGTACAAACTAATCTCCAAATCTAGCAAATCCTAAGAAAACCGGAGGTCAGCGGACGCTCAGAGTGCTGTTAGTGAGTTGCAAGCATGTGAAGATTGTCAGCGGCACGCCCCCATCAGCCATCGAGCTAAAAACGACCTCGTCCCTGTAACTTCGGCCTGGCCGTTTCAGAAGTGGGGAATCGACATCGTTGGTCCTTTCCCCGTCTCCACGGGAGGAGTAAGGTTCTTGCTGGTAGCGATTGACTACTTTACAAAATGGATTGAAGCCAAACCTCTCCGAACCATCACCGGAGATCAGATACTGAGGTTCGTCTGGGAAAACATAGTATGCAGATACGAAATGCCACTATGCATCGTGAGTGACAATGGGAAGCAGTTCGCTGAAAATCCATTCAAAACATGGTGCGAAAGGATGCACATTGAACAGAACTTCACTTCAGTCGCCCATCCCCAGGCTAACGGACAGGTGGAAAGAGCTAACCGCAGCATTGTGGAAGGCGTCAAAAAGCGACTAGGGAAAGAAGGAGTCTCCTGGGCAGACGAACTTTCGCATGTCCTGTGGGCACACAGGACGATGCCAAAAACAAGCACAAGAGAAACTCCCTTCAGTTTGACATACGGCTCGGAGGCAGTCATTCCCGCCGAAGTTGGCATCCCTACCCCTCGCATGCGCCAAAGTCAAGAAGAGAATGAACAACAACTTCGTTTGAACCTAGACCTAGCCGAAGAACGAAGAGAGCTCGCGGCCATCCGAGAAGCAAAATATAAAAAAGAGTTGGAAAAACACTACAACTCAAAGGTCAAAGAGGTCCGGTTCAAAGAAGGAGACTATGTCATGCGGAGAAACGACGCCAACCTAGTCGAAGGTACAGGGAAGATGGCCCCGAAGTGGGAAGGACCTTACATAGTAAAAACCTCTGGAAAAAATGGTGCTTACACACTTGCTAAGATGGATGGAACTCCCGTTCCTCGGACATGGAACAGGATGCACCTCAAAAGATGCTTCCTTTAAGGAAAAAACTTGAAAGTTCTTTTTAATAAGCTTTTGTACTGCGGAGGGTTCTACCCGCACCTTTTTTCTCTTTCATGTATTGCGGAGGGTATTGCCCGCACTTATTAAACATTCTTACCCGTTTGTATGATCCAGAGAATATACTCCGGAGTATTTTAAATAGAATAAATTCTCTATCACTTGAGAGTTGCAACGTAAAGATACCATCGGCCGAACTAGGGATTCTAACCCTAAAAAGAAGGAATGGACTGGCATACGTCCAAATTTCTACTTTCACTAAAAATTATCCTAAGTATGCAAGTAAGACGGGTCCGCACATCGATAAGAACGTTCTAAAAGGAAAGAAAAAATGTAATCATAAAGACATGGACGCATGTAAGATAAAATGATCACATCAAAATACCGGATTAATACATCCGGAATTCATTTCACCCATTTACAAAATTAAGGATAATTGTCAAGATATACAAACGGAAAGAAACGATAATCATTACAGAATAACGGACCAAACAAGGTGCATATCCCAAATGACCGGATATGTCCACCTAAAAGTTTAACCAACTAAAATTTATACAGGTGCATGCCCCAAGGAACCAGGCATGTCCACCTCATTCTTTCTAAGACTCCCCTCCGGCGAAGAAAAGATCGTCTTTGATTTTCGAAAGGGGTTCATTAACAAGCTTCGAAAGATCCTCTATCACCGGAAAAGTGAGGGAGTCAAAACAAGCAACAGCTGTGTTCAGTTCAGCTTCGGCGTTCCGGTTCAACAGCGGGACTTCAGCGTATGGAGTCTTCTTCTTGAGAGCATGAACATACCCATTTTGAAGCCCGGAGTTAACACCCATGGCGCTCATTGCATTATTCACAGCGGCAACGGCCGCGGTCATCTCCGGACCCCTGTGGACATTCCTAGCAAGCAATTGTGCTCCCTCCAAAAGAAGCCATGTTTTTGTCGCTTGCAGATCCTCTACCTTCGCCTCCAAATCAGCACTTTCCAGCTTAAGTTCTTCAATCTCGGCTTTGTGATGTCCCTCCATCTCCTCAATCCGGGCCTTTAGATCGGCTTCTCCTGCTTTAAGGGCATCATGTTCTGATAAAAGTGTTAGCAAATTAAATAAAAAGGTATAGGAAATAAAAAAGCAAGGAACGAACTTGCGAGCATTTTCTCATATGCCGCACGAGCATTGGCAACAACTTCCTCCATCTTGGCCAATACCTCCTTATGCTCTTTGTCCTTCTTCTTTGAAGACTCCACAAAACTCTTTAAATCCGCAGCAATTTTGTCTAGTTCCTCGGAAGCGGATGCAGCCGCAGCTTGGGAAGATTGAGTTTGGGTAGTCAAGGACTTTTTTTTTCTATACTTGAAGGTCTTGGGAAAGTTGGGCGAGCCTTTTCTCGACGTCCGGAGTCCTTTGCATCTTGCGTTTCAAAGAAAGAGCTTCCTTTTCTAAGCCCTCCTTCACCGACTCCGCCTCGATCAACCAGCGATATAGCTCCGTAACAAAAACGTTTGACTGAGCTTGATTTACTAACACCGCCGCTCCCAAGTCTTGGTTTTTCATTTTTCTGCTCCGAACATAGTCTAAAGGAGTGTTGATGTTAAATAAAAACATCCTGGCGGTAAGATCATTCATCATCGAATCTTTATTACGAATATCCCATTCCGGTATGAATTTGTCGTCAGCGGTATTTGGATCCACCTCCATATCCTTCGAAAATATATCTGCATATCGAAAAAAGGACATCAACTTGGGTCCGAACCAAGACGGAGGAAGAGAAGACACTTGATCTTCCTCATCGTCAATAAAGCAATCCGGACCCAGAGAAGAGTCCAAAATCGTACCTGAAAATGTTACCACCTTCGCTCCACCCTAAGTATCTCCATCCCCTTTACCCGAGCTAATAGGGTTTTCGACCTCCATATTTTCAGTCTCATTAACAGGAAGAAAGCCACCCGAAAAAGCCGGGGTCGGAGCTGAGCGAGCCAAAGCGGCCTCCTCTCGAGATGATTTCCCACCAGAGAGATGCTCATCCAGTTCGGTCATGATGTTATCACTTGAGTGAGAACGGGAAGAACCTTTAACTCTTTTTACCAACTTCGGCATGGGCAGAGAAGGGGAAGAACGAATCTGAACACTCTCCGCTTTCCTCTTCCGGTGAACCAGCCCCTTTGGCTCGGTTTCCAAAAGAACGCCTTTGCTTTTCAAAGAAACATCATAAGTTTTATACGTGAAGCTATCAAAGAAACATCGTAAGTTTTATACGCCAAAGCTTCGTCCAGACTTCGAACTTCCGGATCACTATCCACGTCATCTAGAATTGACACCTTCTTCATTTGAGACCTAGATGACCCAGCAACTTCCCTTACAGGTTAATCCGCGATAGACGCTGCGTCAGCAGTAGGTAGCTCCGAAGCACTTTGATCGCTTAAAGGGTGGATCTCATGAGCAGATCCTGACACTTGCTTCATAAAAGGAACCTCGCCCTCGAGTTGTTCGTCAAAGTTGAAGTCCAGAACCTTGAAGTTCGGAACCTTTAGTGCATCCCTAAGAGACATCTCCGTTCCTGTATTTCAAAGAAGAAAAAGTAAGACAAGAAACAAAAGTAAAAAACACCGAAGGGAAGGAAAAAGGTCGGAGACTTACTCTCGCGTTTCGTGCGTATGGCCGGCCAATCCCTGTCCCCTCGGCCCCAGGAAAAGCATACCCGTCCCAATAAAAGAAAATGCTCGGGGAGGGGGCGGATAGGGGATTTATTATCTACTAAGGCCCGGGCTAACTCTTTGTTAAAAACAAACTCATCGCCAAGATCGAAAGACATGGTTTGGTCTTTAAACCTCCACACCATGTCCGCCGGAAGGCAACGATCATCTAACCAGAAGAAATTGTCGTTCCAGTTCTTCAGACTGGACCTTTCATCCCCGGAAGGACTGGGGACTCCTTTCCAATGGGCGAAAGTGTACCAGTCACCGGTCGTTATGAATTCATAGAAGTATCTAAAAACATCAAGATCCGGCTTCTGATCCAAAGCCCTACAGGAGGTCTCGAAATGATTGATACAGCTTAATCCAAAAGGGTTCACCTGGCAGAGGTGAACCCAGAAATACCGGAGAACCCTAATTAGGAATCTCGAGAAAGGAACTCTATAGTTCGCAAAATTACACACACGGGTGTAAAAAGGGAACTTCCCCTGACGAAATGGGTATATAATTTCATTTTTCAAGGGAAGGACCGGATTAAGATCCAGGGGATCCTATACTCCTGAATGAACTTATCCAACTAAAATTGGGTAAGAACACTAACACTCTCGGCAAGATTATCTTTACCGGGAGCCATAATAAGTGGTCTATAAAAGGGACGCACCTTTGAAGAAGAAGAAGAAGTTGAGTAGAAGAGGATAACAGGCAAGAGAAGAGGAGAAGAGTAAAAAGGTAAAAGTGAAATGGAAAAGGGAGTTTTTATAAAGAAAAGTAAGTCGGTTGGGGGTTGTCAAGTCAAAAACCATCCCATCAAAAGACGATTGCGATTCCCAAAGTAGGGTTTCGTAACCGTCACCCACCGGTGACTGACGATCCTAACACTTACATCACCCATGCCACGTCAGAACCACTCATACGACGCCACGTCATTCGGTCAGAAAAACTTATGCAACATTTTATTAAGTCCTTATGACAACTGTACTTTATAACCGATGAACGATGTAAAACAATGTTAATACTTAATAAAACAATGTTCTTTGATGTAATTATATGTGTTCTTATGTTGATTGTGTGTGCAATTATGTTTGATGATTTTACAATTCGATTCGATTCCGATTTCAAGCTTTAAATCGCTTTCTGGAAGGTTATACGTGCACAGATGCGTAAATATAACCAGTTTAATGCAACAAACACTCCAGAATAGTGACATAGGCTTAACATACCTTAAATAACCTTTACATAACTTAGGAATAAGTTTTGAAGGCTTTGGTATGGCATAAACAAGTTAATTCGCTTACAGGAACTAAACTTGACAAACTGCGAAAGTATGCCAATTTGAACTGTAACAGACATTCTGGAACATGACCATAAGTTAAAAATACCATAAATACCCTCTACATAGCTTAGAAATAGGCTTTGAGGTGTTCAGTGTGCTAAAATATACTTTTGGGTCATTCAGGAACTAAAAGCGTCAAAAAGTGCACAAGTTTGCACTTTCGCGCATAACTCACGTTCTGAATACATCCGGACATCCAAAAATTTATGTAAGAACTAAAATATGTTATTTTAGTGTTTGGCATAAGAAAAATCCATTCATCACGCAATTTAGATCATTTCTCGCGCTTATGCGCATACCGTCGTAATTAAGCGAACATCGCGTTCGTACGACCAAACGAGCCAACACCCGGCATATTTTTGAGCATGTTTCATGCCCACAATGTTTAGGAATCCTTGTGGAGCCTTGAAAATGATTTAACGAGCCTCAAACATGTTGGAAATGGCCTTAATAAGCAACGGGGACAGAAAGGTGAACATTTGAAAGTGTTTGCTGATCAGGGGACCCCTAGCGTGACACCTAGCCCCCCTAGCGTCACGCTAGGCCCCTTCTGATCAGCAAAAGCCATTTTAAACATAAGTTAAGCAGCCCCTAAGCCCTCCAAAGGTCAAGTGCCACATGTTAAACTCTTATGGTGGCCAAATTCAGTAACCACAACCTTCCAACAAGTGTAGGGATGTGATCATGCCCTCTTCTCCAAGAAATGATCCTAACGGTTAACCGAAATCTATAAATACCCAACACCCACTTCACTCATTCCTCACAAATCTGATCTTATGTGCTCTAAGTTGAAACCTTTGTTTCATACCTGAGCTATTTTGATCTAGATTAGCTTTCGGGGACCCTTTGTAAGTGTTCCTTCGTTCTTTTATTGCTTTTCGAGTCCGAAAGTCAAACTTTTTTGACTTTCTGCATTGACCATAAAGACTTTCTGCATTGACCAGTTTATGGTCAATGCGAAGTTCATTTGAACTTCGCAACGTGAGCGTAATCACGATGGTGATAGTCCCTTGTGACTATGCCTACTGATTACCACGTTGTCTAGGGTCGTAAGGGTAGGCGATCTAATCAATCGCTTATACCTTCGAACCCGACCCGTTTGGTCGATCATTAGGATCCGACCAAGCACATTAGGTGACCATATCATATAGGGAATAACCTTCCGAGGTTATACCTTATGGTCACGACGTTTAGTTAGTTGCATGATAGGTAGCTTGTATGCCTTAGGTAAATTACCAAAATGCCCTTTTTACGCCAAAATTCATTTTAAGCCTATGTAACGTAACTTTTGGTATCTAAACTGATTTGGTAACAATATTAGACATGTTAAGGCATATTTTACTTATCATAGGACTAGTTAGGCGCTCCGAACGCGCTTTGCGCGCACGACGCGTTAAAGTGGCGTAAGTTACCTTAATGGGTCACGATGGGTCGAAAGCACTTAGGTTAAGTTCCGATTTAGGATGTAGGCTGTGTTAAACCATATCACTTGAGTTCCAACACTCATTTGGTTTACAAGACCTCATTCTGTCCGATCTTCCGATTTAGGTAATCTGTTGTTTGACTAGCGGTTCGATTACTAGGTGTTGTTTGATTTCACTGGTTTGCTCGAGTTTGTTGAAGTTCTATTGATTGACGATACCTTACACTACTGTGAGTACATAGTTCCCCTATTTTACTGTTTTCAATTGTTTTGGGGTGATTCATATGTGCTAAATGCTTTCAAGGTTATAACGATGGTTTCACAAACGATTTTCAATGGTTTATGCAAAACTAATAACGATTTCAATAATGTGAACGAACTTTTTGGTTGGGTTACATAACAAATGACATTCATTAGCAATGATCAAGCCGACCAGTATTAGGTTATGGTACCATAGCATCTGACAAATCCCGTTATTTTACAACACCCGTGGTTATGTGTGGGGGTTGTGGGTAACGACTGAATCTGATAATTGTTAACTTACCCTTTGGTGGTTTGTTAATGCGAGAGCGAGTGGAACGATGAACGAGTCATGAAGGTTTGAATGTTATTAGCGAGACGACCATATATGAGTTCTCACAATTAAAACAAGGACGATTTAAACAAGTAAACGAATTGGGACGATTTAAACAAGTAAACGAATTGGGATGATTTGAACAAGTAAACGATTTATAAACGATTTGTAAACGATGTTAAACGATTTGGGTAAACGATTGGTCTTTGGTTAAGTGTTTAGATAACGGGACGGGTGTGATATGGTGAAAGCATGGTAGATACGCCGCTGGTACTTCTTATATATAAATGTTTTCAACATATTACATACCGTGGCGTTATTTAGTACACCTGGGTAAACGATAGCAAAACGATGTCACACAACGATGTTTTCGAAGTAACAAACGAGTTTTATTAACAAGCTTTACGAGATGTTTTACAATGTGCTTTACTAAGACAAATACTTTTGGGTCAAGAATCATGGCTATGGGGTTTATAAACTATCACCCGCTTGGTTTGAGTTGGTTAATTAAGTTGCAATATTATACTCTTTTCAAAACAAGGTTTTTTTAATAAAGTATTGCAACATCTAAACGAGCCATGATTTCGAGACTCCTATAAAACCTATGTACTCGCCAGCATTTCTTTGCTGACTTTGTTTTCACATATGTTTCAGGAATTGATGCTTGATGATGATTTCTAGGATGCATGAGTCACGTAGGATCTGGACGAAGCCTTAGTGACATAAAACTATGATAGTCTATATAAAACTTGGTTGTTATGTGTTAAGACAATGTAATGTTTAATATTATCAATAAAACGAAACACTTTTGTATCCATGGTTATGAAACGATAATTCTGTTGCAACACGCCCCGATGTTTCCGCCGCGCTTTGTTGTTTTACGCGGTCGGGGTGTGACAGAAGAGTTGGTATCAGAGCCAATGGTTATAGGGAATTAGGTTATTAGTAATTCTTTGACCTAGACTATAACTTCTAGGACCCAACACAAGTTATCTTGCGTTTAGATTTTAAAACAAAACTATCACCTACCCTTAGGTGATGACCACAACGAGAACTCAATTTTGAATCTGCTTCAAAAATTAATCATCCCTTCTAGGATGATTGATTATAAGGTTTTGAACCCTCTTTTATAAGGTTTTGAACCCTCTAAGTTTTCAAAATCTCGTCAAAGTTTTGGGTTCTAAATAGTGTGAACACGTGCAAACTGGAAGAGTGAATGCCTGTATTCTGGGTTTTCTGTCTAGGCAAGCACTTCGTATATATCTCATCAGACGCGAGACCAGTTGTGCTTACCTGGGAATTCTTGGGATGAGTGTTCACTTATAGGCGAGCATGTCTTCGCGATACATTATTTTTAATCCAATTACTTTGATTAGTCATTGCGTGTCGTTTGTTTGTTCGAGGTAACAAACAAATGATCGCCTTCCTTGTGTTTTGTCGATACCTCTTTTGTTCTTCCTAAATCTCAACCTCACTCGATTCTCTTGTTTCCTTGTTAGACAATGCCTCCTCGACGTGATCCTCGAACTTTTACTATTGAAGAAATTGCAGCCCTGGTTTCTCAGCAAGTGGCTGCTGTGCTTCCCGGTGTTGTAACCCAAGTCCACGAGATATTCAACAATATTAACAACAACAATAACAACAACAATAATGCACCGTGTAAATTCAAGGATTTCAATGCCGCGAAGCCGCCTAAGTTTTCGGGATCGCAAGGAGCAACTGCGCTCCTACAATGGTTTGAGAGTATCGAGAGCACATTCATACATGTGCAGTGTCAGAATGCGCGTAAAGTTGAATTTGCTTCGAGTGTGTTTGAGAAGCGAGCGCTTACCTGGTGGAATGGTATTAAGCGCGACAGGGGTGCCGAAGTGGCAATGGCACAAACATGGGAAGAGCTTCGGGCTCTCATGATGAAGGAGTTTTGCCCCAGTCACGAGATTCGAGTTTTGGAACGAGAGTTTGACAACTTAAAGCAAGATGGGGCTGAACACCATGCTTACACGGATCGTTTTGAAGAACTCAGTCTATTGTGTCCCACCATGGTTACCCCTCCGGATAAAGCAATCGAGAGATATATCGATGGGCTACCCGATTCTATTCTGGAGATTGTGACCGGTGTTAATCCTCCTACCCTTCGCCAAGCAATAGAGTTGTCTGCTACCCTGACTGAGACTCAAGTCAGGAGGGGTAAACTCACCCGCAAGGGTGATAAAAAGAAGGCGACTGATTCAGGAAAGGACAAGAAAAAGGATAAGGGTAAGGGTAAGGAAGGTGAGACGTCGAAGAAATCGAGGAAGCAAAAGGGTACTCAAAATTTTGCTGTTACAGCACAGGCTGCTCAGAACCCGCAGAACCAACCAGCTCAGCCACCTGCAAAGAAAGCGTATGCTGGTACCGCACCTCATTGTGCACGTTGCAATGGTCATCACGCTGCACAACAAGCTTGCAGACAATGTGCGACGTGTGGTAAACTTGGGCATTTGGCAAACGTTTGTCGTTTTGGACAGAATCAGGTTGCCCAGGTTCCAGCTCTGGGTCAGGGAAATGCTGTGAGATTCCCACCGGGATCATGTTTTAATTGCGGAGAGTATGGTCACTTCCGCAACAACTGTCCGAGACTGATGAATGCAAACGAAAATGCTAACGCGAACCCGAATGCAAACGTCAACGTCAATGTGAATCCCCCTCGTGGACGAGCATACAACTTGAATGCAAACGAAGCGAGGGCCGACAACGAGGTTGTCAATGGTACGTTTCTTGTTAACAATCGACCTGCATCTATTCTTTTTTATTCTGGTGCCGATAGAAGTTTTGTTTCATTATCATTCGAGCCTTTGCTTGCGATACCTAGAACTAAACTGAGGAAACCCTTATCTGTTGAGATTGCCACTGGTAAACCTGTTGTTCTCGATTCTGTTCTTCATGGTTGCCAGTTGAACCTTGATAACCATATTTTTCCTATTAACCTCATACCGATGCAACTTGGGAGTTTCGATATTATCATTGGAATGGATTGGTTAACCAAACACCATGCTGAGGTGGTTTGTTTCGACAAGATTGTTCGTATTCCTTTGTCTTCTAGCGATGTTCTGGAGATTCGTGGCGAGAAACCAGCTGGTGGTTTGAAGCTGATGTCGTGTACGAAAGCCCAAAAGTTTTTAAAGAAGGGATATGTTGCTTTTCTGGCACATGTCACCTAGGAGAAAGACAAGAGCAAGAGTATTCAGGATATTCTGATTGTTCGGGATTATCCAGAGGTGTTTCCTGATGAACTGCCCGGTTTGCCTCCAGTTCGTCAAGTCGAGTTTCATATTGACCTTGTACCCAACGCCAACCCGATTGCAAAAGCGCCTTATCGACTTGCACCATCTGAGATGCAAGAATTATCGAAGCAGCTTCAAGAGTTATCTGATAAAGGATTCATTCGACCAAGCTTTTCACCTTGGGAAGCTCCTGTCCTCTTCGTGAAAAAGAAAGATGGATCTTTTCGAATGTGTATCGATTATCGTGAGCTTAATAAGCTCACTATCAAGAATCGATATCCCCTACCTCGAATTGATGACCTCTTCGATTAGCTGCAGGGTGCTTCATGCTTTTCCAAGATCGATCTGCGTTCTGGGTATCATCAACTTCGTGTTCTCGAAGAAGATATTCCCAAAACTGCTTTTCGCACAAGATATGGGCATTACGAGTTCACTGTCATGCCTTTCGGTTTGACAAATGCTCCTGCTGTTTTCATGGACTTAATGAATAGGGTCTGTAAGCCTTATTTGGATCAGTTCGTCATTGTTTTTATTGATGACATCTTGATCTATTCAAAGTCTCGAGCCGAGCACGAGCAACACCTTCGTTTGACATTGGAACTCCTGAAGAAGGAACAACTTTTTGCTAAATTCTCCAAGTGTGAATTATGGCTTAAAGAAGTTCAGTTCTTGGGTCATATTGTCAACGAGCAGGGTATTCATGTAGATCCGTCCAAGATTGTTGCAATTAAGGACTGGAATACACCGTCGACGCCTACAGAGATTCGATCTTTCCTTGGTCTTGCTGGTTACTATCGGCGATTCATTTCAAATTTCTAGAAGATTGCGGTTCCACTCACTGCTTTGACTCAGAAGAAAAAGCCTTTTGAGTGGGGACCCAAGCAAGAAGTAGCGTTTCAAACGCTGAAGAAAAAGTTATGTAATGCTCCTGTTCTATCTCTGCCCAAGGGAAGCGATGATTTCGTTGTCTTCTGCGATGCATCCAACTTAGGCCTAGGTTGCGTCCTCATGCAATGAGGTAAAGTTATTGCATATGCATCTAGACAGCTGAAAATTCACGAGAAGAACTACACGACTCATGATCTTGAGTTAGGAGCTGTGGTTTTTGCGCTTAAAATCTGGAGACACTACCTCTATGGAACGAAGTGTGTGGTTTTCACAGACCACAAAAGTCTCCAGCATATTCTTAATCAGAAAGAGCTGAATATGAGGCAACGACGTTGGGTTGAACTCTTGAGCGATTACGATTGCGAGATTCGCTACCATCCTGGTAAGGCGAATGTCGTAGCCGATGCGCTTAGTCGAAAAGAACGAGTCAAGCTTCATTCTGTTCAAACGCTATCTGATCTTCAAACTCGTGTTCTTCAAGCTCAACAATTTTGTGTTTCACAAAATTTGATAGGTAATGAATTACCACATCAACTTGAGCTTAAACTCAAAGAGAAAGACGATGGATTGCTCTATTTCATGGATCGTTTGTGGATTCCTAATCAGGATGATCTTCGCACCTTGGTAATGGACGAATCTCATAAGTCTCGATATTCCATCCATCCTGGTGCCGATAAAATGTACAAGGATCTTCGTACTAAGTTTTGGTGGCCTGGTATGAAGAAGGATGTTGCCTTGTATGTATCGAAATGCCTAACTTGTCTCAAAGTCAAGGCCGAACATCAACGACCTTCTGGTTTGCTTGTACAGCCAGAAATACCGGTTTGGAAGTGGGAGAACATTACGATGGATCTCATCACTAAATTACCGCATACTTCTAAAGGTCACGATGCAATTTGGGTTGTTTTCAATCGACTAACGAAGTCAGCTCATTTTATTGCGATTCGCGAAGATCTATCTGCTGATAAACTTGCAAAGATTTATGTTGATGAGATTGTGTCACGACATGGTGTTCCTTTGGATATTATTTCTGATCGTGATGCTCGATTTTCATCTCATTTCTGGAAGGCCATGCAATCTGCTTTGGGAACCCAACTAAATCTGAGCACTGCTTATCATCCCCAAACAGATGGTCAATCCGAGAGAACGATTCAAACTTTGGAGGATATGCTTAGAGCTTGCGTGATAGACTTTGGTGGTAATTGGGATTCTAATCTTCCATTGATCGAGTTTTCTTACAACAATAGCTATCATACTAGTATTAAAATGGCACCATTCGAAGCTCTCTACGGTCGAAAATGTCGTTCACCTGTTTGTTGGAACGAGACCGGTGAAGCTCAGCTTACTGGACCTGAACTCGTTCTGGAAACAACAGACAAGATCAAGAAAATCCGCAATAATCTTGTGACGGCTAGATTACGTCAAAAGAGATATGCGAATTTGCGACGCAAGCCCTTAGAATTTCAAGTCGGAGATCGTGTCCTACTCAAGGTTTCACCTTGGAAGGGAGTCGTAAGATTTGGAAGGAAAGGAAAACTTGCACCTCGATATGTTGGACCATTTAGGATTGTGGAAAGAATTGGAAAGGTTGCCTATCGACTAGAGCTACCTCCAGAGCTTGGAAATGTTCACCCGACTTTTCACGTGTCCAATCTGCGAAAGTGTTTAGCCGACGCTGATCTTCACATTCCTCTCGATGAGATCCAAATCGATGAAACGATGCACTTTATCGAGAAACCTGTGGAGATAGTGGAACGTACATATAAACAGTTGAAGAATAAACGGATTCACTTGGTCAAGGTTCGCTGGGAATCCAAACATGGTCCTGAGTTTACTTGGGAACGTGAGGACCAGATGAAGACGAAGTATCCGCATTTGTTTTCACAAGCTTCTTCTAGTTAAAATTTCGGGACGAAATTTCCTGAAGTAGGGGAGACTGTGACAACTGTACTTTATAACCGATGAACGATGTAAAACAATGTTAATACTTAATAAAACAATGTTCTTTGATGTAATTATATGTGTTTTTATGTTGATTGTGTGTGCAATTATGTTTGGTGATTTTACAATTCGATTCGATTCCGATTTCAAGCTTTAAATCGCTTTCTGGAAGGTTATACGCGCACAGATGCGTAAATATAACCAGTTTAATGCAACAAACACTCCATAATAGTGACATAGGCTTAACATACCTTAAATAACCTTTACATAACTTAGGGATAAGTTTTGAAGGCTTTGGTATGGCATAAACAAGTTAATTCGCTTACAGGGACTAAACTTGACAAACTGCGAAAGTATGCCAATTTGAACTGTAACAGACATTCCGGAACATGACCATAATTTAAACATACCATAAATACCCTCTACATAGCTTAGAAATAGGCTTTGAGGTGTTCGGTGTGCTAAAATATACTTTTGGGTCATTCAGGGACTAAAAGCGTCAAAAAGTGCACAAGTTTGCACTTTCGCGCATAACTCACGTTCTGAATACATCCGGACATCCAAAAATTTATGTAAGCCCTAAAATATGTTATTTTAGTGTTTGGCATAAGAAAAATCCATTCGTCACGCAATTTAGATCATTTCTCGCGCTTATGCGCATACCGTCGTAATTAAGCGAACATCGCGTTCGTACGACCAAACGAGCCAACACCCGGCATATTTTTGAGCATGTTTCATGCCCACAATGTTTAGGCATCCTTGTGGAGCCTTGAAAATGATTTAACGAGCCTCAAACATGTCGAAAATGGCCTTAATACGCAACGGGGACTGAAAGGTGAACATTTGAAAGTGTTTGCTGATCAGGGGACCCCTAGCGTGACACCTAGCCCCCCTAGCGTCACGCTAGGCCCCTTCTGATCAGCAAAATCCATTTTAAACATAAGTTAAGCAGCCCCTAAGCCCTCCAAAGGTCAAGTGCCACATGTTAAACTCTTATGGTGGCCAAATTCAGTAACCACAACCTTCCAACAAGTGTAGGGATGTGATCATGCCCTCTTCTCCAAGAAATGATCCTAACGGTTAACCGAAATCTATAAATACCCAACACCCACTTCACTCATTCCTCACAAATCTGATCTTATGTGCTCTAAGTTGAAACCTTTGTTTCATACCTGAGCTATTTTGATCTAGATTAGCTTTCGGGGACCCTTTGTAAGTGTTCCTTCGTTCTTTTATTGCTTTTCGAGTCCGAAAGTCAAACTTTGTTTGACTTTCTGCATTGACCAGTTTATGGTCAATGCGAAGTTCATTTGAACTTCGCAACATGAGCGTAATCACGATGGTTATAGTCCCTTGTGACTATGCCTACTGATTACCACGTTGTCTAGGGTCGTAAGGGTAGGCGATCTAATCAATCGCTTATACCTTCGAACCCGACCCGTTTGGTCGATCATTAGGATCCGACCAAGCACATTAGGTGACCATATCATATAGGGAATAACCTTCCGAGGTTATACCTTATGGTCACGACGTTTAGTTAGTTGCATGATAGGTAGTTTGTATGCCTTAGGTAAATTACCAAAATGCCCTTTTTACGCCAAAATTCATTTTAAGCCTATGTAACGTAACTTTTGGTATCTAAACTGATTTGGTAACAATATTAGACATGTTAAGGCATATTTTACTTATCATAGGACTAGTTAGGCGCTCCGAACGCGCTTTGCGCGCACGACGCGTTAAAGTGGCGTAAGCTACCTTAATGGGTCACGATGGGTCGAAAGCACTTAGGTTAAGTTCCGATTTAGGATGTAGGCTTTGTTAAACCATATCACTTGAGTTCCAACACTCATTTGGTTTACAAGACCTCATTCTGTCCAATCTTCCGATTTAGGTAATCTGTTGTTTGACTAGCGGTTCGATTACTAGGTGTTGTTTGATTTCACTGGTTTGCTCGAGTTTGTTGAAGTTCTATTGATTGACAATACCTTGCACTACTGTGAGTACATAGTTCCCCTATTTTACTGTTTTCAATTGTTTTGGGGTGATTCATATGTGCTAAATGTTTTCAAGGTTATAACGATGGTTTCACAAACGATTTTCGATATCATAACGATGGTTTCACAAACGATTTTCAATGGTTTATATAAAACTAATAACGATTTCAATAATGTGAACGAACTTGTTGGTTGGGTTACATAACAAATGACATTCATTAGCAATGATCAAGCCGACCAGTATTAGGTTATGGTACCATAGGATCTGACAAATCCCGTTATTTTACAACACCCGTGGTTATGTGTGGGGGTTGTGGGTAACGACTGAATCTGATAATTGTTAACTTACCCTTTGGTGGTTTGTTAATGCGAGAGTGAGTGGAACGATGAACGAGTCATGAAGGTTTGAATGTTATTAGCGAGACGACCATATATGAGTTCTCACAATTAAAACAAGGACGATTTAAACAAGTAAACGAATTGGGACGATTTAAACAAGTAAACGAATTGGGATGATTTGAACAAGTAAACGATTTATAAACGATTAGTAAACGATGTTAAACGATTTGGGTAAACGATTGGTCTTTGGTTAAGTGTTTAGATAACGGGACGGGTGTGATATGGTGAAAGCATGGTAGATACGCCGCTGGTACTTCTTATATATAAATGTTTTCAACATATTACATACCGTGGCGTTATTTAGTACACCTGGGTAAACGATAGCAAAACGATGTCACACAACGATGTTTTCGAAGTAACAAACGAGTTTTATTAACAAGCTTTACGAGATGTTTTACAATGTGCTTTACTAAGACAAATACTTTTGGGTCAAGAATCATGGCTATGGGGTTTATAAACTATCACCCGCTTGGTTTGAGTTGGTTAATTAAGTTGCAATATTATACTCTTTTCAAAACAAGGTTTTTTTAATAAAGTATTGCAACATCTAAACGAGCCATGATTTCGAGACTCCTATAAAACCTATGTACTCGCCAGCATTTCTTTGCTGACTTTGTTTTCACATATGTTTCAGGAATTGATGCTTGATGATGATTTCTAGGATGCATGAGTCACGTAGGATCTGGACGAAGCCTTAGTGACATAAAACTATGATAGTCTATATAAAACTTGGTTGTTATGTGTTAAGACAATGTAATGTTTAATATTATCAATAAAACGAAACACTTTTGTATCCATGGTTATGAAACGATAATTCTGTTGCAACACGCCCCGATGTTTCCGCCGCGCTTTGTTGTTTTACGCGGTCGGGGTGTGACAGTCCTTTACAGAACTTAACAAACTGGGGAACTTGAAGATGCATATCCGAGTCGGACAACGTCCACAGGGACGGACCGAATGACACATGGACGGACACTTTGAATATATCCGTACCTCATGTCACCGAGGACGGACATCCGTTTAAGTGCGTCTAGACGAATGACGTCATCACAGTTGACCATTATAAATACCCAGTTCAAGTACACTGCTAAGTACGATTTTCTGAACCTTCGTCCTAACTTTCTCTCTCTATTTTCTCTCTCTACTAATACTTATCCTCACGCCGGAGGGTGGTCGCAGAGGGGCCCTCCCATCTCTGCGACGAGCCTAACGGTTTACTGTTTTGCAGGTGAAGGTTCCATCTCCAATAAGATCCAATTCCTCCTTTTTACTGGCTCTGGCCTTGACTGATTGTTGGATCTTCAGAGGTGGCAGAGACTTGCACGTGTACTCATAGGTGGAGCAAACATTATGCAGCATCATCAGTTGAAAGCATGAAACAAAATAATTGAAATCCTTTATAACCGGGTCGGTTTATTACCTGTTGAAAAAAATACCCGAATAAATAAGAATCGAAACTGATGATTTGTTTAGGGTATTATTTCGGGTAGCGTTTTATGGGCAGTTCGGTTATCGGGTCAGGTCGGGTCAGGTTTTCATCGGGTTGGGTCGGGTAATGAAAAATGCTCACCCCTACTGAAGACTGACATCCTGTTTATTTATGTTTCCCTTTTGAACCTTTTACGTTTGCATTAAGGATTATGTAATCTATTTGGACGTATGGTTTGTTATGTTTGAACGTTTTTCTCTGTATATAAATGAATTTCTTTTACTTTAAGAACTATGTTGTGTAAATTTGAGCATTTTATTAGTTTTACTTTGACTATACTTTTTTTTATAAATGCACTAAAAACATAAATACGTTCTCTGTATAATTTATGTATTTTACTAATTTCGTGAAAATAACGTTAAAAGAGGGGGATGGTTAATCATGCATCATGTGGTGGCGCTGATAGCCGAAAGACAAGGGGGTACATGCACTATCGTGCCGGGGGGTCTCACTGGAAGCAGTCTCTCTATTTCTACGGGGTAGAGGTAAGGCTGTCTACATCTTACCCTTTTCAGACCCTACCTTAGCTTGGCTATTGGTGGGATTTATTGAGTATGATGATGATAATGATTAATGTAAGTAACTATAAACATAGGTTGCATAATTAGGTAAAAGATCAAATACAAATAAAGTTAACGTACAAAACGTACGAATTAAAGGAAAAGACAAAAACACGCGGTGGCATTTTTGTAATTATCAGTAACTATCAAAATTACTCTACAAATGATCCTGTAGATTAATTTTGATCTTTTGTAGAGTAATTTTGTAAAATGTTCTTGTAGAGTAATTTTGATACACTTGTACTCTACAAGTGTATCAATTTTGATACACTTGTACTCTACAAGTGTATCAAAATTACTCTGCATCAAAATTACTTTACAAGTGAATCAAAATTACCCTGCAAGTTTATCAAACAACATACAATTAAAAATTACTCTACAAATGATCCTGTAGAAAATTTTACAAAATTACTCTACAAGATCAAAATTACTATACAAGAACATTTTACAAAATTAATCTAGAAGATCAAAATTACTCTACAGTATTATTTGTAAAGTAATTTTGATAATTACCCTACAGGCAGATAATTACTAAAATGCACCATGTGTTTTTTGCTTTTTCATGCTATTCATACGTTTAGCATGTTAACTTTATTTATACAGTAACTTTTAGTCACCCATAGTGGCTTGTATCCTTTGGTATAAAACAACAATTTGTTCAATAACTTGAATATATATATATATATATATATATATATATACTAGGTTATAACCCCGTGTATTACACGGGTTGAATAAATAAATGTTATATACTAAATAATAAAACAATATATCTTTAAAAACCTTCTTTATTGCAACGGTTGAATAAATATAATTTTATATATTAAATAATAAAAAGTTATATTGAATAAATCTAATTTTATACATCAAATAATAAAAAGTTATATCTTAAAAAACCTCATGTATTACATGGGTCGAGTAAATGTAATTTTGTATAGTGAAAATAAAAATATTTAATATATTTACACAAAGTTTGGTTTTCGTGATAAAAATAGATTATTCTGTTGTTGCAAAATTTGTTAACGATGTCTCAATAAATTTAACCCTTTATTTAAAACTACGTAAATGTATAAATGATAAATAATATTAGTTAATTTTATTTTAAGTTTTGTAAAACCTGTTTGATACCAAACTAAACAAAATGTTCAAATATATAGTTAAGATCAAATTAGATAGAGTAAATTGCCATTTTAGTCCCTGAGGTTTGTCCAAATTTGCCATTTTAGTCCAAATAGGTTTTTTTCGCCTCTGGGTCCCTGACTTTTCCATTTTGTTGCTATTTTGATCATATTGACTAACTCCGTCTAAAAGCCTCAGTTTTAGTCAAGGGTATTTTTGGCATTTTTGTTTTAAACTTTACAACTTGCCATTTTGATCCAATACTTATTTTACATTAAAAAATAAAAGAAAACAATTTAATGTTATAAAAAAACATATAACAATATATATATACATACACATTTACTGTGTGTCTCCATTCTTCCCCCTTTCTCTCTCTACACCAACACACCACCGTCAACATCTACCACCACCACCCATCACCGCCGCCGACACCCATCACCGCCACCACCATCACATGCCACCTTCCACTCCATCACTTGCCACCACTCGTCTCTCTCTTTCTCTCTCTTTACAGCCCCACCAAACTACCACTGGTTACCGCCCACTTCTGCCACCCGTCATGGAACCACCTCCATCTTCATAATCGGTCACCATCTTCACAAAATCACATCATCATCGACATCAATGCTAAGAGAAATGACACAGTTGGAAAGTGATTTACCGGAGAACCCGTCGGGAAACATTAAACACCACCACTGCCGCCGTACACGGCAGTGTCGTCGCCGGAAAGCTCAGCCGCCGCAGATCCATTTTCTTTCTCCGATCTTGCTCTTTCGCGTCTATCTCTCTGTCCCTCTCTGTTAACCTGCTAATAAACCACGTCTCCGCCGCCGCCGTGTGCGGCGGCTCTCCCGTTTTCTTAGCTCCAGATCTGCATGTGAGGGGGTGTAGATCAGATTGTTATAAATATAAATGTGTGTATGTGCCCTAATATAAAATATATATGATTGAGTTGATCAGATTTTTATTTTTTAATAATAATAATAATAATAATAATAATAAATGAGTAAATTGCCATTTTAGTCCCTGAGGTTTGTCCAAATTTGCCATTTTAGTCCAAATAGTTTTTTTTCGTCTCTGGGTCCCTGACTTTTCCATTTTGTTGCTATTTTGATCACATACCCTAACTCTATCCAAAAATCCCATTTTTAACCAGGGGTATTTTAGGGATTTTCAATTTAAATCTTTTCAGTTGCCATTTTGATCCATAATGTAGTTTACATTAAAAAATAAAAGAAAAAAAATAATTTTTAGATCTTTTTTCTTTTAATCATTTATATTATTAATATATAATAATTATTATAAAAGATAGAAATCTGAATTTTATTTATTTATTTATTATTATTGTTATATTATTATTATTATTATTAAAAAATAAAAATCTGATCAACTCAATCATATATATTTTATATTAGGGCACATACACACATTTATATTTATAACAATCTGATCTACACCCCCTCACATGCAGATCTGGAGCTAAGAAAACGGGAGAGCCGCCGCACACGACGGCGGCGGAAACGTGGTTTATTAGCAGGTTCACAAAGAGGGACATATAGATAGACGCGAAAGAGCAAGATCGGAGAAAGAAAATGGATCTGCAGCGGCGGCGGCTGAGCTTTCCGGCGACGACACTGCCGTTTACGGCGGCAGTGGTGGTGTTTTATGTTTCCCGACGGGTTCTCCGGTAAATCACTTTCCAACTGTGTTTCTCTTAGCATTGATGTCGATGATGATGTGATTTTGTGAAGATGGTGACCGATTATGAAGATGGAGGTGGTTCCATGACGGGTGGCAGAAGTGGGCGGTAACCGGTGGTAGTTTGGTGGGGCTGTAAAGAGAAAGAAAGAGAGAGACGAATGGTGGCAAGTAATGGAGTGGGTGGTGGCATGTGATGGTGGTGGCGGTAATGGGTGTCGGCGTCAGTGATGGGTGGTGGCGGTGGTAGATGTTGACGGTGGTGTGTTGTTGTAGAGAGAGAAATGGGGAATAATGGAGACACATAGTAAATGTGTTTGTATATATATATTGTTATATGTTTTTTATAACATTAAATTGTTTCCTTTTATTTTTTAATGTAAAATAAGTATTGGATCAAAATGGTAAGTTGTAAAGTTTAAAACAAAAATGCCAAAAATACACTTGACTAAAAGTAAAACTAAGACTTTTAGACGGAGTTAGTCAATATGATCAAAATAGCAACAAAATTGAAAAGTCAGGGATCCAGAGGCGAAAAAAAACTATTTGGACTAAAATGACAAATTTGGACAAACCTCAGGGACTAAAATGGCAATTTACTCTAAATAAATAAATAAAATTCAGATTTCTATCTTTTATAATAATTATTATATATTAATAATATAAATGATTAAAAGAAAAAAGATATAAAAATTATTATTTTTCTTTTATTTTTTAATGTAAACTACATTATGGATCAAAATGGCAACTGAAAAGATTTAAATTGATAATCCCTAAAATACCCCTGGTTAAAAATGGGGTTTTTGAATGTAGTTAGGGTATGTGATCAAAATAGCAACAAAATGGAAAAGTCAGGGACCCAGAGGCGAAAAAAAAACTATTTGGACTAAAATGGCAAATTTGGACAAACCTCAGGGACTAAAATGACAATTTACTCAATTAGATAATTAAGTTTGAATTTTAAGTAAATAGATAAATATAAAAGTAATAATTAATTCAAATAAATAATAGAGTAAATTACGATCTTGGCCCCCGTGGTTTTATCACTTTTACTCTTTTAGCCCAAAAAATAATTTTTTAACATCTAAACCCCCAACGTCTTTTTTTTCTAACCTTTTTAGCCCCTAACGTCTTTTTCTCTAACCCTCTTGGCCCCTAACATTTAATGGATGAGGTTAGTGTTAGGGGTCAAAAAAGGTTAAAAAAAGAAGACGTTGGAGGCTCAGATGTTAAAAATAACATTTAATGGATGAGGTTAGTGTTAGGGGCCAAAAGGGTTAGAAAAGAAGATGTTGGGGGGCTTAGATGTTAAAAAATTCTTTTTTGAGCTAAAAGAGTAAAAGTGATATAACCATATTGGCCAAAATCGTAATTTACTCTAAATAATATTATAAATGAGAAGAATATTAAATTAAATAATAATTATCCATAAGATATTAAACTAAATAATATTTAGTAGAATGATTATCTATAATTAATTAGAAAAAATTAAATTAAAATAATAATTGTCGAGATGCTCTAATATGATGACAAGTGTCACTGGTTTCTTTTATTATATAGTATAGATATAGATAGATCTTGGCCGGTCTCCTCTTCATCTACTACCATCTAGATTTCCGGACATCACCCAAGCCAAACACCATCGAAAGGATGCTCTAACGCTATCGTCCGGGCATCGTGCCATCCATCGCCTTGCGTTGTAGATCGTTAAAAAAAAACCGATAAAATAATTAAAAAGGTTTAGTAGTCAAATATGTACCACCTACTACCATTATTAACTCAGAGAAAAAGAAGCCAAACATCTTTTTCGGTTCTTCTATCATTACCACACTCAAGCATCAAATCAACCCAAATGGCCACTACATAAGGGTGTCCGGGGCGCGGGGACCCCATCGGTGACCACCTTCCCCGATCGGGAACACCGCCGCCATCGGTGCGGGGACCAGATTCGGGGGGTGGTTTCGGCACATGTCCACCGCTTTGAATTGGGCACGATAATTGAGGAACGGCTCTATTTGAACGGTCATAAACAAAAAAAAAAAAAAAATCATTTTTATACAAATATAAATAACCACACCCACTTATTTACACTCTCATCAAACCACACCACAACTTTACTTATTTTTTATACTCTCAAACCACACCCACTTCAAAAAAAATTTATATTCTCAAACCACACCCACTTCTCAAACCGAGCAATGGAGAACCTACCCCGCGAAGCCAAGAAAAAAACTAAGGGACGAGGCAAGCAACCGTCTCGTGGTGGTTCGAGCGGTGCAAGTGCACAATCACAACCCCCTTTCGGATATACTCCACAACCCCCGTTTTTTTTCCAACAACCTTCACACCCCTCCTTTTACAACACCCAAGCAACTAACCTTCAACCCAATTTCGGCTATGGTTTTCAAAATTTGTTATCAATGGATGCTCCTCCTCACTCCCCCGCCTTCGACCCATATGGTTTTCGTTCCCCACAAGTTCCATCGGTCCAAGAAAATGTTGAACGTCCTCTACCTGTTTGGGACGACGAGGACGATGAGGTAGTGCTCGAAACTCAAAATTTGGGCGACGAGGACGATGAATATAATGTGGATGCAGATTTGGGCAACGAAGAAGATGACGCTCGGGATAAAAAGGGAAAAATGACGAGCGAAAAATGGACAAAGGTCCAAGAAGAGGCGTTGGCGAAGGCGTGGGTACATTGCTCTACCAACAAAAAGAAGGGCAATCAACAAAACCGCGATAGTTTTTGGCGTAATATTCTAAATCATTTTAACGCCACCGTCTGTGACAACTGGCCCAAACCGGTAATTTCCGTACACATTAATTATTGCTTAATGACTGCAATTATGAGTTTAATTGTCAGCAATGTCTGAACACATGATTAAACAAGTGAATTCATGCATGTTGTATACTACAAAATATTGTTTTATGCATAAACGAGAGCGTTGCGTCAGAATAATAGTAAACTCACCGGTAAGACACACTGTGTCGACTGAACTGCAGAAAGCAGCCAGACAATAAAAATTGGAGCCTAGGTGTAGGTCCGACAGCAAGAATGCATTAAAACCCAAGAGTACATACAAGGGTTTAATATATATGCAATACGAAAGCAAAAATAAGCACTAAAAAGCACCCGAAACGCACTTTAAGTGCAGAATTTATACAAATCAGCAATAATTCAGCATTTAGACATATAAATATTATGCAGAAATGTCGTTTTATTATCCAGAATATTTCCCTAAGTGTTGGGAATTGATAGTGTTACAAAAAGATACTTATTAAACACTAAAAAGTGCAATTTAGCACTTTAACGAATCGGTATGTAACCGAACAACCGGACTTTACCCTGAACATAAAAAAAAATATATATATTGTCAATGACATTGTTTTTTTTTTTTTTTCTGAGCCAGTTAGGGTCCCCGAATACCCTAACACCCGTTATATATTACAACACACATAATACACTAATTAAATTCCTAACTAAACTAAATATGTGCTTGACTTATTAGTTGAAATCTAACTAATAATACCCTCCCATAGATCCGATCGGTTCCCCCAAAGGGGACACACACCACAATGTTTGATTAATTTAATCTAAGTGCCTAATATCTAGTGGACATAGTGTCCAATGGGTTTTAGTAAAAAAAAATAGTTTATAAGAAGGTTTAATGATAACATCTCATTCACTTCCACTCATCAAAAAAAATTGCCTTCTTTCTCCTCTTGTTAAGATCGGCCGAAACCCAACACCCACCCACCATCACTTTCAAGTTGGTTCTTGTAATTTTACATATACACAAGGGTGAAGGGTCACACACAAGGAGGCTCGGTGCTTACGGAATCGCAAGGACCTCTCTACGACGCTATTAACCACCCATTTTTCGTCTAGTTTCTTCCCTAGCCTCGAGCTAGTAGTAAGTGTTCTAAAACATCCTATTGATCTTGTCTAAAGTGGTTAATAAGAGATTTGTCGGATAAAAATTATGAACACTAGAGACCAAAACTAAAAGTCTACTAAAAATAATAAACATGGTGGTTAATGAATGAATGTTAGTGTAAAACTTTTGAAACTAGTTTTGTTATGATTATTTATTGTTGTGGATTGCTAGTGTTGGAATGGATCGTCATCAAACCACGCTAGATCATGTTCTTGGAACATGAACTAGCCTTATGTTAAGTCGTAAAATTATTAGATGACGAACCCTTTCAAACATAAACATGAACTTGTGTAAAAATGATTTCTCTTATAAAATGGAGTTCTAAACTAGTAGATCTAAAGATCTACAAGTGGTTTTTCGGAAGAACCAAGCAAAAATATTAGTGTTGTTAAAACCCGGATCTTATCCGAACTAAAAGCATTTTTAGTAAATAAACAAGTGTGTGGACACTTGTGTCACAAGAAAAATTTAACAAAGAAATATTTTTGCGAATCTCGACTAGAAGTTGTGAGACTTCATATTCTTTAAAAATAAAGTTTTTAAGAAACTAAAATTATTTTTAAAAATAACGAGACTTACTAAATGTACTAGTAAGTTACTACACATTTTTATAAATGTTCAAGTTCATGAGATGGAGAAATTAGTGATTATTGTTGATGATTATTGTTGATAATTGTTGTTGATGATTGTTGGCAATTTAAAAGAAAATAAACACATGTTTTGAAAACATGGGAAACCTCCATTTTTAGGGGAAACTCTGTCAAAATTTTTATAAATTCTGACACTTAGAAAAATATAAGTTTTTGAGAAACTTATTCCCTAAAAATGTATTTAAGAGTATTACCAAGGTTTCCCTAATTTTTGGTGATAAGAAATGAGGATTTCTTCAAAAATAAAAATGGATATAAGTATGTATATTTTTGAGAGAAAAATATATATTATTTTACCACCAACTTTTGTGCTAAGTGTATAAAGTATGTGTTATGCGTGCTAGTGTATTAAGACATAAAAATACACATACAAAATACAAGATACATAATTCAGGTGCAAAGTGCAAAACACAAAAGACTTATATTTATTTTAGAGAAAATAATATAAGTAAGATACGTAGTTAAAAATATAGAATATTTTTAACACAAGAGTATATACACAAAAGAGAGTGACTGTACTTGTGCGACGCAAGTCTAGTGACTAACGTTAAGAAAACACGTATAGGTTACGACGTTAATTAAGCAAATCCGGTGAAGTTTACGACGCAAGGAACGCAAAGTTGTGAGTTCATGCTCCCCCTTTTCTCTAACTATTTTTGGTTTTATAACTCTCGGGGGTGAAATACATGTACAAAATTTATAATTGGTATGATATAAATACAAGAAGTACACTTGGTGAGAACGAGAACCAAGTGTGACGAAATATAAGAATATGAGAAGCGCACTTGGTGAGAACGAGAACCAAGTATGAGGCGCTATGAGAAACGATAACAAGAAACGCGCTTGGTGAGGACGAGAACCAAGTAGGAAGCGTTATGAGAAATAGTGTCACGATTAGGGTACAGAAGCACCATTAATCAACAATATACCTAGACCGCAGAACAAAAGGTTAGATCTAACGGGTGCCTGGCAGCCACACTACCGGTCGGGGCGAGAATCGAGTAGTGCTTTTGTGTCTCAGAAAATACCAATTAAATGCCTTAGGTTTGGTGACTTCCTATGTCGTGCCACATGTTAATGGCTTTGCAACCCATTAACAATCTGATATTTACAGAAATACTGTATTTACATAAAATTCATACCATACTAAAATTGATATATAACTTGAAGTACGTGGGGTACTCAAGAAGATTGAATTATACTTGAAGTACGTGGGGTACTCAAGAAAATGAGAATTATACTTGAGTACGGGGGGTACTCAAGAAGAAATTGAATTATACATGTGTATGTGGTGTACACATGAAACTGAATTTATATATGAAAACTTGAATTACTCACAAACTATGTTTTCATACAAAGTATACAAACATGAAATACAAAACTGCATGAATTCACACCAACATTATGTTGACGTTTTTCCAAAAACTCACATGTATTTCAGGTAACTAGGATGGATGTGCGCGCGGTCTTGCTTATGCTCGTGGATGTCGCTTGTGTTTAACTTTAAATAAAGTTGTAAACTTTTAAGACAATGTTTTAAGCTGTCTAACGATGTAAACGCTAAACTTATGTTTTCAAATCATGGTATTTGATGTTATTTTACGAGCATGTAGTATGTTTACTCTTCGTATGCAATGAGAACCTTTCATGATCACACCTCGTGCTTCCGCCGTTGAAAGGGGTGTGACAGATTGGTATCAGAACAGCGATTGTAGTGAACCAGGATTCCTTCTCGAGTCTAGTCTACAATCTCTAGGATCCTTTCACGAAAACAATTTTTCAAAGAGTTTTCATTGCATAAAACGTCCCGCGACATCCACTGCCTGAAACTGTCTACATAAGTCTAGAAAAGACACTACGAGACTTAGAGTGCACTTGAGTAGCACTTGTCGTTGACTAGAAATTACTTGCAATTATGTGTGATAATTAGCATGTACTAGAAGTAGAATGTCACAAGTATACGTGACTTTATCTGATAGCGATGGCTCATCTGAAGGAAGAAATACGAGGATGAAACGAACTGTGCGGACTGTGCAAGGAGTTACGTAATTATGGATGCATACATAATTATGGAATTCAGTGCACAGAAATCACAGCAAGTCTTGTCACGTATAGATTCCCTCAGTGCAAGCCTACTAAGTACTCTGCTCGAGTAATAATTGTTTGATGTCACTTATGTGGTATATATACTTGTGAATATATAGGATACTACTGTCTAGTGTGACGATATCAAACAAATGTCTAACCCTGTTGGGTTGTGTTCTTCAGAACATGGCACCCAAAAGAGCTGTGAACGCTCGTGACCAACCTCCTCCTCCCCCACTGCCAAAAATTGCCGATGAGCTGGAGGCTCTACTGGAAGAAAGGATCTCCGCTGCTATCGCCCAGTACGAGGCAAACCGTACTCAAGACAGTGGAGGACCAAGCAACGCTAGACATAATGGGAATGGAGATTCATCTGGAGACAGCGCAGTTCGAAGCTGCACATTTAAGCAATTCCTCGACTGCAAGCCGATGAACTATGATGGCACAGGAGGTGCAGTAGCATTTGTGCGCTGGACGGAGAAGACTGAAGCTACTTTCCGCATGAGCAAGTGTGCCGCGGATCAGCAAGTCACTTTTGCGACTGGATTGTTGGTCGATGAAGCTCTGACTTGGTGGAACTTGCTAGCCCAAACCTTGCTCGATGATGCCGCCTATGGCCTAACTTGGGATGAACTGAAGGAAAGAATGGGAGAGAAGTACTGCTCTCGTGCTGAACTCCAAAGGCTGGAAACAGAGTTCTGGCACTTGACTATGGAAGGTGCTGACATCAATGGTTACACTCGAAGGTTCCACGATCTGTCCAGAGTGCTTCCCAACATGGTGACTCCCGAATTCAAGCGTGTCGAACGCTACATTTGGGGACTGGCCTCAGAGTTTCGTGACATGGTGACGTCAGCCAAACCACAAACAATCACTGAGGCTGTAACTCTGGCTGTCAGCCTGACCAAAGATTGTGTTCATAAGAAGAAGTTATCGTTAAACTCGACAGAGAAGACCGAGACACATGCTGAGTCGTCCGGTGACAAGAAGAGAAAGCGTTCGAATCTGAATCAAGCAACTCGCAACAACTACAAGGGTTTCAACAACAAGAAGTGCGACCCCGAACTGCCCCAGGAGGCGAAAACTCCTGCAGACATGATTGACGCTCCTACCAAAAGGTACCTGGGCACTATGCCCTTCTGCAACCAGTGCAAGCGTCATCATGAAGGAGCTGGGAAAAACCAAGGATGCTTTGGTTGTGGAGGCATGGATCATTTCAAGAAAAATTGCCCAAGGGGAAACAATGCTCAGACCCGAGCATTTGTAATTAGAGCAAAGGACGCACGCAAGGACCCTAATGTGGTCAACGGTACGTTCCTCATTAACAATCACCTTGCATCCATATTATTCGACACTGGCACCGATTATAGTTTCATGTCTGTGGAATTTAAACGCATACTTGGAATAGAATCTAGTAGATTAGAAATTCCTTATTCCATAGAACTAGCCAATGGTAAACTTGTTGAATCGGGCGAAATTGTTAGAGGCTGCACGCTAGAACTTGGTGAACGAAGATTTAGCATCGACCTCTTACCTATTCAATTAGGTAGCTTCGATGTAGTAGTCGGAATGGACTGGTTGTCCAAGAACAAAGCCGAAGTTATTTGCCATGAGAAAATCATTCGCATCCCTTTAGCGAATGGTGAAACTCTCATCGTACATGGAGAAAGACGAAACGCGCCTCTGCGAATCATCAGTTGTATGAAGGCACAGAAGTGCTTAAGGAAAGGATGTGTTGCTTTCCTAGCACACGTTGTAGATAAGAAGGCTGTGGAGCCAAAACTTGAAGACATTCCTGTAGTGAAGGAATTTCCTGATGTGTTCCCTGAGGATCTGCCAGGACTACCTCCGCAACGACAAGTCGAATTCCACATAGACTTGGTTCCAGGAGCCGCTCCTGTAGCCAAGGCACCCTATCGACTTGCACCATCCGAAATGCAAGAATTATCTACACAACTCCAGGAGATGTTGGATAAAGGATTCATAAGGCCAAGCTTCTCACCCTGGGGAGCCCCAGTATTGTTCGTGAAGGAGAAGGATGGATCTCTACGGATGTGTATCGATTACAGGGAACTGAACAAGCTCACAATCAAGAATCGGTATCCGCTACCGAGGATTGATGACTTGTTTGATCAACTGCAAGGATCAAGCTACTATTCCAAGATCGACCTTCGATCTGGATACCATCAGCTGAGAATCCAAGTTGAAAGTGTGCCAAAGACTGCATTCAGAATGCGCTATGGGCACTACGAATTTCTTGTGATGCCATTTGGATTGACGAACGCGCCAGCGATCTTTATGGACCTGATGAACCGCGTATGCAAACCATATCTCGATAAATTCGTGATTGTATTTATCGATGATATCCTGATTTACTCGCGAACGAAAGAAGAGCACGAGCAACATCTCAGAAACATCTTGGAGCTACTGAAGAAAGAGAAACTTTATGCAAAGTTCTCGAAATGCGAATTCTGGATTCGCGAAGTACAATTTCTTGGTCACGTGGTGAATGAGAAGGGCATTCATGTAGACCCGTCCAAGATAGAAGCAATAAAGAATTGGGAAGCTCCCAAGACCCCAACTGAAGTTCGACAATTTTTGGGCTTAGCGGGGTATTATCGGCGATTCATCGAGAATTTCTCAAAAATAGCTTAACCGCTAACGACCCTTACTCAGAAAGACAAGAAATACGACTGGGGTTACAAACAAGAAGAAGCCTTCCAGTCACTTAAAAACAAGCTATGCGATGCACCAATACTATCATTACCCGAAGGCACTGAAGACTTCGTGGTATACTGCGACGCCTCACGACAAGGCTTGGGTTGCGTGCTCATGCAACGCCAAAAAGTCATCGCTTATGCTTCAAGACAACTGAAGGTTCACGAGAGAAATTATACCACTCACGACCTGGAGATGGGTGCAATGGTATTCGCCTTGAAGATTTGGCGACATTATTTATATGGTACTCGATGTATAATCTTCACAGATCACAAAAGCTTGCAACACATATTTGATCAGAAGGAATTGAATATGCGCCAGCGACGTTGGGTCGAGCTGCTAAATGATTATGACTGTAAGATTAAGTACCATCCTGGAAAGGCAAACGTTGTAGCGGACGCATTGAGCCGAAAGGAAAGGGTTAAGACCCTAAGGGTTCGAGCGTTAGAAATGACGATTCGAACGAACCTCACTACACGCATTCGGGATGCACAACAAGAAGCTCTTAAAGAAGAGAACCGTAAAGCTGAATACCTTCGGGGTATGCTGAAATACATGGCGCCAAATGAAGAGGGAGCCTTATACTTTAAAAAGCGCATTTGGGTTCCACTCTATGGTGGCCTACGAAAAGTCATCCTTGATGAAGCGCACAAGTCAAGATACTCGATCCACCCAGGGTCAGACAAGATGTATCAAGACTTGAAAGAATACTATTGGTGGCCGAGACTCAACAGCGACGTTGCTGTCTATGTTGGAAAATGCCTAACCTGTGCTAAGGTTAAGGCAGAATATCAGAAACCGTCCGGCCTACTACAACAACCAGAGATTCCCGTGTGGAAGTGGGAACAAATCTCGATGGACTTCATAACGAAATTACCCAAGACCCCTAGAGGGCACGATATGATATGGGTAATGGTTGATCGGTTAACGAAATCTGCGCATTTCCTACCGATCCGAGAAAAAGACAGCACTGGAAAGTTTGCTGAAATATACTAAGAGAAATTGTGGCACGTCATGGAGTGCCAATCTCAATCATTTCAGACAGAGATGGACGCTTTGTCTCAAGAATCTGGCAATCATTTCAGGAAGCCTTCGGATCTCAGTTAGATCTGAGCACGGCATTCCATCTGCAAACAGACGGCCAGAGCGAACGGACTATACAAACGTTAGAAGATATGCTTCGCGCATGCGTCATGGACCTAGGCGGCAGCTGGGATACTCATCTACCTTTAGTTGAGTTTTCCTACAATAACAGCTATCATACGAGCATAAAAGCCGCGCCGTTCGAAGCTCTGTATGGCCGCAAATGCCGATCGCCCTTATGTTGGGCAGATGCCGGAGATAAGCGTATGGTTGATCCTGAACTTGTACAAGAGACAACCGACAAGATTGCGCAGATCCGAGAGCGCATTAAGGCGGCTCGAGATCGACAAAAGAGCTACGCCGATCCAAAAAGGAAATCAGTAGAATTCAAGGTGGGAGACAAGGTGTTGTTAAAAGTCTCACCATGCAAGGGCGTAGTCAGATTTGGAAAGCGTGGAAAGCTGAATCCACGATATATCGGACCATTCAGAATTTTGAAGAGAATTGGTACCGTGGCATACAAGTTGGAGTTACCGGAAGAACTTAATGGAGTACATGATACGTTTCATGTATCCAACCTGAAGAAGAGTCCAACACAAGAAAGCGTGATCATCCCGATGGATGAAGTGCATATTGATGAAGCCCTCCGATTTACAGAAAAACCCGTTGAGGTTACCGACTGGAAAGTCAACAAGACCAGGAGGAGCAGTGTGAAACTTGTCAAAGTACGTTGGAGCTCTAAGCACGGACCCGAGTACACATGGGAACGTGAAGACCAGTTCAAGAAAAAGTATCCCCACCTATTCAAGAAGACTCCAGCGAGAGTGAGTTCAGTCTGAATTTCGGGACGAAATTCTTTTAACGGGGGGAGACTGTGACAACTGGCCCAAACCGGTAATTTCCGTACACATTAATTATTGCTTAATGACTGCAATTATGAGTTTAATTGTCAGCAATGTCTGAACACATGATTAAACAAGTGAATTCATGCATGTTGTATACTACAAAATATTGCTTTATGCATAAACGAGAGCGTTGCGTCAGAATAATAGTAAACTCACCGGTAAGACACACTGTGTCGACTGAACTGCAGAAAGCAGCCAGACAATAAAAATTGGAGCCTAGGTGTAGGTCCGACAGCAAGAATGCATTAAAACCCAAGAGTACATACAAGGGTTTAATATATATGCAATACGAAAGCAAAAATAAGCACTAAAAAGCACCCGAAACGCACTTTAAGTGCAGAATTTATACAAATCAGCAATAATTCAGCATTTAGACATATAAATATTATGCAGAAATGTCGTTTTATTATCCAGAATATTTCCCTAAGTGTTGGGAATTGATAGTGTTACAAAAAGATACTTATTAAACACTAAAAAGTGCAATTTAGCACTTTAACGAATCGGTATGTAACCGAACAACCGGACTTTACCCTGAACATAAAAAAAAATATATATTGTCAATGACATTGTTCTTTTTTTTTTTTTTTCTGAGCCAGTTAGGGTCCCCGAATACCCTAACACCCGTTATATATTACAACACACATAATACACTAATTAAATTCCTAACTAAACTAAATATGTGCTTGACTTATTAGTTGAAATCTAACTAATAATACCCTCCCATAGATCCGATCGGTTCCCCCAAAGGGGACACACACCACAATGTTTGATTAATTTAATCTAAGTGCCTAATATCTAGTGGACATAGTGTCCAATGGGTTTTAGTAAAAAAAAAATAGTTTATAAGAAGGTTTAATGATAACATCTCATTCACTTCCACTCATCAAAAAAAATTGCCTTCTTTCTCCTCTTGTTAAGATCGGCCGAAACCCAACACCCACCCACCATCACTTTCAAGTTGGTTCTTGTAATTTTACATATACACAAGGGTGAAGGGTCACACACAAGGAGGCTCGGTGCTTACGGAATCGCAAAGACCTCTCTACGACGCTATTAACCACCCATTTTTCGTCTAGTTTCTTCCCTAGCCTCGAGCTAGTAGTAAGTGTTCTAAAACATCCTATTGATCTTGTCTAAAGTGGTTAATAAGAGATTTGTCGGATAAAAATTATGAACTGTAACACCTCGAAAATTTCGGGTTCAATAATAAAACGACACGTGTCATGAAAGACAAAACGCGTTGTAAACCCGGATTTAATAAAGATGTTTCGGTAGGATTTAAAGTGGCGTCATGTTAAATTGTTACCTCTGAACGACCTCAGTTATAAATCCCAAGACCCAAGTTTTTATATAACAAACATCTATAAAGTCTAAATTCAGAAATGGGTTCGCAATAATAGACTTGCAAAAGCATGTTATGATCTTACGAAGAAAAAGAATGGTAAACCTTCATTTCGGGACTTGTTTTTGGATTCAAAACAAACAAACTTAAATGGTAGGGTATCCCACAGTTAAAGACCAATATTGGAGGCCCCAAAGTGATAAAACAAAGCCCCAAACTCGGAAAAGAGGTTGCCCTTTCGAACCTTCAACAAACAACAACTTTTCACCATCTGAGAAGGGGTAGCGCACCGCTACCATATACATGTAACGGTGCGCTACCAAGTCCCCAGCACCAGAAAACAGGCTGTTGCCTGTCTTTCGCGATTTTAACCCATTAAACCGGTTTTTAACATTATTTAAAGACCCCTAACTATCCTAGAAGCACTAGGACAAGTGTTGGATGGTTGTGGTTAGTCCTAGCCTTTGTTGTCAACCAATTGTGGTGATCTAATGCACTATAAAAGGACTTCCAAGATCACAACATTCTTCACACTTGCATTTGATCTTTGGAGCATTCCTGGAGCTAAGGAACTCTCCCATTTGATCTTAAGTCGTGCATAGGACTCTTGTAAGTCTTCTAGTTCTTCTTTGTTTGAGTTTAGCTTGGTTAATTAGCTAAAAGTCAAACCGTCGTAATTACGGTTTGACTTCGATATTAGTCAATAATGGCTCAGTAAAATCTCGAATTAAAAGTAGTTATAAGTTGGTAATTAGGTGGGTAATAAACCCCTAAAAAGGTTCCCCCTGATTCCCATTCTAACCAGGTCAAATGTCGGGTCAAACTTTTAATTAAAAAGTCAACATAATGCTTAAAATGTCGTTTGTGCATAATTAGCTATCTAGAACATGTACAACCTGTTTGATCATTGTTATAACTTAGTAATAAGTGTAAGAACATGTCCAAACATGTTCAACCCGACAATTTCCTGTTTAGACCCGGTTCGGAACCGAAAGTCGCAAAGCTTTGACTTCAGTTCTGACCCGTTAGGGTATGTTTTAGAAATATCTTAGAGCTTCATTTGGACCAGGTTACATGCTAGTATAACCCTCTGTGATTATACACCTCGGTTCATTAGTTATCCGATTAATACGCATGATTCCGTTAATTGCTCATATGTTGACCATTATGCCCTTATTGCCTTAAAACGAGATTTATGAAAATGTAAAAGTGTAGAAACCTTAGTTACTGATATATAAACTTGTATGCAAAGTTTGATATCAGTTTGACTTGTAGATTAAGAGTTATGCTCATTGTCGCTAAATTAAAGCTTTATGTTAACAAAATGGCGTAATTAGCGTATAGCCTAGTTAAACATACTTTTTGATATCAAATCTTTTACCCACTGATGTAATATATTATTTTGGGATTTTTAAAGATTTTTAATCAATTTTAGGCCGAGCATAACTAGTAGTCGTAGGCTTAATCCGGTAATTGTCGGTTTTGCCCTTACGGGCCATAAAATGAGTTTTACTTATCTAAACGACTCCAAACCTTTTGCTACTGATCACATATGTTAAATAAATTATTTTAAGCCTTCTGGAAATATAAAAATATCAGATTTAAGTATAGAACCCGGAAATGGCCTTTAATCGCCATAATTAGCGTTTTTAACGCATAGTATGTCTTAAAATCATATTGGACATACCCGGGTTGATACCTACTGATATATGAGGCAAATGATGATATTTTAACAGTAAGCAAAGGTTGATAAACTCAGACTTCGTTTTTGAGCTTTTCGGCTTATGTGAAATTACCAAAATACCCCTACGGGGCATAGTTTGGTTAAAGATGATAAATTTCACATATAAGCTTTAGCCTACTGATATAACTTATCAAATTGAATATGTTTGCTGTTTACATCAGACCTGTAACTCAGTTAAACAATTTAAACTCTTTTACAAACTTTAAAATGACCAAACTACCCCTACGGGGCATAGTTTGTGTTTAAATTAGTTCGGGGCATAATGAAAGACATCCTACTGATGTCACAACATATTTGAAGCATATTAACTTAGGAAACCTGTATATGGCTCTTACGGATACCCGTTACGCTTATTTCGCGTTCGGTTCGGTTTATGTAACAAGTTTACATAAATTAGTCGAAACGGGTCAAACCTTATCGGTTTTATCTCAAAATCCAGAATGTGAATAATAAACCCATATTAAACAAGTCTTCAAACTTGTCGGGTCTAAATCACATTCTATCCGGTCTTCGCTTAATCGTGCGTACGAACCGTATCTTTGAAACTAGCCGGTCTAAGCTTAAGCTTAATTAAAGACCCGTTAGGATTCTAATAGGTTACTAAAAACCTTTGTTCCAGATTAGGAGCCCAGTAAAAGCTATCTGTACTTGCTGATTTGATATACGGCTGGGATTGAATTTATATTTAGCTCAGGTAAATACTTTTAACTTATTTTCCCTATACGGGCTTGGGTTACGGTACATAGCGTACCGCTTGATCGAGCATCAAATCTCCACGCTTAGTGGGTAGTTGAATAATTTGATCGGCTCGTTTAAACAGTCTTGTTTACTTTACAGCCTTTGGGGGGTTAATGACCATGTCCCGGATATCCTCGGCATTATCTTACGAGATGGCCACGACCTGAGCACGGGGTGTAGGCGTACACCTGTCAGTGTATAACTCTAGAATTGTGGTGTGTCTATTGATCTTTAACCCGGATACGTTCCGGGCTACTGAACGCATAAGTAACATGTAAATCGTTCTCAAGATTATAATATTAAATAATTCTCCCAAGTTAAAAAGATTAATTTTGCCTCTGTGCATTTTAATCAATGTGTCAAGATATTTTGTGCCACGTGCATTCAAAACAATTTACAAACTCTTTTTCCAAAATGAGTCAGTTGAATGTATTTACCAGTGTAAACTGACGTATTTTCCAAAAAGGCTAAATGCAGGTACTATACGAAATTGGCCGGATATGTCTCCTTAGCATCAATAGAAGTCTCGCAAGCTTAAGATGCCTAAAAGTCTGTTGAACTATTGTTTCCATTTTATGTTCGATCCTTCTGTGGATAAACTTCCGAATATTGTGATAATTGATATTACAATAATAAATTCGGTTGTATTATATTTTCAATTGCTTCCGCTGTGCTTAATAATATTGTGTTGTTTGACTATTATGTTGCCAACCATGACGTCACGATACTCCCCACCGGGCCCACCGGTGACACGTGGAAATCGGGGTGTGACAGGTTGGTATCAGAGCCAACACTGAGTGAATTAAACACTAGCCTTAGTGTTTAATCTCAGTTACACAATTGCACAATTCTAAACTTCTGAGTCTAGACTTAACTTAGGAATATTCTCAATCCTAATCAAGATTCTTACTTCCAAAAATTTTTGGATACGTCGCCAAGAGAAGAAGCCGTAATAAGTATTCTCCACATCAGGAGCTGTGAAATGCTGAGCTTCGTACCGCGACCAGGATGAAACGTGCAACCTCGGAGAAAGCATTCAGGAATTGAATGAAGAAGAAACTCCTTTTGCTGAAGATCGTTTCCTTGATAGTCCTTCTAAGGACATGTTTATATTTCAGTCCCTACGAGGACAACATTATTCCTTTTAAGTCCCGCTTAGGGCAACTTTATACTTTTATTTTTATATAATGGAATGATTAAGTTTAAACTTTCATTCTAAATAAGAAATATTAAATAAATGGAAAAAAAATAAATAAATAATATTTCCTTTTTGCAAGATCTACCATTATAATAAAATGGCAAAATCTAAAAGGGCAAGACCTAGCTTCGGGTCATATCAAGACCGGCCAAGATGGTAGTTCCATAATTAGATTCAGATCCATATTAACACCTCAATTTAAAATTGTTCTGCGTTAATTATTAATTAAGAATCTTAAGTGTGAAACCTAGCCTTCGGGTCAATTATAAGACCGGGCCAAGATGGTAAGACCTGTTTAAAAGGTTCAAATCCCTGTTAACATCTTAAAACATGTTAACACTCCTGGCAGATGTGATTCATTTAAAATCACACACGTCATTTTTATATGGAATTCTTCAAAAGATTCCTAACCCAGTCTAATGATCTCTAAATCCTGGGTTTACATCATCAATTAAGATGATCATATTTTAACCATACGTGGTAATATAGTGCCTACGGGCCTTGCTCATTTCTACATGAGCCAAAATACAGTGGTAGCCACGACTCCCTGTCAGATAAAGGTAATGAACTAGGTTCAAACCTCAAATGCTTGATTCTCTGAAATCCTAGCATATAATTTATAATTGTCTACGTGACTAGGCCTATTGTGCCAGAATACCTTCATGCTTTGATTCTCTGAAATCATAGCTTATAAATTATATATGTCCTTGTGACTAAGCCAGTAGTGCTAATATACTTAAAGGCCTTGATTCTCTGAAATCATGGCTTATAATTTAAAAATTGACCTTGTGACTAGGCCTTTTGTGCTATTAAATAAAACAGTTATTGTTGCTTTGATTCTCTGAAATCATAAGCTTATAATTTATAAATGTCCATGTGACCAGGCCATTGGTGCCACTAATAAGACTGTTAATGTTTTATAATTAGGATAAATTATAATAGAAATCCTAAATAAATATGATTAATAAATTAACCAAATATGGTCTCTGTTTACCATGGTTAATGAATGTCCCTAAGGGGCAATCCAGTAATAAACATCTCTTATAAGGGAAGTGTCTACGGGCTATAGTTAATGCCCTCTGAGACTAAAGACAGTGGTAGCCTACAGCTCCCTGTCAAGAAAAGGTAATGAACTTTGATTCAAACCTTAAGGCCACGATTCTCTGAAATCATGGCTTATAAATTTAACTTGTCTACGCGACTAGGCCATTGGTGCTATTATTAACTTATGAATGAGGATTTATGATAAAAATCCTGAATAAAATAAATATCCTTCCTTCTCTGTCAGTATGCAATTGAAGGGAATCTTGAAGGTGAAACCTAGCCTACGCGGCCAAGATGGTGAAACCTTCTCAAGGGATTCAGATCCTTGTTAACACCTAGGAAGGTGTTAGCACTCTTGACAAATGTGATTCGAGAAAATCACAACAGTCATCCTTATATTGGATTCTTCCAATCCCCTTATCAAACCTAGTAAATTAGGAATCATGGCTTATATCATCCTATAAGATGATCATATTATGAACATCCGTTAGTGATGAAGTGCCTACGGGCTAAACTTGTTGTCCGATAAGACAACGACAGTGATGGTCTTTGACCTCCTGTCTAAAATATTGGACTATGTCCAAACATAATAGTCTATATGGTCAATGCGATCATGACTAATATCATCTAATACGATGATAATATTATTTAACATCCTTTAGTGATGTTTTGCCTACGGGCTATAATATATTGTCCATTTGAGACATTGACATTGTTATCTTTATGATTCCTTGTCTAAGGTGGTGAGCAATGCTCAAGCCAAATAATCAATATGATTAATGCAATCATGACTTATAGCATCTAATAGGATGACCCAATTATAAACATCCATGAGTGATGTTTTCGCCTATGGGCCAAATAATACTGTCCATGTGTGACAAAGACATTGTGATCTTTACGATTCCCAGCCCAAGGTAGTGAGCTATGCTCAAACCTAATAGTCTATATGATCAATGCGGGCATGACAAAAATCATCAATACGATGATTAAAGCATTTTCAACATCCTTAATGATGTTTTGGCCTAAGAGCTATATTATGTTATCCAATTGAGACGAGACAATTGTAATCTTTTGTGATTCTTTGCCAAGGGGGTGAGCTATACTCAAATCCCATAGTCTATACTCGTTGCGATCCTGACTAGTATCATCAGTATGATGATCATAATATTAACATCCCTCGTGATGAAATACCTACTGGCTATACCCTAATCTAGTGTCGGTAAGACAAAGATAGTAGTGACCTTTATGATCCCCTGTTCAAAATGGTGTGATTATACCCAAACCTAATAGTCAATATGATCGATGTGATCATGACTAATATCATTAGATACGAGGGTTATATATAAACATCCATTAGTGATGTTGATTGGCTTATTTTCCTGCCAAAAGAATCGTCTTTCAAGACGATGACAGTTGTAGTCTATGACTCCCTGTCCAAAGGTGAAGAACCACGTTCAAACCTTGAAGCCCTAATCTAATAAGATTGCGGCTTATAAATTCAGGTCCTTGGTAATAGACCATCAAGTTGTGTTTTAAAGTCATTCATGACAAGCCTATGTGCTATAATTGGTCATTCGTGACAAGTTAACATATTAAATGTTAACATTCCTGGTGACATGCCTTTGTACCAGATTTGATGAATGTCCTTATAACAAGGCCGTTTGTGCCATATCTAAATGTCATCACGACAAGGCCTTCGCGCCATATAATTACTTATGTCCTTCATGACAGGCTTCTATGCCATATATGTATATATATATAATAAAAGTCTTGTAAGGACTAGCCTTTGAGCTATTTATAATTGTCCTAGTGACAAAGACAGTTGTGACATTATGGTCCCCTGTCAAGCAGGTATTGGACTCGCTCCAAACTTTGCATGCCATTAATGGTCCCGTTGTGACCTAGGCTAAATATAATGGGAATACGTTCAAATAACATTCACTATGAATGTTCGGAACAGAATAGTCCATACGGTTTATGAATGCCGTGGCTAACCTAAGTCAGGTCGTCAGGATGATGACTAATAATGGTTAAATCTTGGTGATTAGTACCAAGTTTCGAGTATGGAAAACTCGGATGAGGTAGACGAAAGTCGCAATACTAATAAGGCGACGAAAGTTAATAAAAAAAAACTACAAACGTAAACCTCAATATCAATGAAGTTAATCTCCAGGCTGTGGTTGACGCAGCAAATGGAAGGACCATAGAAAGGTCATGAGACAAACCAAAGAGCCAAATTCTTCCCGCTCTAAATCTCATTCAAAACCATGTTTAAATTGCTCATGAGGAGATTTCGTTCACACTTCGTATATGAAGGATGAACCAAAAGAAGGAGAATAACTCCCAGAAATCTGAGAAAGAGAGTAAGTACAGGCTTAATAAAAAGCAACGAAAGTTCAGTAAGAAGCCTGTATACCTCAGAGACTGCTTCAGCATTAATAGATGGATGTTTTATATCCATTAGGAATCATTTTTGATGTCCTAGTTCCGTTAAATACAAGGACTCAATTTAGTGATAAAATCAAGCCCATATTGTGGGTAATAAGAAGAAATTAATTATCAAGACTCCTTATGAGACAACTCTCATAATTACACGTATCCGTACGTTTAATTAATATTAAACACAAAAAAATGGTGGAACTGGCCGTCCCCGGAATCGAACCTGGGTCTAGGCCGGCCGCACCCTTTCGCGCGCCTAGCCAACTGGGCTAGGTGCCTAGTTTGTGAAACTTCCATTATTGATTAATTATAAGCACTTGCATAATAAACTTCCTTATCATTTATCAATGATAATTTCTGCTAAGGGTCCTGTTTTTAATACAGGCAATAATAAATCTTCATGAACCATAAACTTAGCAAAAAAATTTTTTTTATCATCCACAAGGTATAACTACCAAGGAAACCTTAGTAAACGATTCTTCGAAATCGACAAGGAATCCTTCCGAAAATCTAGAGCACTCTTTCTTTGCATAAAGTACGACAACATATGTTATTTTAATTATTTTTCTCATTGTTTTCTATCGCCTGCGAATGCCAAACTATGTTTGATAAAAGTGTCATATGAGGATTGGCGTATCCTAGTGTGTCCCATAGATTATTTCCATGTCTGATCAGCATGGAGGTTTAATACATGGAACCCCTAAGATATCCCAATGATCATATTGTACTAAAGTCGACTAGTAGTATTCAAAGAAGATATCCAAAATGGAAATTTTTCCAAGTAAATGTTCCCGAATAAGGAATTCGTGGACTTATAACATAAAGGTGTCACTCATTTGACACGAACGATAATGGATGAACGGGAGCCTGAGATATGGAAAATCTCTGTAGCCTCCTTGTATCTTAATTATCTTCTCAAAAGTTTTCCCTGCTTACCTCTAGGAAGACAGGTAGAACTAAGATTAACATCCCGCTGTGGGCTGGAGTATTATGAAAACTCCATATTGATTATGGAAAAATCGAAACCTTGATTTAGTAGGTTTTAAGACATAGGCACATATAGCCTGACTCAATCTTCTGAGGGTTTTATGTTATTAAATAAGAAAGACGGTTCATATTGCTTATGCATACATGCCGCAACCCTAATTAGGCAACGATTAAGAATTTCCATCTGCTACCCAGGATCTAAGGGTAAATTATTGGTGGATAGGCTTGAAAAGGTCCGTAGCCACCCATGTAGCTAAATGCTTGACATGTGCGCAAGTCAAAGCCGAGCATCAAAAGCCGTCAGGCTTGCTACAACAGCCTGAACTTCCTACGTGGAAGTGGGAAATGGTAACTATGGATTTTATTACCAAGTTACCCAAAACGAGGGAAGGAAATGATACGATATGGGTTATAGTTGACCGACTGACTAAGTCAGCTCATTTCTTACCCATCAAGGAGACTTATAGCTCCGATATGTTAGCCCAATTATAAGTGGATAAGATTGTAGCCTTGCATGGCATGCCTGTGACTATTATCCCTGATAAAGATACTAGGTACACGTCACATTTTTGGAAGAGTTTCCAACAATCTTTGGGACATACGTTTGAATTTTAGTACGGCTTATCATCCTCAGACTGACGGTCAGAGTGAGCGTACTATTCAAACGTTGGAAGAAATGCTACGTGCATGATCGATCGATTTGGATGGTAGTTGGGATGAGAACCTACCGTTAATCAAATTCTCCTACAACAATAACTACCACACCAGCATCAATGCTGCGCCTTTTGAGGCACTATACGGTAGAAAGTGTAGAACGCCAGTTTGTTGGGCGAAAGTTGGAGATGTCCAGTTATCAGGACCAGAGATAGTGTTCGAAACGACGGACGAGATTGTCCAGATTCGTGACCGTCTCGAAGCTGCCCGAGATAGGCAGAAGAGTTACGCTGATCCAAAGCGTAAAGCTTTTCACTTCGAAGTAGGTGATAAAGTGTTGCTAAAAGTATCACCCTGGAAGGGGGTAATACGATTTGGTAAGAAAGGCAAGCTAAGCCCGAGATGCATAGGACCTTTCGAGGTTGTCGAACGTATCGGATCAGTTGCCTATAAGTTAAACTTATCGGAAGGGCTCAGTGGAATTCACAATGTGTTCCACGTCTGCAATCTGAAGAAGTGTTCCGCTGATGAATCACTGGTTATACCCCATACATATGTGCATATAGATGGGAGCTTAAGATTTGTTGAAAAACCTTTGTCGATTAAGGATCGTCAGGTAAAGAAGCTTCGAAGAAAGCATGTACCTATTGTAAAGATCAATTGGGATGCCCGTAGAGGTCCCGAATTCACGTGGGAGGTCGAATCCACGAGGAAAGAAAAGTACCCTTACTTGTCTCAGTAAATCTCGGGTCGAGATTTATTTTAAGGGGGTGAGGATGTAACACCTCGAAAATTTCGGGTTCAATAATAAAACGACACGTGTCATGAAAGACAAAACGCGTTGTAAACCCGGATTTAATAAAGATGTTTCGGTAGGATTTAAAGTGGCGTCATGTTAAATTGTTACCTCTGAACGACCTCAGTTATAAATCCCAAGACCCAAGTTTTTATATAACAAACATCTATAAAGTCTAAATTCAGAAATGGGTTCGCAATAATAGACTTGCAAAAGCATGTTATGATCTTACGAAGAAAAAGAATGGTAAACCTTCATTTCGGGACTTGTTTTTGGATTCAAAACAAACAAACTTAAATGGTAGGGTATCCCACAGTTAAAGACCAATATTGGAGGCCCCAAAGTGATAAAACAAAGCCCCAAACTCGGAAAAGAGGTTGCCCTTTCGAACCTTCAACAAACAACAACTTTTCACCATCTGAGAAGGGGTAGCGCACCGCTACCATATACATGTAACGGTGCGCTACCAAGTCCCCAGCACCAGAAAACAGGCTGTTGCCTGTCTTTCGCGATTTTAACCCATTAAACCGGTTTTTAACATTATTTAAAGACCCCTAACTATCCTAAAAGCACTAGAACAAGTGTTGGATGGTTGTGGTTAGTCCTAGCCTTTGTTGTCAACCAATTGTGGTGATCTAATGCACTATAAAAGGACTTCCAAGATCACAACATTCTTCACACTTGCATTTGATCTTTGGAGCATTCCTGGAGCTAAGGAACTCTCCCATTTGATCTTAAGTCGTGCATAGGACTCTTGTAAGTCTTCTAGTTCTTCTTTGTTTGAGTTTAGCTTGGTTAATTAGCTAAAAGTCAAACCGTCGTAATTACGGTTTGACTTCGAGATTAGTCAATAATGGCTCAGTAAAATCTCGAATTAAAAGTAGTTATAAGTTGGTAATTAGGTGGGTAATAAACCCCTAAAAAGGTTCCCCCTGATTCCCATTCTAACCAGGTCAAATGTCGGGTCAAACTTTTAATTAAAAAGTCAACATAATGCTTAAAATGTCGTTTGTGCATAATTAGCTATCTAGAACATGTACAACCTGTTTGATCATTGTTATAACTTAGTAATAAGTGTAAGAACATGTCCAAACATGTTCAACCCGACAATTTCCTGTTTAGACCCGGTTCGGAACCGAAAGTCGCAAAGCTTTGACTTCAGTTCTGACCCGTTAGGGTATGTTTTAGAAATATCTTAGAGCTTCATTTAGACCAGGTTACATGCTAGTATAACCCTCTGTGATTATACACCTCGGTTCATTAGTTATCCGATTAATACGCATGATTCCGTTAATTGCTCATATGTTGACCATTATGCCCTTATTGCCTTAAAACGAGATTTATGAAAATGTAAAAGTGTAGAAACCTTAGTTACTGATATATAAACTTGTATGCAAAGTTTGATATCAGTTTGACTTGTAGATTAAGAGTTATGCTCATTGTCGCTAAATTAAAGCTTTATGTTAACAAAATGGCGTAATTAGCGTATAGCCTAGTTAAACATACTTTTTGATATCAAATCTTTTACCCACTGATGTAATATATTATTTTGGGATTTTTAAATATTTTTAATCAATTTTAGGCCGAGCATAACTAGTAGTCGTAGGCTTAATCCGGTAATTGTCGGTTTTGCCCTTACGGGCCATAAAATGAGTTTTACTTATCTAAACGACTCCAAACCTTTTGCTACTGATCACATATGTTAAATAAATTATTTTAAGCCTTCTGGAAATATAAAAATATCAGATTTAAGTATAGAACCCGGAAATGGCCTTTAATCGCCATAATTAGCGTTTTTAACGCATAGTATGTCTTAAAATCATATTGGACATACCCGGGTTGATACCTACTGATATATGAGGCAAATGATGATATTTTAACAGTAAGCAAAGGTTGATAAACTCAGACTTCGTTTTTGAGCTTTTCGGCTTATGTGAAATTACCAAAATACCCCTACGGGGCATAGTTTGGTTAAAGATGATAAATTTCACATATAAGCTTTAGCCTACTGATATAACTTATCAAATTGAATATGTTTGCTGTTTACATCAGACCTGTAACTCAGTTAAACAATTTAAACTCTTTTACAAACTTTAAAATGACCAAACTACCCCTACGGGGCATAGTTTGTGTTTAAATTAGTTCGGGGCATAATGAAAGACATCCTACTGATGTCACAACATATTTGAAGCATATTAACTTAGGAAACCTGTATATGGCTCTTACGGATACCCGTTACGCTTATTTCGCGTTCAGTTCGGTTTATGTAACAAGTTTACATAAATTAGTCGAAACGGGTCAAACCTTATCGGTTTTATCTCAAAATCCAGAATGTGAATAATAAACCCATATTAAACAAGTCTTCAAACTTGTCGGGTCTAAATCACATTCTATCCGGTCTTCGCTTAATCGTGCGTACGAACCGTATCTTTGAAACTAGCCGGTCTAAGCTTAAGCTTAATTAAAGACCCGTTAGGATTCTAATAGGTTACTAAAAACCTTTGTTCCAGATTAGGAGCCCAGTAAAAGCTATCTGTACTTGCTGATTTGATATACGGCTGGGATTGAATTTATATTTAGCTCAGGTAAATACTTTTAACTTATTTTCTCTATACGGGCTTGGGTTACGGTACATAGCGTACCGCTTGATCGAGCATCAAATCTCCACGCTTAGTGGGTAGTTGAATAATTTGATCGGCTCGTTTAAACAGTCTTGTTTACTTTACAGCCTTTGGGGGGTTAATGACCATGTCCCGGATATCCTCGGCATTATCTTACGAGATGGCCACGACCTGAGCACGGGGTGTAGGCGTACACCTGTCAGTGTATAACTCTAGAATTGTGGTGTGTCTATTGATCTTTAACCCGGATACGTTCCGGGCTACTGAACGCATAAGTAACATGTAAATCGTTCTCAAGATTATAATATTAAATAATTCTCCCAAGTTAAAAAGATTAATTTTGCCTCTGTGCATTTTAATCAATGTGTCAAGATATTTTGTGCCACGTGCATTCAAAACAATTTACAAACTCTTTTTCCAAAATGAGTCAGTTGAATGTATTTACCAGTGTAAACTGACGTATTTTCCAAAAAGGCTAAATGCAGGTACTATACGAAATTGGCCGGATATGTCTCCTTAGCATCAATAGAAGTCTCGCAAGCTTAAGATGCCTAAAAGTCTGTTGAACTATTGTTTCCATTTTATGTTCGATCCTTCTGTGGATAAACTTCCGAATATTGTGATAATTGATATTACAATAATAAATTCGGTTGTATTATATTTTCAATTGCTTCCGCTGTGCTTAATAATATTGTGTTGTTTGACTATTATGTTGCCAACCATGACGTCACGATACTCCCCACCGGGCCCACCGGTGACACGTGGAAATCGGGGTGTGACATGAACACTAGAGACCAAAACTAAAAGTCTACTAAAAATAATAAACATGGTGGTTAATGAATGAATGTTAGTGTAAAACTTTTGAAACTAGTTTTGTTATGATTATTTATTGTTGTGGATTGCTAGTGTTGGAATGGATCGTCATCAAACCACGCTAGATCATGTTCTTGGAACATGAACTAGCCTTATGTTAAGTCGTAAAATTATTAGATGACGAACCCTTTCAAACATAAACATGAACTTGTGTAAAAATGATTTCTCTTATAAAATGGAGTTCTAAACTAGTAGATCTAAAGATCTACAAGTGGTTTTTCGGAAGAACCAAGCAAAAATATTAGTGTTGTTAAAACCCGGATCTTATCCGAACTAAAAGCATTTTTAGTAAATAAACAAGTGTGTGGACACTTGTGTCACAATAAAAATTTAACAAAGAAATATTTTTGCGAATCTCGACTAGAAGTTGTGAGACTTCATATTCTTTAAAAATAAAGTTTTTAAGAAACTAAAATTATTTTTAAAAATAACGAGACTTACTAAATGTACTAGTAAGTTACTACACATTTTTATAAATGTTCAAGTTCATGAGATGGAGAAATTAGTGATTATTGTTGATGATTATTGTTGATAATTGTTGTTGATGATTGTTGGCAATTTAAAAGAAAATAAACACATGTTTTGAAAACATGGGAAACCTCCATTTTTAGGGGAAACTCTGTCAAAATTTTTATAAATTCTGACAATTAGAAAAATATAAGTTTTTGAGAAACTTATTCCCTAAAAATGTATTTAAGAGTATTACCAAGGTTTCCCTAATTTTTGGTGATAAGAAATGAGGATTTCTTCAAAAATAAAAATGTATATAAGTATGTATATTTTTGAGAGAAAAATATATATTATTTTACCACCAACTTTTGTGCTAAGTGTATAAAGTATGTGTTATGCGTGCTAGTGTATTAAGACATAAAAATACACATACAAAATACAAGATACATAATTCGGGTGCAAAGTGCAAAACACAAAAGACTTATATTTATTTTAGAGAAAATAATATAAGTAAGATACGTAGTTAAAAATATAGAATATTTTTAACACAAGAGTATATACACAAAAGAGAGTGACTGTACTTGTGCGACGCAAGTCTAGTGACTAACGTTAAGAAAACGCGTATAGGTTACGACGTTAATTAAGCAAATCCGGTGAAGTTTACGACGCAAGGAACGCAAAGTTGTGAGTTCATGCTCCCCCTTTTCTCTAACTATTTTTGGTTTTATAACTCTCGAGGGTGAAATACATGTACAAAATTTATAATTGGTATGATATAAATACAAGAAGTACACTTGGTGAGAACGAGAACCAAGTGTGACGAAATATAAGAATATGAGAAGCGCACTTGGTGAGAACGAGAACCAAGTATGAGGCGCTATGAGAAACGATAACAAGAAACGCGCTTGGTGAGGACGAGAACCAAGTAGGAAGCGTTATGAGAAATAGTGTCACGATTAGGGTACAGAAGCACCATTAATCAACAATATACCTAGACCGCAGAACAAAAGGTTAGATCTAACGGGTGCCTGGCAGCCACACTACCGGTCGGGGCGAGAATCGAGTAGTGCTTTTGTGTCTCAGAAAATACCAATTAAATGCCTTAGGTTTGGTGACTTCCTATGTCGTGCCACATGTTAATGGCTTTGCAACCCATTAACAATCTGATATTTACAGAAATACTGTATTTACATAAAATTCATACCATACTAAAATTGATATATAACTTGAAGTACGTGGGGTACTCAAGAAGATTGAATTATACTTGAAGTACGTGGGGTACTCAAGAAAATGAGAATTATACTTGAGTACGGGGGGTACTCAAGAAGAAATTGAATTATACATGTGTATGTGGTGTACACATGAAACTGAATTTATATATGAAAACTTGAATTACTCACAAACTATGTTTTCATACAAAGTATACAAACATGAAATACAAAACTGCATGAATTCACACCAACATTATGTTGACGTTTTTCCAAAAACTCACATGTATTTCAGGTAACTAGGATGGATGTGCGCGCGGTCTTGCTTATGCTCGTGGATGTCGCTTGTGTTTAACTTTAAATAAAGTTGTAAACTTTTAAGACAATGTTTTAAGCTGTCTAACGATGTAAACGCTAAACTTATGTTTTCAAATCATGGTATTTGATGTTATTTTACGAGCATGTAGTATGTTTACTCTTCGTATGCAATGAGAACCTTTCATGATCACACCTCGTGCTTCCGCCGTTGAAAGGGGTGTGACACCGTCGGCGGAAGTAACCGGACCGTGCATCAAGTACGGTCTAAATGGGGCCCGATGCAGACGAAAATAAACTTTTTCAACGGCCTATACCAACAAGCGGTAAAAATTATATTTTTTTAACATTGTATATTTTTAAATTTTCTTTACTAAGTTCATATTTTTTTAACACTTATTATTTTATAATATGTAGGATCGCACACGAGGAAGCGGAGTCAAGGATCTCGACGTGATGAAAGTCGCTTTAAGAGAATTTAAAGATAGATTTCCGAACGGTTTTCAACATGTCGAGGTGTGGGAGGTCCTTCGAAAACACGACAAATGGGCCCAAGTCCCATTGTTGGGTGAGGAAGGGGAAGGTTCGGGACATAAAAGAAAGCCCGTTGAGGTGGACCCTTCCATACCCGATATGAACGAAGACCCCTCGCCACAAAGAGCACAACGGCGAGACAAGCGTCAAGCGACATCGTCCGAGGGAAGCTCGGCCGAGTTGGCGGCACAATTCAAAGAGTACTCCGCCATGAAAGAAAAGAAAAACGCGATTGAATTGGAGGCGGTTGAATTGAGGAAGAAAAGAGAGGCGCAGGCTCTCGAGCTCATATCGGAACAACGCGAGACGATGAAAAACTACAATTACGATCGAGATATGGAAACATTCTTCAAGCCGCACGACGATGCTCCGCCAAGTATGTTGCCGTTCATCCTCGCCCGAAAACGCGACATCGCTAACAAGTACGGGTGGCCGTGCGATTTCTAAAATTATTATTTTCTAGTTTTAATGTAATTTTTATTTTCTAGTTTGAATGTAATTTTAATTTTCTAGTTTGAATTTATTTTTTATTTTTATTTTCTACTTTGAAATGTCTTTTGTTAAATTTTATTTAATTTTTATTAATATTTTTTTATAAACATGCATAATTAAAAAAAATAAAAAAAAAATACCAAGTCCCCTAATAGGGGAGTGCCGCCATCAAAATGGGGTGTTAAGGGAGTTTAAGAGGGGAGTTAACGTGGCACTAGCTGGTTGGTGGTGCGTAAGAGAGGGGCCTCTTAGGGGAGTGCCCCTCTCACCCTAATAAGACGGACATCCCTATTATTATTGCCTCTGTTCCACATGGAGGAGAACCCTCTTCACCTGAATCCAAACCTCCACTATTCCATCATCAACATCCTGGAATCTAAGTCCTTGTCATGGATCTTCATTGCAGATCACCGTCACCCATGGCGAGCAACACTCTCATGGATCACCTTCTCCCTCTTAACTTTTGCGGCTCCGGTTTTCTCCCACTTGGCTCTTCAGCGCCCCGTGTATCATCACGATCACCTCCGGCCTTTCGATTGGATCGTTCAAGTGTCTCTTTCGTTGTTTTCCACCTTGTCCTTCGTTAGTCTCTGGCGGTTTACTCGGAAGTACGGTCTCCGCCGGTTTCTGTTTCTTGATAAGTTGGATAGCCTTGGTGATAAAGTTAGACGAAAGTATTTAGAGGAGGTTCGGGTATGTTTCTCTTGATTCACTTTTGTTTGTTTTATCATCTCATTTGTTGTTGACTTGTTCTTAATCATCAGATTTTTGTCTTTCTTCTTCTTCTTCTTCTTCTTCTTCTTCTGGGTTTAGGTTTTTTGTGTTTATTATTTAAGGCTTTGTATTCCCTAAGGACTAGATTGTTAATATATAAGTTTTGGGGCCAAATTTGATAAACTAGCGAAAGTTTAGGGTATAGGTTTCTCACGGGATTAATGGTGAATGCAAGAAAACGTTTTGGTTGTTGAAAAGTTTGAATTTTGGGTCCACATAGGGTGAATCACATGTTCTTTAATTGAAATGAAAGAGATGATTTTTAATTGTGACATCATACTTTACAACACGTCCGTTTGGGTCGGCGTTTGTTGTTAATGAACGTTACTTCAAAAAAAAAAAAAAAAAAAAAAAAACCTTTACGACACGTCCCAGGGTACTACCCTGCTCTCTCGATCAATCCCGTGGTCTGTCAATTATACACCAAACCACTTTAGAACCACAAAAGATGGGCTACACTTATCCATAAGTACTCCACCCTTTAACTCCAACCACCAATCACACACAGCCTACCCCACTTTTAAGTCCAACAATCACATTTCCAATCTTTTCCCATGCGGCAAACATAACCATGACAAATTACTCTCCACGGCTGAATAAACACCAAACTAAACTGGTGATTAGTTTGTGGTTTGTGTCTCGACAAATAAGGGTTAATCTTCTTTGTCTTGTCTAAGCTGCTATGATGATGATCCTGCAAAACAGTAAGACACCGTAAGCTTGTTACAAGGAGGAGAATATGGGGTTCTCTTTGTAACCAACCTCCGGCGTGAGAATAAGTATCTGTTTTGAAGATAATAGTGTGTGTATAAAGTGAGATATTAAGAGAGCAATGCTTAAACCTGGAGGTGAAGTTCACTATTTATAGCCAAGGAGGTTTGTGAAGGAGATGGGCTGATGGGCCTTGGGCCTGTAGTCGACGACAAGGAATATCCATCTGTCCTCTCTGCCACGACCATTGGTGCTTCTAGGCGAGAGGATAGTTGGCGCACGCTGAATGGATCCACGTGTCATGACAGTTATCCTTGTTGTCTGGTCTGTCATCAGCAGCTAAGTGGAGACCGAGCAGTGGTCGGCGCACGCTGATTGGTGCCACGTGTGCGTCCTTATGTATCTTCTTGTCTCCTGTACGATTGTCCATCGTGCAGCATGATCGGATACAGCCTGTTGGACGCTCATTAGTCCACTACTTGTACCTCTGGTACTTGTCCTAGGTTTACCTGAGCTTCCTTCCTCAGTGGCGGACCCATGATATTTTTTCACTGGGGTCCATGTTTTATGTAAGGATTTTTCACAACCAAACTTTAAAATTTTCGGGTCGGTCATCGTAGTCGGGTCGGGTTTAGGAAATAATGTAGAAGCATTTATTGGACATCAAACCACTACATTATATGTTGGAAGTTTTATTTGGTAATCAAGTGTTAAATAAAATCGACATTCAATTTATCATTTTAAAGAAGTGAATTAGAGGGTCAATGGGTGGTTGTACTGTTTTAAAACACTAGTTTAATTTTGATGGAAAAAAAAACTAAAAAAACAAGGCATGTAAGACTTAAACTTGGGATCTATTTGGTGCAACACAAGGGTATTTACCACCACACCAACTTTGCTTTTAGTGATATGAGGTCCAATTAATTTATTTTATGGGGTCCTTGAAAAATTTAACATACCGATTCTACTATTTTCTAAAAAAAGATTGGGGTCCGTGGACCCCGATCCGGACCATGTGGGTCCGCCCCTGTCCTTCCTCTGCGCGACCCCCGGGAATATCCCGTGTAGCCGGCGCAAGGTCCAGGAAGTCAGGGTTTTTATCCAAGGAGTCAAGTGTCAAATCTGATCCTATGTTAACCCTGACCTCGCGCGCGACCAGGATTACACCTGATTAGCCGGCGCGAGGTCGGGGAAGCTATCAAATTGGTCTAATATGAGTATGGTCCTGTGCGCGACCTGAATAGCCAGCGCAGGATTTGGGACCATACCCCTTCAACGCCTACCCTAGGGGGTGATGGCGGTGTTACCGCAAGGGTTGGAACCCACAAAACCAGCCCGTGCTGGTGCCCCGTCCACCCTAACAACAAATGCCACAATGATTGAAAATATTTATTTTTGATGACATAGTAGGAAGATGTAATTGCACACGACTCCGTTTGATAGTATAAATGTATAGAGAAATTAACTCTGCATAATATGATGTATAGCTGCAATACTAATCTATGTTGTCAAAGGCGCAAAAAAGCGCGCGCCTAGGCGCCCGGGTGCAGCGAGGCGCACCTATAGCGCCTGGTGGCAGCCTAGGCGCAAAAATGGGTTTTTTTTTGAAAAAAACGGCCTGAGGCGCAACAAAGGCGCGCAAAAACAGTCTGAGGCGCAGCGCACAAGCAGGAAAAAAAAAACCCTGAGTGCAGTGCGTATAAATTCCAGCTTAGAAACTCATTTTTGCACCTAAGTACTAACTATTAGCTCCATGATCTTAAATGGCATATATAATAGTTTTTTTAATTTTATATGTGGAATCTTATTTATTTTCCAAGCATAACATATTTTTTTATATTTTTTTCTCTATGTGCCCTTTTCTTAAAAAAACCCACGCTTTTTTTGCGCCGATGCGCCTCGCCTGCGCCTTGCGTCTTTGACAACATAGATATTAATATAAGCACAATGGTCCCTTTAAAGTGTTTAATTTGCAGCTAGAACCATAACCCTAAAAAGGAACAAAACTTGGTTTTGAAAAGCATGACACAAGAGCTTCACGGAGGCACCATGTATTCGTATAGCACTTATTATCAGTGAATTCTGGGCAATGTCATGGAAACATACAATATTGTTGGTTACAAAAATCTATACTAGATTTAAATCTAAGGTAGCGTTCGTTTCGTGGAATGTAATGTAATGAAACTGTAATTTGAATTTGCGCAAAAATTGAATTTTGATTTGGAATTTAGGTATCTTTGTTTCATAGTATGGAATGGAATCTGGATGGAAGAATACATATGTTACAAATAATTACAAATAAAACAAAATTAAGTTTATTATGTCTAATAACAATAACATAGACCATTGTTGCAATGTTCATGTGATAGAAGAATACCTACATAGATAGCTATGTAGTCAAAAGCGTACGCGTTGCAAGGCGACAACACTTAAGATATACGCAAGGCAAGGACCTTGCTTGGCACACGCCTTGCAAGGCGCAAAATTGTTATTTTTAATTTGGTTAAAATTTTATTCCCTGAAAGGGTTGTGGTTTAGATTGTCACTTAGCTTCTGTAAGAAAAACACAGGTTAAAGTTACCACTTTGCTTATATTATACTGCAACTATGTATCATTTTATGCATAGAGACTTATTACATATCGTTCTTAAATCTGGCTAAACTAACATATATACTACATTCACCTTATGCAGAGATCCACAATGCTTCTATGTGCTTTCATCTTCCCATGTTTTGTTTGTGACGTTATTTACAACATATGGTGGTTCACCTCAGGAGGGGCCCACATACCCTACATTTACAACCTGTACCTTAGTCATGCCATAGCATGCTTGATACACCTGACTTGTTGGTTATACCGGACATCACTATTCTTGCTTGTTTGTGTTCTTTTCAAACTCACATGTTCTCTACAAATACTTAGGCTGGAAGATTTTGCTCACGTGTTTGAAAAGTTATCTGATGTGGGCCCAATATTGGTCCAACACCTCACCATCAAAAGAAACCTTCGCGTTATAAGCCATAGGTTTCGTGCGTTTATCTTATTGACATTAATACTGGTGACAACAAGCCAGTTCGCTTCTCTGCTTGTTACAACTGTGGACGGCGCAGTTGTAAATGTATCTACCACTGGAGAACTCGCGGTACTCCCTTTTTCTTTTACTTATATTTAGTTATTTACATATGTTGAATATTATTACAACAATTGTATTATTTTGTTAGTATTCTAATTATTTTAATAAAATTATAGAGGGTTTATGCATTGAAATAAACTTGGGACTGACGGTCTGAGTCTGACCTGCCTAGGGGTGTTAAGCGGGTCGTGTTCATGGGTTGGCGTTTGGTGGGTTGAACATGACGTGTACAAGAAAGTGTAACACGAACCTGAACATGACAATAACCCAAAAATCATGTTAGACAGATTAACATGAACAAGAGGAATTTTCACGGGTTGGCACAAACACGACCCATTTGACCCGACTTTTTTCTGACGATTTGCATATTAATTCTTAAAATAAAACAATTACAAAAAAAATGGCATAAAAATATCCTATTATTTTGAGTTGTAACATAAAAACACATTTATATAAAGTAAAGAATTAAACGGGTCAGCCTGTGAACCAATTAAGTCAAGCTGAACCCACCCGCCCCGTTTAGCTAAACGTGTTTGTGACCTAAAGTTCTTTTAGACTAAACCCAATTCCGCCAATTTAATGTTACGATTGTGCTGTGTTATAATCTAGTCCAACCCAGTTGACTACTGCGGTTTTTTTTTTTTTTTTAATTTTGACTTGTGGTGCAGTTATGCTCTGTTACGCTTGTGTTTGGTCTGTATATATGCCAACGCAGCGCAGCAAAGATCACACACAAAGCTCAGTCATTGACAAGCTTGGCCACTAAATGGCATATGTGTGCTACCACCCACAATTTTGTTGATATGGGCAACAATGATGAAAACCCAAGGGATAATATTACTCCACGAATGGCCGATCTGGATTCAGAAAATGAGGTTGGAGATGGTGATGATGAACTAGACAACACAAACTTCATTCCGGTTTATAAGAACACAATTTCCTACCAACAAAGACAAGCTTTAGGTAAGTTTTTTTTCTTCAACCATCCAGAACCTTTAATGTGTTGGTGGAAAAATCAACGGGTCGGGCAGTTTGGGTCATAATGAGTTGATTTGGGAATGCTTATTGTTGGTCAAAATGCTGCATTGACCTGCAAGCTGCTTTTGTTTTTAGTTTGCTTATTGAAGCTTTTATGCCTTCGAATACACTAAACAACTGTCAACCCATTTAACCCGTTTCTATTGTAGTCGGAAATAAAACATATTTCCCAGTTTGACCCATTACAGATAAGCATAACCCAAATCTACCCATTTTGACTCATAAATAGGTAGAAATTGCCACCTCTACTTTGATGGATTACAAAATTCGATTAATAAAGATAGATATATGATCGGATGTGTTGCAGTGACATATTTTGAGAACAATGAAACTGGAATCACGGTGTATGGGCTCATGTTAGACAGGTCATCTATAAACACGGTCTTTGCAATTCAATTGTCACTTGCGCTATGGTTGTTCGATAAGACAATTGGCTTCGGTTGACATTTACCTTATTGATTTTTAGAACCATCTTACAAATTTTGTAACATTATTCTACAAAAGTTAAGATAAAAGAACAAGATGGGGATTAGGACAGAGTTATGTATGTTTCACCCTAGTTAGTTCATTACATGTAAATTTAAAATTATGTAGTTTTATAACTAGTGGAAATGCCTTGTGCATAATTTAGGGTGATGGGATTATATGTGTTGTGAAAAATATGTTGCTAAATTGAAAATCACACGATTTATGAAGGGCCGCATAATTATGCATAAGCCAGTTACGACTCACGGGATGGCCATTTGTTTGGGATGATATTGATGTGTTCATGTGAATTTTGTGTTGTAGATGAATAGTTTTATCTCTTTGCAAATGTGCACTATTTCGCTCTCTATTTTGGTAGTAAGAGTATGTTGTAAACATGTATCAGTGCTTATAGCACCAATTTATATTCGTAAACATGATTTGAGGTATTACTATGTGAATGGTTGTGATTTTACCATTTGGGAAGATGCTTTTGTTTAATGTGAATGGTTGTGATTTTACCATATGGGAAGATGCTTTTGTTTAAAAAAAAACCGATTTCAAGTTAAAAAATGAGTGAGGATTCGTTAAAAAAGAAAAGGGTGTGTCAAAGGTGGCCATGTAAAGTTTGAATGTCTTACACAACAATATTGTATATTTATTAAAATTAAAACAATGTACCACCAATTTATAAAAATACTTGTTTTATTAACACACATGTATCATGTATATAATGAAACATTTTCACTATATCAACAAAATATTTAGCTACATCATATATATATATAAATACAGGGATTATTATACAAATGAATCTTAACATACTAGACATGAGAAGTGAACATAATTTTATTTTTCATCGAGTCAAACATTTTTTGTCTTGAAACCAAAAAAAATTATACTAAATTACAAGTTTTGTCTTTTATGTTTACACCCTTTTGCAGACGGTGTCTTTTAACGCAAAGTTGACAAGTTCTGTACTTAACGTTCTAAAAATCTTCCACGTTTGATCGATGTCGTAAGGTCGGTCAAAAATATAATTAAAAAGTGTCGTAATCACCTTTACTAGTAAAGAGCAAATAGGGTGTCGAATCCACGGGGAATTAATGGAAAGTGTTAAAGTTCATTGCTTTTAGTAGTTATCTAATTCTAAAGTATTTGCTTTTGCTGATTGAGAGAGTAGTTGTGAAAATTAGTTGATTATTGTACATGTAAACAATTGAAAGGAAAAGGACCAATCTTCAGGTTTTCAGGTTGTGAACAAAGTCGGGTGACCTAATTACTACCAAATGGAAATCACATAGACATGATTTGTTAACCTACTTGTTTTGATAAATAACTTGTGACAACTGTCACTTTCCATGTGTTTCCGTACAATGTAAACAGTAATTGTTCTTTAATGACTGTGCATGTTGGAACCAATGATATGAATGATTTTCTGATTACTGTCATATACATACAAATGCATTTCATGTTGCAAGATTATTTATCATTATTACATGCAACACAGTATGGTTCTATTAGTGCACAGAAAAAGTTAGCACAGTTATCAGACAAACTAGAAGTACTGATGGGAGTTCAGTACTCAGACAGACATGATGTTAAGACACAGAATGAGCCCGGAACCAAGAGTACACTAGAATAGTATGTAGGAAAGTAGGGATCATAAAACTGCCTTCCGAGTGATGATTTAAGTGCCGGAAAGTGCCCGAAACACACTAAAACTGCAGAATTCTGCACAAAACAGCAAAATTCAGCAATTTTCAGCATTTTAACATCAAAATATAATGCAGAAATGTGGTTTAAGGGTCCAGAATACCTTCATAAGTGTTGGGAATCAAAACTGTCATAAAAGACAACATAAAGCATACTAAATTGCGCAATTTAGCACCTTAACGAATCGGTAACCAAACGAACAACCGGACACTACCCGAAACACCAAAATTTTACTAGAAACATTGTTTTAATGTATTGAAGCTAGTTATGAACCCTAAACACCATATTACACCCTAAAACACTTAAACACTTAAAATCACTAAACAATACACTTGAAATCTAACTTAATTCCCTAACTAGAATTGAAAACCAACCAAGACCCCCCTCCCCCATAATGGACGGTTTACTAGGGGGTCCCACAAGGTGATTTTTTTAATTGTTTAATAGATTTGTTAATATGATGAGAAACACATTAACCTTAAGTTAATAAAATGTTGGAAGACTTTTATTTAAAACCACAAGACTAAACTTCATTATCATTCAACACTTCAAACAACACATCTTCTCTTCTTCTCCCCTTGTCTATGGCCCAAGCACCACACACACACACCTTCATTTTCATTCCATTCTCATACATTCTAAGGAGATCCTAAGGTGTCTTAAGCACATCTAAGAAGGTTGGAGGCATTGGAAGTGGAAGGACATTCACAAGGAGCTATTAACCACTCTATTTCTTCATCACCTTCATACTTGTTCTTCCCTAGCCATAGTGCTAGTAGTAAGCTCCTTTAACCTTGTTTTTACTTCTAAGTTTAGTGGTTAAAGTATCATGTAACTTGTTAATCTAAAGAATCTCCAGAAAACATAAGCATGATCTTGAACATAAAGCTTAATAACATGAAGATCAAGATGTTTAAGTGTATGTGTTAAACTTTTTTGTTGATTTCTTGTGATTATGATGTAGATAATCATATGAAGCTTGCTAGATGATTAAACACATGATCTAGCAAGTGTAAGGATAGATCTTGAGAAATTTGTTATGATCATCCTTTATGTGAATCATGAACTTGAAGATGAACTTGTTTTAGTATATGATGATTATTTCTACAAGTTATAAGCCTTGAAGATAAAAGATTTCAAAAATAATATTTTCAAGAAACCAAAGTTTATTACAAGATTTAACATGAACTTGGTCTTTAAAGAAACTAATCATGTTTTAAGGGTTAAAACAAAGCTAGTAAAGTGTATGTAACAAGAAAAATACAAGAAGATTGATTTTTGAAAAATCATCACACAAGTTGTAAAGAATAAAAATTCACAAGTTTTATAAACTAAAAACCATGTTTTTAGAGATAAATAAGCTTACTAAACAACATGTGAAATTACTACACATTTTTGTTAAACTTCAAGTTCATGACATGTTGTTAAAATGCATATTATGGCTCACGGTAAGTCTTGTGTGAATTGTTGATGATTGATGATGAATTTCTAAAAGAAAATGATATGCTTTTAAGCATGGAAACCTCCATTTTTAAGGGGAAACTATGGCAAAATTTTTGTAGAAATTAAACACTTAGAAAAATATTTTTAAACAAGTGTTTACAAGCAAAATTTTGATCTTGGTTTTAATATAAAAATTTGCCATAATTTTTATTACAAAAATTACAAATGTTGGAGGTTGATTTTTGATAATAAAAATGACTAAGTATATATTTAGGAAAATATATATTTAGATGTCACAAATTTGGTGTTACTTGTATATTGTTTTTATTAGTTATATTATTTTAGGGACCTGAAAATAATATAACACATCAAAATACCAAAAATTGTAACATGAAAACATTACCAAAATCCCAAGAAAATAAATATATAAATCATACCCGAATATTGGACAATCGGACAAACGGACATATGGACTATAATTATATATATTCCGGAAATAAATTCATAACTCGACAAGTATGATAAACGGTATTTTCGTAACCAAAGAAAACGGAAAAATATGGATTTTTATAATCATTACAAAATATATCATATTTTGTCAAATAGAAAATATATTATTTTTGAGTGAAGAAAAATATATATTTTCTTAAACAATTCAACAATATACTATTTTGGTGAAAAATAGAAATATATGTATTTTCTAAGTTTAATCTTAAAATTTATATTATTTTTAAGGTATATTTGGAAATATGCTTATTTTTGCCAAGTAAAATTTATAGATATTTTTCTATAAAAATTCTCTTAAAATATACATATATTGAGAATGTAAATTTGGTGATTTTTAGTTGTATAAAATAATATTCCGGAAAATTTAAATACAAATTAAGTATAAAATACTTAATAAATACAAGAAAATACGTATTCCTATACGTACAAATATACACCGGAATACACCACTAATACTTGGCAAAATACACAAGTACAAGTATACCCATACTTGGGAAAATACATATGTGGAAATACATAATAAACCAAGTTAAAAATATATTGTTTTGACAATATTTCAAATAATTGAATAAAAATAGTTTAAGTTAAAATAATTATTTTAACTAATAATTATATAATTTGGAATTATATAATGTATATCCAACGTATAACTCAAAGTACACCAACTCCAAAATAAGTCTTAATGAATAAGACTAAGACTCGTTACACGACCTAAGCGTCTAATTAAACATAACACGTGTGTAGGTAGTTGCACGACACCAGGAAAAGGTTTTCAAATGGTGAGTTCATGTCCCCCTTTTCTTTTAAGTGTTTTCGGTTTTATAACTTTCGGGGGTGAAATACATGTTACAAACGTTTTCAAATGGTATGGTTAGCTAAGAAATGAACTGTTAGATCATGTGAATGGGTAGGCGCACACTTAAGACTATTAATCCTTGTATAAGGACCGAGGGGCATGAGTGGTAGATCTATCTGGGTGTTGCGAGCCCCACCCATGGGCCGGGAGTGGCCGAATGTGGTGACTATGTCGTTCCCGCCGGGTGGACCGGTACAAAATCCGCTAGGTTTGAGCCTTCCTACACCATTGCACATAGGGGTGCAAACGAGCCGAGCTACTCGCGAGCTACTCGAGCTCGGCTCGAAAAAAAGCTCGAACGAGCCGAGCTTAAACGAGCTCGAGCCCGAGCCTAAAAACAAGCTCGTTTAGTAAACGAGCTCGAGCCCGAGCCTAATCGAGCTTTCTGTTTATATATTTTTATTAATATATTAAACATATATTTATATAATAATAATTATCATTTATATAAATATAAAAAAAATAACTAAATTATATGTATAATAATAATTATAACTAATATAAATTAATTAACAAATACTAAACGAGCCGAGCCCGAGCCGAGCTCGAGCTTGAGAAATTACCTTCGAGCCGAGTTCGAGCTCGAGTTTTCACATGTTAAACGAGCTCGAGCTCGAGCCTGATCGAGCTCGGGCTCGGCTCGGCTCGTTTGCACCCCTAATTGCACACATATTAATGACCTTGCAAATCATTAATTGATCTGTTCATAGACGCTTTCATACCGGATCACAATGGAATACTTACAAATGTTTACAAGATTATTCGTGCACACATACAAAACACATGAACTCGCTCAACTTTTGTTGATGTTCTCAAATTACATGTATTTCAGGAAATTAATGGATCTGGCGGAGTATGAAAGTTTCAAGAAGTGTATTCAAGTTCGATGTCATCCAACTTTTGAAAGGGTTTGATTTGGATGTCTTATCTTAGATATGACAAACGAATCAAAGCCTTGTTTTATATATGTCTTTTGTTAAAAAGTCCTTATGGAACTTGGTACTTGAATGGTTTGTAAGTTAAACATGAAGTATTTTGTTTGGTACTGAACAACTTGTGTTTGTAATATTTTAAAAACTTATGAATGGATGAACATCGTATTTTAGTCATATAGTTGTTTATTATGATTGAATGCAATGATATTAATCAAGTCACACATATACGCTTCCGCAAAAGTCAGGGTGTGACATAACTAACAGATAATATATTTGGTTGCAATGATCCACGATCGAAACCGAAAGATTGATGCAACTGAATAGTAACCTAGTTAATTACCAATCCTAGATTTCACAAACACAATCAAATTCAATGGTTAAGAGTTAAAGAACAATGACAACTTAGAATTTAATCCCAATTGTTGATGACAAAACCAAATAACTGATGAATAAGTGTGTATACGATAATCCAACAATCGTTTAAGCAAAAACAAGTAAACATAAAGATAAACTAACCAAATGATTAGACAAATCTTAATCCAAACGTATGTAAATACAAGTTAATCCGCTTCCTAACAAAAACCCTAGCCCCGGAGATGATCCGAGTGGTTTAGCCGCTTATGTTCTTGATTTGATCTTCAATTTTGATGAGGAATTGCATGATTGATGATTGGATTGAGGTTGGGAACTCCAAAATTCGTCCTTGGGAAGTTGAAAATGGCTAGGGTTAATGATAATTTCGTTTGGGGAATGTTTGAGCTTAAATATGGTGGAAAAACATGAAATTCTCGAGTCAGGTCTGGGATTCAGCGCCCAGTGCGCCAAAAACAGCGCCTAGTGCGCCAAATTGCCTTTTCTTACTATGGTGCGCTGAAATCAGCGCCTAGTGGCGCTAATTGCTACCAAGCTTCCCGTTTTTCACATTTTAACCTTCCAACCTATGTGTATGCTTCCAATACTCCAAAATGCTTCCCGAAAACCTTCCGTTAAGCTCCAAAAGCCATCTGTTATGCTTCGGGTACCTACAAATCAAATCCAACTCAAGGTAAACCATTTTCATACACATAATCATGTAAAACCTCATAATTAAACACTTTAAAACACGATTAAACACCCTTACATCACATCCCCACACTTACCCTTTGTTTGCCCCCAAGCAGAGATCTCTTGTAACCATCCAACCATCATTAACAATACATTTCACAATTCCCTTACCAAATCTTAGCCATGGTCCAAAAGTCATACCCAAACTTACAAGACTGACACATTCAATAGGTTTATAATCTCAACAAGTAAAATTGATGTTGCCTTTAAAATCAAAGAATATACCTAACCAGATTTAACTAAGCTTCAAGTTTACACATGTTCTCACACCCCTCACAATGTTTCACGCCTCTTGGTTTGGAAGCAGACTAGTTACAGATTCAGTAGCTTAAAATACACTCAAAACCAAACTATAAAGCTTTCTTGTCATAGGCTTGAAAGACAATCACACTTCCATCATTCACATAAACAATGCACACATAAAAAAGTCTTATGGATTTTGGACTTAGGCTAAAGGTAGAAATTTTTGGCTATATAAGTGGCTAAACAAAAATAACATTCAAACCATCAGGCAAATCCTTATTCTCCACTAACTTTAAAACTTGGGTAATTTTCACCCATATCCTACACTTTTTTTTCTCAACATCTTATTTTGGTCATTCGACCCATATACTGTAACACCCCGCGTTTCCAAAGTCAAAGTACAAGTCAAAGTCAAAGGAAGAAAAGATTGCTAATTGCGATCTGTCACTACTTGCTTAATTATTGATTTGTGCTTCTTGACTTGTAATCGAATCTTTTAATTTGTTTACTTTAGTTGTATTATGTGAAGTATCTATAATAATCGCAGTTTAATCGCACATTAAACGCTAATCTATTTATCGCTTTATTGCTAATCGCATTCGCAACTTGATTTATAGATCCTGTATATTGTTTTACGTGGGTGTGCTACTTATGTGTTACTTGTGCATGTTTACTTTATCTATGTGGTGATTAATCGAAACGCAATCGCAACTCCATCGCAACGCAATCTAATCGCAAACGCTAAACGCAAGGTTAATTATGTTGTTGTATGCTAGTTATATTATTTGTGTGATGATGTGTGTAAAATGCAACACATAAATTACATCAAATGGGACATAAAACTAACCCTTTTTTAGTACTAATGTTGGAAAAAGTGTGCTTTTGTCTTCCTTTTGTATTTTCAGGATTAAATGAGCTCAAATGAACAAAAGAAGCAAAAATACAGCTAAATCTAACAATAATACAAGAAAAGGAATAAACGTGGCATGCCCGACCTCTCGACAGTATCTTCCCAAGCAAAAACAAGACAGCAGAAGGCTGAACACGCCCCGTGCTCATCGGACACGGGGACGTGCCCAAGTGTCTGCAGAAAAGACAAAGTTGTAGAAGCTTCTATTTCCCAACACGGGGGCGTGCCCAGCGGACACGGGGCCGTGGTCAATGCTAAGATTCACAGAATCCAAGCAAATCTTGATAGTACAGATACGCTTCTGCACACGGGGCCGTGCCCAGCGGACACGGGGGCGTGGTCAACTAATGCAGACAAACTGCAATTAATGAAGAAAGAGAAGATGGGTGGACACGGGGCCGTGCCCAGCGGGCACGGGGCTGTGTCCGGTCTTCTGTGCAGGAAATAAATAGAGGTGCTTGGTTCACTTCAAAGGCATCCCTTAACAAACCACCTCTCTCCCACTTCACCCACACTCCACCACCATCACAACACCCACATCCACCACCATCATCCATCGTCCATCATAGAGTGTGTGTAGTAGTCTCGGGATCCAAGATTGATAGTAAGAGTTCTTGACAATCAAAGGTCATGTTTGCCTAAGTCTCTTACATCACTTGCTGAAGACAAGCATTTAGTGTAATACTTTTGTTTTTTTATCTTTTTGCACTTTTTATTTGGTTTTGTATTAATGACTTTAATAACTAGTTTCTTATGTTGAAGGTGAAACTTCCTCATCATTTGTCCGTGGTGTCTTGGCGTTATTTTACTGTCTATATAAAATAAAAGATTTACACCATTCATATCTCCACGGTCTATATGGAGATATGTTGGCTACCTGGTCGGGGGTTAAGGGAATGGTTTGGTAAGGTTCTTGGCTTGTTCAGTGTATAGATCCTGCAAGGACCTGGGTCAAGCTTACTAGGACCTCCTTCAATACCCACTGGTATTGGATGGCGGGGGTGCGAATGGCTTGACCCCCTCATATGTAAACTACTATTAATACATTAACCCGGCTATTTGGGATTGTATCCCTGCTGACTCAAACCACTTAGCCGTGGGTAACGTCACCTTCAAAAGAGGGGCCTACCACATTACGCATTAATAACTTAATTAATTATCTTCCAATAATCCAACCCTTTAGGATTGTATCCTTGCTGACTCAAACTACTGGGTTGAGGGTAATGTCACCTTCAAAAGAGGGGCCTACTACTATAACTAAGATAATCTCTTAAAAACTGCAAAAGTGCGAAAAACATCAAAGGTTACACTAAAGGCGAGTCGGATCCAAGTGATTCATCTTGTCTATCTGTTTTTTTTTGTTTTTTTTTCAGCATTGTTTTTATTTTCATATTTAAACCTTTTTCTAAATTTTTGATTTGATTAGACGTTGAGGATAAACCGGTACTAAAAGCACTTGTGTCCTTGGACGACCTCGGTATCTTACCAACGCTATACTACGCTCACGATGGGTGCACTTGCCCATATGTGTGTTTAGTGTTAGTAAAATATCGTGCTTTATAAATTTAAAACTTGACCAAAGTGTTAAAAAGGGCTTAAAATATAACTAAAATATATCACACCTAACACACATCAAGTTTTTGGCGCCGTTGCCGGGGACACAAGGATTTTAAGAAAGTTAGGAATCAACGGCCTAATCGTTTTTCTTATTTTTATGTTTTTTTAGTATTTTTCTTAGATTTCAGCTTCTGCAGAGCTCAGCACGGGCCGTGCCTGGTCGGACACGGGCCGTGCCCAGCATTGTTACTGGCAGTTTTTATTTTCCAAGTTACAGAGAGCTGAGCACGGGGCCGTGTCGGTGCAACATGGGGCTGTGTCGAGCTCCCCAGTAACAGGGATCCGGAAAACAATTACTGTATCTCCGACTACGGGCCGTGTTCATCTGAGCACGGGGCCGTGGTGAAACTTCTGACCAACGTTCTTTTTGTTTTTATTGCAGGACTTGGAACCCAGGCACCACATCTGAACTTTCCACGCAGTGTATGAGCTCCAGTTCCAATAGAGACATAAAAGAACCTCTAGATGAACCCGAACGCTTTCTAAGAAAAAGACTTAAAGCTAAAAACCAAAAGAAAGTTTTTGGGGGACCTTCTTCCAATGGCGGATCAACGTACCCTCATGGTTACCTACGACCCACCGTAGGTAATCTTGGCGCCGCTATCAATGCACCGAACGTCGAAGCCAACAACTTCGAACTTCGGCCGCATTTGATACAAATGCTCCAAAACTCCGCAACCTTCCATGGGCTTACGGAAAAAGATCCCCATTTACATATTACCAACTTTTTGGAAATATGTGATACTTTTCGGTTCAATGGAGCATCAAACGACGCCATCCGCCTCCGAATGTTTCCATTTTCGCTAAAAGACCGAGGTAAGGCTTTGCTTAATACCCTCCCAGTTGGTTCGGTAAACACCTGGGATGAACTAGCTCAAAATTTTCTATATAAGTATTTCCCTCCTGCTAAAACGGCTAAATTAATGACTGAAATTAAGACACATTCACAAGAGGACGGGGAATCCTTATATGAAACTTGGGAAAGGTTCAAGGTGTGACACCTGTGCCTATGCGACCATCAAACAAATACCAAACCAATGAAATATTTTATTTCATACTTGGTATTTGTATAAATATGTGTATCTTTTGCATATATCAATTCTTGTTCGATTTCAAGTTTTAAATCGCTTTCTGGAAGGTTATACGCGAACTGATGCGCAAATATAACCAGTTTAATGCAACAAACACTCCAGAATAGTGAAATAGGCTTAACATACCTTAAATAACCTTTACATAACTTAGAAATAAGTTTAGGAGGGTTTGGTGTGGCGAAATCAAGTTTATTCGCTTACAGGGACTAATTTTGACAAACTACGAAAGTATGCCGATTTGTACTGTAACGAACATTCCGGAAGATGACCATAAGTTAAACATACCCTAAATATCCTTTACATATCTTAGAAATAGGCTTTGAGGGGTTCGGTGTGCTAAAATAAACTTTTTGGTCATTCAGGGACTAAAAGCGTCAAAAAATGCATAAGTTTGCATTTTCGTGCATATCTTACGTTCTGAATACATCCGGACATCCAAAACTTTATGTAATCATTAAAATATTTTATTTTAGTGATTGGCATGATACAATTCCATTCGGCGCGTAATTTGGATCGTTTTTCGCATTCGTTCGTGTTTCGTCGTAATTAACCGAACAACGCAACCGTACGACCAAACGAACCGACATCCGAGATATTTTTGAGCATGTTTCAGGTTCCCTATACTTTAACTTCATTTTAGAGCCTTGAAATGGGATTAACGGGGCTTAAACGTGTCAAAAATGCATCAAAAACCATGTTTTGCACATTCAGGGACCAAAATTGACATTCTGCCATAGTTATCTTAGGAAGGGACCAAAATGAAAAATCTAAATTCCAGCTTATTCCAGCTGTTCCCCTCATTTGCACATAGTTTTAATGAAACTAGGGGCTCCCATGGTTTCACAAAACCATGGGCACATGTATACGGATGAGATCGAAGCTCGTTTTACGATGAACGATCTTAACGGTTGTGCAAAAACTATATAAACCCCACCCCCTTTGCTCTCAAACTCACATTTGATCTGATTTTCATTCTCTAAGTTGAAGTCTTGCACTTCATACCTGAGAATAAATTGGATCAAACCTCCTTGAACCTTTTGTAAGTCCTCTTTCGTTATTTTATTTTTAGCGTGAAAGTCAAACTTTGTTTGACTTTCTGCATTGACCAGTTTATGGTCAATACGAAGTTCGTTTGAACTTCATAACGTGAGCGTAATCACGATGGTTTTAGTCTCTTATGACTATACCTACTGATTACCATGTTATCTAGGCATAGTGGCGAGTCGTAGTTTCGGCCAAAATACGTATTCTTGCGTATTTTGTTACCAAACTACTTTTAGGAATCAAAACCGTTTGTTTTGATACCCAACCTGTTTTCTAACTTCGTTAAACATGTTTAGCTCGTCACTTTAGGTTTAGTGCTTATGTAGAGTCGTAAGTCAAGCGGTCCAAACAACCGCTTAGACTTTCGAACTAGACCCGTTTGGTCGATCATTAGGATCCAACCAAACATGTTTAGTGACCATAGTTGTATAGGGAATAACCTTCCAAGGCTATACCTTATGGTCACTTCGTTTAAGTAGTTATATGATAGGTAGTTTATATGCCTTAGGTAAATGACCAAAATGCCCTTTTTACGCATAAATTCATTTTAAGCATATGTAACCTAAATTTTGACATCTAAACTGATTAGGTAACATTATTAGACATGTTAAGGCATATATTACTTGTCATAGGACTAGTTAGGCGGTCCGAACGCGTTTTACACGAACAACCTGTTAAAGTAGCGTAAGCTACCTAAGCGGGTCGTAATGGGTCGCAAGCACTTAGGATAGGTTTCCTTTTAGAAAGTAGGCTTTGTTAAACCATATTACATGAGTTCCTATACTCATTTGGTTTACGAAACCTAATTCTATCCGATCTTCTGATTTAGGTCCGGTTTATTTACATAGTTACCTATATTAGGTGTCGTTTGATTCTGTGATCCCTCTAGCTTTGCTTGGTTGTTGTTCAAGACTTCTAAGCACCCTCAAGTGAGTACATAGTCCCCTCTTTTACTGTTTTAAACTGTTTTGGGGTGGAACACATGTGCCTACTTGTTACTTTCATGTTTTCCATGTTTTCATATCATATACTTGCTATGTTCATTAGTACACTATTAGTACATGATTTCATTATGTTTTGCTATGCATGTTCACTTAACATGTTAGCCCATTGTTTTACATTTTGAACTGTTTGAACCATTTGTAACCTTTGATTTATGAGAATCCATTTGTAACCACTCGATGTATGTGAACCATTTGTAACCATTCGATGTATGGGAACCATTTGAAATCATGGGATGTATGAGAACCATTTGTAATCGTTGAATCTATGTGAACCATTTGTAATCATTTGATTGATGTGAACCATTTGTAACCATTTGATATATGTGAACCATTTGTAACTGTCTGAACCGTTGGGTTAAGGAAGTGATTAGGTAACGGGGCGGGTGTAATGTGTTAAAAGCATGGTGGATACGCCGCTGGTACTTCCTATATATAAGTGCTTTTAACACATTATATATCGTTGCGTTATCTAGATCACTTAGGTAAACGATTTTGAAACGATGTCACACAATGATGTTTTCTGAATAATATAAACCATACGAGTTTTGTTAACGAGTTTCTACGATATGTTTTACAATTTGATTTCATAAAAAAATGTTTTGGAGTTAAGAATCATGGCTACGAGATTTTGTAAATTATAACCAACTTGATTTGAGTTGGTTAATTATGTCGCAATACTATACTTTTCAAAACCAAGTTTTTAAATAAGTATTGCAACATGTAAAGCGAGCCATGAATCTGACACTCATATAAAACCTATGTACTCGCCGACATTTTTATGCTGACGTATTTTCACATGTGTTTCAGGTACAATAGTTGATGATGTTTGATGATGATATTGATGTATGCGCCCATAGGAATGGACGAGGCCTTAGTGACTTAATAACAATGAAAGTCTATTTGTTCATATTTTGTTTCTAATTCCAATGTAATGTAATACATTTAATTCAATAAAACGAAACTGTTTATTCCATGGTTGTGAAACAATGATTATGTTACAACACTCCCCGACGTTTCTGCCACGTTTTGTTGTTATACGTGGTCAGGGTGTGACAGAAAAGTTGGTATCAGAGCCAATGGTTATAGGGAATTAGGTTATTAGTAATGCTTTGACCTAGACTATAACCTTACTAGGACCCTAACACAAGTTATCTTGTGTTTAGTTTTAAAACAATACCGTCACTTATCCTTAAGTGACAACCACAATAAGAACATAAATTTTGAATCTGCTTTGAAAACTAGTCATCTGTTCTAGGATGATTTATTATAAGGTTTTGAACCTTCAAAGTTTTCAAGATCCCGTCAAAGTTTGGGTCTCATTAATGTGAACACGTGCAAACTGGAAGGGTGGGTGCCTGTACCCTGGGTCTTCTGTCTAAGGTTAGAGTGTTCGTACAAATCCACAGTATCGGACCAGTCACTCTTACCTGGGAACTCTTGGGGTGAGTGTCCACTTATAGGCGAGCATGTCTTCGCGATACATTATATTGACCCATTTACTTTGATTAGTCACCGTCTCATTTGTTTGGCTTCGGTAACAAACAAATGGTCACAATCTTCATGCGTTGTCATCCTCTTTTGACTATCTTTCGCTTGTTTCCTCCTATGCCTTCCATTATCTTCAAGATGCATCTTCATCGCAACAACACTCAAATGTCCGAACCAGGTGCTGCAATTACCCAGCGAATAGGCGTCGTACTCCAGAGGACCGTTGATTTAGCTATCACCATGACTCGCCTCAGGGATGAAGCCGTATAAGGGAACTGCCCCTTGGTGCAATCAATGCCACCGTCATCATCCGAATCAAATACCCTGTTTCAAATGTACCCACAGTGGACGATGGGGACATTTGGTTAACATGTGTCGCTTTGCAATCCAAAGGAAAGCTGTTACAAATCCTGCTGCTGCTCAACCTTTAAAATTCTACTTCATATGTCGCCTTGGCATACTAGCGCCTCAACCTCATGAACTTTCTACCTTGTGTATCGACTTAAGCACGCCTAGTGCAAGGTGTCGGAACACCTCTCGTTACACAAATTCCAAAATCCGTATAGGATCTCTCTATCCTCATAATTAAGATCCTTATGGATGGATATAGTTCATCGGAGCCCTTAATTGAATCTTTGTATGATTCAATACGTACATTACGATTCAATAAGGACAAAGCCGAATTCCTATTAAGATATTCCTATCTTCATAGATAGATTCTTGAAAATAATTAAAGTGCCAAATGAAATCCAGGAATTGGATTCCTGGTGTGCTTTAAATATCCGTGTCCAAAGATAACAAACTAAAGGTCAAGTTAAACAATTATGTGATTATGTGCTTATGTGCTTATGTGTTCCCTTTTATGTTTTTGTGTGATCCAAATTTTTGTTATCCAAATCCTCGTAGAATCTTCCATATCTTCGTATAAGGGATTCATAGTAGGATATCCAAGGGTACTATCTTAAATCCTTAATGGACTTCTACATTGAAGTTAAGTACCTTGGGTTATGAAGTACTATTCTATAATTGGACCCCTTGAGTGGTCTAGTTAAACAGATTGATCAAAAAATATGGTTAGGAATATCATGTGATGATATAGCTGAAAAGACACCTTGGTGGTCTAACTAAAGAGATCACTTGTCGATCTAATTAAAAGGACCCTATGGTAGTCTAGTCACACTCATCACAGGTTTGATTTTCTTCCCCTACACATTATGAAATGCACTGTGCGGACTGTGCAAGGAATTACGTAATTATGGACGCGTACATAATTATGGAATTTAGTGCACAGAAACCACATCAAGTTTTGTCATGTGTCTAGAGTTAACCCTATTCATTTCCATTTCTGAAGAATACCCATTGAGGAAAATGACTCATTCCGTGCATTTTCGTTTCTGAAGAATACCCATCGAGGGAAATGAATATCCTTTTGTTTAATCCTTCATTTCCATTTATGAAGAATACCCATTGAGGAAAATGACTCATTATGTGCATTTTCGTTTCTGAAGAATACCCATCGATGGAAATGAATATCCTTTTGTTTATTCCTTCATTTCCGTTTCTGAAGAATACCCATTGAGGAAAATGACTCATTCCGTGCATTTTCGTTTCTGAAGAATACCCATCGAGGGAAATGAATATCCTTTTGTTTAATCCTTCATTTCCGTTTCTGAAGAATACCCATTGAGGAAAATGACTCATTCCATGCATTTTCGTTTATGAAGAATACCCATCGAGGGAAATGAATATCCTTTTGTTTAATCCTTCATTTCCGTTTCTGAAGAATACCCATTGAGGAAAATGACTCATTCCGTTCATTTTCGTTCCTGAAGAATACCCATCGAGGGAAACGAATATCCTTTTGTTTATTCCTTCATTTCCGTTTCTGAAGAATACCCATTGAGGAAAATGACTCATTCCATGCATTTTCGTTTCTGAAGAATACCCATCAAGGGAAATGAATATCCTTTTGTTTATTCCTTCATTTCCGTTTCTGAAGAATACCCATTGAGGAAAATAACTCATTCCGTGCATTTTCGTTTATGAAGAATACCCATCGAGGGAAATGAATATCCTTTTATTTAATCCTTCATTTATGTTTCTGAAGAACACCCATTGAGGAAAATGACTCATTCCGTGCATTTTCATTTCTGAAGAATACCCATTGAGGAAAATGACTCATTCCGTTCATTTTCGTTTCTGAAGAATATCCATCGAGGGAAATGAATATCCTTGATTTTTCTTCCTTCATTTCCATTTCTGAAGAATACCCATTGAGGAAAATGACTCATTCCGTTCATTTTCGTTTCTGAAGAATATCCATCGAGGGAAATGAATATCCTTGATTTTTCTTCCTTCATTTCCATTTCTGAAGAATACCCAATGAGGAAAATGACTCATTCCGTTCATTTTCGTTTCTGAAGAATGTCCGTTGAGAGAAATAACAGGATTATGCCTTTCATATCTTTGATGGGTTATTCTACACAAATAGATAAACACCCTAGATTCCATGCAAGACAAATATTTAACACAGCGTCACAGACAGACTCCTACGAATAAATTTCGGGACAAAATTTCCTAAAGTAGGGGAGACTGTGACACCTGTGCCTCTGAGACCATCAAACAAATACCAAACCAATGAAATATTGTATTTCATACTTGGTATTTGTATAAATATGTGTATCTTTTTCACATATCAATTCTTGTTCGATTTCAAGCTTTAAATCGCTTTCTGGAAGGTTATACGCGCACTGATGCGCAAATATAACCAGTTTAATGCAACGAACACTCTGGAATAGTGAAATAGGATTAACATACCTTAAATAACCTTTACATAACTTAGAAATAAGTTTTGGAGGGTTTGGTGTGGCGAAATCAAGTTTATTCGCTTACAGGGACTAATTTCGACAAACTGCGAAAGTATACCGATTTGTACTGTAACGAACATTCCGAAAGATGACCATAAGTTAAACATACCCTAAATATCCTTTACATAGCTTATAAATAGGCTTTGATGGGTTCGGTGTGCTAAAATAAACTTTTTGGTCATTCAGGGACTAAAAGCGTAAAAAAGTGCATAAGTTTGCATTTTCGCGCATATCTTACATTCTGAATACATCCGGACATCCAAAAATTTATGTAATCATTAAAAGATTTTATTTTAGTGATTGGCATGATAAAATTCCATTCGTCGCGTAACTTGGATCGTTTTTCGCATTCGTTCGTGTTTCATCGTAATTAACCGAACAACGCAACCGTACGACCAAACGAACCGACATCCAAGATATTTTTGAGCATGTTTCATGTTCCCTATACTTTAACTTCATTTTAGAGCCATGAAATGGGATTAACGGGGCTTAAACGTTGTCAAAAATGCATCAAAAACTATGTTTTGCACATTCAGGGACCAAAATTGACATTCTGCCATAGTTATCTTAGGAAGGGACCAAAATGAAAAATCTAAATTCTAGCTTGTTCCAGCTGTTCCCCTCATTTGCACATGGTTTTAATGAAACTATGGGCTCCCATGGTTTCACAAAACCATGGGCACATGTGTACGGATGAGATCGAAGCTCGTTTTACGATGAACGATCTTAACGATTGTGCAAAAACTATATAAACCCCACCCCCTTTGCTCTCAAACTCACATTTTATCTGATTTTTATTCTCTAAGTTGAAGTCTTGCACTTCATACCTGATAATAAATTGGATCAAACCTCCTTGGACCTTTTGTAAGTCCTCTTTCGTTATTTTATTTTTAGCGTGAAAGTCAAACTTTGTTTGACTTTCTGCATTGACCAGTTTATGGTCAATACGAAGTTTGTTTGAACTTCGTAACGTGAGCGTAATCACGATGGTTTTAGTCTCTTATGACTATACCTACTAATTACCACGTTATCTAGGCATAGTGGCGAGTCGTAGTTTTGGCCAAAATACGTATTCTTGCGTATTTTGTAACCAAACTACTTTTAGGTATCAAAACTGTTTGCTTTGATACCAAACCTGTTTTCTAACTTCGTTAAACATGTTTTAACATGTTTATCTCGTCACTTTAGGTTTAGTGCTTATGTAGAGTCGTAAGTCAAGCGGTCTAAACAACCGCTTAGACTTTCGAACTAGACCCGTTTGGTCGATCATTAGGATTCAACCAAACATGTTTAGTGACCATAGTTGTATAGGGAATAACCTTCCGAGGTTATACCTTATGGTCACTTCGTTTAAGTAGTTATATGATAGGTAGTTTATATGCCTTAGGTAAATGACCAAAATGCCGTTTTTACGCATAAATTCATTTTAAGCATATGTAACCTAAATTTTGACATCTAAACTGATTAGGTAACATTATTAGACATGTTAAGGCATATATTACTTGTCATAGGACTAGTTAGGCGGTCCGAACGCGTTTTACACGAACGACGCGTTAAAGTAGCGTAAGCTACCTAAGCGGGTCGTAATGGGTCGTAAGCACTTAGGATAGGTTTCCTTTTAGAAAGTATGCTTTGTTAAACCATATTACATGAGTTCTTATACTCATTTAGTTTACGAAACCTCATTCTATCCGATCTTCTGATTTAGGTCCGGTTTATTTACATAGTTACCTATATTAGGTGCCGTTTGATTCTGTGATCCCTCTAGCTTTGCTTGGTTTTTGTTCAAGACTTCTAAGCACCCTCAAGTGAGTACATAGTCCCCTCTTTTACTGTTTTCAACTGTTTTGGGGTGGAACACATGTGCCTACTTGTTACTTTCGTGTTCTCCATGTTTTCATATCATATACTTGCTATGTTCATTAGTACACTATTAGTACATGATTTCATTATGTTTTGCTATGCATGTTCACTTAACATGTTAGCCCATTGTTTTACATTTTGAACTGTTTGAACCATTTGTAACCTTTGATTTATGAGAATCCATTTGTAACCACTCGATGTATGTGAACCATTTGTATCCATTCGATGTATGGGAACCATTTGAAATCATGGGATGTATGAGAACCATTTGTAATCGTTGAATGTATGTGAACCATTTGTAATCATTTGATTGATGGGAATCATTTGTAACCATTTGATATATGTGAACCATTTGTAACTGTCTGAACCGTTAGGTTAAGGAAGTGATTAGGTAACGGGGTGGGTGTAATGTGTTAAAAGCATGGTGGATACGCCGCTGGTACTTCCTATATATAAGTGCTTTTAACACATTATATATCGTTGCGTTATCTAGATCACTTGGGTAAACGATTTTGAAATGATGTCACACAATGATGTTTTCTGAATAATATAAACCATACGAGTTTTGTTAACGAGTTTCTACGATATGTTTTACAATTTGATTTCATAAAACAAATGTTTTGGAGTTAAGAATCATGGCTACGAGATTTTGTAAATTATAACCAACTTGATTTGAGTTGGTTAATTATGTCGCAATACTATACTTTTCAAAACCAAGTTTTTAAATAAGTATTGCAACATGTAAAGCGAGCCATGAATCTAACACTCATATAAAACCTATGTACTCGTCGGCATTTTTATGCTGACGTATTTTCATGTGTGTTTCAGGTACAATAGTTGATGATGTTTGATGATGATATTGATGTATGCTCACATAGGAATGGACGAGGCCTTAGTGACTTAATAACAATGAAAGTCTATTTGTTCATATTTTGTTTCTAATTCCAATGTAATGTAATACATTTAATTCAATAAAACGAAACTGTTTATTCCATGGTTGTGAAACAATGATTCTGTTACAACACTCCCCGACGTTTCCGCCACATTTTGTTGTTATACGTGGTCGGGGTGTGACACAAGGAGCTATTAAGAATGTGTCCCCATCATGGTCTTGCGGTATGGAACAAGTATCCACTTTCTACAACGGGTTGCTGCCACACACAAGACAAACACTTGATTCTAGCTCCGGGGGACTTCTAGGTAACCGTTGCCCAAATGAAATTTATAATCAAATTGAGGAAATTGCTTAAACCAATTTTCAGTGGCACACTCCCCGAGGCACAAATCTATTGCCCAGGCGCCCATAAGGTTGACGAAAGCACCTCTTTGCAAGCCCAAATAGAGGCCCTTTCTTCAAAAATCAAAAAGTTAGAAATGGCAAAAACGGCCTCGGTTATGGCTTGTGAGGGGTGTGGTGGGCCACATGAAAATTGGAGTTGTATGAAAGAAATGGATAATCAAACAGAAACGGTAAACTACATTGATAATAGACCTAGGCCGTCAGGTCCTCCAATGGGTACCTACAACCAAGGATGGCGTAACCACCCTAACCTTGGTTGGAGAGAACCCAACAATAGTAGTAACCAACAAAATCTAAACCAACGAACAAACTTTCAACAACCAAGAAACGAGTCATAGAATTTCTCTCAACAACAACAAGGGGGACGAGAGAGGCTTGAGGATACCGTCTCCCGCCTCATCTCCGACACCGAAAAGAAAAACTCGGATCGATTTCAACAATTGGAATCAAATTTTAGAAATCAACAAGCTAGTATTCAAAACATTGAAAAACAAATAAACCAACTAGCTCAAAATTTCTCCAAGAGACCTCAAGGCGCGTTACCAAGCAATACCGAAACCAACCCAAAGGCACAAGTGCATCTCATCACATTGAGAAACCGTACCGTAGGTCCTGAGGAGGCTCCGCTACCTCCAACTGAAAAGAGCCGATCTAACCAACCCACAACTACGTCGACGCCCCAACAAGAGACGACTCATCCACCAGAGAAAGAGCCCACCAAGAATCCTCCGGTACCATACCCCAGTCGGTTACTTCACCAAAAGGCCGACGAGCAATTCACAAAATTTGTAAATTTATTAAAACAATTGCATGTTAATATTCCATTTGTCGAGGTCCTAACTCAAATGCCTAAATATTCAAAATTTATGAGGGACTTCCTCACCCACAAATGGAAAATCGAATCATTGCAATTAGTTAATTTAAGTGAAGAATGCTCCGTCTTGCTACTCAACAAACTCCCACAAAAGAAGATCGATCCCGGAAGCTTTACCATCCCTTGTTCAATTGGAGAATCACCCATATGCAATGCACTAGCCGATCTTGGGGATAGCATTAACCTCATGCCTGCATCAATGTTCGACCGACTCGGCCTAGGAAAAACGAGCCCTACAAAAATGAGCATACAACTCGCCGATAGATCCATTAAATTTCCACAAGGTGTCGCCGAAAATCTATTGGTCAAAGTTGGGGAATTTGTCTTCCCGGCCGACTTTGTCATATTAGATATGCAGGAGGATACCAAAGTGACACTCATATTAGGAAGACCATTCCTGGCCATGGCTCACGCAGTGGTAGATATGAATGGTGGAACACTAACATTGAGGGTTGGGGACAAGGAGATTACGTTCGGGGTTGGTAAGAGAGTAGAAGATGACGACCCAGTCAATTACATGAAAGTTATAGACTCAAGTTTGGATGATGCTCTCCGACGGTGCAACATGGGATGCAAAACATCCCACTTGGGTAACATATGACTGACTTTGGGTCTAGCCAAGGACCCTTATAAATGTGGCGCACCTCGGAGACATTCCGCGGAACTATCCGTAGTTTAGTTTAGATTAACCTTTATGTTTTCTAGTTTAGTTTTTAATTTTCAGGAATAAAACACACTTGGATGGTGAAGGATACTAAGTAGGGCTGTAAACGAACCGAACGAACACGAACAAAGCCTTGTTCGTGTTCGTTCGTTAAGGAAATAAATGTGTTCACGAACGGTTCATGAACACTTACCGAACGAGATTTTATGTTCGTGTTCGTTCATTAAGGAAATGAGCGTGTTCGCGAACGGTTCACGAACACAAATAAATTTGGCGAACGCGGGGAAGGATAAACATAGATGGCCCAGAGGGTAGCACTCGAACTTGAATCCCTTATTGTGGAATAGGGGTCGATCGTATTCGCCGATGTAAATAATGAGAAATGAAAGGGAAATAGTGCATAAACAAGGTGAAAGAGGGTTTCCTAGTTTAATTGTTAGGGTAATAAAATAAATAAAAGTTTAATAATATAAAAAACACACATAAAATATATGTAAGTACAATGATCTTCAATTAAAACACATACATACGAACATAAACGAACGCAAATCAACGAATGTTCATGAACACGTTCACGAACACCTTACCGAACGTTCACGAACACAATCGAACGAACGAGACCTCTGTTCATGTTCGTTCATTTAACTAACCGAACGAAATTTTTTGTTCATGTTCGTTCGTTTAATAAACGAACGAACATAAACGAACTTCCCGCCGAACGGTTCACGAACTGTTCGCTGAACGTTCGGTTCGTTTACAGCCCTAATACTAAGGGAGACTTGAACCAACGCCCCATGCACACGGCCCCGTGCTCAAGGGTCTGCAGAAAAACGCCCAGTTCAGGTAACTGGACACGGGGAGCGTTCACTGAACACGCCCCAGTTCCCAGCCTTCTGTTACATTTTGTTACTTTCTGTTACTGACAGTCTGAACACGGGGCCGTGCCCGGACACCACGACCCGTGTCCAGGTGCCCAGAAACATAAAATTTTTGTTTAACACACCTTTTTACACATTCAAGCAACATAAAAAATTATTTTTGGGACACATTGAGGAGAATGTGTAAATTAAGTGTGGGGGGATGCTAAAACCTTGAATTTTACAAGTCCTAATCACAAGCCTTACACAAAACTCTATTAGAATCGCTAAACACCCCAATTTTTTTCAAAAAACTTTTCATATTTTTTTTACTTGTCTTGGTTTAAATTAGGAATAACAATGTGACACCTGTGTCACTTCAACCATCATACAAATACCAAACCAATGAAATATTGTATTTCATACTTGGGATTTGTATAAATATGTGTATCGTTTGCACATATCAATTCTTGTTCGATTTCGAGCTTTAAATCGCTTTCTAGAAGGTTATACGCAGTCTAATGCGTAAATACAACCAGTTTAATGCAACAAACACTCTGGAATAATGAAACAGGCTTAACATACCTTAAATAACCTTTACTTAACTTAGAAATAAGTTTTGGATGGTTTGGTATGCCGAAATCAAGTTTATTCGCTTACAGGGACTATTTGCGTCAACTTGAAAAAGTCTGCCGTTTCATAAGGCAACGTACAGTATGGAACTTGATCATAAGCTAAGAATACCATAAATAACCTAAACATAGCTTAGAAATAAGCTTTGATAGGTTCGGTGTGCGAAGATATGCTTATTTGATCTTACAGGGACTAAAAGTGTCAAAACGACGTAAGTTTGCATTTACGCGCATATCTTACGTTCTGACCACATCTGGAAACCCAAATTTTTTGTACACACTAAAATATTTTTATTTTAGTGATCGGCATGCAAAAATTCCATTCGTCGCTTAATTTGGATCATTTTTGCGTCCGTTATGATTTCCGTCGTAATTAGCCGAACAACGCAACCGTACGACCAAACGAACCGACATCCAAGATATTTTTGAGCATATTTTAAGTTCCCTATACTTTAACTTCATTTTAGAGCTTTGAAATGGGGTTAACGGGGCATAAACGTGTCAAAAATGCATCAAAAATCAAGTTTCTCAAGTTCAGGGACTAAATTGTCAATTTCTGAAAGTTGCTGGTCTGCAAGTAGCTTACGGACCGTAAGGCATGCCCAGTTCACAGAAAATTCACAGCAGCTTCCCAGCTCGTTCTTGAGGCCATTGTATGCAATTCTTTTGTTTTGGGCTCCAAGTAAACGACTCTCCAAGTAATACCAGCTGTTCCTAACACTTGTATGGTCAGATTTCATTGCTTAGAGGCCAAATAACCACATGTGATGATCTTGTTCATCCTCCACAACTATAAATAGCATGGCCAAATTCCTCATTCTTTGCTCATTTTCTTCTTTTCTCCTCTCTAATCTGAATTGGGAGCTCTCTCATCTGATTTGGGAAGTTTACTCTTTGTAGAAAAGATAGCAAGGACCTTTAGTGAGCATTCTTTCATTCTTTTTCTTTATGTTAGTGCAGAAAGTCAAACAGTTTGGCCAACAGTTTGACTTTCGGTTTTGACCATCAATTGGTCAAGTCAAAGTTCAATTGAACTTTGTAACGTGATTGTAATCACGATGGTTATAATCCTTAGTGATTATGCCTACTGATTACCACGTTAACTAGGTGTAATGACGAGTCAAAGTTTCGGTCAAAATGTGTTTAAGCACGCATTTTTCAACGGAACTATTTTCAGGTATCAAAACCCATTGTTTTGATACCAAATCAGTTTTCTAAGTAGGTTAAACATGTTTTGACATGTTTAACTCGTCACTACTAGTTTAGTGCTTGTTTAGGGTCATAAGTTAAGCGGTCTAGACAACCGCTTAGACTTTCGAACCCGACCCGTTGGGTCAATCTTTAGGATCCGACCAAGCTTGCTTAGTGATCAGAGTTGCATAGGGAATAACCCCTGAGGTAATACCTTATGATCACATAGGATTGGTTAGCTATTCGTTAATTGGTTTACATGCCCATAAGAAATGACCAAAATGCCCTTTTGAATCATAAATCCATAATGTGTATATGTGAACATATTTTTGACATCTAATCTGAATTAGTAACATGTTAGGGTATAATTGGGCATGTAAGACTTGACATAGCTCATAGATAACCATCCAAACATAGTTTTGCGCAACCGACACGTTATAGTAGCCTATGCTACCATAATGGGTCGAAACGGGTCAAAAGCACTTAGGTAGACTTCCAAATCAGAATGTTAGCTCTATTAAATCATGCCATATGAGTTCAATTACTCATTTGATTTATAGAACATCATTCTATCCTATCTCCCGGTTTAGGAGCCGTTTAATAACATAGTTACCTATATTAGGTACCGTTTGATTCCGTACTCCCTCTAGCTTTGCTTGGTTGTTGTTCGAGACTTCTAAGCACCCTCAAGTGAGTACATAGTTCCCCTCTTTTACCGCTTTCAAATATTTGGGGTGAAGCATGTGTACCTATTTGTTATGTTCAAGATTTTAAAGTATAATTGATTATACATATTAGTACTTATCTTTTGACAAACCGAATGATTATCTATGGGTTAAACACTGATTTTTCAAAGATTATAAAATTAATTGTTGGATAGTACATATTCTGTTCACCAGACCGATTGGTAGTATGATATAGCACTATAGGATTTGACACCCCATTCTTGTTGTCATGGAATGTCTGAAACCAATTTGTTTCTCCATCCAAATAGGGATTGCCTTTGTGGTATCCCTATAGTCTCAAAGGTGTATTTTGATGCAATAGGTCTGATTGAATTCTTAAATCACATTATTTTATTGTATATTTTATTATACTCCCAAAAGTATAGTTTGATATACTCTCATGTGTGATATTTTACAAAACAACATATATTTTATTAACTACCAAAACATATTTTTAATATGTTATTTATTCAACCAAAACATAGTTTAATATGTTATACAAAAATCCAAAGTATACTTTTGATATACTATCGAAAACGATTATTTTGACAACCAAAGTATATTTAATATACTATTTGTTTAACGATTTTGGAACCAAAATATATTTTGATATATTACCTAATCGACTTTCCTAAAACCAAAGTATATTCTTATATATATACTTCAACACATTTTATCCAAAACATTATTTTATAAACTCATTTTACTTGATTATTTATTATGCATCATTCTTTTATATCATCAAATTTCTCATAAGTTTTCACATGATTTTATAAAAAAAAAACATTTTTAGATTCATGACTACTTTTTGTTAAAAACATTCTTTTAAACTAATAAGTCATGAATCATGCATAAACAAAACCTATGTATCTCACAGGTATTTTTATGCTGACGTACCTATTTTTACACATGTTTCAGGTTCTGCTATGTGATGATTGTTGACGCATGCTATACATAGGATGGACTCGTGCCTTAGCGACTTTAAAACTTGAAAGATAAAAATTGTATTTATTTGATTTGTTGGAAACAAAGAGTTCAATGATTCAATAAAACGAAATTATTTAATCCATGGCTGTGAAACAATGATTCTGTTACAACACTCCCCGATGTTTCCGCCACGTTTTGTTGTTTTACGTGGTCGGGGTGTGACAGAAAAGTTGGTATCAGAGCCAATGGTTATAGGGAATTGGGTTATTAGTAATACTTTGACCTAGACTATAACCTTCCTAGGAACCTAACACAAGTTATCTTGTGTTTAGTTTTAAAACAATACCGTCGCCTATCCTTAGGTGACAACCACAACAAGAATACAAAATTCGAATCCGCTTTGAAAATCAATCATCTGTTCTAGGATGATTTATTGTAAGGTTTTGAACCTTCAAAGCTTTCAAAATCTCATCAAAGTTTGGATCTAAATAATGTGAACACATGCAAACTGGAAGGGTGAATGCCTGTACCCTGAGTTTTCTATCTAAGGCTAGAGTGTTCGTACAAATCCGCAGTATCGGACCAGTCACTCTTACCTGGGAACTCTTGGGGTGAGTGTTCACTTATAGGAGAGCATGTCTTCGGTGATACATTATAATGATCCATTTACTTTGATTAGTCACTGCGTGTCGTTTGTTTGTTCGAGGTAACAAACAAATGATCGCCTTCCTTATGTTTTGTCGATGTTTTCAATACCTCTTTTGTTTTTCCAATCATCGACCTCACTCGTTTCTCATTTTCCCTTGTTCCTTTTAGACAATGCCTCCCCGACGTGATGCTCAATATTTTACTGCTGAGGAAGTTGCAGCCCTTCTTGCTCAACAAATGGCTGCAGTGCTTCCAGGCATAGTAACTCAGATTCATGAGTTACATAATAACAACAACACCCCGTGTAATTTCAAGACCTTCAATTCTGCCAAACCTTCGAAGTTTTCTGGATCTCAAGGAGCAACCGCGCTCCTTCAATGGTTCGAAAGTTTGGAGAGCACATTCAGGCACGTGCAATGCCTGAATGAGCGTAAGGTTGAGTTTGCATCCAGTGCGTTCGAGAAGCGTGCTCTTACATGGTGGAACGGTGTGATGCGTGATAGAGGTGCCGATGTGGCAATGACACAAACCTGGGAAGAGCAACGGGCTCTAATGATGAAGGAATTCTGTCCTCGTCATGAGCTCAGGGCTTTGGAACGGGAATTTGACGATCTTAAACAAGACAGTGGTGAACATCGAGCCTATACTGACCGTTATGAGGAATTGAGCCTGTTATGTCCTGCCATGGTCACGCCTGTGGATAAGGCGATTGAGAAGTACATTGATGGTCTTCCTGATTTAGTTCAGGATATCGTTACTGGCAGCAATCCTACTACTGTCCGACAGGCCATTGAATTGTCTGCCACCCTGACTGAATCCCATATCAGGAAGGGTAAGCTATTTCGAAAAGGCGACCCAAGACCATCTGAAAAGGCTGCTCAAGTTGAATCAAAGGAAAAACAGGCCGAGGTATCCAAGAAGAAGAACCGTAAGGCTTCTCAAAACTGCGCCATAACTGCTCAGAATGATCAGGTTGCACCAAACCAACCAGCACAACCTCGTAAGATGAAAAAATATGTTGGTACTGCACCTTTGTGCAACAAATGCAACCGTCATCATCTGGAGCAAGAGCAGTGTCACAAATGTACCCACTTTGGACGTTTGGGATATTTGGTTGATACCTGCCGTTATGCAAATCAAGCTGCTGCAAATCCTGCTGCTGTTCAAGCACGGTTCCCACCTGGGTCGTGTTATAACTGTGGTGACCTTACTCACTACAGAAACAATTGCCCAAGACTTGTTAACGCAAATCCAGTGCATGGACGAGTGTTTAACATCAATGAGGCAAACGTGAACAACGATGCATCAGTGAACAATTAGTCTTTTGTATTTCCTTGTTTGTTATCTTTTGACGTTTGGAACAATTCAGTTGTTACATAAATAAAATTTGATGTTTCAATTTTATTTTACAAAACTGATACGATTGTGTGAATGTTTGATCTAACCCTTCGATGCCAACACTAAGACAAACTACTCGTGTGGTTCTGTCATTTTATGATCACTGGTGATCTCCCCGAAAATCTTAAATACACGTTTCTTTTTAAGAAATGAAGACAAATCTCTATTAAGGTCTTCCTATCTTCATAGTTAGATTCTTGAAAATATTTAAAGTACCAAATGGAATTCACGGATTGAATTCCTGATATACTTTAAATACTCATGTGCTCAATTAACAAGAAAATTAACAAAATGAAGATCAAGTTAATTAACTATGTGATTATGTGTATGTGTTTTCTCCTATATTTCGTGTTTTTATGTGTGATTCATCCAAATCCTCTTAGAATCTTCCATATCTCCATATGAGGGATTCATAGTAGGATATCAAAAGGTACTATCTTAAATCCTTAATGGACTTCTACGTCGTAGTTAAGTCCCTTGGATTATAAAGTACTATTCTATAATTGGACCCCTTGGGTGGTTTGGTCAAATAGATTGATTCAAAAATCTGGTTAGGAATATCATGTGATAATATAATTAAAAAGATCCCTTAAGTGGTCTATTTAAAGAGATCGTATGATGGTCTAGTTAAGAAGATCATGTGTTGATCTAGTTAAAAAGATCGCTCGTCGATCTAGTTAAAAAGATCATTTGGCGGTCTAATCAAGTCACTTCATGTTTATCCGATTGATTTTCCCCCTACACATTATAAGATGAACTGTGCGGACTGTGCAAGGAATTACGTAATTATGGATGCATACATAATTATGAAATTCAGTGCACAGAAACCATAACAAATTTTGTCATGTGTTAAGACCTATAGTGATGAGAATAACGAAACGGGAACAATGTAAAAAGGGCAAGGTGGATACGCCGCTGGTACTTCCTATATATAGGTGTTCCTTATTACATTGCGAACGTAGCATTAATTAAGTTACTAGAAGTCCTGGACCTTGACCAATTTTGTCTTATCTTTCACTCTCCGACACTGATTTCAAGCACACACAAGTTTCCTATGATAGTCTTCATAAGAAACGTTCTTCTGTCCGTATTTCGAAACTCCATGTTTTGTTGCTACAAGGACTTCACTTTGAGAGTTGACAATTTCGCTAAGAATCCTGACAAGGCCCAGAGTTTTACTTAGGGTTCGAGGGATTCATTCGAAAGCAAAACAATCACAGTTGTCTTCACAAGTTTCCTCTAAAATTAAATTTCGGGACGAAATTTCCAAAAGTAGGGGAGACTGTGACACCTGTGTCACTTCAACCATCATACAAATACCAAACCAATGAAATATTGTATTTCATACTTGGGATTTGTATAAATATGTGTATCGTTTGCACATATCAATTCTTGTTCGATTTCGAGCTTTAAATCGCTTTCTAGAAGGTTATACGCAGTCTAATGCGTAAATACGACCAGTTTAATGCAACAAACACTCTGGAATAATGAAATAGGCTTAACATACCTTAAATAACCTTTACTTAACTTAGAAATAAGTTTTGGATGGTTTGGTATGCCGAAATCAAGTTTATTCGCTTACAGGGACTATTTGCGTCAACTTGCAAAAGTCTGCCATTTCGTAAGGCAACGTACAGTTTGGAACTTGATCATAAGATAATCATACCATAAATAACCTAAACATAGCTTAGAAATAAGCTTTGATAGGTTCGGTGTGCGAAGATATGCTTAATTGATCTTACAGGGACTAAAAGTGTCAAAAACGATGTAAGTTTGCATTTACGCGCATATCTTACGTTCTGACCACATCTGGAAACCCAAAATTTATGTACACACTAAAATATTTTTATTTTAGTGATCGGCATGCAAAAATTCCATTCGTCGCTTAATTTGGATCATTTTGGCGTCCGTTACGATTTCCATCGTAATTAGCCGAACAACGCAACCGTACGACCAAACGAACCGACATCCGAGATATTTTTGAGCATATTTTAAGTTCCCTATACTTTAACTTCATTTTAGAGCTTTGAAATGGGGTTAACGGGGCTTAAACGTGTCAAAAATGCATCAAAAATCAAGTTTCTCAAGTGCAGGGACTAAATTGTCAATTTCTGAAAGTTGCTGGTCTGCAAGTAGCTTACGGACCGTAAGGCATGCCCAGTTCACAGAAAATTCACAGCAGCTTCCCAACTTGTGACAACTCGTATTTTCAAACCTCTCTTTTGTACGTTGATGTAACCTGTGTGAACTTTATGAGTTTGACAAATGTGTTTGTTTGCACCAAACGTTATGCTTTATTATGTGGTATGTGATACAAGATTGTGATATGTTATGTATATGTGTATAACTTATGTGAATCATATAAGCTTAGTCTAATCGCACAACACTCTATGGGCCGTACCTCTATTTGCACTACTCCTCTTGGCCCAACTCCACTTTGTTTGACCCGTGGCTAAGGACAACTCAATGATTGAGTTCGGCCCACTTCATAGTATGCGCTCATATATCCCATTAGGGGCTAGTTCTCTTAACTATCAATAACACACAAGGATAACCAAACCCTAATTCTTTCCCCTCTCTAACCCAAAGACGGCAGCCATCCCTTCATTCGGAACTCATGCATCGATCAAGCCAACACCTTCTATCTTTCGGTTAGTGCCTCATAATTTATTAACTTGTTAATACTTGATGCTTGATATTGTAAATATTATAATTTTGAATGAAGTTGGATTGCATGTTAGTAGGGAACTCTGATGAAATCGATTAGGTTTAATCCAAGGGAACAATTGTAAATGGGTGCTCATGAACATGTCCGACTAATTGTATGATGTTGAATAAACCTGATTATCGAATGCATACATGATATAATTTAGGTTGTGTATGAGTGTTTTATGATTGTAATCATATACGGCTGTTTTGATTTAGAGAACATACTGGATATTAAATACTGTGGTGTTAATAGAATGATGATAGGTAGATAACTGCATAATCGATGAATATGAGAATCCTTTTTATTATTGAATGAATGGATAATACTTTTGAATGTTTACTATTGGACAGATGGTAATATGATATGTGCATATAATAAGATGGTGCATGATTAGTGTGGTTACTTTTGTCAGAAGTCACGTGATTATAATACACAATTCATGTAACTCAAGTTGGGGGTCCAATACATTTGATGACATGTGATCTGACAAAGTTGATAACTCTTGAATAAAATAAAAAGCCATGTGTAGTCTTGAAACAAGCATAATAATGATTGATTATATGTTAAATCTTGCATGTTGATAATATCAGTTATAATTTAGTTTTGATCGAATGATTGTATGATTTGGAAACTGTTATCTTGATTCAATGTAAGATAGGAAACTGTTGATTAATTGTAACAAAATAGCATAAAATTCGGATGGCAAAACTGTCACACCCCGACCACGTAGAACATACAAAACGTGGCGGAAACGTCGGGGAGTGTTGTAACAGAATTAATTGTTTCAAATCCATGGCAATTGAAGTATTGTTTTATTGATTTAAAAGTGTTACAATGTCTTAGCAAACAAGGAAATACAACATAATTAACTAGTCTTGCATCTTTTATTGTCACTAAAGCCCAAGTCAGCCTATGTGTATCTTGATCATCTTATGCAACAGCTCCTGAAACATGTGTAAAAATAGGTACGTCAGCATAAAAATACCTGTGAGATACATAGGTTTTGTGAAAATAAGATTCATGACTTATGTTTAAGAAAATGTTTAGTCATGAACCTTGTAGTTTGTTTTGTTTTGTAAATCGTTTGAAAAACAATAAGTTAAGATGATATGTATAATTAAGAGAATAATGTATGGTTAATGAATAACCATATAAAATGAGTTTGTATAAGTTAGGTTGTTTGAAAAACAATGTTTTGATAAAAGGTTTATGGTATATATAAAAATATACTTTGGTTTTTAAGAAAGTTGAATAAGTAATATATTAAAATATATTTCAGTTCCAATATTGTTAACCCAAGTGTACTAAATAATGCCACGGTATGTAATGCAATGAAAACACTTATATATAAGAAGTACCAGCGGCGTATCTACCATGTTTTCATCACATTGCACCCGTCCCGTTATCTAAACACTAACCAAAAACCCAATCGTTTGTAGATAGTATATTAAATATACTTTAGTTGTTCAAAATAATAGTTTTCAGTAGTATATTACAAGTATACTTTGGATTTATAAATAACATATTAAACTATGTTTTTGGTTTTGTAAGTAACATATCAAAATATGCTTTGGATGTGATAAATAACATATTAAACTATGTTTTTGGTTTTGTAAGTAACATATCAAAATATGCTTTGGATGTGATAAATAACATATTAAACTATGTTTTTGGTTTTGTAAGTAACATATCAAAATATGCTTTGGATGTGATAAATAACATATTAAACTATGTTTTTGGTTTGTAAATAACATATCAAAATATGTTTTTGGATGTGATAAATATATGTTGGTTTTGTACAATACCACACATGAGAGTACATCAGAATATACCATTGGGAGTATATCAAAATATACAAATAATAGTGTGACTTATGAATTCATTCAGACCTAGTGCATCAAAATACACCTTTGAGACTATTGGAATACCACAAAGGCAATCCCCATTTGGATGGAGAAACAAATTGGTTTCAGACATTCCATGACAACAGGAATGGGGTGTCAAATCCTATAGCGCTATATCATACTAACAACCGATCTGGTGAACAAAATAAGTACAATTCAACAATTTTTGTTATAGTCTTTGAAAAATCAGTGTTTAAACCATAGATAGTCATTCAGTTTGACAACAGATAAGTACTAACATGTATAATCAATTATACTTTGAAATCATGAAAATAACAGATAGGTACACATGCTTCACCCCAAAACAGTTTGGAAAACAGTAAAATAGGGGAACTATGTACTCACCTGAGATTGCTTAATAGTCCTAAGATAACCACCAAGCAATGCTAGAGATCACGGAAATCAAACGGCACCTAATATAGGTAACTACATTAATAATCCGGACCTAAATCGGAGGATTGGATAGAATGAGGGTTCGTAAACCAAACGAGTATAGAGACTCGTGTCATATGGTTTAACAAAGCCTACATACTAAATGAAACCTAACCTAATAGCTTACGACCCATTACGACCCGTTTAGGTAGCTTATGCTACTTTAACGCGTCGTTCGCGTGAAACGCGTTCGGACCGCCTAACTAGTTCTACGACAAGTGTTATATGCCTAAACATGTTACATAATCAGTTATGTGACAAAAGTTTAGGTTACATATGCTTAATTACCAATTATACATGAAAAGGGTATTCTGGTAATTTACCTAAGGCATATAAACTACCTATCATACAACTACTTAAACGATGTGACCATAGGGTATAACCTCGGAAGGTTATTCCCTACCTACTATGGTCACCTAATGTATTTGGTCGGATCCTAATGATCGACCAAACTGGGTCGGGTTCGAAGGTATAGGCGATTTATTAGATCGCCTACCCTACGACCCTAGACAACGTGGTAATCATTGGGCATAGTCCCAAGGGACTATAACCAACGTGATTACACTCACGTTGCGAAGTTCAAACGAACTTCGCATTGACCATTACTGGTCAACGCTGAAAGTCAAACAAAGTTTGACTTTCTGACTCGAAAAGCAATAAAATAAGGAAAAGAACGAAAGAATACTTACGAAGGGTCCCCGAATGCTAACCTCGATTCAAAAATCTCAGGTATGAAACAATAGTTTCAACTTAGAGTTTCTCAAATCAAAGTTCTTGTAAGTTTAGCAATGGGGTGATGGGGTATTTATAGTTTTCGGTCCACCGTTGAGATCGTTTCATGGAAACCGTGATTCGATCACATCCGTACACTTGTTGAAAGGTTATGGAAGCTAAATATGATCCTTATCTAATGACTAAGCAATTTAGAACATGTGGAGGAGGATCAAACAGCTGCAATCTGCTGTTAGAAACATTTAACCTGGTCAGAAGGTCTGACGCGGGCCGCCTAAGGATGTTAAGATCCTGAGGCGGGCCGCCTAGGAGTCACAGATCAGAACAAAGTTTCAGAAATGTCAGTTTCAGTCCCTGCACGTGTTTAAGGCCATTTCCGACACTTATAAGGCCCGTAAAGCAAACTTTAAGGCCCTAAAATGTTGCCTAAACATTGAGGACATGAAACATGCTCAAAAATATGCCGGGTGTTGGTTCGTTTGGTCGTACGAACGCGATGTTCGCTTAATTACGACGGAATGCGCATAAGCGCGAAAAACGATCCAAATGACGCGACGAATGGATTTTTGGCAAGCCAAACACTAAAGCATAATATAGTCATGCTTACATAAATTTTTGGATGTCCGGATGTATTCAGAACGTAAGTTATGCGCGAAAATGCAAACTTGTGCACTTTTTGACACTTTTAGTCCCTGAATGACCCAAAAGTTTATTTTAGCATACCGAACCCCTCAAAGCCTATTTCTAAGCTATGTGAAGGATATTTATGGTATGTTTAACTTATGGTCATGTTCCGGAATGTCTGTTACAGTTCAAATTGGCATACTTTCGCAGTTTGTCAAGTTTAGTCCCTGTAAGCGAATTAACTTGTTTTTGCCATACCAAAGCCTTTAAAACTTATTTCTAAGTTATGTAAAGGTTATTTAAGGTATGTTAAGCCTATTTCACTATTCCGGAGTGTTCGTTGGATTAAACTGGTTATATTTACGCATCTGAGCGCGTATAACCCTCCAGAAAGCGATTTAAAGCTTAAAATCAAACAAGAGTTGATATGTGTAAAAGATACACATAATTTTACAAATCCCAAGTATGAAATACAATATTTCATTGGTTTGGAATTTGTTTGACGGTTGAAGTGACACAGGTGTTACAGTCTCCCCTACTTTAGGAAATTTCGTCCCGAAATTTAATTCTAGAGGAAACTTGTGAAGACAGCTGTGACGGTTTCGCATTCTAATAGATCCATTGAACCCTTAAGTAAAACTCTGGGCCATGTTAGGATTCTTAGCGAATTTGTTAACCCTCAAAGTGAATTCCTTGTAGCAGTAAAACATGGAATTTTTGAACTATGGATAGAAAAACGTTTCTTATGAAGACTTATCATAAGAAACTTGTGTGTGCTTGAAATCAGAATTGGGGAGCGTAAGATAAAATGACATCGGTCAAGGTCCAAGACTTCTCCCGTATCATTATTCTCGTCACTATGGGTCTTAACACATGACAAAATTCCCTGTGGTTTCTGTGCACTGAATTCCATAATTATGTAGGCCTCCATAATTACTTAATTCCTTGCACAGTCCGCACAGTTCATTTCAGAATGCGTAGAGGAAAAATCAATTGAATAAACATGAAATGACTCGACTAGACCACCAAAGGGTCCTTTTAATTTGATCAACGAACGATCTTTTTAACTAGATCAACATATGATCTTATTAACTAAACCGTCGTACGATCTCCTTAAATAGACCACTTAAGGGATCTAATTATAGAATAGTACTTTAAAATCCAAGGGACTTGACTACAACGTAGAAGTCCATTAAGGATTTAAGATAGTAACTTTGGATATCCTATTATGAATCTCTCGTATGAGATATGAAAGATTTTACGAGGATTTGGATGGATCACATACAACCACAAACATGTGAGAAAACACATAAGCACATAATCACATAGTTGTTTAATTTAACCATTAAGTTGTTGTCTTTGGACACGGATATTTAAAGCACTCCAGGAATCCAATCCGTGGATTCCACTTGGCACTTAAATCATTAGAATCTAACTATGAAGATAGGAAGATCTTAATAAGAATTCGGCTTTGTCCTTATTGAATCGTAATATACGTATTAAGGCATACGAATAATTCAATTTAGGACTCCGATTTGATTGACAATCATCCATAAGGATCTTAATTATGAGGATAGAAAGATCCTATTTTGAAATTTGGAATCTTGTGTAACGAAAGGTTTTTCGATACCTTGCACGAGGTGTGCTTAAGTCGATCCTTGAGATAGAAAGTTCATGAGGTTGAGGCGCTAGATATGCCAAGCGACACATAAAGCAGAGTTTGAAGGTTGGGTACTACGTATGTTAAGTCGATCATACGAGCAGGGTTGACTTAGGGTTGGTTTAGACCACCTTGGTTTGGGTCAAATTGACAAGCGTTTGTCAGGTGACCGAGTTGTCCACGTGATGCATACAGACGACACTGTCGGTAAGCTTGGTGAGGTGCATTACATTTGTTGTACATAAGCACATACCGGCATTAGGTTTCCTTGCAAAAGGTTGAGCAGCAGCAGGATTTGTAACAGCTTTGCTTTGGATTGCAAAGCGGCACATGTTAACCAAATGTCTCCATCGAACACCGTGGGTACATTTGAAACAGGGTATTTGATTTGGATGATGATAGTGGCATTGGTTGCACCAAGGAGCAGTTCCCTTATACGGCTTCATCCCTGAGACGAGTCACGGTGATAGCTAAATCAACAGCCTTCTGGTAGTACGACGCCTAATTGAGGGACAATTGCAGCACCTAGTTCGGACATTGTTGTTGCAACGTAGAGGCACCATGTAGAAAATGGAAGACATGGGAGGAAACAAGGGAAAGATAATCAAAAGAAAATGAAAACGCATGAAGATTGCGACCATTTGTTTGTTACCAAAGGCAAACAAATGAGACATTGACTAATCAAAGTAAGCGGGTCAATATAATGTATCGCGAAGACATGCTCGCCTATAAGTGAACACTCATCCCAAGAATTCCCAGGTAAGCACAACTGGTCTCGCGTCTGATGAGATGTATACGAAGTGCTTGCCTAGACAGAAAACCCAGAATACAGGCATTCACCCTTCCAGTTTGCACGTGTTCACATTATTAGAAACCCAAAACCTTGACGAGAGTTTTGAAAATTCAAAGGGGTTCAAAACCTTATAACAGAGGGTTCAAAACCTTACAATAGAGGGTTCAAAACCTAGTAATCAATCATCCTAGAACAGATGATTAGTTTTCAAAGCGGTTTTGAAATTTATGTTCTTGTTGTGGTCGTCGCCTAAGGATAGGTGACGGTATTGTTTTACGACTAAACGCAAGTAAACTCGCGTTAGGGTCCTAAGAAGCTTATAGACTAGGTCAAAGCATTACTAATAACCTAATTCCCTATAACCATTGGCTCTGATACCAACTTTTCTGTCACACCCCGACCACGTAGAACATACAAAACGTGGCGGAAACGTCGGGGAGTGTTGTAACAGAATTAATTGTTTCAAATCCATGGCAATTGAAGTATTGTTTTATTGATTTAAAAGTGTTACAATGTCTTAGCAAACAAGGAAATACAACATAATTAACTAGTCTTGCATCTTTTATTGTCACTAAAGCCCAAGTCAGCCTATGTGTATCTTGATCATCTTATGCAACAGCTCCTGAAACATGTGTAAAAATAGGTACGTCAGCATAAAAATGCCTGTGAGATACATAGGTTTTGTGAAAATAAGATTCATGACTTATGTTTAAGAAAATGTTTAGTCATGAACCTTGTAGTTTGTTTTGTTTTGTAAATCGTTTGAAAAACAATAAGTTAAGATGATATGTATAATTAAGAGAATAATGTATGGTTAATGAATAACCATATAAAATGAGTTTGTATAAGTTAGGTTGTTTGAAAAACAATGTTTTGATAAAAGGTTTATGGTATATATAAAAATATACTTTGGTTTTTAAGAAAGTTGAATAAGTAATATATTAAAATATATTTCAGTTCCAATATTGTTAACCCAAGTGTACTAAATAATGCCACGGTATGTAATGCAATGAAAACACTTATATATAAGAAGTACCAGCAGCGTATCTACCATGTTTTCATCACATTGCACCCGTCCCGTTATCTAAACACTAACCAAAAACCCAATCGTTTGTAGATAGTATATTAAATATACTTTAGTTGTTCAAAATAATAGTTTTCAGTAGTATATTACAAGTATACTTTGGATTTATAAATAACATATTAAACTATGTTTTTGGTTTTGTAAGTAACATATCAAAATATGCTTTGGATGTGATAAATAACATATTAAACTATGTTTTTGGTTTTGTAAGTAACATATCAAAATATGCTTTGGATGTGATAAATAACATATTAAACTATGTTTTTGGTTTTGTAAGTAACATATCAAAATATGCTTTGGATGTGATAAATAACATATTAAACTATGTTTTTGGTTTGTAAATAACATATCAAAATATGTTTTTGGATGTGATAAATATATGTTGGTTTTGTACAATACCACACATGAGAGTACATCAGAATATACCATTGGGAGTATATCAAAATATACAAATAATAGTGTGACTTATGAATTCATTCAGACCTAGTGCATCAAAATACACCTTTGAGACTATTGGAATACCACAAAGGCAATCCCCATTTGGATGGAGAAACAAATTGGTTTCAGACATTCCATGACAACAGGAATGGGGTGTCAAATCCTATAGCGCTATATCATACTAACAACCGATCTGGTGAACAAAATAAGTACAATTCAACAATTTTTGTTATAGTCTTTGAAAAATCAGTGTTTAAACCATAGATAGTCATTCAGTTTGACAACAGATAAGTACTAACATGTATAATCAATTATACTTTGAAATCATGAAAATAACAGATAGGTACACATGCTTCACCCCAAAACAGTTTGGAAAACAGTAAAATAGGGGAACTATGTACTCACCTGAGATTGCTTAATAGTCCTAAGATAACCACCAAGCAATGCTAGAGATCACGGAAATCAAACGGCACCTAATATAGGTAACTACATTAATAATCCGGACCTAAATCGGAGGATTGGATAGAATGAGGGTTCGTAAACCAAACGAGTATAGAGACTCGTGTCATATGGTTTAACAAAGCCTACATACTAAATGAAACCTAACCTAATAGCTTACGACCCATTACGACCCGTTTAGGTAGCTTATGCTACTTTAACGCGTCGTTCGCGTGAAACGCGTTCGGACCGCCTAACTAGTTCTACTACAAGTGTTATATGCCTAAACATGTTACATAATCAGTTATGTGACAAAAGTTTAGGTTACATATGCTTAATTACCAATTATACATGAAAAGGGTATTCTGGTAATTTACCTAAGGCATATAAACTACCTATCATACAACTACTTAAACGATGTGACCATAGGGTATAACCTCGGAAGGTTATTCCCTACCTACTATGGTCACCTAATGTATTTGGTCGGATCCTAATGATCGACCAAACTGGGTCGGGTTCGAAGGTATAGGCGATTTATTAGATCGCCTACCCTACGACCCTAGACAACGTGGTAATCATTGGGCATAGTCCCAAGGGACTATAACCAACGTGATTACACTCACGTTGCGAAGTTCAAACGAACTTCGCATTGACCATTACTGGTCAACGCTGAAAGTCAAACAAAGTTTGACTTTCTGACTCGAAAAGCAATAAAATAAGGAAAAGAACGAAAGAATACTTACGAAGGGTCCCCGAATGCTAACCTCGATTCAAAAATCTCAGGTATGAAACAATAGTTTCAACTTAGAGTTTCTCAAATCAAAGTTCTTGTAAGTTTAGCAATGGGGTGATGGGGTATTTATAGTTTTCGGTCCACCGTTGAGATCGTTTCATGGAAACCGTGATTCGATCACATCCGTACACTTGTTGAAAGGTTATGGAAGCTAAATATGATCCTTATCTAATGACTAAGCAATTTAGAACATGTGGAGGAGGATCAAACAGCTGCAATCTGCTGTTAGAAACATTTAACCTGGTCAGAAGGTCTGACGCGGGCCGCCTAAGGATGTTAAGATCCTGAGGCGGGCCGCCTAGGAGTCACAGATCAGAACAAAGTTTCAGAAATGTCAGTTTCAGTCCCTGCACGTGTTTAAGGCCATTTCCGACACTTATAAGGCCCGTAAAGCAAACTTTAAGGCCCTAAAATGTTGCCTAAACATTGAGGACATGAAACATGCTCAAAAATATGCCGGGTGTTGGTTCGTTTGGTCGTACGAACGCGATGTTCGCTTAATTACGACGGAATGCGCATAAGCGCGAAAAACGATCCAAATGACGCGACGAATGGATTTTTGGCAAGCCAAACACTAAAGCATAATATAGTCATGCTTACATAAATTTTTGGATGTCCGGATGTATTCAGAACGTAAGTTATGCGCGAAAATGCAAACTTGTGCACTTTTTGACACTTTTAGTCCCTGAATGACCCAAAAGTTTATTTTAGCATACCGAACCCCTCAAAGCCTATTTCTAAGCTATGTGAAGGATATTTATGGTATGTTTAACTTATGGTCATGTTCCGGAATGTCTGTTACAGTTCAAATTGGCATACTTTCGCAGTTTGTCAAGTTTAGTCCCTGTAAGCGAATTAACTTGTTTTTGCCATACCAAAGCCTTTAAAACTTATTTCTAAGTTATGTAAAGGTTATTTAAGGTATGTTAAGCCTATTTCACTATTACGGAGTGTTCGTTGGATTAAACTGGTTATATTTACGCATCTGAGCGCGTATAACCCTCCAGAAAGCGATTTAAAGCTTAAAATCAAACAAGAGTTGATATGTGTAAAAGATACACATAATTTTACAAATCCCAAGTATGAAATACAATATTTCATTGGTTTGGAATTTGTTTGACGGTTGAAGTGACACAGGTGTTACAGTCTCCCCTACTTTAGGAAATTTCGTCCCGAAATTTAATTCTAGAGGAAACTTGTGAAGACAGCTGTGACGGTTTCGCATTCTAATAGATCCATTGAACCCTTAAGTAAAACTCTGGGCCATGTTAGGATTCTTAGCGAATTTGTTAACCCTCAAAGTGAATTCCTTGTAGCAGTAAAACATGGAATTTTTGAACTATGGATAGAAAAACGTTTCTTATGAAGACTTATCATAAGAAACTTGTGTGTGCTTGAAATCAGAATTGGGGAGCGTAAGATAAAATGACATCGGTCAAGGTCCAAGACTTCTCCCGTATCATTATTCTCGTCACTATGGGTCTTAACACATGACAAAATTCCCTGTGGTTTCTGTGCACTGAATTCCATAATTATGTAGGCCTCCATAATTACTTAATTCCTTGCACAGTCCGCACAGTTCATTTCAGAATGCGTAGAGGAAAAATCAATTGAATAAACATGAAATGACTCGACTAGACCACCAAAGGGTCCTTTTAATTTGATCAACGAACGATCTTTTTAACTAGATCAACATATGATCTTATTAACTAAACCGTCGTACGATCTCCTTAAATAGACCACTTAAGGGATCTAATTATAGAATAGTACTTTAAAATCCAAGGGACTTGACTACAACGTAGAAGTCCATTAAGGATTTAAGATAGTAACTTTGGATATCCTATTATGAATCTCTCGTATGAGATATGAAAGATTTTACGAGGATTTGGATGGATCACATACAACCACAAACATGTGAGAAAACACATAAGCACATAATCACATAGTTGTTTAATTTAACCATTAAGTTGTTGTCTTTGGACACGGATATTTAAAGCACTCCAGGAATCCAATCCGTGGATTCCACTTGGCACTTAAATCATTAGAATCTAACTATGAAGATAGGAAGATCTTAATAAGAATTCGGCTTTGTCCTTATTGAATCGTAATATACGTATTAAGGCATACGAATAATTCAATTTAGGACTCCGATTTGATTGACAATCATCCATAAGGATCTTAATTATGAGGATAGAAAGATCCTATTTTGAAATTTGGAATCTTGTGTAACGAAAGGTTTTTCGATACCTTGCACGAGGTGTGCTTAAGTCGATCCTTGAGATAGAAAGTTCATGAGGTTGAGGCGCTAGATATGCCAAGCGACACATAAAGCAGAGTTTGAAGGTTGGGTACTACGTATGTTAAGTCGATCATACGAGCAGGGTTGACTTAGGGTTGGTTTAGACCACCTTGGTTTGGGTCAAATTGACAAGCGTTTGTCAGGTGACCGAGTTGTCCACGTGATGCATACAGACGACACTGTCGGTAAGCTTGGTGAGGTGCATTACATTTGTTGTACATAAGCACATACCGGCATTAGGTTTCCTTGCAAAAGGTTGAGCAGCAGCAGGATTTGTAACAGCTTTGCTTTGGATTGCAAAGCGGCACATGTTAACCAAATGTCTCCATCGAACACCGTGGGTACATTTGAAACAGGGTATTTGATTTGGATGATGATAGTGGCATTGGTTACACCAAGGAGCAGTTCCCTTATACGGCTTCATCCCTGAGACGAGTCACGGTGATAGCTAAATCAACAGCCTTCTGGTAGTACGACGCCTAATTGAGGGACAATTGCAGCACCTAGTTCGGACATTGTTGTTTCAACGTAGAGGCACCATGTAGAAAATGGAAGACATGGGAGGAAACAAGGGAAAGATAATCAAAAGAAAATGAAAACGCATGAAGATTGCGACCATTTGTTTGTTACCAAAGGCAAACAAATGAGACATTGACTAATCAAAGTAAGCGGGTCAATATAATGTATCGCGAAGACATGCTCGCCTATAAGTGAACACTCATCCCAAGAATTCCCAGGTAAGCACAACTGGTCTCGCGTCTGATGAGATGTATACGAAGTGCTTGCCTAGACAGAAAACCCAGAATACAGGCATTCACCCTTCCAGTTTGCACGTGTTCACATTATTAGAAACCCAAAACCTTGACGAGAGTTTTGAAAATTCAAAGGGGTTCAAAACCTTATAACAGAGGGTTCAAAACCTTACAATAGAGGGTTCAAAACCTAGTAATCAATCATCCTAGAACAGATGATTAGTTTTCAAAGCGGTTTTGAAATTTATGTTCTTGTTGTGGTCGTCGCCTAAGGATAGGTGACGGTATTGTTTTACGACTAAACGCAAGTAAACTCGCGTTAGGGTCCTAAGAAGGTTATAGACTAGGTCAAAGCATTACTAATAACCTAATTCCCTATAACCATTGGCTCTGATACCAACTTTTCTGTCACACCCCGACCACGTAGAACATACAAAACGTGGCGGAAACGTCGGGGAGTGTTGTAACAGAATTAATTGTTTCAAATCCATGGCAATTGAAGTATTGTTTTATTGATTTAAAAGTGTTACAATGTCTTAGCAAACAAGGAAATACAACATAATTAACTAGTCTTGCATCTTTTATTGTCACTAAAGCCCAAGTCAGCCTATGTGTATCTTGATCATCTTATGCAACAGCTCCTGAAACATGTGTAAAAATAGGTACGTCAGCATAAAAATGCCTGTGAGATACATAGGTTTTGTGAAAATAAGATTCATGACTTATGTTTAAGAAAATGTTTAGTCATGAACCTTGTAGTTTGTTTTGTTTTGTAAATCGTTTGAAAAACAATAAGTTAAGATGATATGTATAATTAAGAGAATAATGTATGGTTAATGAATAACCATATAAAATGAGTTTGTATAAGTTAGGTTGTTTGAAAAACAATGTTTTGATAAAAGGTTTATGGTATATATAAAAATATACTTTGGTTTTTAAGAAAGTTGAATAAGTAATATATTAAAATATATTTCAGTTCCAATATTGTTAACCCAAGTGTACTAAATAATGCCACGGTATGTAATGCAATGAAAACACTTATATATAAGAAGTACCAGCGGCGTATCTACCATGTTTTCATCACATTGCACCCGTCCCGTTATCTAAACACTAACCAAAAACCCAATCGTTTGATAGATAGTATATTAAATATACTTTAGTTGTTCAAAATAATAGTTTTCAGTAGTATATTACAAGTATACTTTGGATTTATAAATAACATATTAAACTATGTTTTTGGTTTTGTAAGTAACATATCAAAATATGCTTTGGATGTGATAAATAACATATTAAACTATGTTTTTGGTTTTGTAAGTAACATATCAAAATATGCTTTGGATGTGATAAATAACATATTAAACTATGTTTTTGGTTTGTAAATAACATATCAAAATATGTTTTTGGATGTGATAAATATATGTTGGTTTTGTACAATACCACACATGAGAGTACATCAGAATATACCTTTGGGAGTATATCAAAATATACAAATAATAGTGTGACTTATGAATTCATTCAGACCTAGTGCATCAAAATACACCTTTGAGACTATAGGAATACCACAAAGGCAATCCCCATTTGGATGGAGAAACAAATTGGTTTCAGACATTCCATGACAACAGGAATGGGGTGTCAAATCCTATAGCGCTATATCATACTAACAACCGATCTGGTGAACAAAATAAGTACAATTCAACAATTTTTGTTATAGTCTTTGAAAAATCAGTGTTTAAACCATAGATAGTCATTCAGTTTGACAACAGATAAGTACTAACATGTATAATCAATTATACTTTGAAATCATGAAAATAACAGATAGGTACACATGCTTCACCCCAAAACAGTTTGGAAAACAGTAAAATAGGGGAACTATGTACTCACCTGAGATTGCTTAATAGTCCTAAGATAACCACCAAGCAATGCTAGAGATCACGGAAATCAAACGGCACCTAATATAGGTAACTACATTAATAATCCGGACCTAAATCGGAGGATTGGATAGAATGAGGGTTCGTAAACCAAACGAGTATAGAGACTCGTGTCATATGGTTTAACAAAGCCTACATACTAAATGAAACCTAACCTAATAGCTTACGACCCATTACGACCCGTTTAGGTAGCTTATGCTACTTTAACGCGTCGTTCGCGTGAAACGCGTTCGGACCGCCTAACTAGTTCTACGACAAGTGTTATATGCCTAAACATGTTACATAATCAGTTATGTGACAAAAGTTTAGGTTACATATGCTTAATTACCAATTATACATGAAAAGGGTATTCTGGTAATTTACCTAAGGCATATAAACTACCTATCATACAACTACTTAAACGATGTGACCATAGGGTATAACCTCGGAAGGTTATTCCCTACCTACTATGGTCACCTAATGTATTTGGTCGGATCCTAATGATCGACCAAACTGGGTCGGGTTCGAAGGTATAGGCGATTTATTAGATCGCCTACCCTACGACCCTAGACAACGTGGTAATCATTGGGCATAGTCCCAAGGGACTATAACCAACGTGATTACACTCACGTTGCGAAGTTCAAACGAACTTCGCATTGACCATTACTGGTCAACGCTGAAAGTCAAACAAAGTTTGACTTTCTGACTCGAAAAGCAATAAAATAAGGAAAAGAACGAAAGAATACTTACGAAGGGTCCCCGAATGCTAACCTCGATTCAAAAATCTCAGGTATGAAACAATAGTTTCAACTTAGAGTTTCTCAAATCAAAGTTCTTGTAAGTTTAGCAATGGGGTGATGGGGTATTTATAGTTTTCGGTCCACCGTTGAGATCGTTTCATGGAAACCGTGATTCGATCACATCCGTACACTTGTTGAAAGGTTATGGAAGCTAAATATGATCCTTATCTAATGACTAAGCAATTTAGAACATGTGGAGGAGGATCAAACAGCTGCAATCTGCTGTTAGAAACATTTAACCTGGTCAGAAGGTCTGACGCGGGCCGCCTAAGGATGTTAAGATCCTGAGGCGGGCCGCCTAGGAGTCACAGATCAGAACAAAGTTTCAGAAATGTCAGTTTCAGTCCCTGCACGTGTTTAAGGCCATTTCCGACACTTATAAGGCCCGTAAAGCAAACTTTAAGGCCCTAAAATGTTGCCTAAACATTGAGGACATGAAACATACTCAAAAATATGCCGGGTGTTGGTTCGTTTGGTCGTACGAACGCGATGTTCGCTTAATTACGACGGAATGCGCATAAGCGCGAAAAACGATCCAAATGACGCGACGAATGGATTTTTGGCAAGCCAAACACTAAAGCATAATATAGTCATGCTTACATAAATTTTTGGATGTCCGGATGTATTCAGAACGTAAGTTATGCGCGAAAATGCAAACTTGTGCACTTTTTGACACTTTTAGTCCCTGAATGACCCAAAAGTTTATTTTAGCATACCGAACCCCTCAAAGCCTATTTCTAAGCTATGTGAAGGATATTTATGGTATGTTTAACTTATGGTCATGTTCCGGAATGTTTGTTACAGTTCAAATTGGCATACTTTCGCAGTTTGTCAAGTTTAGTCCCTGTAAGCGAATTAACTTGTTTTTGCCATACCAAAGCCTTTAAAACTTATTTCTAAGTTATGTAAAGGTTATTTAAGGTATGTTAAGCCTATTTCACTATTCCGGAGTGTTCGTTGGATTAAACTGGTTATATTTACGCATCTGAGCGCGTATAACCCTCCAGAAAGCGATTTAAAGCTTAAAATCAAACAAGAGTTGATATGTGTAAAAGATACACATAATTTTACAAATCCCAAGTATGAAATACAATATTTCATTGGTTTGGCATTTGTTTGACGGTTGAAGTGACACAGGTGTTACAAAAACGGATCGCACAAGATCAGGTCACACAAGACCTGATCTAATCGCACAAGTTAACCGGATCGCACAAGAATAACTCAGTCGCACAAGTAATGTGAGTCGCACAAGACATGTTATCTGTTTAATTGATTGGGCCGTATGCGTGCTGGACTACTTTTATTATATTGGGCCGGGTATATGTTGGATCGCACAACATGATGTTGGTCGCACAAGGCCGTGCTGAACGCACAACATGTTGGGTCGGGTAGTTGTTGGGTTTCAACTGCCCAATCGCACAAGATGTTATTGGGCTTACACTATTACTTCAGCCCAATACATCATGATCGTACAAGTTTGGGTTATGTGTTTAACTGATTTGGTCAACATGTTCAATGTGTATGCCATGATCATTACGTGTTCTTGAATTGCTAAATCTGCGTGCACTATTTGAACCTAGACCTGACTTGTATGGTAACCATGTTAGGACGTGGTTGACCACTAGGAGCTTTATCGACCCTTAACTATCTGCCGAGCTAATCTAAGGTGAGTTCACACTTTCTACAAAGCATGGGATTCCCAAGGGGTTGGGAATGGGGTTAAGGAATATGGATTCCTCGTCCTTCTTGTGTAGGACAGTACGGGTTCAGGAATATAATTCCTCGTCCTCATGGACAGCTTTCACTAGACCAAAACTCTATCACGAAGTCCCTCCTTTTTATAACGACTTAATCGCCGGGCCAATGGCGAGCGGGTCATTAGTTAGATAGCGCTTTTTAGGTTTGACAAGCCTCACACCGTGCCGCAGAGGACGGGCGTGAACTAATGGATCTGGGCACGTCAATGCTGATAGACATTGACAGTTCAGGGCACATAAACATGACTACAGTCAGCAGTCGATATGGTAACGAGTCTACTAGTATATACATGGGGTAGCCCCCACGGCCGAAAAGCCAGATAACTAAACATGAGGTAGCCCCCACGGCTGGATTGCCATAGTAAAAGGGATAAACAAATCACGTTTTCAACTATGGGGTAACCCCCATGGCAGGGATGCCAGTTAAAGGAAACTGTTTTCGAAACAACTTAAAACAAACACCCAACTGTGAACTCGCTCAACATTATTGTTGACTCGTTACTACATGCTTTGCAGGTCAATAGGTACTTAGCTGGAGCTTGCATGGGGAAGATTCGTTGTGGGACATGGACAGCTGTGTGCCATGTTAAACCTTGAAACATTTAAACTTAGGTTTTGGTTTTAAACATTATGCTTCCGCTTACAACTTAAACTATGTTTGTGTGGACACCAATTGTATTGGTTGGACTTTCATAATTACTTACTTGCTTGTTCAATATGATTGGTGGCTTGATCCTGGTCAGTCACGCCTCCAAGCGGTGATACTCCGCAGGTGGATTTTGGGGGTGTGACACAGCTCGTTCTTGAGGCCCTTGTATGCAATTCTTTTGTTTTGGGCTCCAAGTAAACGACTCTCCAAGTAATACCAGCTGTTCCTAACACTTGTATGGTCAGATTTCATTGCTTGGAGGTCAAATAACCACATGTGATGATCTTGTTCATCCTCCACAACTATAAATAGCATGGCCAAATTCCTCATTCTTTGCTCATTTTCTTCTTTTCTCCTCTCTAATCTGAATTGGGAGCTCTCTCATCTGATTTGGGAAGTTTACTCTTTATAGAAAAGATAGCAAGGACCTTTAGTGAGCATTCTTTCATTCTTTTTCTTTATGTTAGTGCAGAAAGTCAAACAGTTTGGCCAACAGTTTGACTTTCGATTTTGACCATCAATTGGTTAAGTCAAAGTTCAATTGAACTTTGTAACGTGATTGTAATCACGATGGTTATAATCCTTAGTGATTATGCCTACTGATTACGTTAACTAGGTGTAGTGACGAGTCAAAGTTTCGGTCAAAATGCGTTTAAGCACGCATTTTTCAACGGAACTATTTTCGGGTATCAAAACCCATTGTTTTGATACCAAATCAGTTTTCTAAGTAGGTTAAACATGTTTTGACATGTTTAACTCGTCACTACTAGTTTAGTGCTTGTTTAGGGTCGTAAGTTAAGCGGTCTAGACAACCGCTTACACTTTCGAACCCGACCCGTTGGGTCGATCTTTAGGATCCGACCAAGCTTGCTTAGTGATCATAGTTGCATAGGGAATAACCCCTGAGGTAATACCTTATGATCACATAGGATTGGTTAGCTATTCGTTAATTGGTTTACATGCCCATAAGAAATGACCAAAATGCCCTTTTGAATCATAAATCCATAATGTGTATATGTGAACATATTTTTGACATCTAATCTGAATTAGTAACATGTTAGGGTATAATTGGGCATGTAAGACTTGACATAGCTCATAGATAACCATCCGAACATAGTTTTGCGCAATCGACACGTTATAGTAGCCTATGCTACCATAATGGGTCGAAACGGGTCAAAAGCACTTAGGTAGACTTCCAAATCAGAATGTTAGCTCTATTAAATCATGCCATATGAGTTCAATTACTCATTTGATTTATAGAACATCATTCTATCCTATCTCCCGGTTTAGGAGCCGTTTAATAACATAGTTACCTATATTAGGTACCGTTTGATTCCATACTCCCTCTAGCTTTGCTTGGTTGTTGTTCGAGACTTCTAAGCACCCTCAAGTGAGTACATAGTTCCCCTCTTTTACCGCTTTCAAATATTTGGGGTGAAGCATGTGTACCTATTTATTATGTTCACGATTTCAAACTACAATTGATTATACATATTAGTACTTATCTTTTGACAAATAGAATGATTATCTATGGGTTAAACACTGATTTTTCAAAGATTATAAAATTAATTGTTGGATAGTACATATTCTGTTCACCAGACCGATTGGTAGTATGATATAGCGCTATAGGATTTGACACCCCATTCCTGTTGTCATGGAATGTCTGAAACCAATTTATTTCTCCATCCAAATAGGGATTGCCTTTGTGGGATCCCTATAGTCTCAAAGGTGTATTTTGATGCAATAGGTCTGATTGAATTCTTAAATCACATTATTTTATTGTATATTTTATTATACTCCCAAAAGTATAGTTTGATATACTCTCATGTGTGATATTGTACAAAACAACATATATTTTATTAACTACCAAAACATATTTTTAATATGTTATTTATTCAACCAAAACATAGTTTAATATGTTATACAAAAATCCAAAGTATACTTTTGATATACTATCGAAAACGATTATTTTGACAACCAAAGTATATTTAATATATTATCTGTTTAACGATTTTGGAACCAAAATATATTTTGATATATTACCTAATCGACTTTCCTAAAATCAAAGTATATTCTTATATATACTTCAACACATTTTATCCAAAACATTATTTTATAAACTCATTTTACTTGATTATTTATTATGCATCATTCTTTTATATCATCAAATTTCTCATAAGTTTTCACATGATTTTATAAAGAAAACATTTTTAGATTCATGACTACTTTTTGTTAAAAACATTCTTTTAAACTTATAAGTCATGAATCATGCATAAACAAAACCTATGTATCTCACAAGCATTTTTATGCTGACGTACCTATTTTTACACATGTTTCAGGTTCTGCTATGTGATGATTGTTGACGCATGCTATACATAGGATGGACTCGTGCCTTAGCGACTTTAAAACTTGAAAGATAAAAATTGTATTTATTTGATTTGTTGGAAACAAAGAGTTCAATGATTCAATAAAACGAAATTATTTAATCCATGGTTGTGAAACAATGATTCTGTTACAACACTCCCCGACGTTTCCTCCACGTTTTGTTGTTTTACGTGGTCGGGGTGTGACAAACAAGTTCTAAAAAGGTTATATTTTTATAAATTTACAACCGATAGCGTCGTGATAAAAAGAACCAACATAAGAAAATTATAAAACGGCATGACAAATCTAGTTAAAATTTGATTATATATACTTGATCACATTAAAAATCCATTCCCACAAAAAGTGAGTTTTGAGCCATTATTGAGCATACAAATACACATCTTTAAACTAAATGCTCATTTTTCGTTTCTTGTGTGAATAGCCGCTTGGTTTCTTACGACTCTAGAACTTGCCATGACGATACATTCCCGGTCCTTACCAACTTAAACCCAAGTAAGTAAATGATGGAGGCATTAGGACTAACCCCTTTTTCTTTCAACACCATTATTTTTCCTTTTTTTACCACATACCCAAAATCCCCCTAGTTAACCCCTTTGAACCTAAACATTTTCATTTCTAAACCCACAAAACAAACACCCTTTACCCACCAAAACCCTTTTTCATTTTAAACCCTTTATTTTAATAACAAGCTCGGTTTTCATGTGACATTCCTTATCAAAAAAAATATGATGAAGTCAAGCAATAAACAAACAAGTTCATCAAAAGAAACTTTGTTTGAAAAATGCTTCATTAGAATAAAAAGTCACAAAAATAAAACGTTTTACGAAAACCGATGCTTTTTACGCCTTTCGCCCTTTTCTACTAACCAATAACCCAAAACCACCTATCTTTAGCCCAAGCCTTACCCTTCCCCAAAGTCCTCTTGATATTTACAAAGGTGTATAGTTAAAAAGGAGGAGGATTGATTGCTAGGCAAGCATATGTTAGAAGTAAGTTCCATGCCGGTCCCAAGTGTTTCACAAAAATACATCTTCGGCCGAGTGTTGAGTGATCTCCCGTGAGGTATGTGAACTTGTATATAAATGTTATGCCCAAATAAGTAATTTCTCTTATGTAACGTTCTAAATAAATCATAACGAATAAGATTGTAAGTAACATAAAAATAAAACCTAATAAAGAATCTTGGAATCCCGACACTCTAGACAAGCCCAAAACTTCTCTTCTACCCATTCCATTTGGGTGTATAAGCCACATTATAAAGAGTTTTGCTTGAGGACAAGCAAAGATTCAAGTGGGGGGGGGGGGTATTTGATGTGTGTAAAATGCAACATAAAAATTACATCAAATGGGGCATAAAACTAACCCTTTTTTAGTACTAATGTTGGAAAAAATGTGCTTTTGTCTTCCTTTTGTATTTTCAGGATTAAATGAGCTCAAATGAACAAAAGAAGCAAAAATACAGCTAAATCTAACAATAATACAAGAGAAGGAATAAAGGTGGCATGCCCGACCTCTCGACAGCGTCTTCCCAAGCAAAAACAAGACATTAGAAGGCTGAACACGCCCCGGGCTCATCGGACACGGGGGCGTGCCCAAGTGTCTGCAGAAAAGACAAAGTTGTAGAAGCTTCTATTTCCCAACACGGGGGCATGCCCAGCGGACACGGGGCCATGGTCAACGCTAAGATTCACAGAATCCAAACAAATCTTGATAGTACAAATACGCTTCTGCACACGGGGCCGTGCCCAGCGGACACGGGGGCGTGGTTAACTAATGCAGACAAACTGCAATTAATGAAGAAATAGATGATGGGTGGACACGGGGCCGTGCCCAGCGGGCACGGGGCCGTGTCTGGGTTTCTGTGTAGGCTATAAATAGAGGTTCTTGGTTCACTTCAAAGGCATCACTTGACAAACCACCTCTCTCCCACTTCACCCACACTCCACCACCATCACAACACCCACATCCACCACCATCATCCATCGTCCATCATAGAGTGTGTGTAGTAGTCTCGGGATCCAAGATTGATAGTAAGAGTTCTTGACAATCAAAGGCCATGTTTGCCTAAGTCTCTTACATCACTTGGTGAAGACAAGCATTTAGTGTAATACTTTTGTTTTTTTTATCTTTTCGCACTTTTTATTTGGTTTTGTATTAATGACTTTAATAACTAGTTTCTTATGTTGAAGGTGAAACTTCCTTATCATTTGTCAGTGGTGTCTTGGCGTTATTTTACTGTCTATATAAAATAAAAGATTTACACCATTCATATCTCCACAGTCTATATGGAGATATGTTGGCTACCTGGTCGGGGGTTAAGGGAATGGTTTGGTAAGGTTCTTGGCTTGTTCAGTGTATAGATCCTGCAAGGACCTGGGTCAAGCTTACTAGGACCTCCTTCAATACCCACTGGTATTGGATGGCGGGGGTGCGAATGGCTTGACCCCCTCATATGTAAACTACTATTAATACATTAACCCGGCTATTTGGGATTGTATCCCTGCTGACTCAAACCACTTAGCCGAGGGTAACGTCACCTTCAAAAGAGGGGCCTACCACATTACGCATTAATAACTTAATTAAATATCTTCCAATAATCCAACCCTTTAGGATTGTATCCTTGCTGACTCAAACTACTGGGTTGAGGGTAACGTCACCTTCAAAAGAAGGGCCTACTACTATAACTAAGATAATCTCTTAAAAAGTGCAAAAGTGCGAAAAAACATCAAAGGTTACACTAAAGGCGAGTCGGATCCAAGTGATTCATCTTGTCTATCTGTTTTTTTTTTATTTTCAGCATTTTTAGTTTTTATTTTCATATTTAAACCTTTTTCTAAATTTTTGATTTGATTAGACGTTGAGGAAAAACCAGTACTAAAAGCTCTTGTGTCCTTGGACGACCTCAGTATCTTACCAAGGCTACACTACGCTCACGATGGGAGCACTTGCCCATATGTGTGTTTAGTGTTAGTAAAATATCGTGTTTTATAAATTTAAAACTTGACTAAAGTGTTAAAAAGGGCTTAAAATATAACTAAAAATATATCACACGTAACACACATCAGTGACTATTAACTAAATCTATCACATCGCTTAATCGACACTCGCTTAAACCCATCGCAACACTCAACACGTAAAACAAAACGCCGCAACCTAACTCGCCGGATCACTTCGATCGAATGACCATCCGATCGGATGGCCATCCGATCGGTTTGCCATCTGATCCGTCACTTGTGCACACCTTTCCTCTTTTGGTAACCTATAAATACCCCCTGTCACATCATGAACAGTGATGTGACAGCTCTCTCCTCCTACCAGCACGTTCCAGCCCTCTTTCTCTCGATTTCTCGCGATTCTTGTATGTTTTCAACTCAAATCTTGTACATCTATCATCTACACACACTTCTTCATCATTTTCACCTTTGAATCTTCAATTTTAACCGTGAAATCAATGGATTTGAGGTGTTCTAGGATGATGTCATCATGGGGTTCTTATGAACTTTAAGATTTGGCCTCATTCCACCAAGAACAACTCAGATCTAAAGGATTTCAACATGATTTAACACTGATTTCATCTAGTTCTAAACATTTTCTTGATTAAAAGGATTGAAAGATGGTTTCATAACTTTCTTTCAACTCTTTTACACTCAATGCACTCAAAACTGATAGAATCGGAACTCAATCAGGCCATCCACTCCTCTCTAGTGATATGTCAGTTTGATTTCTGATTCCTATCAAAGAGACAACCTATTCCGGGTTGAACATCAACAAACCATCACAACAGTTAACTGATCGGACTGGGGTGATTCCCATCCGATCAGATAGTCTGGACTTGGTGGGGTTCCTGTTGTTTAACACGTTGTCATATCGCCTCAATCAAACCGCAAACTTTTCAAAATTTAGCAAAATATTAAAGTGTTCAAAACGATCAGATTGTTGGACGGATTGCCGTCCGATCGGATTGCCATCCGATCGAACGACAGTCTGATCGGATTGCACTTGGTCATCAACACTTCAACATTGTCACACCCTGACCGCGTAAAACAACAAACCGCGGCGGAAATGTCGGGGAGTCGAGCAACAGAATTATTGTTTCACAACCATGGTATTTAAAGTTAAGTTTTATTTATGAACAAAGAGGTTACATTATCTTAAAACCATGGAAACAAAGAGTACATAACATAATTAAACTATTCTAGCTTCATTTTTATGTCACTAAGGCAAAGGTCCGCCTAAGTGTATCTTGATCGTTCCTACGCATCAGCTCCTGAAAACACATGTGAAAATAGGTACGTCAGCATAAAAATGCCTGTGAGATACATAGGTTTTGTTAAAATATGATTCATGACTTAAGTTTAAAGAAATGTTTAATAAAAGTTAGTCATGAATCTTGTTAAGTGTTTTCTTTTATAAATCATACGAAAATTTGATAAGAAATTAGATGAAATAAAAGAAAGGTGTATGGTTAAATAGGTAACCAAGTAAAATAAGTTGTATAAAATAAACTGTTTGTAAAACAATGTCTTGTGAAAATATGTTATTTGTGTAAAATGTAATATGTCTAAACTGAAATGGTTTAAATAACGCCACGATATGTAATATCATAAAAGCACTTATATGTAGGAAGTACCAGCGGCGTATCCACCATGCTTTTATCATATTACACATGCCTCGTTATTTAAATCACTTACCCAAACAAACCACCAAAATGTCTTGTCAATATCAAAATGTTTATGTGTAAACAATGTCTATTGTCAAATGTAAATCATGTAATATGTAACCAAATGTCATGTATGGCAAGTGAAATATATCAACTAAACCACAGGTAAAATGCACAAAACAAAGTATGGAAATAAATCATGGTTTATATCAAAGTTATGTTTTGAAAAATAACTGCATGCCTTACTGATACAAACATCTATGTAGTAATGTTAAAATGCATACATTCAAGCCTTGCGACTGTGGCGACAAACCCTTAAACAAATTAAAGGTTTATCTAAATTATGTATATTGGATTCAGTCATTCCTTCCACCCAAACAAACCTAGGATTTCAGGAACGGGAGTTGTCAATTCCTATGGTACCATTACTTACTACCAAGCGGCGTGATCAATGTTAATGAATGTATTTTTGTCCCATTTAAACAAACCAAATGTCATACCAAAATGTAAGCATGTTATGTGAAAACAATGTACTAAGTATGCAATAAATGAACATACATAGCATGTGATGTAAAATAATGTACTAAGTATGCACTAAATGAACATACATAGCATGTGATGTAAAACAATGTACTAAGTATGCAATAAATGAACATACATAGCATGTGATGTAAAAATATGTACTAAGTATGCAATAAATGAACATACATAGCAAAAACATGGATAAAATCATGTACTATACGTGTACTAATGAACATAGCAAGTATAAGATATGAAATCATGAAAAAGCACGAAAGTAACAAGTAGGCACATGTGTTTCACCCCAAAATGTTTGGAAAACAGTAAAAGAGGGGACTATGTACTCACTTGAGATTGCTCAATAGTCTTTGGACAACAACCAAGCAATGTTAAAAAGATCACGGAATCAATCGGCACCTAATATAGGTAACTATGTTAATAAACCGGACCTAAATCGGAGGATCGGATAAAATGTGGTTTCATAAGCCAAATGAGTATAGGAACTCATGTAATATGGTTTAACAAAGCCTACAATCTAAATCGGAACCTATCCTAAATGCTTACGACCAATTACGACTCGTTTAGATAGCTTACGCTACTTTAACGCGTCGTTCGCGTAAAATGCGTTCGGACCGCCTAACTAGTCCTATGACAAGTAATATATGCCTTAAAATGTCGAATAATGTTGACTAATCAGTTTAGATGTCAAAATTTAGGTTAAATATGCTTAAAATGAATTTATGCGCAAAAAGGGCATTTTTGGCATTTTCCTAAGGCATATAAACTACCTATCATACAACTAACTAAACGTAGTGACCATAAGGTATAACCCCAGAAGGTTATTCCCTATACAACTATGGTCACAAAATGTGTTTGGTCGGATCCTAATGATCGACCAAACGGGTGGGGTTCGAAAGTCTAAGCGGTTGTTTAGACCGCTTATCTCTACGACCCTATATAAGCACTAAACTAAAAGTGATGAGTTAAACATGCTAAAACATGTTTAACAAAGTTAGAAAACAAGTTTGATATCAGAACAAAGGGATTTGATACCCAAGAATAGTTTGGTTGCAAAATACGCATAAACGCGCATTTTGACCGAAACTATAACTCGTCACTATGCCTAAATAACGTGGTAATCAGTAGGTATAGTCACAAGGGACTATAACCATCGTGATTACGCTCACGTTGCGAAGTTCAAACGAACTTCGTGTTAACCATAAACTGGTCAAAGAAGAAAGTCAAACACTGTTTGACTTTCACGCTTAAAAACGCATAAAGGAATGAAAGAAACTTACAAGAGGTCCAAGCGATGAGGATTTTGATCTAGAATTCTCAGGTATGAAGTAAAGAAACTTCAACTTTGAGAAATGGCCAGATCAAATGTGAGCTTGGATTGCAAAACTTGGGGGTATTTATAGTTTTTGGGTAACCGTTAAGATCATTCCTCGTTAAACGAGCTTCGATCTGAGCCGTACAAGTGCACCCCCTGATTTAGAATACCATGGGCGCCCCTAAACAGCCCATAGACTTGGTAAAAACCATTTGCAAACATGCGGAACAGCTGGATCAAGCTGTTAACAACTTTCTGCTGATCTGCAGGTTGCTCGCGCCCCGCGTACGAGCCAGGGAAGGCTTACGCGGCTCGCCAGAGCTGTTCAGTTCAGCAACAAGTTTTCAGAATTGCAGTTTCAGTCCCTGCAAGTTATTTAGGCCCATTTTGACACGTTTAAGCCCCGTTAAGCTATTTTAAAGGCTCTAAAATAATGCCTAAGCATAAGGGACATGAAACATGCTCAAAAATATGTCGGATGTCGGTTCGTTTGGTCGTACGATCACGATATTCGGTTAATTACGACGAAACACGAACGGACGTGAAATACGATCCAAATTACATGAAGAATGGAATTTTATCATGCCAATCACTAAAATAAAATATTTTAATGATTAAATAAATTTTTGGATGTCCGGATGTATTCAGAACGTAAGATATGCGCGAAAATACAAACTTATGCACTTTTGACGCTTTTAGTCCCTGAATGTCCAAAAAGTTTATTTTAGCATACCGAACCCCTCAAAGCCTATTTCTAAGCTATATAAAGGATATTTAGGGTATGTTTAACTTATGATCATGTTCTGGAATGTTTGTTACAGTACGAAGCGGCATACTTTCACAGTTTGTCAAAATTAGTCCCTGTATGCGAATAAACTTGATTTTGCCATACCAAAGCCTTCAAAACTTATTTCTAAGTTATGTAAAGGTATTTAAGGTATGTTAAGCATATATTGATGTTCTGGAGTGTTTTTCGCATTAAACTGATTACGTTTAGGCATCAGTTTGCGTTTAACTTTCTAGAAAACGATATAGAGTTTGAAATTGAACACAAATCAAAACGAGCAAAATGTAGAACATAAACAAACAAATATTGGGATCAAATAAAATTGTTTTATTAATAACTGAACTGATTAAGGTTTATACAATGATTACAAGCACATATGTCACAGTCTCCCCTACTTGAGGAAATTTCGTCCCGAAATTTATTTAGAGGAAACTTGTGAGAAAAGATGCGGATATTTCGCCTTCATTTGATCTTCACGTTCCCAAGTAAATTCTGGTCCATGTTTTGATTCCCAGCGAACTTTGACTAGTGGAATGCGCTTGCGTTTGAGCCATTTGACTTCATGGTCCATGATTTCCACAGGTTTCTCAACAAAATGCATCGTGTTATCAACACGAATTTCGTCTAGTGGTATGTGGAGGTTCTCATCAGCTAAACACTTCTTGAGATTGGACACGTGAAAGGTTGGATGAACATTTCCAAGTTCAGGAGGTAACTCAAGTCTGTAGGCTACCTTACCGATTCTTTCGACGATCTTGAATGGTCCAACATATCTAGGTGCAAGTTTTCCTGTCTTTCCAAATCTGATCACACCTTTCCAAGGTGAGACCTCAAGTAATACGCGATCACCGACTTGAAATTCCAAGGGCTTGCATCGTCGGTCCGCGTAACTCTTTTGACGGCTTCGAGCTGTCTGAAGGTTATCGCGAACTTTCTTAACCTTATCTGTTGTCCCTAGAATGAGGTCAGGTCCAGTAAGCTGAGCCTCACCGATCTCATTCCAACAGACTGGTGAACGACATTTTTGACCATATAAAGCCTCGAAAGGAGCCATGTTGATGCTGGAGTGATAACTGTTGTTGTAGGAGAATTCAATCAACGGAAGATACGAATCCCAACTACCACCAAAATCGATCACACACGCCCTAAGCATATCCTCCAAAGTCTGGATTGTTCTCTCAGATTGACCATCATATTGCGGATGATAAGCGGTGTTCAAATTAAGTTGGGTCCCTATAGCAGATTGCATGGTTCTCCAAAAACGTGATGAGAATCGAGCATCTCTGTCAGAAATAATGTTCAAAGGAACACCATGTCTAGATACAATTTCATCCACATAGATTTTAGCCAGCTTGTCAGCAGATAGATCCTCACGGATCGGCAAGAAATGTGTTGACTTAGTAAGACGATCAACAACTACCCAGATGGCATCATGACCTCTCTTAGTGCGTGGAAGTTTGGTAATAAGATCCATAGAAATGTTTTCCCATTTCCAAACTGGAATCTCTGGTTGCTCCAATAATCCAGAGGGATGTTGATGTTCAGCCTTGACCTTAAGACAAGTAAGGCATTTGGATACGTACAAGGCAATGTCTTTCTTCATACCAGGCCACCAATACTTAGCACGAAGATCCTTATACATTTTGTCTGCACCAGGAGGAATAGAATAACGAGACTTATGAGCTTCATCCATAAGCAAGGTGCGAAGATTGTCTTGACTTGGGACCCACAAACGGTCCATGAAATAATACAATCCATTATCTTTAAGCTCGAGATCAGGCTTGATATGAAATGGTAATTCCTTACCCATCAAATCTTATGAAACACAAGTATGTTGAGCCTGAGAAATGCGAGTTTGAATATCAGATCGAACTTTGACACAGTGAAGCTTGACACGTTCCTTACGACTTAATGTGTCAGCCACGACATTCGCCTTACCAGGAAGGTAGCGAATTTCGCAGTCATAGTCGTTTAGAAGTTCAACCCACTGTCGTTGCCTCATGTTGAGTTCTTTCTGATTGAAGATGTGCTGAAGACTTTTGTGGTCAGTGAAAACCACACATTTTGTACCATACAAATAGTGTCTCCAGATTTTGAGAGCGAAAAGAACATCACCTAACTCAAGATCATGAGTGGTGTAGTTCTTCTCGTGTATCTTCAACTGTCTGGATGAATATGCTATGACTTTGTTCCTTTGCATAAGAACACAGCCAACACCCAAATTTAATGCATCACAATACATAACAAAATCATCATTACCCTCAGGCAAAGATAGAATAGGCACATCACAAAGTTTCTGCTTCAAGGTCTGAAATGCTTCTTCTTGTTTGGATCCCCAATCAAAGGGTTTGTTCTTCTGGGTTAGAGCAGTTAGAGGAACTGCAATCTTCGAGAAGTTTTCAATGAAGCGGCGGTAATAACCCGCAAGACCAAGGAAAGAACGAACTTCGGTGGGTGTAGTAGGCGTATCCCAATCCTTAATCGCTCTGATCTCGGAGGGATCTACATGAATACCTTGTTCGTTGACGATATGTCCCAAAAATTGAACTTCCTTAAGCCAAAATTCGCACTTGGAGAATTTACCGAAAAGTTGTTCTTTCTTCAGGAGTTCCAGAGTAAGACGAAGATGCTGCTCATGATCGGCTCGAGTCTTAGAATATATCAAGATGTCATCAATGAAAATGATGATGAACTTGTCTAAATAAGGCTTACAAACCCTATTCATCAAGTCCATGAAAACAGCAGGAGCATTAGTCAAACCGAATGGTATAACTGTGAACTCATAATGCCCATATCGAGTGCGGAAAGCAGTCTTGGGAATATCTTCTTCAAGAACGCGAAGTTGATGATACCCAGAACGTAGATCAATCTTTGAAAAATAAGAAGCACCCTGTAACTGATCAAAGAGATCATCAATGCGAGGTAGGGGATATCGATTCTTGATGGTAAGCTTGTTAAGCTCACGATAATCGATGCACATCCTGAAAGATGCATCCTTCTTCTTGACAAAAAGAACGGGAGCACCCCAAGGTGAAAAGCTAGGACGAATAAAACCTTTGTCAGAAAGCTCTTGAAGCTGCTTAGATAACTCTTGCATCTCAGACAGTGCAAGACGATATGGAGATCTGGCAATGGGATTAGCACCAGGTACAAGATCAATACGGAACTCGACTTGGCGTGCTGGGGGTAAACCAGGTAATTCTTCAGGAAAAACTTCAGGATAATCCCGAACAACAGGGATATCTTGAATAAACTTACCTTTGCCTTTATCCGCTATAACATGTGCTAAGAAAGCAACATAGTTCTTGCGCAGATACTTTCGAGCTTGAGTACAAGACATGAGCTTGAGACTACTAGCAGATTTCTCACCACGAACCTCTAGGATCTTACCAGTCGAAAGCGGCACACGAACAATCTTCTCAAAACAAACTACCTATATGTGATGCTTGGCTAACCAATCCATTCCTACTATAATGTCGAAGCTTCCAAGTTGCATTGGTGTGAGGTCATAGGAAAAAAGATGGTTGTTAAGGTTCAACTGGCAATTCCGGAGAACAGAATTGAGAACAACGGGTTCACCACTAGCTACCTCTACTGTCAAGGGCTTTTCTAGTTTTGTTCTAGACATGCGGAGCAAAGGCTCGAAAGATAATGACACAAAACTCTTATCGGCACCCGAATAAAAAAGAACAGATGCAGGCTGATTATTAACAAAGAACATACCGTTCACCACCTTGTTGTCTGCTCGCGCCTCGTTAGCATTCATGTTGAAGACTCGACCACGAGCCTGAGCCTGGTTTGCGTTGGCTAGCCTTGGACACTGGTTCCTGTAGTGGTTCAGATCCCCACAGTTATAGCACGAAACAAGAGGATAATGAGGTCGTGCAGCTTGAGCCTGTTGTGGAGCAGGTGGTTGAGCAACTTGTAAAGCTGGGTTCTGAGCTGCTTGATTTGGAGCAAAACGACACACATCGGCAAGATGACCAAATTTTCCACAGTTAGCACAGAAACGAAATTGAACTTGCGGTTGGTGGTGGCTATTGCATCTGTTGCACAACGGTGCATTCCCTGCATACCGTTTCTTTGTTGGTGGTTGTGCAGGCTGATTGGGAGCTTCTTGGTTGACTTGGGCAGTGACAGCGAAGTTCTGGGAAGCCTTGCGCTTCCTAGACCCTTTCAAAGAACCAGATTTCTTTCCCTTCTTGTTTTCACCCTTACCAGACGATTGTTAATTATCCTTGTCACCCTTCCTATGAAGCTTCCCTTTTCTGATCTATGACTCAGTCAAAGTCGCAGCTAACTCGATTGCCTGACGAACTGTGGTAGGGTTACTACCAGTGATGATGTCTTGCACGGAGTCAGGTAAGCCATCAACATGCCTCTCGATAGCTTTCTCGAGTGGGGTAACCATTGTAGGGCATAACAAACTCAGCTCTTTGTATCTGTCGGTATAAGCCTGGTGTTCACCACTATCCTGCTTCAAATCATCAAACTCTCTTTCTAAAGCCCTCAGTTCATGACGAGGACATAATTCCCTCATCATAAGAGCCCTAAGCTCTGCCCAGGTCTGTGCTAAAGCAACCTCAGCACCACGGTCTCTCATGACTCCATTCCACCATGTAAAAGCCCTCTTTTGAAACATGCTAGATGCAAACTTGACTTTGTGATTATCAGGACACTGAACATGATGAAAAGTACTCTCGATGCTCTCAAACCACTATAGGAGTCCAGTTGCTCCTTCAGAACCACTAAACTTGAGTGGTTTAGCCGAATTGAAACTCTTGAAGTTGAATGGAGCATTATTGTTGTTGTTGGCTTGCTTAACTTGAGCAACAATGTCTGGGAGTACAGCAGCCATTTGCTATGCAATGATTGCTACCATTTCGGCATTAGGTATCGGATTTTCACGTCGAGGAGGCATTCTAAAAGAGGAAACATGAGAGAAAACGAGTGAGATGATTAGATGAAAAATGAAATGATACAAAAATCGAAAAAAAGCATGGATTGTGGTCATTTGTTCGTACAAAGCAAACAAACAACACACAGTGACAAATCAAAGTAAATGGGTCAAAAATAACGTATCGCGAAGACATGCTTTAGCCTACAAGTGGACACTCACCCCAAGAGTTCCCAGGTAAGAGTGACTGATCCGATTATGTGGATTTGTACGAACACTCTAGCCTAGATAGAAAACTCGAGATACAGCCATCCACCCTTCCAGATTGCACGTGTTCACATTATTTAGACCCAAAACTTTGACGAGATTTTGAAAGCTTGGAAGGCACAAGGCCAAAAGAATCATTCAAGAATGAATGATTAGATTTTTCAAAATTAATTTGAAAAATTGGAGGGTTCAAAACCTTATAATAAATCATTTAAAAAAAACAAATGATTGATTTTCAAAAATCGTTTTGAAAAATTGTGTTCTTGTTTTGGTAATCACCTAAGGATAGGTGAAGTGAATGTTTTAAGATCTAAACACAAGATAACTTGTGTTAGGGTCCTAGAAAAGTTATAGTCTAGGTCAAAGCATTACTAATAACCTAATTCCCTATAACCATTGGCTCTGATACCAACTCTTCTGTCACACCCCGACCGCGTAAAACAACAAACCGCGACGGAAATGTCGGGGAGTCGAGCAACAGAATTATTGTTTCATAACCATGTTATATTAAAATTAAGTTTTATTTATAAACAAAGAGGTTACATTATCTTAAAACCACGGAAACAAAGAGTACATAACATAATTAAACTATTCTAGCTTCACTTTTATGTCACTAAGGCAAATGTCTGCCTAAGTGTATCTTGATCGTTCCTACGCATCAGCTCCTGAAAACACATGTGAAAATAGGTACGTCAGCATAAAAATGCCTGTGAGATACATAGGTTTTGTTAAAATAGGATTCATGACTTAAGTTTAAAGAAATGTTTAATAAAAGTTAGTCATGAATCTTGTTAAGTGTTTTCTTTTATAAATCATACGAAAATTTGATAAGAAATTAGATGATATAAAAGAAAGGTGTATGGTTAAATAAGTAACCAAGTAAAATGAGTTGTATAAAATAAACTGTTTGTAAAACAATGTCTTGTGAAAATATGTTATTTGTGTAAAATGAAATATGTCTAAACTGAAATAGTTTAAATAACGCCACGATATGTAATATCATAAAAGCACTTATATGTAGGAAGTACCAGCGGCGTATCCACCATGCTTTTATCATATTACACATGCCTCGTTATTTAAATCACTTACCCAAACAAACCACCAAAATCTCTTGTCAATGTCAAAATGTTTATGTGTAAACAATGTCTATTGTCAAATGTAAATCATGTAATATGTAGCCAAATGTCATGTATGGCAAGTGAAATATGTCAACTAAACCACAGGTAAAATGCACAAAACAAAGTATTGAAATAAATCATGGTTTATATCAAAGTTATGTTTTGAAAAATAACTGCATGCCTTACTGTTACAAACATCTATGCGGTAATGTTAAAATGCATACATTCAAGCCTTGCGACTGTGGCGACAAACCCTTAAACAAATTAAAGGTTTATCTAAATTATGTATATTGGATTCAGTCATTCCTTCCACCCAAACAAACCTAGGATTTCAGGAACTAGAGTTGTCAATTCCTATCGTACCATTACTTACTACCAAGCGGCGTGATCAATGTTAATGAATGTATTTTTGTCCCATTTAAACAAACCAAATGTCATACCAAAATGTAAGCATGTTATGTGAAAACAATGTACTAAGTATGCAATAAATGAACATACATAGCATGTGATGTAAAACAATGTACTAAGTATGCACTAAATGAACATACATAGCATGTGATGTAAAACAATGTACTAAGTATGCAATAAATGAACATACATAGCATGTGATGTAAAACAATGTACTAAGTATGCAATAAATGAACATACATAAAACATGGATAAAATCATGTACTATACGTGTACTAATGAACATAGCAAGTATAAGATATGAAATCATGAAAAAGCACGACAGTAACAAGTAGGCACATGTGTTTCACCCCAAAATGTTTGGAAAACAGTAAAAGAGGGGACTATGTACTCACTTGAGATTGCTCAACAGTCTTTGGATAACAACCAAGCAATGTTAAAAAGATCACGGAATCAATCGGCACCTAATATAGGCAACTATGTTAATAAACCGGACCTAAATCGAAGGATCGGATAAAATGTGGTTTCGTAAACCAAATGAGTATAGGAACTCATGTAATATGGTTTAACAAAGCCTACAATCTAAAACGAAACCTATCCTAAGTGCTTACGACCAATTACGACTCGTTTAGGTTGCTTACGCTACTTTAACGCGTCGTTCGCATAAAACGCGTTCGGACCGCCTAACTAGTCCTATGACAAGTAATATATGCCTTAAAATGTCTAATAATGTTCACTAATCAGTTTAGATGTCAACATTTAGGTTATATATGCTTAAAATGAATTTATGCGCAAAAAGGGCATTTTGGTCATTTTCTTAAGGCATATAAACTACCTATCATACAACTAACTAAACGTAGTGACCATAAGGTATAACCCCGGAAGGTTATTCCCTATACAACTATGGTCACAAAATGTGTTTGGTCGGATCCAAATGATCGACCAAATGGGTCGGGTTCGAAAGTCTAAGCGGTTGTTTAGACCGCTTATCTCTACGACCCTATATAAGCACTAAACTAAAAGTGACGAGTTAAACATGCTAAAACATGTTTAACGAAGTTAGAAAACAAGTTTGATATCAGAACAAAGGGTTTTGATACCCAAGAATAGTTTGGTTGCAAAATACGCATAAACGCGCATTTTGACCGAAACTATAACTCGTCACTATGCCTAAATAACATGGTAATCAGTAGGTATAGTCACAAGGGACTATAACCATCGTGATTACGCTCACGTTGCGAAGTTCAAACGAACTTCGTGTTGACCATAAACTGGTCAAAGCAGAAAGTAAAACACTGTTTGACTTTCACGCTTAAAAACGCATAAAAGAATGAAAGAAGCTTACAAGAGGTCCAAGCGATGAGGATTTTGATCTAGAATTCTCAGGTATGAAGTAAAGAAACTTCAACTTTGAGAAATGGCCGGATCAAATGTGAGCTTGGATTGTAAAACTTGGGGGTATTTATAGTTTTCAGGTAACAGTTAAGATCATTCCTCGTTAAACGAGCTTCGATCTGAGCCATACAAGTGCACCCCCTGATTTAGAATACCATGGGCGCCCCTAAACAGCCCATAGACTTGATAAAAACCATTTGCAAACATGCGGAACAGCTGGATCAAGCTGTTAACAACTTTTTGCTGATCTGCAGGTTGCTCGCTCCCCGCGTACGAGCCAGGGAAGACTTACGCGGCTCGCCAGAGCTGTTCAGTTCAGCAACAAGTTTTCAGAATTGCAGTTTCAGTCCCTGCAAGTTATTTAGGCCCATTTTGACACGTTTAAGGCCCGTTAAGCCATTTTCAAGGCTCTACAATGATTCCTAATCATAGGGGACATGAAACATGCTCAAAAATATGTCGGATGTTGGTTCGTTTGGTTGTACGATCACGATATTCGGTTAATTACAACGAAACACGAACAGACGTGAAAAACGATCCAAATTACATGAAGAATGGAATTTTATCATGCCAATCACTAAAATAAAATATTTTAATGATTACATAAATTTTTGGATGTCCGGATGTATTCAGAACGTAAGATATGCGCGAAAATGCAAACTTATGCACTTTTTGACGCTTTTAGTCCCTGAATGTCCAAAAAGTTTATTTTAGCATACCAAACCCCTCTAAGCCTATTTCTAAGCTATATAAAGGATATTTAGGTATGTTTAACTTATGATCATGTTCCGGAATATTCGTTACAGTACGAATCGGCATACTTTCACAGTTTGTCGAAATTAGTCCCTGTAAGCGAATAAACTTGATTTTGCCATACCAAAGCCTTCAAAGCTTATTTCTAAGTTATGTAAAAGTTATTTAAGGTATGTTAAGCATATATTGATGTTCTGGAGTGTTTTTCGCGTCAAACTGATTACGTTTACGCATCAGTTTGCGTTTAACTTTCTAAAAAACGATATAGAGTTTGAAATTGAACACAAATCAAAACGAGCAAAATGTAGAACATAAACAAACAATTATTGGGATCAAATAACATTGTTTTATTGATAACTGAACTGATTAAGGTTTATACAATGATTATAAGCACAGATGTCACAAACATTTTCAACATTTTCAAAACATTGCAGCTCTAAACGGATTGCCATCCGATCGTATTGACATCCGACCGAATGACCATCCTGCTGTGAACTTGTTCTCACTAGAATGTCTCGCTGATCGGATCGCCACCTGATCGAACGACCATCCGATCAGATGACCGTTCGGTCGAACGACCTGAAAGGTAGAGATACTTCTCTGATTTTAAAATGCTGCAACGAAAACCTCAAAGCCATCATACACAAACACATCCATCCCAAACGAATGTCAATCTGACCGAATGGTCGTCCGACCGGATGACCATCCGAACGGATTGTCATTCGATCGAATGACCATCCGTTTGGATTGTCATCCGATCGGATGACCATTCGTCACTTGGTTCACTCTTCGTTGTTTAATGTGTCGTTCAATCGCTTATGCTATCGTTCTATAATCAGGCTAACTTTACAGCGCTCCCTTCAATCCAAGACAGTGTTTAGTTATTAAACGCTATCTGTGAGTATACTCGAACCCTATTTTCTTTACGCACTTTTGGGTGTTACATACGTTACTTATTCAAATCACAATCGACACACAACACAAACACTTTTATACGCTGACCGTTATTGCATGTTATACGTGTTACTCGATGAATGCTTGTATGTTATGTTTACACAGTGATTGTTGCCTAACACCTTAGCAATGATAGTACTATAGTTTGGACTCAGCACCTGTGATGGACAGGGGTTGTTAAGGTCTTTACTTCACGTGTCCCAGTGGGGATACGTGTTGCGCATTCTACAACTCGCAGTTGTGACACCCGGCTTTTCAGGCCGTACCGTACAATTGTAACACGTGTTGTGAATAGATAAAAGGCCATATTTGATTGATTATTATATTTATATGTGAAATTTAATGAGTTGATAAAATTAAACTTTGATAAAAATTATGTTGGCAACGGTAAGATAAACGCTTATCGCGTAACGGTTAAAATGCGAAACGAACGTCGGTGACCACCCGGTCAGTGTTAAAATCCTAAAAATAATCTGTTATCATTAGAATAATAATTTTAATCCTATTCGTGAGGAAAAATAAATTAAAACGCTAAGAAACTCTATTTTCGAGTTTAAGCGCGTACCGCGCGATGCAGCGCGTATATCGACAAAATATTGTCAACACAGCCTGTCACAGCAACTGAAAATCATGTTAATAATTATTTGATGAGTTTATTACTATAGAATGATAAAAATAAATAAAAACGCTTAAATCCCTATTTTCGCGATTCAAAGCGCATACCGCGCAGCACAGCGCACATACTGCCAAAAACCCGCAACGTCGCCAGTCCCGGCAAACAAAATATTGTTCAATAATATTTTGGTGAGTTTATTTTTATAGAGTGTTAAAAATAATTTAAAACGCACTAAAATGGGATTAAAACGCTACATAAAATACCCAGTATCTAGTAAAATACCAGTTTTTGGCCAAGATTTACATATATATGTATATATATTCGTATGTGTGTGTGTGTGTGGCAAGATGGCAGCCATGCACATCGTATCCTCCCTCTCTCTCCTCTACTTATTGGCTTAGATGGAGGTGATGTTCCCCCAACTCTTTACAAGATCCATTACTTCTCATTCTTTTCAAGAATTGCAAATTTTGAATTTCAACTCTCTCTCTCTCTCTCAAAATTCAGCCGAACTCCCTTCATCTATCATATATTTTCGAAATTTATCACTTGTTCATGAAGATCAAAGTTCATTCCAAGAAGGTTTCATGATGTTTTGAAGATCCGAAAGTGTTTTCTTGGTGAAACAAGCTCCATATCATAAAAAATCTTGTCAAAACCCACTAAAATCTTGAAAGGTATAAACTTGTTTTTAAAACCATGTTCTTGATTTTTAGAGATGATAATGTTGGAAGTTTCTCTTGAATCTTGGAAAATTTATCACAAACTTGAAACTAAAAACAAATGGGTTTTTGAAAGAAATAAAAATGAGTGTATACATATGTATGTATGGTCGAAAGTTTGTGTATATGTGGGTGAATATTTATGTTTTTATTTTGTTGATTCTTGATTGATGTGATTATTGGAAGATTAATGCATGCATGATCAAAAGGATCTTTATGAAAGTCTTATGATTAGAGATAAATGTGTGAAAAGTGGATTTTAAAAAGTATGTATATGTATACATGTGGCCGTATGTATGTATGAGTGTGTGTTAGAACTTGTGTTTTGTTAATAAGTCATGTTTTGAAAGAAATGATACTTAAAAGGTTCATGCATGTGTGATTGAAAGTGATCTACATGAAAATGAGTTGTGATTAAAGTAGATTGATGAAAAGTCATATTTGGATATATGTATATAGCCGTGTATATACATGCATGTATGGGTATATAGGGATTTTTGTTCGTTAGATTCTTGAATGTGTAAGAACATGATTTATGCATTCATGACAAGATGAATTGATGATAACTATATGAAGGTTGAAATGTTTGGATTAATAAAATATGAGTTAAATGAATATGTAGATGCATTTAGTTCATGTAAAATGATTTTGATATGATATGGGTGCATTAGATGCACATATTTGGACATGCATGTTAAAATATGATCAAGAAAAGATGATTAGAACATGATCTGACAAAAATAGATTTTAATCAGATTCTAAACACTAAAAATATTATTATTTAGAAGTGTTTAATGATATATAACTTTGTCATAATGTTGGCTAGCTTTGCATGTTGTACTTGATGCATTAATAGTTGTAAAATATGTGAAATCGCATGATATATGTGACTTATTCAAAAACAGCACTAATCTGATTATAACCACTATTTTAATCAGTAAATAACATGTGTTGTGTTAAAATATCAAGTCGTTTCGAGTTGGGATGATTTTAGTAACGTTTAACGCAAAACTATGCGTTAAAACGGTCAAAAATCGGCTTTTCGAGTGATTTTCGTAAAACTGATTTAGATCAGTAAATAAACTAATGTTTTTAGTTTAAAAATAAGTATTTTAACTAATTCTAAGTTTAATTGGTGTTTGGTTGGTCATACGTGACTTCCGACGCCCGAAAACGTTACCGAATCGCTAAAATACGCATTATTCAATATACACTAGTATAGATAAAATTTTGAGTGAACCTTATTTGATAAAATGTGTTAAGTAATTTAAACATGTAAATGTGATAAAATGTTAAGTGTTAACTTAATAGTGGGAAATTTAGACTATGCATGTATACTTGTGCGTTTTATGCGGTAGAAACGGTAAAAATTGCGTTAAATGTTTAACTTGTTTGTCGAGCATGAAATTTGCTACATATGAGATATTTTATGTATAATTGCTTTAAAAATGACAAAATAGATAAGTTAACAAGATTTAGCGTGTATCGGTGTTAAATTTTGTGAACGCTTATATATATATTATGACACGCAATTCATAAACATATTGCGTATAAACGGGAGTGTTAATGGATTTACACAATATTGGTCACCAATAAAATCATTCAAGTCGCAAAATCATAAATATATATATATATATATATGGACTCATATATATATTAACGTGCCAACATAATCAAAAATGTCAACTTTTCGAGAAAATCTCAAAGCTATGTGATAATTCTAAGAAACGGAGAAACTTAGGATTTTTTGTGATTAAATGTATATTGATTTAGAATTGTTCCCATATTAGGACGTATATAATCAATCTCTGGGATTACGGTATTAAAATACGCACCCAAAGGTGAGTGTCACTAAACCCCTCTTTTTACTGTTTTGTATATATTTTGGGGGCGGAACACGTTGTTAAAAGGGTTTAATAATGTTTTCGAAATAAAACATGCCTTTTGCTATAAAATATATATTTTTGCTGAAAATATATGAAATTTGATAAGTTATACGTTTCGAAATAAAACGTTTTTGATGAATAAATATTGGATGTACGGTATTTCCTAAGTGATACAAGACCGTACAGTTGGGGTACGGATGCCGGCCTGGGTCTCGAATGATGGAGATTCAGGGATTCGTACACATCGTGTATTAAATTGTCATATTAGTAGGATATATATATTGTACGTGAGGCAGACATCATATTGTTCTTCGAGAAAGAACTCTGCGCCCATGATGTCGTTTAATCATTTAAGTATTGCACGCGATGAATTGTTGGTAGATCTATCGGGTTGACAACCCCGTCGTGACCAGTCGCCCCGTGTCAATGTCAAACGACGAATAAATATTCTGTTTATTGTCTAGCATTGATTATCCCTGCATGGTTAATATATAGTTCGTATCGTCTAGCTAACATATGAGTCTGAAAATTGACGCAATAATTTAATATACAAAACCTGGGCAGTATTTCTGTTGTCGGAGTAATGAACCGACGGAAGGCCCATGGATTTTTATTATGAAAGTAAAATGGACTTTCTAAGAATTAAATGGATGTTTTTAAATAAACACCTAAACAGAAAGTTTTCCTTGGAATAAAATCTGTTAGTAAACGAATAAGTGAACTCACCTTCCTTTATGTTGACACTTGATTTTAACGTGTTCTACAGGTACTTGAGCTCGGCTTCGGGAATTATGGCGTATCTTGTGGTTTTTGATGCATATTTTGTCACTTAAATATGATGGACTAATTTTAAAACTTTTTGGGACAAATGTAATAAGATCCATAAGGATCAAAGACAATTTAATTATGTCATGGTTGTGTCACGTATGGGACGTCATGCTTAAAAACTTATGTTTTAATTAAGTTAATATGTCCAACACTATAATGCATCAAACATCAAGATAGAAATGGGCACCAGCTTCCGTCACCACTACGTTTTATATTCTGCTGCGATGTGTTTTGGGGTGTGACAGCAGTCATGTCTGTGCATATTTCATTGTCGATAACCTACTAGCTTCACTTTGCTACATGTTACATGCTGGTTATGCGTAAACGATTTCTCTATCTATTATACTATTAAACTTGTATGCTCACCTTTACACTATGTGTATTGACCGGTATTTTAACGTATGTGGCATGTGTTTGAATGCTTAGGATGCTTTGCTTGCTTTCATGGAATCGAGCTTAGGAGAGTCTAGAAATAAACAAAAAAAAAAAAAACAATTTATATTTTGTTATAAATGAGTTATAATATTGTGACTTTCCACATGCTTAACTCCCATCCCTTTAATGTATTTGTATTAATGTCAAGCCCTATAAATACTAGCTATTGTATTTGTACGATGTATCAATAAGATTTATATTCCCTCATTGTCTTATTCTTCTCTTTATATTGCTATTAGGTTTAGTTGTTTTACAACACGTTATCAGCACGACTCGCTTTTCAAGTTGGATTACATCATCTTACAAGTAAGTTATCTACTTTTATAGCTTGTATTTTATTGCTCCAACTTAGCACGATTAATCTTGGACAAGCAAAACAAAACGTCCTTATGAAACCATATTCTTGTTGTATTATTTGCCTCTTTATGGCTGCACCATTTTGTTTTTAGTAACCGATTGTTTTCATTACAAACAGTTTGGATATATAAGTTTTTTGACAAGGTGGTTTATTATTTCGTTTAATCATATTCTAAGTTTAAAGTAAATCAAGTCTATTTTGGTTTATAATATTTGAATAATTAATCAATTTGTTTAAAATGAAAAATAAATAAGAAAAAGTAAATAGTTAAAATAATATGATTGTTATTTATACATGTCATTTCAAAGTTAGATAAGCTCGGATTTAACTAGTTTATACCCCTAGAATAATTAATTAATTATGAAAAAATAATTATTGATACATTCATCCAAGGTTTAAAGAGAAAACAATAAACCTGTTAATATACAATCACTGTAACCGAAATAGAATTTCAAGTATATAATATGATTTGCTTTTAGTTATATTTGAACAGTAAAATGAGCCATAAAAAAAACTCATGACAGTAGTTATAGGGTTACTGAATTGTGAATGAGTTCTAATTGTCCATTATAAAAAAATAAGTTTTTTTTGTCAAATAGGATCAGGCATTATTGTTTGTTGAGCCCAAAGAAAAAAATTAATAGCCCAAGTTATAAATAAATTTTACAAACTATTCCTTTATATGTAGAGTGCAATTCTAATATATATTGTTTGCTTAAAAAACAAATACGTGTTAAATCATAATTCTAATATATATCGTTTGCCTAAAAAAATATGTGTTAATTGCATTAGTGTATGTGTTGTATATTCATAGGAGCCTATTCTTATTCTAATTGATAAATGTGTTTAACAATACTTGTGTAAATTTTATTTATACCGGTTATATCATGTATATGTAATTACATTATGATTTTCAAACTAGCCAATGTAAACGTTGTTTGTGGATATCAAACGACAATATATAAGTATATATATTAATTAATATGTCTACATATTTGTTTATTATAATAATTTTCTAGTTAAAGTTTATTTAAGATTTATTGATCCTGTTTTAACATATTTTCAAGCTTGGATAATAATTTGGTAAAAAATTTTGGGTTAAAGTTGAAAACAAAAGGAAAATGATGGACGCATGATACCTTTTAATAGAAATTATAATTGAGAAAATTGCAATGATAGTCATTGTAATAACGAGATCGACAATTAGAAATTATAACGATAGCCAAGTTAATAATGATATATTGATGATGATAGATTGATATTACTGATAGTATGTCAAAATTAAGGCATATATATTATTTGTGAACAATGTTAATTTGAATGTATTTGTTTATGATATATCCTTTAATATTGTTTTCATGTGTTTGTACATGATTAACTGGTTTAATATTTTACTAAAAAAATATATATTATTTAGTAAGGGTAGTGTGAATGTTGTGATGCTAATAAACCTAATACATTCAGTGATTAAATGGTTTATTGTGTACATGTCTTAGTGTTAATAATATATACATTCGCGTGCACACTACATTAGTATTCATTTGTAAATTGGTCTTTGCAAGATTCCATATATTATCTACATATACTATTATTTGGATTTGCTTATTGAAGTTGATTTAATTTTCGGATTTGCCTATTGAAGTTGATTTAGTTTAAGAGCTTTTTATGATCATATGTTATTAAAAATCCCGAGGAATTGATAGTTGTGTATGTTTCAAATAAACTTACACAAATAGTTGTTTGTAAATGATAAAAAATATTATATCATAGATGTTTATTATAATTCTATATGGTGACATGTTATAACATCATGTATTGTATAATATGACTATATGGTATGCCTTGTAGTATGGATACTATTGAATAGAACTCATAAACCAAAGTTGTGGTTTTTTTTATCACTATCATGAAAAGGAATAATATGTTTAGATAAGACACCTGAAGTGTCATACTCCCTAAATGTCATTATCAGTTTATATAAGGTCATAAGATATAAGATTGATAAAATTATATGACTCATATATAAAATTACTTCTCAAGTGATGTTATGTGAAGAGAAGACTATCATATTGAAAAACCGAAAAAAATCATTTATCACACATGAGATATGCTCTTGAAGTAGCAATATCATTAAGAGAGTATGAAAAGGTTGAAATGATTTTATATTCGTGTGACCAAGTAACTAATGGAAAACTATGAAGCTTTTTCGGTTATTCCATTCTCTGAAGTAAATTGATTATATAATGATCATTAATATGTTTTGATCATGGACATAATTGAGAAATTTGTAATGATGATCATTTTAATAATGAGATGGACCACCAAAAGTGGCAAACTAAGAATAATGAGATGGACCACAAAAGTGGAAAACTAAAGAGTGATTGCATAACATGATGGTTTGAACTTTAAAGTTATAATATATTCTCTCGTATCATACGTTTTGTATTACATACGTGCAAGTAATACACATACGATCATAAACCAGAAGTTTATGGATCATAATTATTTAATTAGTTGGCATGACCGGTTAGACCACACCGAGTCAATGATGATGTGAAACATAATGAAGAACTAGAAGATTCTTCAGGCTGATAATTAGCATGTATTGTTTGCTCTCAAGGGAAATTTTATTTTTGCCAAATAAAGGAGGGTGTGTATCCCTAAATATTTTGGAAGTGATTAAAGGATATGCATATCCCAACATGATACCATTTAGTGTTTTAAATCGATGCATCGTCTAAATGGTTATCAAATCCACAACCTGAAGCTTGTGTGATTCTTGCTTGGCTAATGTGATAACAAGCATACTAATCCAGATTAGTATATTTATTTGATAATAGTGAATTTGATTCCCAAGTTATTAACGATCGTTGGAATAAGTGTTATTGTTGAGATGATCACTAAACGTCTACTATTGGTTACAACCCCAATGATCATGAGAGGAGCAAAAGTTCATTTAGGTACATGTAATTTTATATATAGTACCATCAATTCACATCAAGCCAGTAAGTTATAGTTCTCCCCATACAGTTGGTTTTTGGTCAGGAACCAAAGATGTCCCATCAAAGATTTTGGTTGTGCGACATATATTGAAACTCGTCCATCACACCGCACAAAGATAGGACTTATAAAAAGTTTGAGAATATGTTGGGTATAAATAATCATCTATGATTAAATACTTAAAGCCATTAGTGAGAAAAATTCGTTTATGGCTCATTGGTTTTCACTTTAATGAATGAATGTTCCCAACATTAGGGGGGAGATAACAAGCAGTTGAAAAGTGAAAAGTGAAATGAATTATCATGTCATCTTGATCCTCAGACTATAAACTATGAACTAGAAGTTTAAAGTATAATTCATTTACCAATATTAAAGAACAAATTACCAGACAAGTTCACTGACCTAAATAGAGTGACTAAGTAAGTCACATAATCAACTGCTTATGCTCCAGTTATATTTGTGTCCTAAGAGGACAACCACATATTTTTGTAATGAGTCTATTGCACGCCTAAAGCGTGGTAGACTAGTTGATTCCAATAATAATATTCCTCAAAAATTGGAGTAAGTAATTAAGATGGTCAAGTCGAGGTTATAGTAATAAGATCTCCTGAAGAGATAATAAACATGATGGTTCAAGAAGAACCTCAGGTACCTGAAAATAAAGAGATCTCGATAAGTTGTATCTTGTCTAAGATATGTATGGAATCGAATTAAAAATCGACGTCGTATACTTTTGTATATAATGTAGCGCTTAAAATGATTAAATGATAAGGATCAAGATTTAAGATTTTCCTATGAATGAATATTAAGAAATGATTGGCCAAAATAGAAAGACGCAAATAAGGCAGAGTTTAGTTCTCTAATGAAATGAAAAGTTTATGGACCAACGGTCCATACAACTGAAGTTGTAAAATATGCTGGATACAAAAGTGTCTTTTACGCGAATCATGTGAAAATCAAATTAAGTGATATAAGTCAAAATTGGCGGCACAAGAATTTTCACAAAGACCTATGATTGATTATGAGAAAACGTATTCTCCAGTGGTGGATGCGTTGACTTTCCAATATCTTATTAGTCTGGTAATATATAAAAGAGAATTGACATGCATCTTAGGAAAGTTATGTATCACTTGATACTAAGTCATATAAAATAAGTTCTCGAGAATGTTATGATTATTATATATATTCAGATCTGAATACATATACATGTTGTATATGTTATTGAATTGAATATAGTTGGAACTCCTCATGAGTATCCTAAAGCATTTGAGTCTTAAGAGGTTAATTGAAACACCTTATGGATGTAATTATAGTGCACCAATACTCCAATAAACATACATAGAAAATTTGTACCTGGTTATTATGGAATCTCAATGTACACAGTGTACAAACATGGTACAATATGGATTTTGGAGATAAAAGCAAGTGTTCTTGATATTTTTGCATATGATACAGATATCTATGTGTTAAAATGGCAAGTTTATATAGCAAAACTTCTAAGAGTGAAAGAACATACATATATGGATAAGATGGAAAGAATTCCCTCATGGATTGATAATCCTAGAAGAATTAATGATGTCAAAACCACAAGAACGTATTATATGAAGTTGACAAAATACGTATGGACTAAAATAGTTGGGTCGAGTGTTGTACAACTCGAGATATTCACATAAAGAGGGATATAAGTTTGATTAAATTAGCCATATTCTATGAACATTCTACTTTTAAAAGTTCACTATAATCGCAATTTACAGTAATGATGTCTAGGCATCATCGAGAGAAATTATCAAGCTTTTAGAGGGAGAATTTTTTAATGACCTTGGCACGGTCTAACTATTACTCGAACTACAGTTCGAGTATATATGTAATTATATTTTACTAATCCCTCAAGTACATCTAGAAAATGATGTTTGGATATTTTAGTATGGACATAGTTAAACCTTAAAGTATGTTAAAGGTTGTTAAGTCATTTGTTATAAGAAATGCCTATTATCATCTCCTACCAAAGTAGAGATTCTCATTCTAGAAGTACCATCGTTAAATGCATAAGTGCATTAATATGTTTTGCTAGATATGTATGGTTATAATATCTTTCACTTGAGCTTATTGCCATGATATAACCTTTGTCAAGCGAAGAGACATTGGAATGAGTTCAAAGAAATATTTTAGGTATAAACGATATTTGATTATGTTTTACTAACCCATCAAAACAAGTTTGGTTAGTCTTGTAGATGCAGGAATGTAACGAAACACAGTCGTGGACATGTGATAATTTTTGGAATGAGGAACCTAAAGTCTCGTTAGAAGATTATACAACATTGCTCAACATAAAGGATTGTACATTAAGGGATCAAGCGACAAATCATTCGCTACAAAAGCTTTATTCGACTTTCAAGGAATATGGACACACGTCACTTAAGGGATACATGTTAAAATGAGGGGGAGACTTATTCAAGTTGCACTCTTTTTCCCTTAACGAAGTTTTGTCCCATTGGGTTTTCTTAGTAAGGTTTTTAATGAGGCAACATGCCTGATCCAAAAGTATCAGGGGGAGAAAATACGCGCTGCACTCTTTTTCCCTTGGATATGGTTTTATCTCAATGGGTTTTCATAGTAAGGTTTTTAACGAGGCAGCATATATCACCAAGCGTATCAAAAGAATAATATGTTATTTTACATAATCATGTGGATAGTCAAGGGGGAGTGTTATAAATGAGTTATAATATTGTGACTTTCCACATGCTTAACTCCCATCCCTTTAATGTATTTGTATTAATGTCAAGCCCTAAAAATACTGGCTATTGTATTTGTATGATGTATCAATAAGATTTATATTCCCTCATTGTCTTATTCTTCTCTTTATATTGCTATTAGGTTTAGTTGTTTTACAACATATTTTGAGTTGTCGGAACAATGATTTGCCTTGAGATATTTGGTCTGTAATAACTGTTTACTTTGGTAGGTTATGGTATGGGACATAATATTAAATATCTGGTAATTTAGTTGTTATGGATTTCTCCTGGACAATCTGTTTCGCTCAGTGCCTCACCCCGATGTTTCCGCCATCGGTTGGGGTGTGACATATACTCAGCTGCATTTTTTTGATTTTTTTTCTTTTTCATTTTTTTATAGAAACACTCAACTAATGGATTATGCCAACGAATATGTAAAACAGTTAAAGACATAAAATGATTGAATCGGTTTCACAAACGAATGGTTAAAATGGCTCAACATGGGCTACTAAGGGTATAGTCGGGTAACAGGTAAACAATCAAAAAGGGGATCCTAAAGTCGCCTTTATCATCTATGTGTAATTGTTCACTTCATAATCTCAGCATGTATTAAATCAATCAAGTTCTAAAACAAAGCAATATAGTGGCCCACTCTCAAACAAATGAATAATTAAGTTGCCAAAGCAACATAAATAATGTCAAGAAATTTAAGGGCTCAAAATCTCTCCAAACGAAATGATACGGGCCGCCGATGTGAAAACATGTCTACTATCTAGCTTGCTACCCCTAGTTAGGCAATTCTATACATTTTTTCTTTGAAAACACTTACTGACAATACCTTTATCATATTACACACGCCTCGTTACTTAAATCACTTACCCAAACAAACCACCAAATTGTCTTGCTTAATCCAATTGTCAAATGTTTATGTGTAAATAATTGTTTATTGTTAAAATGTAATTCATGTAATGTGTAAACCAATGTCAAAATGCTTATGTCAAATGTAAATCATGTAATGTGTAAACCAATGTCAAATGTTTATGTCAAATGTAAATCATGTAATGTGTAACCAAATGTCATGTATGGCAAGTGAAATATATCAACTAAGCCATAGGTAGAATGCACAAAACAAGGTATTGAAGTAAAACACATTTTAAATCAAATTTATGTTTTGTGAAATAAATGCATGCTCTATTGATATAAACATCTATGCGGTATTGTAAAAATGCATACATTCAAGCCTTGAGACTGTGCCGACAAACCCTTAAACAAATTAAAGGTTCATCTGAATTATGTGTATCGAATTCGGTCATTCCTTCCATCCAAACAAACCTAGGATTTCAGGAACGGGAGTTATCAATTCCTATGGTACCACTACCTACTAACGAACGGCGTAGCTAATGTTAATGAATGTATTTTTGTCCCATTTAAATAAACCAAATGTCATACCAACATGTAAGCATGTGATGTAAAACAAATGTACTAAGTATGCAACAAATGGACATACATAGCATGTGATGTAAAACAATGTACTAAGTATGCACAAAATGGACATACATAGTGTGAAATGTAATGTAAAACAATGTACTAAGTATGCACTAAATGGACATACATAGCAAAAACATAATGAAATCATGTACTATAAGTGTACTAATGAATATAACAAGCATGTGATATGAAAACATGGAAAGCACGAAAGTAACAAGTAGGCACATGTGTTTCACCCCAAAATGTTTGAAAAACAGTAAAAGAGGGGACTGTGTACTCACTTGAGATTGCTCAATAGTCTTTAGATAACCACCAAGCAATGCTTAGAAAGATCACGGAATCAAACGACACCTAATATAGGTAACTATGTTAATAAACGGACCTAAATCGGAGGATCGGATAAAATGTGGTTTCGTAAACCAAATGAGTATATGAACTCATGTAATATGGTTTAACAAAGCCTATATTCTAAAACGGAACCCATCCTAAGTGCTTACCACCCATTACGACTTGTTTAGGTAGCTTATGCTACTTTAACGCGCCGTTCGCGTAAAACGTGTTCGGACCGCCTAACTAGTCCTATGACAAGTAATATATGCCTTAACATGTCTAATATTGTTGCCTAATCAGTTTAGAGGTCAAAATTTATGTTACATATGCTTAAAATGAATTTTGGCGTAAAAAGGGCATTTTGGTCATTTTTCCTAAGGCATATAATTTCCTATCATACAACTATGTAGACTAAGTAACCATAAAGTATAACCTCGAAAGGTTATTCCTTATGCAACTATGGTCACGAAATGTTTTTGGTCGGATCCTAATGATCGACCAAATGGGTCAGGTTCGAAAGTCTAAGCGATTGTTTAGATCGCTTATCTTACGACCCTATATAAGCACTAAACCTAAAGTAACGAGCTAAACATATTAAAACATGTTTATCGAATTTAGAAAACAAGTTTGGTATCAAAACAAAGGATCTTGATACCCAAGAGTAGTTTGGTTGCAAAATACGCAAGAATACGCATTGTGACCGAAACTACGACTCGTCACTACGCCTAAATAACGTGGTAATCAGTAGGTATAGTCACAAGGGACTACGACCATCGTGATTACGCTCACGTTGCGAAGTTCAAAAGAACTTCGTGTTGACCATTGACTGGTCAAAGCAGAAAGTGAAACACTGTTTGACTTTCACGCTTAAAACGCATAAAAGAACGAAAGAATACTTACAACGGGTCCAAGAAATGGATGTTTGATCTAATTATTCTCAGGTATGAAGTGCAAACACCCCAACTTAGAGAATGAATCAGATCAAGTGTGAGTTGCAAGTGAAATGGATGGGGGTTTATATAGATTTCGGAGAACCATTAGGATCGTTTCTTGAAATCCGAGCTTCAATCTGAGTCGTACAAGTGCACCCCCTGATTTAGAATACCATGGGCACCCCTAAACCAGCCCATAGATTGCCCAAAACCATTTGCACACATGGGGAACAGCTGGACCAAGCTGGAAACTAGTTTCTGCTGTCTGGGGCATGCTTACGGACCGTATAAGGTCCCTTATGGTCCGTATGGTCCTTGCAGACTAGCAAGTTTCGCAAAATGTCAGTTTTGGTCCCTGTGTGCGTATTGACGTGTTTTGGCACTTCTAACACCCGTCTGTAATATCTGTGTCTGAAATCATTGTAAACAGTTCAATTATCAATAAAACAATGTTATTTGATCCCAATGTTTGTTTTGTTATGTTTCACATTTTTCATGTTTTGACTTTTGTTCAATTTCAAACTCTATATCGCTTTCTGGAGAGTTATACGCAAACTGGTGCGTAAACGTACTCAATTTAACGTGAAAAATACTCCAGAACATCAACATATGCTTAACATACCTTAAATAACCTTTACATAAATTAGAAATAAGTTTTGAAGGCTTTGGTATGGCAAAAACAAGTTAATTCGCGTACAGGGACTAAAATTGACAAACTGCGAAAGTATGCCAATTTGAACTATAACAGACATTTCAGAACATGACCATAAGTTAAACATACCATAAATATCCTTTACATAGCTTAGAAATAGGCTTTGAAGGGTTCAGTGTGTAAAAATAAACTTTTGGGTCATTCAGGGACTAAAAGCGTCAAAAAGTGCACAAGTTTGCACTTTCGCGTATAACTTATGTTCTGAATACATCCAGACATCCAAAAAATTTATGTAAGCACTAAAATATTTTATTTTAGTGTTTGGCATAAGAAAAATCTATTCGTCGCGCAATTTGGATCGTTTTTCGCACTTATGCGCATTCCGTCGTAATTAAGCAAACATCGTGATCGTACGACCAAACGAACCAACGTCCAGCATATTTTTGAGCATGTTTCATGTCCACAATGTTTAGGCATCATTTTAGGGCCTTAACGTTGGCTTAACGGGCCTTAAACGTGTTGGAAATAGCCTTAAACACCAACAGGGACCTAAACTGTCACTTTTGAAACTTCTGGCTGATCTGCAGACCCCAGGCGGCCCGCGTAAACCCCTTGTGATACCTTACGCGGCCAGCGTCAGACTCCCAGACCAGATTCAATGTTTTAACAGGCTGTTAACAGATGTATTACCCACTAAACTGTGACAACTGGCAAATAACTGGTAATTTCGTACAATTTAATCACTATTTACATTTCTTAATCTCATGCATTTAGCGTAATTTAATTACGTAACAGTGTCGTTAATTGAATAACAAGGTTAGGACAAGGAAACAAAGCTAAAACATATGTTGGTTTTCGTCGTATGGCGAAACCAAGCCAACGATGTCCTAAAAGTGTTGGTAGAAAGTGCTGCGTGCACTATTCACGGTTACACTATTCATGCCAGCAAACCGTGAAACTAGACCAAAACACAGAAAAACGACACTCGGATAACATAACTGAGTCCATCAATATGAGAAAACATTATTGTGAAAACACCTCTTGCCAAGAAACAAGACTTGCCGGTATAACGCCCTAATTTTCAAAATGTCCATTTCGGCTTAAAATATGGTATTTTTAATGTGTCCGAACCTAAAACAAAGCATTTCCGGGACTTTGGAATAATGTCAATCTATGAAAAACATACTAAAACCATAAGATAATACCAACGGATGATTCATAATCACAAGTTTCCGGCGTTACGTCGCTATGCACTAAACTGATCCGTTAGCGACTCGACGGACTAGTAAGCGATATTTTTGGTCACGAAACAAGCAAACGAAGAATCTAGCGAGCTAGTTAAACTAAATTTGGGACCCGGTATCATTTCATACAACTTCCGGGTGCAAGAAAACAAATTGCGGAATTATTTGTCGGTACGACATAAAAGCATCGTGGGTGAACCGGCGCTTAACCGGGAACCGTCTAGACTAGTTAAACATTTTTTTAAACTAGTCTAGTGAACTAGTTAATGTTAAATAAAGTCCCAATCCCTATTTTACCTCATTAATGGTGTACTTAAACCCTAATCACCCTACACCATTTAATTACCTAAAAATATCTAAACTAGTTAACTTTTTATAAAAAAAAATAAACATCTTACCCCCCCCCCCCCTTCACTCACGTTTTTGGTGGCCCCATGGCCTCACCAATTTGTCCAATATTTCAAAGTATGTATGGTCTTGAGTATGGCCTTGGACATGATGTTTTGACTAAGAGAAGCATGGCCATTATACCTTAAACTTATCCTAACTTTTTATCACAATTTGCAACCAAAAATCCCTTTGCTTGTTCCCTCATTCACGGCTGGAAAAGGGCACCAATTCACCACAATTAAACCATCTTAGAACACCATATTCACTCATATTCTAAGTCTTACAAGATCATTCAAAGAAGGTGTAAGCATGGAACTACACTAGGAGCTTTCTTTGGAGCCTAATCATCTTCTAATCTTCTTATTTAGCTTGAGTACTTTGTGAGTCTTCTAATCACTATATTTATGGTCTATATTACTAGTAGATTTATAAAGTACAAGTTGATTATCTTGAAGCTAAAGAAAAATATAATCAAAAACCCTAAACATAAAGCTTATAAACACTAAATATAACCATGTTATGTGTTGATTTATGTGGTTTAGTGTTATGATATGCATGAGATCTTGTTGATTATGTTAATTTGTGTCTAGATTAGTAGCTTAAAGTCTAGATTTATGATGATCTTGTTGTTATTTTTGTGTAGTATTTTATATTTATGTTCATAATATTATGATGAACATAAATATGTGATTTAAACATGGTTATGTTTAAACCAACAAAGATCATCAACTTCAAAGATCATGAGCATTTATATATAAACTTGATTTAGTAATTTTTGAAAGAATAAACCAAGTATAATCATGTAAAAAGGACTTTTAACAACACTAATGAACTTGGTTTTTGACATAAAAAGAAGTTTATGTAATATTACTTATGAAAAGTGTTATGTAAAAGTCTTGAGAATGTTTATACAAAGATGTGATCATTTTAAAGATGAAAAACAAGTTTAAACAAGTTCATATACTTAATAAACTTGAAGAATGATTTAACTTTAAAGTGATAAAAGGATTTTACCTAAAGAAATGCTCATAATAAGCTTTGAAAGACAAAGTGTGAAATTGTTGTTATAAAATGACATTTAGTGAAACTTGGTAAAGTGTGGTGATTTGAGAAAATTGATCATTGATTTAAACGCGTTTTTGTAACGTGGGAAACGTCATAGTTTAGGGGAAACTATGGCGAATTTTTCTAAAAATCTAATCGCGATTAAAAAGGGGATTAACGGGTGATTAACAATGTTAAACGCGATTAGTGGTCATAAACGTCATTATGGAAACTTTGATGGGAATATTTAATAGTTAAATATTCAAAGAAGTTCTTATGAACTTAAACATATATTTTTACAAGAATAAAGTGAGTAAAAATATAACAAAGTATAAATATAATTTTTGGTAAAAATTATATATTTTCGGAAACTTGCTAAGTGCTTGCAATGTGTGCTATATATGTGTATGTATTAGATACCTATAGGGTGATCAAAATAAATACACGCACATGTTCCTACATGGTCCAAGAAATGCTAGTAAAATCGGACAATTAAATAAAATAGCCGAAATGGAAATACATAACACTTGATGATGACAAATTGGGCGTATTGACATCGTAAACAAGTTACTACAATGTCGGGTCTAAAAATAACATGTTTTTAGACACTAAAGCGAACGCATAACTAAGAGGTCAAAAACAAGAATCCGGAAAGTCGAAAACTATATAAATTACCAAGTATTTTTCGTATGAAAAACAAACTTATTAAGTTACATGCTTGGTGAATTTTTGGTAAAAATTGCAAGAATATATTTAATGGACTCACTAGAAAAACTAGGGCTAGGCCCAATACCAAGAACACTAGGGCTGGGCCCAATACCAAGAAAACTAGGGCTAGGCCCAATAACAAGAAAACTAGGGCTGGGCCCAATAACAAGAAAACTAGGGCTAGGCCCAATAACATTGATGACAAGCGAAAACATAATAAAGAATTCAAGATGAACAACTTGTACGAGGTCCAAAAGACCTAGTGTCTAATAAAGTTAGTACACATGTAGGTTAATTACACGTACGGACGCTCGCTACGGTATTACAAACAAGGAACGCAAATTTGTGAGTTCATGTCCCTCCTTTCACTGTTTTCAATGTTTTGTTTTCAAAAACATCGAGGGGAAATACATGTTAAACTATTGGTATGTTAATTCCGGAGTAGAAAACAGGGTCAATGTGCATAAGTAGGGGAATGTACACTAATAACCATTAATCACGTAGTGACCGAGGTGCAAAAGGTGTAGATCTATTGGGCTTGAGGCACGCCCCACTCCTAGTTGTATACCGTGGAGTGCTTTTGTTGATCCCAATGCGAACTAAGTGTCTATGGGTTGGTTATTCTGCTTATGGCGCATCATGTCAGGGGGCTAGCTACCCACTGATAGATCTTAATAGACTCCATGATTTTAATCAGAACATACCGGGATTACAAGATGACAAGTACTAGATTTCATATGATAACAAATACCTACATGAATTCACTCAACTTTTTGTTGACTTTTTAAAACTACATGTATTTCAGGAAACAGGTCTTGAGCCGGTGATACACTATGGGATTCGGGAAAACAAATGACAACGATTGCCACTTTTGAAGGGTTTGTCTTCTATATCCCAACCTCGTATGGGTATATAGGAAACAAAACCTCACTAAGTTTTATGTTAAAACTATCTTTTGGTGATGTGAAAAACAAACGGAAACTATGTTATGTCTAATGTTGTGAACATGTATGGTACTTGAAACTACTTTTGAGAAACTATGTAAATATTCGTTGGAGTTTATGTAACTATGGCATCGTTGTTGGTTCACGTTGTTAAATACATTTGGATGCAATGATTACCTTTCTTACGTCACACACAATACGCTTCCGCTACTAGCAGGGTGTGACAGATTGGTATCAGAGCTCCGATTGTAGTGAACCGGGGAAAAACTTTTATTAAAGTTTGGTCTACAATCACCGAAGGGCTCTCACATGAAAACCAAGTCGATAACATTACAAAAGTGTTTTCAAAAGTATGACAAAAAAATGACAAAAGGTTTTCATTGTGTCACGATAACATGAGGATCTATCACGCGGGCTCAATCACTAGTAACGAATATGGATCAATACATGGTTAGTCGATAAGAAATAGACTTGTAAACACTAAGACTTACATGTGAACCATGAGGACAAAATATTGCATGAGATATATAGTGATTGCATGAAATATATCATGAGTAGTAATACATTTTTTTTTCTAACAACATATATGCGTATTATACGGTTTATTTGCCAGGATCGATGTCTTCATCTTCGTCTTCGGACCTTTCAGAGGTGGATCCGATGCCAGTAGTGTCGGATGACGAGTATGAGCCCGACATCATTATCATATCGTCGGACGACGAGTTCGGGCATGATGTATCTTCAGACGATGACTACATGTTGGATGATTTCCAACCATTTGCTCTCGCAGCTTTCGAGGAGGATCCCGTCCCACCGGAGGACGACGTAGTGGCGATGCCGCAGCCCCTTCATGGTATTATTATCTACGGCCACCCAGAGGGTGAGCACCTGATTGTGCATTTGGCCATACCACTAGCTGCTGTACCATTTGTTGATCTTGAGGACGATGATATCGTCCCAGTTATACCTGTCGAGCACCTTGACGATGAGTTAGGTGACGGAGAGATCCATGATGTTGTTATACTCGAGTTACCCTCTCCAGTCGTGTCTGTTGTTGATATTTCATCTACCGCGTCTAGTGTTGCTTCCTCTGTTCATACCCCTGCATCATCCCCTGATACTGTACTACCTACTCCCACGGCTGTGCCACCTACCCCTACTACTGATCCTATGCATGTGCCAGGATTTCCACACACTATACATCCCTCGCCTCACTTTCAGCCTGGACCATCCTCACAGCAGCCATTCCCCCACACTTTTTATGACCCTTATGCTGCTGGACCATCGCATTATGCTGGATCCCCATTCCCAGTCAGACCACCCTACCCGGATACCCCTACACCTCCATCTGGCATGCACCCTACTGATCCCTATTATACCCCACCCATCTCTCTGCCCGTTATGGCGGACATGACTATGTCTCATGAGGTCCAGATCTCTATCATTTTCCGTAGACTCGGTGAGATGCAGACTGATATGGCCGCGATCAGAGCTGCCGTTGCTCCACCCCCACCACCTGCATCACCACAGCCACCATTACCAGCATCACCCCCTCCATCACCACCACCACTACCACAGTCACCACCTCCACCATCTCCACACCAGTAGTCTGTCAGTTGTATGTTGGTCTTATGTTGGCCGTATGTATATAGCTATCTTTTGGGGAGACTACCACTTTTATGAAGACCAAGGGTTACGAAGATCAAGACTTTTGAAGACAACCAGAAGACATGAAGATGCAATGTAGTAGAAATTTTACTTTTGTATTGTAACTTGTACTGACTAGGGGTATGTATCCCTATGTCCTTTTGATCTTCATGAACAAATGTATCAAGTTGTTGCTATGTATAAAAGTATGTTTTCTGTATTTCACATTGTATTTCTTTTATGTTGTGGTTGATCTTATGGTGATGTGATGATATTTTGATTGATATTGTTATGACATGGTGGACTTATGGTTGATGTTATATTGTGGCATGGTGTTTTCTACATGTTGAGTTATACGACCATTATGATGACGTGGTGTTTATGCGTACTTGTGATTGTGTGGCTATGTCCTGTGTACGTGTGTATGCATTTATTATCTATATAAACCCGACGTGTTTATATATATATACTTGACAATATTTATTATTAAATACTTGTCTAATGGAGATCGATATTTTATTTAGAAGACAATGCCGCCCCGTCGTGGAAGAACAAAAACGAACCCGTTGCCGACAACACAAGAAGAATTGAACGAACGCATTTCCCAAGCGATTGCTCAATACGAAGCTAACCGCCCTGAACAAAGCGGTGGAACAGGAGGTACTTCTGGAAGCAATCATCCGACTGGTAATGCTTAGTTAATCATTAATCTACGCGATACTCTCATCCATTCTAATCGTGCTCTTGATATTCACTCTTAAATTTGTGCATATGATAATTTCAGGTTGCACGTATAAGCAGTTCTTAGACTGCAAGCCTCTAAATTTTGACGGTACGGGAGGTGCCGTTTCCTTCGTTCGCTGGACTGAGAAGACCGACTCAGTTATTCGAATGAGCAAGTGCCCTGCTGAACAAAGGGTTACTTATGTCACCGGATTATACATTGATGGGGCACTATCATGGTGGAACCTCCAGGTCCAAACGAAAGGCGAAACTGCTGCGTATGGCCTGACCTGGGAGGAACTAAAAGAGTTGATGAGAAAAAAGTATTGTTCAAGGTCGGAAATCCAGAAGCTAGAAACAGAATTCTGGAATTTGAAAATGATTGGTGCGGATATCGCGGGTTACACGCAGCGATTTCACGATTTATCCCGTGTAGTCCCATACCTGGTGGATCCCGAATACAAGAGGATTGAGAGGTACATTTGGGGACTCGCACCCCAAATACTAAGTCTGGTTACTGCTTCTAAGCCTACGGAGATTGGCGAAGCAATCGATTTGGCTGTATCACTTACCGAGGAAGCACTACGTCAAGGAAAGTTCGATGAGGCTGGGTCAAACAAAAAGGATACTGCTGTGGAAAATTCGGGCTATAATAAAAGGAAGTTTTCTCATTTTAAGAAAGGTTCGCGGGGGAGGAACAACAAGAATAACAACAACAAAGGAGCACCCGCGAAGGAAACTAGGGATGCAAAAGCCTATGTTACCACTACCACCAATAATCCCGATAAGAAACCTTACGCTGGAACTGCACCGAAGTGCAATACATGCCCTCTTCACCACTACGGGGAGTGTCGTAACATCAGGTGTGACAAATGTAATAGGTTTGGACACCGCACTGAAGCGTGCCGGGGTACGAATAACAAGGATCAAGGTTGCTTCAATTGTGGTGACAAAGGACACTTCAAGAGGGATTGCCCGAAAGAAATTCAAGCTCGGGGGAGATCATTTGTGATAGGAGCCAAGGACGCTCGCCAGGACCCGAATGTGGTCACCGGTACGTTCCCTATCAATAATCACTTTGCATCTATTCTTTTCGATACTGGAGCAGATTATAGTTTCATTTCTAAGGAATTTAGAGACATACTTGGGGTAGAAACGAGCAAATTGAATGTTCCATACTCGATTGAATTGGCTAACGGGGAATTAGTAGAATCGGGGGAAATCATAAAGAATTGTACCTTAGAACTGGGTGAACGAAAGTTCGACATAGATCTCTTACCAGTTACTTTAGGTAGTTTCGATGTTGTAGTTGGTATGGATTGGTTATCCAATAACCGAGCCGAAGTCATATGTCATGAGAAGATCATACGCATTCCTCTACCCGATGGAGAACATTTACTAGTACACGGGGAGAAACAAGACACGCCTTTACGAATTATTAGTTGCATGAAGGCTCAAAAATATCTAAGGAAAGGATACATCGCCTTTCTTGCTCATGTCATTGACAAGAAGGCCAAGGAGCGCAAGGTGGAAGACATCCCTGTGGTAAGGGAATATCCCGAAGTCTTTCCAGAAGACTTGCCGGGACTGCCACCACAACGACAAGTGGAATTTCATATCGATCTGGTGCCAGGAGCAGCACCGGTGGCAAAAGCTCCATATAGACTCGCGCCCTCGGAGATGCAGGAATTATCTACTCAGCTTCAAGAGTTGCTTGACAAGGGATTCATTAGACCGAGTTTCTCACCTTGGGGAGCTCCGGTGTTATTTGTCAAGAAGAAGGATGGAACCTTTCGAATGTGCATTGATTACAGAGAACTAAACAAGTTAACTATCAAAAATCGGTATCCGTTACCGAGGATTGATGACTTGTTCGATCAGTTACAAGGTTCCAGCTTCTACTCCAAGATCGATCTAAGATCCGGATACCATCAGCTGAGGGTTCAGGAGGAAAGCATACCTAAGACAGCGTTTAGGACTCGCTATGGGCATTATGAGTTCCTTGTTATGCCTTTCGGCTTAACGAACGCTCCCGCCGTATTCATGGACTTGATGAATCGGGTATGTAAACCATACCTGGACAAGTTCGTGATCGTATTCATTGATGACATCTTAATATACTCACGAACTGAGGCGGAACACAAACAACACTTGAGAACCATTCTGGAGTTGCTTAAAAAGGAACAATTGTACGCCAAGTTCTCAAAATGCGAATTTTGGATTCGTGAAGTACAATTTCTCGGTCATGTGGTGAACGAGAACGGAATACATGTCGATCCCACTAAGATAGAAGCCATAAAGAGCTGGAACACTCCAAGGACCCCGACGGAAGTAAGACAATTTCTGGGTTTAGCGGGGTACTATCGAAGATTCATAGAAAATTTTTCTAAAATTGCTCAACCGTTAACCTCGCTCACCCAGAAGGATAGAAAGTTCGATTGGGGTGAAAAACAGGAAATGGCATTCCAAACGCTCAAGGATAAACTATGCCAAGCGCCAATCTTATCACTCCCTGACGGCACCGATGACTTCGTGGTGTACTGTGATGCATCGCGTCAAGGCTTGGGTTGCGTGTTAATGCAACGTGAAAAAGTCATCGCGTACGCGTCGCGGCAGTTGAAAGTTCATGAAAAGAATTATACCACTCACGACCTAGAGTTGGGCGCAGTGGTATTCGCTTTAAAGATTTGGCGTCACTATCTCTATGGTACCAAGTGTACCATATTCACTGATCATAAAAGTCTTCAACACATATTCAATCAAAAAGAATTAAACATGCGCCAGCGGCGATGGGTAGAATTGTTGAACGACTATGACTGTGAAATCAGATACCATCCGGGGAAAGCAAACGTTGTAGCGGATGCTTTGAGTCGGAAAGAACGAGTTAGAACATTTCGAGTACGGGCTTTAGAGTTGACAATCCAGACAAACTTTACAACTCGAGTGCGCGACGCACAACGGAAAGCCCTAAAATCAGGAAATATACGAGCAGAATACTTGCGAGGAGCAAGGGAACACATGGAAACAAATAAGGATGGTACTTTATATTTCGGAGGAAGAATCTGGATTCCCTATTTTGGTGGCTTGCGAAACTTAGTGCTGGATGAAGCACACAAGTCCAGATATTCGATACACCCAGGAACTGATAAGATGTATCAGGATCTGAGAGAATTTTATTGGTGGCCTAAACTCAAGAAAGATATTGGGATTTACGTTAGGAATTGCCTAACTTGTGCAAAGGTCAAGGCCGAATATCAAAAGCCATCTGGGTTATTACAACAACCAGTGATTCCGGTTTGGAAATGGGAGCAGATATCAATGGATTTCGTTACAGGACTCCCACGGACCTCTCGAGATCATAACATGATATGGGTTATCGTTGATCGATTAACCAAGTCGGCTCACTTCCTACCTATTCGTGAAAAAGACAGTACCGAGAAGTTAGCCGAAATTTACCTCAACGAGATTGTGGCACGTCATGGTGTGCCTACTTCAATAATCTCGGATCGTGACGGTCGCTTTGTATCAAGAATATGGCAATCATTTCAAGAATCGCTTGGATCTCGTCTGAATCTGAGTACCGCATTCCATCCGCAAACCGATGGGCAAAGCGAGCGAACCATCCAAACGATGGAAGACATGCTTCGCGCCTGTGTGATGGACTTGGGCGGAAATTGGGATAATCATTTACCGCTGGTAGAATTCTCATATAATAACAGTTATCACACAAGCATTAAAGCCGCCCCATTCAAAGCACTATACGGACGGAAGTGCCGATCACCGCTGTGTTGGGCGGAAGTCGGAGACAAACAACTCGTCGGCCCTGAACTAGTCCAAGATACTACTGACAAGATAGCAAAAATACGAGACCGTATCAAAGCGGCTCGTGACAGACAAAAGTGGTACGCGGACGGAAAACGTAAACCACGCTCTTTCGAGGTCGGAGACAAAGCCTTACTAAAAGTCTCACCTTGGAAAGGCGTAGCTAGATTCGGGAAGCGCGGGAAGCTAAACCCGAGATACATTGGGCCGTTTGAGATTCTAGAAAAGATCGGTACCGTCGCGTACAAGTTGAAGTTGCCAGAAGAACTCAGTAACGTACATGACACATTTCATGTGTCGAACCTTAGGAGAAGTCCGACAGTTCATACAGTTATCATTCCAGCGGATGAGATTCATGTAGACAAGACGCTTCAGTTTACCGAAGAACCCGTTGAGGTTATGGATCGGAAGGTCCACAATACAAGGAGAAGTACTATCGAACTGATCAAGGTCCGCTGGAATTCACGTCACGGACCCGAGTACACATGGGAACGTGAAGATCAGATTAAGGAAAAATATCCCCACCTGTTTAAGAAGACTCCTGCAAAGGATGGCTCAACTTGAATTTCGGGACGAAATTCTTTTTAACAGGGGGAGAATGTGACAACTGGCAAATAACTGGTAATTTCGTACAATTTAATCACTATTTACATTTCTTAATCTCATGCATTTAGCGTAATTTAATTACGTAACAGTGTCGTTAATTGAATAACAAGGTTAGGACAAGGAAACAAAGCTAAAACATATGTTGGTTTTCGTCGTATGGCGAAACCAAGCCAACGATGTCCTAAAAGTGTTGGTAGAAAGTGCTGCGTGCACTATTCACGGTTACACTATTCATGCCAGCAAACCGTGAAACTAGACCAAAACACAGAAAAACGACACTCGGATAACATAACTGAGTCCATCAATATGAGAAAACATTATTGTGAAAACACCTCTTGCCAAGAAACAAGACTTGCCGGTATAACGCCCTAATTTTCAAAATGTCCATTTCGGCTTAAAATATGGTATTTTTAATGTGTCCGAACCTAAAACAAAGCATTTCCGGGACTTTGGAATAATGTCAATCTATGAAAAACATACTAAAACCATAAGATAATACCAACGGATGATTCATAATCACAAGTTTCCGGCGTTACGTCGCTATGCACTAAACTGATCCGTTAGCGACTCGACGGACTAGTAAGCGATATTTTTGGTCACGAAACAAGCAAACGAAGAATCTAGCGAGCTAGTTAAACTAAATTTGGGACCCGGTATCATTTCATACAACTTCCGGGTGCAAGAAAACAAATTGCGGAATTACTTGTCGGTACGACATAAAAGCATCGTGGGTGAACCGGCGCTTAACCGGGAACCGTCTAGACTAGTTAAACATTTTTTTAAACTAGTCTAGTGAACTAGTTAATGTTAAATAAAGTCCCAATCCCTATTTTACCTCATTAATGGTGTACTTAAACCCTAATCACCCTACACCATTTAATTACCTAAAAATATCTAAACTAGTTAACTTTTTATAAAAAAAAATAAACATCTTACCCCCCCCCCCCCCTTCACTCACGTTTTTGGTGGCCCCATGGCCTCACCAATTTGTCCAATATTTCAAAGTATGTATGGTCTTGAGTATGGCCTTGGACATGATGTTTTGACTAAGAGAAGCATGGCCATTATACCTTAAACTTATCCTAACTTTTTATCACAATTTGCAACCAAAAATCCCTTTGCTTGTTCCCTCATTCACGGCTGGAAAAGGGCACCAATTCACCACAATTAAACCATCTTAGAACACCATATTCACTCATATTCTAAGTCTTACAAGATCATTCAAAGAAGGTGTAAGCATGGAACTACACTAGGAGCTTTCTTTGGAGCCTAATCATCTTCTAATCTTCTTATTTAGCTTGAGTACTTTGTGAGTCTTCTAATCACTATATTTATGGTCTATATTACTAGTAGATTTATAAAGTACAAGTTGATTATCTTGAAGCTAAAGAAAAATATAATCAAAAACCCTAAACATAAAGCTTATAAACACTAAATATAACCATGTTATGTGTTGATTTATGTGGTTTAGTGTTATGATATGCATGAGATCTTGTTGATTATGTTAATTTGTGTCTAGATTAGTAGCTTAAAGTCTAGATTTATGATGATCTTGTTGTTATTTTTGTGTAGTATTTTATATTTATGTTCATAATATTATGATGAACATAAATATGTGATTTAAACATGGTTATGTTTAAACCAACAAAGATCATCAACTTCAAAGATCATGAGCATTTATATATAAACTTGATTTAGTAATTTTTGAAAGAATAAACCAAGTATAATCATGTAAAAAGGACTTTTAACAACACTAATGAACTTGGTTTTTGACATAAAAAGAAGTTTATGTAATATTACTTATGAAAAGTGTTATGTAAAAGTCTTGAGAATGTTTATACAAAGATGTGATCATTTTAAAGATGAAAAACAAGTTTAAACAAGTTCATATACTTAATAAACTTGAAGAATGATTTAACTTTAAAGTGATAAAAGGATTTTACCTAAAGAAATGCTCATAATAAGCTTTGAAAGACAAAGTGTGAAATTGTTGTTATAAAATGACATTTAGTGAAACTTGGTAAAGTGTGGTGATTTGAGAAAATTGATCATTGATTTAAACGCGTTTTTGTAACGTGGGAAACGTCATAGTTTAGGGGAAACTATGGCGAATTTTTCTAAAAATCTAATCGCGATTAAAAAGGGGATTAACGGGTGATTAACAATGTTAAACGCGATTAGTGGTCATAAACGTCATTATGGAAACTTTGATGGGAATATTTAATAGTTAAATATTCAAAGAAGTTCTTATGAACTTAAACATATATTTTTACAAGAATAAAGTGAGTAAAAATATAACAAAGTATAAATATAATTTTTGGTAAAAATTATATATTTTCGGAAACTTGCTAAGTGCTTGCAATGTGTGCTATATATGTGTATGTATTAGATACCTATAGGGTGATCAAAATAAATACACGCACATGTTCCTACATGGTCCAAGAAATGCTAGTAAAATCGGACAATTAAATAAAATAGCCGAAATGGAAATACATAACACTTGATGATGACAAATTGGGCGTATTGACATCGTAAACAAGTTACTACAATGTCGGGTCTAAAAATAACATGTTTTTAGACACTAAAGCGAACGCATAACTAAGAGGTCAAAAACAAGAATCCGGAAAGTCGAAAACTATATAAATTACCAAGTATTTTTCGTATGAAAAACAAACTTATTAAGTTACATGCTTGGTGAATTTTTGGTAAAAATTGCAAGAATATATTTAATGGACTCACTAGAAAAACTAGGGCTAGGCCCAATACCAAGAACACTAGGGCTGGGCCCAATACCAAGAAAACTAGGGCTAGGCCCAATAACAAGAAAACTAGGGCTGGGCCCAATAACAAGAAAACTAGGGCTAGGCCCAATAACATTGATGACAAGCGAAAACATAATAAAGAATTCAAGATGAACAACTTGTACGAGGTCCAAAAGACCTAGTGTCTAATAAAGTTAGTACACATGTAGGTTAATTACACGTACGGACGCTCGCTACGGTATTACAAACAAGGAACGCAAATTTGTGAGTTCATGTCCCTCCTTTCACTGTTTTCAATGTTTTGTTTTCAAAAACATCGAGGGGAAATACATGTTAAACTATTGGTATGTTAATTCCGGAGTAGAAAACAGGGTCAATGTGCATAAGTAGGGGAATGTACACTAATAACCATTAATCACGTAGTGACCGAGGTGCAAAAGGTGTAGATCTATTGGGCTTGAGGCACGCCCCACTCCTAGTTGTATACCGTGGAGTGCTTTTGTTGATCCCAATGCGAACTAAGTGTCTATGGGTTGGTTATTCTGCTTATGGCGCATCATGTCAGGGGGCTAGCTACCCACTGATAGATCTTAATAGACTCCATGATTTTAATCAGAACATACCGGGATTACAAGATGACAAGTACTAGATTTCATATGATAACAAATACCTACATGAATTCACTCAACTTTTTGTTGACTTTTTAAAACTACATGTATTTCAGGAAACAGGTCTTGAGCCGGTGATACACTATGGGATTCGGGAAAACAAATGACAACGATTGCCACTTTTGAAGGGTTTGTCTTCTATATCCCAACCTCGTATGGGTATATAGGAAACAAAACCTCACTAAGTTTTATGTTAAAACTATCTTTTGGTGATGTGAAAAACAAACGGAAACTATGTTATGTCTAATGTTGTGAACATGTATGGTACTTGAAACTACTTTTGAGAAACTATGTAAATATTCGTTGGAGTTTATGTAACTATGGCATCGTTGTTGGTTCACGTTGTTAAATACATTTGGATGCAATGATTACCTTTCTTACGTCACACACAATACGCTTCCGCTACTAGCAGGGTGTGACATAAACCACCTTGCACATGGTATTTCTCAATACTAGGGGCTCAAATGGTTTTGTAAAACCATGTTCTTGAGGTGTATGGCCAAGATCAAAGCACTGTTTCCAAGAAACGATCTTAACGGCTCTCCGAAAACTATAAATACCCCCTCAAGTCTTGAGCAAAACCCACTTGATCTTCTTGAGAGTTCTCTAAGTGGTTGTGATATTTCACTTCCTACCTGAGAATACTTGAGAAATCAAAGCTTTCGGGGACCCTTTGTAAGTATTCCTTCGTTCTTTTATTGCTTTTCGAGTCCGAAAGTCAAAATTCATTTGACTTTCTGCATTGACCAGTTTATGGTCAATGCGAAGTTCATTTGAACTTCGCAACGTGAGTGTAATCACGATGGTTATAGTCCCTTGTGACTATGCCTACTGATTTCCACGTTGTCTAGGGTCGTAAGGGTAAGCGATCTAATAAATCGCTTATACTTTCGAACCCGACCCATTTGGTCGATCATTAGGATCCGACCAAATACATTAGGTGACCATAGTAGGTAGGGAATAACCTTCCGAGGTTATACCTTATGGTCACGACGTTTAAGTAGTTGTATGATATGTAGTTTGTATGCCTTAGGTAAATTACCAAAATACCCCTTTGATGCCAAAATTCATTTTTAAACACATGTGACATAACTTTTGACATCTAAACCGATTTGGCGACAATATTAGGCATGTTAAGGCATATTCTACTTGTCATAGGACTAGTTAGGCGGTCCGAACGCGTTTCACGCGAACGACGCGTTAAAGTAGCATAAGCTACCTAAACGGGTCGTAATGGGTCGTAAGCATTTAGGTTAGGTTTCATTTAGTATGTAGGCTTTGTTAAGCCATATTATACGATTCTCCATACTCGTTTGGTTTACGAACCCTCATTCTATCCGATCCTCCGATTTAGGTCCGGTTTATTAACATAGTTACCTATATTAGGTGTCGTTTGATTCCGTGATCTCTAGCATTGCTTGGTGGTTATCTTAGGACTTCTGAGCAATCTCAAGTGAGTACATAGACCCCTCTTTTACTGTTTTCTAAACATTTTGGGGTGAAACACATGTGCCTACTTGTTACTTTCATGGTTTCCTGTTTTCACATCATATACTTGTTATGTTCATTAGTACATTTATAGTACATGATTTACATTACATTTTATGCTATGTATGTCCATTGTGTGCATACTTAGTACATCGTTTTACATTACATTTCTGCTATGTATGTTGACTGATAGCATGCTAGCACATTGATTTACATGACTTTTCTGCTTTGTATGTTAACTTAGCATACTTAGTACATTGTTTTCATATGACATGTATACAATTGCTATAACATTTGGTTTTCACAAACGAGACTTATATACGTTCATTAACATTAGCTACGCCGCTCGGTAGTAAGTACTGGTACCATAGGACTTGACAAATCCCATTCCTGACATCCCGGGTTTGTTTGGATGTAAGGAATGACTGAATCCGAAAACATTTCTTTTGAAAACCTTGACTTAGGGTTATCAGACTGTCTCAAGGCTTGAATGTATGCGTTAACTTACCACATAAATGTTTGTATCAATGTAACATGCATTACTTTGCAAAACATAAACTTTTTTTGATATCTTCAAAATGCTTTGTTTTGTACATTTCTACATTTGGGTTATGTGACAATACTCTACTTACAATACATAACATTTGTTACACATTACTTAACTACATTTGGACTTTTTAACTTTTGACATGGCTTATACAAGGACTCTTTGACAATTGGTTTAAACATGGACTTTATACATTGGTGGTTTGTTTAAGTGATGTAAGTAACGAGACGTGTGTAATATGATACAAGCATGGTGGATACGCCGCTGGTACTTCCTATATATAAGTGTTTGTATGGTATTACATATCGTAGCGTTATTTGAATCATTTCAATTTAGACATATAACATTTTATACAAATAGCATATCTTTCACGAGACGTTGCTTTACAAACAACTTATTTTATACAACTCATTTTACTTGGTTATTCATTTAACCATGTATTATTCTTTTACGTATACATATCATCTGATATTATTGCTTTTTAAATGATTTACAAAACAAAACAATTTACAAGGTTCATGACTAAATTTTATTAAACATTTTCTTAAACTTAAGTCATAAATCCTATTTTCACAAAACCTATGTATCTCACAGGCATTTTTATGATGACATACCTATTTTCACATGTGTTTTCAAGAGCTTTTGCATAGGATGATGATCGTGACACTAGGGCTGACCTGTGCCTTAGAGACTTAAAATGAAGATAGACTAGTTTAATTATGTTATGTACTCTTTGTTTTCGTGTTTCAGACAATGTAACTCTCTTGTTTAATAAATGAAATATAACTTTGTATGCCATGGTTGTGAAACAATAATTCTGTTACAACACTCCCCGATGTCTCCGCCACGTTTTGTATGTTCTACGTGGTCGGGGTGTGACAGAAGAGTTGGTATCAGAGCCTATGGTTATAGGGAATTAGGTTATTAGTAATTCTTTGACCTAGACTATAACTTTCTAGGACCCCAACACAAGTTATCTTGTGTTTAGATCTTAAAACATGCACATCGCCTATACTTAGGTGATAACCACAACGGGAACATCAAGTTCGAATCCGCTTTGAAAATTAATCATCCGTTCATGGATGATTAATTACTAGGTTATGAACCCTATATTGTAAGGTTTTGAACCCTATATTATAAGGTTTTGAACCCTCAGTTACAAGGTTTTGAACCCCTTTGAATTTTCAAAAATCTCGTCAAAGTTTTGGATCTTAAATAGTGTGAACACGTGCAAACTGGAAGGGTGAATGCCTATACCCTGGGTTTTCTGTCTAAGGCTAAAGTGTTCGTACAAATCCACATAATCGGACCAGTCACTCTTACCTGGGAACTCTTGGGGTGAGTGTTCACTTATAGGCGAGCATGTCTTCGCGATACATTATTTTTGACCCATTTACTTTGATTAGTCACTGTGTGTCGTTTGTTTGCCTTGTGATACGAACAAATGACCACCATCTTTGCTGTTGTCAATTTTTGTTTCATCTCATTCTTTTCATCCAATCATCTCACTCGTTTCCTTTCATGTTTCCTCTTTTAGAATGCCTCCTCGACGCGAAAACCAGATAGCGACTGCCGAACTGGCAGAAATCATTGCGCAGCAAATGGCTGCTCAATTCCCAAACCTCTTTGCTCAATGGAACCAAGCCAACAACAACAACAATGCTCCATGCAAATTCAAGGATTTTAACTTGGCTAAACCACTCAAGTTCAGTGGTACTGAAGGAGCAACTGGGCTTCTTCAATGGTTCGAGAGCATTGAGAATACTTTCCGCCACGTGCAGTGTCCTGACAATTGCAAGGTCGAGTTTTCTTCGAGCGTGTTTCAGAAGAGGGCTCTTACATGGTGGAATGGGGTAATGAGAGACCGTGGTGCAGAAGTTGCTCTAGCACAGACATGGGCTGAACTTAGAGCTTTTATGATGAGGGAGTTTTGTCCTCGTCATGAACAGCGAGCTTTGGAGAAGGAGTTTGATGACTTGAAACAAGATAGTGGCGAGCACATGGCATATACTGATAGATTTGAGGAGTTGAGTCTGCTTTGCCCGACTATGGTTACCCCACTCGACAAGGCTATCGAAAGGTACATCGATGGTCTACCTGACTCAGTACAAGACATCCTTACTGGTAGTAACCCTACCACACTCCGTCAGGAGATCGAGTTAGCAGCGACATTGACTGAGTCGCAGGTTCAAAAGGGAAAACTGCACAAAAAGGGTGACAAGGGTAAGAAGCAGGCGTCTGACAAAGAAGATAGCAAGAAAGGTCAAAACAAGAAGGGAAAGGATTCTGGTTCCTCAAGGTGGTCTAGGAAGCGAAAGGCCTCCCAAAACTATGCCGTTACTGCACAGGCCCAAGCTGCACCAAATCAGCCTGCGCAAACACTACCCAAGAAGCCTTATCTTGGCAATGCACCTTTGTGCAACAGGTGTAACGGCCATCACTCACCACATATTCAGTGTCGTCAATGCACTAACTGTGGGAGAATTGGTCATCTTGTCGCTACTTGTCGCATTCCTGTTAACCAGAATCAAGCAGTTCAGAACCAAGCCCAACAAGTTGCTCAGCCTTTTGCTCAGCAACAAGGTCAAGCTGCACGACCTCATTTTCCTCCTGGTTCGTGCTACAATTGTGGGGATCTGACCCACTACAGAAACCGGTGCCCAAGGCTAGCCAACCAGAATCAGAATGCAAATCAGAATCAGGCTCAGGCTCGAGGTCGAGTTTTCAACATGAATGCACAAGCAGACAATAAAGTGGTGAACGGTACGTTCTTTATTAATAATCAGCCTGCATCTGTTCTCTTTGAATCGGGTGTCGATAAGAGTATTGTGTCTTTATCTTTTAAGCCATTGCTTCGCGTGTCTAGAACGAAACTAGGTAAACCTTTGATAGTAGAGGTTGCTAATGGTGAACCCATTGTTCTTGATTCTGTTCTTCGCAACTGCCAGTTGAACCTTAACGACCATCTTTTTCCTATTAACCTCACGCCTATGCAACTTGGTAGCTTCGACATTATTGTGGGTATGGATTGGTTAGCCAAGCATCGCGCAGAGGTAGTTTGTTTTGAGAAGATAGTTCGTGTGCCGCTTTCGACGGGCGAAATCCTACAGGTTAGTGGCGAGAAACCTGCTGGTGGTCTCAAACTCATGTCTTGTTTTAAAGCTCGGAAGTATCTGCGAAAGAACTATGTGGCCTTTTTGGCACATGTTATAGCAGATAAGGGCAAAGGTAAATCTATTCAAGATATTCCTGTTGTTAGGGATTATTCTGAAGTATTCCCTGAAGATTTACCTGGTCTACCCCCAGCACGCCAAGTCGAGTTCCGAATTGATCTCGTACCTGGTGCAAACCCCATTGCAAGAGCTCCATATCGTCTTGCACCGTCTGAGATGCAAGAGTTGTCTAAGCAGCTTCAGGATCTCTCTGACAAAGGTTTTATCCGTCCTAGCTTTTCACCTTGGGGTGCTCCCATTCATTTTGTGAAGAAGAAGGATGGATCTTTTAGGATGTGTATCGATTACCGTGAGCTTAACAAGCTTACCATCAAGAATCGATATCCCCTACCTCGCATCGATGATCTCTTTGATCAGTTACAAGGTGCTTCTTATTTTTCAAAGATTGATCTGCGATCGGGATATCATCAACTTCGGGTGCATGAAGAAGACATTCCCAAGACAGCGTTTCGCACTCGTTATGGGCATTATGTGTTGGGATTGAACCCTATCAGAGGAACAGATAATTAAAGCCAAAACTGGATCAGAGCAGTGGATCCATAATAAGCAGTAGTTTACATTAAGCTTTCCCCTTGATAGTGGTTATCTAACAGCTGATGAACCTTAAGTACTGCTCAAAAGAACAACTGATGAACCAAACGCTGATGTAATCCTAAAGACTGCTGAAGACAAACTCTGTTCGCTCTATCTACTGCTGTCTCTTAAGTGCTGCTGAAGACACAAACACTGCTCATTCAAGGACTGATCACCTTTGAAGAAAGCACTGATGTAGTTGTTGAGCATCAGTGCTTAGGGTACAACAGTGGAACGTGAAGCAGTAGTTTCCTCATGTTTTGTATTTTATTTACTATCAGTTGTTAGACATCAGTAGTTTGTATAAGGACAGTGTCTACAGGTTGTTAGGTTGTTAGATGTCACTTTCATGGTGACGTCAGCTGAGACACATCAGTGGTTTGGTTTGCCTATAAATATAACAGTACTCTGTACTGTTATATTTGATTCGTTTTGAGTAAGTTCATCTTCTCAATTCAATCCTTTCATCTTGTGCAACCAGCCTTGAGGTATCTGGCTGAGGGGGAGCTTAGTATGTAAGCATGCATGGTAATCATTTTTTATTGTAAATCTTTTGACTAAATGAATTACATATGCTTTTTCAAACTATATTCTCCTTCTGATTGTGTTTACAAAGTTTGTTATTCATTTCCGCTGCACTTAAAATTGTTTATATCTATTTGATTTGTTCAAATCTCACAAACAAACACAATCATGAGAGCCTCCGATCCTAACAATTGGTATCAGAGCCAGGACAGTCAAAATTCGATCTAACAATCAATTTGACATAACAGTTCGGCTCATAATTCATTGATACTAAGGTTGGTTGTATTTAGTTGGAAAACAGAGTATCGAGTAATTCATGTTCAAAGTGGTTATTCAAAAACTCTGTATATCAACCAAGATGTCATATGACACACAAATCTCACACAACAAGTGATATCATGCACAAGTCACTCATAGTTTTCAGATCTGCAAACAGGACTGTTAAACTAAGACAATTATTTCAACTGTTGTTTTGATTTTTGTGATGTTTTTCATTAATACTAAAGTATGAACCTCAGATTAACAAAACCTATTTGTTCTCAAAACATTAGTGTTATGCTAATTCAGAAAGAGGGAAATTAAAACTTTTGTTATCAGATATGGTGTATTGAAAAACAGATTGAAGTTCTTCAAAAGGACAAAATCAATTATGTTAAAATACATTCAGAAAATAAGGGGTCATCATAGTCCTTATCATATGTAATGTGAGATTGGTTGAAAACTTGTGTAAACATGACCAATTCTCTCAAAACATTACTGCAAAATGATTTTGGATTAAGGTTTCTCTCAATAAAGACCTCTCAGTAAGTAATTCATTACTTATAAATGGAAAGGGTAAAAAGGGAAAGAAGAAAAATTACAAAAACTCAAAAGTGTGTTTATCTCAAAACTTTTGAAATCAAAAGAAAAGAGTATAAACATAAAACACTTAAGAGTCCAAAATTGGGTGAACAATGGTCATCAAGCAACTGTGTGCATTCATTGATTCAGGGAAATTCAGGTAACGAAAGTATCACCAGTGATTAAAACTTACAAAGAGGACTAGACAAAATTTTTCAGTGTCATCACATGGTAACAAAGTCTATAATAGGACTTTCAAAACTTATGTGTACATGTCTCCTCATTTTAGCAATCAATTGACAAAGAAATGGTCTCAAACAGTGGTTGTTCAAGTCATTGACCATTTTCATAAGACTTGAGAATGATATGACTATGAGCTTTAATAAAAAATGTACCAGATCCTTTTTGATGTCATTTTCAGAATAACCTTTAATTTTTTTTTGTAAAGGTTTTTCTCAATAAAACATGATATATTTTTCTCCATTTTTTATGAGAATGATATATTTTGAACTTCTACTTGTTTTTTTTTCTAGTAAAAGTTTCAATTCCTGTCAGGATGTAGATCCCTTATATTTTTTTGCTTAGGGTGATTTTGTCCTTGAAAATAGATCAAAAGGAGATGGTGAAACAAGTTAAGGTCATTTCAAACTCAAGTTTTCATCACAGATCAAAGATTGATTACTAACAGATCTTAGAATTCTTGACTACTCATGTTTTACTCTAAGGATTAGAACACAAAATGTGTAGTCAAAGTGAAAAGGTTGCCATCATCTGGGATACTCAACTACTGTCAAAATTTATCAAATGTTTAAAACAGGAAATAGATAAGTAATAAAACCTTGAATACAAATCCCTGTAAAAATCTGCTAATGTGTTAATCTTGATAATAAGCATCTAAAATGTGTTTTGTCAAGGATGTTACTTTGCAGATATCTCATTGATTCACCATCATTCATTATCAGACATCACCTTGTGAGGGATTGCTATAAAAAGGTTTGATTTCATCTTTAACATGTCCATCCTAAAGATCAGTTGGTAGATGTACAAACTTAAAAATTGGATTCATCTACTGCTAAAACTTGATCCCTTTGATTGGAGTGCTAAACATGGATTAAAGCAAGCTTTCTTGTGTTCCATGTGTAAATAGCTTAAAATGTTATTAGAAAAATCAAAAATAACCTTAAAAATAGTTTAAAATTGAATTTTTCAATAAATCATCAAAGTCTGTTCAAAGCACTGATGGCATTAAAACTCTGTTAAATAGTAAAATCTATCCACTGCCAAAGTGTGTCCTCTGCTTGTACAAAACACTGATTTATAACAGATGTTACATGTGGACAGATGTTATTCAACAATTGTGTGCACCAGTTGCCATAATAACTTTTTCAAATAAATGGCCTTACACCTGAAACATTTACAAGGCTATCAAAAATTTCCAAAACAAAAGCAGAGGTGCCTGAGCAGATTTTAGTAGCTACCACTGCTCCTCAGGTATCTGCTGCTGAGCCCACTGCTCAAGGTGATCACAGCAGTAACACAACTGCTGTGAAACCCACACCTAAATCCACCAAAAGACCAAAACAAAAGAAAATTCAAAATCCCCCCAAACCTACAATAAAGGCAACTCTGGAAGATGAGATCCTAGAGCAACTGCCAGTGACAACACAAAAGTCACTAGAAAACCACTGCTGCTACTTCCTCACAACAGATGGTAGAAAGGTCTCAACCCATGCCTCAAACTCCTCCTGCTTCTTCTAAAAAAGATCAGGTTGTAAGAACAGGGACACCACATTATGATGCTCTGGAATCACTTGATTCCATCATCCACAGCCCACTGCCCGGGGCAAATTCACTATCAACTCCCATCATCACTTCACAAATACCACCATCAATAATGACCTTGTTGCATGCTTTGGATATAACTCAGACATAAATCAGTTCCTCTCAACCACCTATCACTGAGAGTACACTCCAACAAGTGACTGAGTCTGATGCTTATACCTCTGCTATCCCAGCAACAACTGAGGAGGTTACACCCCTTGAGTTACAAGTAACTCTTGGTGGTAGTCCAAGTGAAGCAGCCACTACAAGTGTTGAACCAACTGGTTTACATTTGGACAGTGGTTACATCAATAAGACTTCCTTGGAGGCAATTCCTTCTGTAGCACCTCTGATAACCACTGGTGAGTTTGTTTTAACCACCGGTATCATCAAAAGGTTATCAAGTGTTGAAGGAAGAAGTCCCCAGTACCAAGAAAAAGGGGCATCAGTGGATAATGTTTGGAGTACACTCCCTACATCAACCACTGATAAAATCACTGCTAGTGGGAAATCAGATGACCCCATTAAGTTGGGTGATGGTTTAATGTACCAAGAATTGACGGATCGTATTGACAAGCTTGATAACTCTGTTGCAGAACTCAAAAATATGCTGCAACAGGTGTTACAGGTACAATTAACTGCTATTCCACCTCAAGCACCTGCTCCATAAAGGGCACCTGCTACAAATGAGCTCTGGAATTTATTTCAATCTTTCCTCCATCAACAAGAACAATTAGCAGATCAGCAACATGAAAAACATGTCCAACAGCTGAGAAATGCAATGGAGTCAAGGTTCAAGCACACTCAGGCTGATCTAAAGGCTCTCAAAACTCAGATCCTGCACACAACTGGCACTGCTCCACCAACTGTCCTATTTAATGATCAACTCCCTGAAGATAATGCCAAAAAGGGGGATAAAATTAAGGAGTGGAAGAAGAAGGGTATAGATAATGGTCTGTACATTGAACCAGAGAAAGAAAACATGACCAAAAATATCCCTTTGCCAGATGGTAGTAAGAAAGTTGATGTGACTACCAATGCACTGGCAGTTGCAGTTGCAAGTGTTAAAAAGGATAGAGAGGCCAAAAGGAAAGCCAGGGTGGATCATCCAGATCAGGGTACTTCTGGGTCAAAGGATCATGAAAATCCTGTTGAGGAAAAGAAGAAGCCTACTAGAAAAGTAAGGCAACCCAAATCCATTCTAACCAGACATTCAAAGTCTGCTAAAAAACCACAATACAAAACAGCTGATGCAACAGGAGTCACAAAAACTACTGCTTGCCAAACAGCTGTTTCATCAACACACACCACTTCAACACACACAACATCCACTGCTTTACCATCATCACCACCAAAAACAACACCTGCTGACAAACAGCAGAAGACAGCAGATGTTATAACATCTGTTGTAATGACAACAGTGTTTGAAACACCAGTTGTTTCAACAGCTGTTAGTCAATCACAATCCACTGCCACTACATCTACCACCACTATTCCATCCAAAACATCATCAGTCCCTCCTACAAAAAGGAGAAGGCTAATCCTTAAAGATGATGACACTTCACCACCACAAACATCTTCAAAATCTTTAGCACTTGTCACAATACCAAAACCTGTTCCTCTCTCTTCAGTTCAAATGCACAAGCCCTTACCTCCTGCAGGTGTTCAATTTCCTCTTGAATTAGCAACTGTTAGAGAAGAAATAAAATCTTTTTACTTTGAGGATGACCCTGCCAAAAGGAGTTTGCCATCAATAAAAGGATATCCCTGGCCTAAAAATGTTGATGAATATTTGGAAATCATGGCCAAGCAAGCAGAGGATATCTCAAAAAGAAACACACAAGGGAAATCTGACAAAGAAATTTCAAGAAACTATCAATATCTGCTCACACAAGTCAGATCCCTAGAGCAATTTGCAAAAAATGTTAGTCAACAAATTTCTGAAAGAGCAGCTGAAACTCTAAAGAAAGACTACATTGAAAGCATTATGGCTCACAAGAAGTACAAAGGAGAGAGATACATGTACAAAGAGTGGACTGTTCCTGAACTTGAAAATGAAGCAGCAAGAATTCAAGACATGATAAAAAGGAAAGTCACTCACACTCCTCCTGACTGGGCAAAGTTCAGAAAGAATGTACCTGACAAACAAGAAGAGCTGAAGAGAATGAAAGAGGAACTGGTAGCAGCTGATTATGGGAACAAAAGACAAGTTTCTAGATGGAAAGAAGATGTGGTCAGTGCTACTTATAAAAAGTTGGAACAACTAAGAAAGAAAGATCCCACAGTTCCTCAAAAGCCTGACTATCCTGAAGCAGCGGTCTCAAAAAGACCATCAAAGCTGCAAATCAGGAGATCCACAGCTCCAGCTGGTGCAGCAATCTTTAAAAGATGGCCACAGAAACAGCTGATTGTTGAAACCATCAAAGAGTTAATGAACGGTGAAGACCTTGGAAAAGAGGGCATAAAGAAAATGATCAAAGAGACTCTTGGTTTGGATCAAACTGCAAGTACTGCTCAGCCAGTTTTGAATAGGCCAGCCTCTCCAAATACTTCTGCTAATAAACATCTCCCAAGAAACCCACCAGGCTCAAAAATACAAAAGTGGGAAACTGACAAACAGACCTGCGTATTGACTTTGCTCAGGTCTGGTGGAGAAGTGGAGAAAATATCAAGGGAACAAGCTCTTGGCCTGAGTCTTGAAGATTTGCAGGATCTCCTTGATCTTCCACTTAGCAGGGATGATGAAGATACAGATGCCCTAGACTTTGAATTACAATTTAAAGGTCAGATAAGGGAACTGTTGATGAGGCAATAAAGATTTCCACAAATAATGAGGAGTTTTGGCATTATCTGTTCCAGGGGGAGATTGTTGGGATTGAACCCTATCAGAGGAACAGATAATTAAAGCCAAAACTGGATCAGAGCAGTGGATCCATAATAAGCAGTAGTTTACATTAAGCTTTCCCCTTGATAGTGGTTATCTAACAGCTGATGAACCTTAAGTACTGCTCAAAAGAACAACTGATGAACCAAACGCTGATGTAATCCTAAAGACTGCTGAAGACAAACTCTGTTCGCTCTATCTACTGCTGTCTCTTAAGTGCTGCTGAAGACACAAACACTGCTCATTCAAGGACTGATCACCTTTGAAGAAAGCACTGATGTAGTTGTTGAGCATCAGTGCTTAGGGTACAACAGTGGAACGTGAAGCAGTAGTTTCCTCATGTTTTGTATTTTATTTACTATCAGTTGTTAGACATTAGTAGTTTGTATAAGGACAGTGTCTACAGGTTGTTAGGTTGTTAGATGTCACTTTCATGGTGACGTCAGCTGAGACACATCAGTGGTTTGGTTTGCCTATAAATATAACAGTACTCTGTACTGTTATATTTGATTCGTTTTGAGTAAGTTCATCTTCTCAATTCAATCCTTTCATCTTGTGCAACCAGCCTTGAGGTATCTGGCTGAGGGGGAGCTTAGTATGTAAGTATGCATGGTAATCATTTTTTATTGTAAATCTTTTGACTAAATGAATTACATATGCTTTTTCAAACTATATTCTCCTTCTGATTGTGTTTACAAAGTTTGTTATTCATTTCCGCTGCACTTAAAATTGTTTATATCTATTTGATTTGTTCAAATCTCACAAACAAACACAATCATGAGAGCCTCCGATCCTAACATTATGAGTTCACAGTCATGCCATTCGGTTTGACTAATGCTCCTGCTATTTTCATGGACTTAATGAATAGGGTCTGCAAACCTTATTTGGATCAGTTCATCATTGTTTTTATTGACGACATCTTGATTTATTCTAAGACGCGAGCTGATCACGAGCAACATCTTCGTCTTACTTTGGAACTCCTAAAGAAAGAGCAACTTTTTTCCAAATTCTCCAAGTGTGAATTCTGGCTTAAAGAAGTTCAATTTTTGGGGCATATTATCAACGAACAAGGTATTCATGTAGATCCCTCCAAGATCAGTGCGATCAAGGATTGGGATACACCTACTACTCCTACTGAAGTTCGTTCTTTTCTTGGTCTGGCGGGTTATTATCGCCGCTTCATTGAGAATTTCTCGAAGATTGCAGTTCCTCTAACTGCTCTAACTCAGAAGAACAAGCCCTTTGATTGGGGATTCAAACAAGAGGAAGCTTTTCAAAACTTGAAGCATAAGCTTTGTAATGCGCATGTTCTATCATTGCCTGAGGGTGATGATGATTTTGTCGTGTATTGTGATGCATCGAAACTGGGTCTTGGCTGTGTTTTGATGCAATGGAACAAAGTCATAGCATATGCATCGAGGCAGTTGAAGATACATGAGAAAAACTACACCACTCATGATCTTGAGTTAGGTGCAGTTGTTTTCGCTCTCAAGATCTGGAGACACTATTTGTACGGTACAAAATGTGTGGTCTTCACTGACCACAGAAGTCTTCAGCATATCTTTAATCAGAAAGAACTCAACATGAGACAACGACGTTGGGTTGAGCTCCTAAACGACTATGACTGCGAAATTCGCTACCATCCTGGTAAAGCGAATGTCGTAGCCGATGCATTGAGTCGTAAGGAACGTACTAAGCTTCATTGTGTTCGTGTTCAATCTGATATTCAAGCTCGATCCGATATCCAAGCACGCATTTCTCAGGCTCAACAATCTTGTGTTTCACAAGGTTTGATGGATAAGGAATTTCCCTATCACATAACACCCAATTTGGAACTGAAGGACAATGGATCGTTTTACTTCATGGACTGTTTGTGGGTCCCAAGCCAAGATAATCTTTGCACCTTGCTTATGGATGAAGCCCATAAGTCTCGTTATTCTGTTCATCCTGGCTCAGATAAGATGTATAAGGATCTTCGTATTCAGTATTGGTGGCCTGGTATGAAGAAAGACATTGCCTTATATGTTTCAAAATGCCTTACTTGTCTTAAGGTTAAGGCTGAACATCAGCGTCCTTCTGGTTTATTGGTGCAACCAGAGATCCCAGTTTGGAAATGGGAAAACATTACTATGGATCTCATTACTAAACTTCCGCGCACAAAGAAAGGTCATGATGCCATCTGGGTAGTTGTTGATCGTCTTACTAAGTCAGCGCATTTCTTGCCAATTCGTGAGGATTTTTCTGCTGACAAACTTGCTAAAATCTATGTGGATGAAATTGTAGCTTGACATGGTGTTCCTTTGAACATCATTTCTGACAGAGATGCTCGCTTCACTTCTCATTTTTGGAGAACCATGCAATCTGCTATGGGGACCCAACTTAATCTGAGCACAGCTTATCATCCGCAAACGGATGGTCAATCTGAAAGAAGAATCCAGACTCTAGAGGATATGCTTAGAGCTTGTGTGATCGATTTTGGTGGTAGTTGGGATTCACATCTTCCTTTGATTGAATTCTCCTACAACAACAGTTATCACTCCAGCATCAATACGGCTCCTTTCGAGGCTCTCTATGGTCGAAAATGTCGTTCACCAGTCTGCTGGAATGAGATCGGCGAGGCTCAGCTTACTGGACCGGCTCTCATTTTAGAGACAACTGACAAGATTAAGAAAGTTCGTGATAACCTTCAGACAGCTCAAAGCCGTCAAAAGAGTTACGCGGACCCAAAATGCAAGCCCTTGGAATTTCAAGTCGGTGATCGTGTATTACTTAAGGTCTCACCTTGGAAAGGTGTGATCAGATTTGGAAAGAAAGGAAAACTTGCGCCTAGATACGTTGGACCATTCAAGATCATCGAAAGAATCGGTAAGGTAGCCTACAGACTTGAGTTACCTCCTGAACTTGGAAATGTTCATCCAACCTTTCACGTGTCCAATCTCAAGAGGTGTTTAGCTGATGAGAACCTCCACATACCGCTTGACGAAATTCGTGTTGATAAAACACTGAAATTTGTTGAGAAGCCAGTGGAAATCATGGAATGTGAAGTCAAGTGGCTTAAACGCAAGCGCATTGCTTTGGTCAAAGTTCGCTGGGAAGCTAAACATGGACCCAAGTTTACTTGGGAATGCGAAGATCAAATGAAGGCGAAATATCCGCATCTTTTCCCACGAGTTTCCTCTAAATAAATTTCGGGACGAAATTTCCACAAGTAGGGGAGACTGTAACATCTGTGTCTGAAATCATTGTAAACAGTTCAATTATCAATAAAACAATGTTATTTGATCCCAATGTTTGTTTTGTTATGTTTCACATTTTTCATGTTTTGACTTTTGTTCAATTTCAAACTCTATATCGCTTTCTAGAGAGAGTTATGCGCAAACTGGTGCGTAAACGTGCTCAGTTTAACGCGACAAATACTCCGGAACATCAACATATGCTTAACATACCTTAAATAACCTTTACATAAATTAGAAATAAGTTTTGAAGGCTTTGGTATGGCAAAAACAAGTTAATTCGCCTACAGGGACTAAAATTGACAAACTGCGAAAGTATGCCAATTTGAACTATAACAGACATTCCGGAACATGAACATAAGTTAAACATACCATAAATATCCTTTACATAGCTTAGAAATAGGCTTTGAAGGGTTCAGTGTGCAAAAATAAACTTTTGGGTCATTCAGGGACTAAAAGCGTCAAAAAGTGCACAAGTTTGCACTTTCACGCATAACTTACGTTCTGAATACATCCGGACATCCAAAAAATTTATGTAAGCACTAAAATATTTTATTTTAGTGTTTGGCATAAGAAAAATCCATTCGTCGCGCAATTTGGATAGTTTTTCGCACTTATGCGCATTCCGTCGTAATTAAGCAAACATCGCGATCGTACGACCAAACGAACCAACGTCCGGCATATTTTTGAGCATGTTTCATGTACACAATGTTTAGGCATCATTTTAGGGCCTTAACGTTGGCTTAACGGGCCTTAAACGTGTCGGAAATAGCCTTAAACACCAACAGGGACCTAAACTGTCACTTTTGAAACTTCTGGCTGATCTGCAGACCCCAGGCGGCCCGTGTAAACCCCTTGTGATACCTTACGCAACCCGTGTCAGACTCCCAGACCAGATTCAATGTTTTAACAGGCTGTTAACAGCTGTATTACCCAGTAAACCACCTTGCACATGGTATTTCTCAATACTAGGGGCTCAAATGGTTTTGTAAAACCATGTTCTTGAGGTGTATGGCCAAGATCAAAGCACGGTTTCCAAGAAACGATCTTAACGGCTCTCCGAAAACTATAAATACCCCCTCAAGTCTTGAGCAAAACCCACTTGATCTTCTTGAGAGTTCTCTAAGTGGTTGTGATATTTCACTTCCTACCTGAGAATACTTGAGAAATCAAAGCTTCCGGGGACCCTTTGTAAGTATTCCTTCGTTCTTTTATTGCTTTTCGAGTCCGAAATGCATTGACCAGTTTATGGTCAATGCGAAGTTCATTTGAAATTCACAACGTGAGTGTAATCACGATGGTTATAGTCCCTTGTGACTATGCCTACTGATTTCCACGTTGTCTAGGGTCGTAAGGGTAAGCGATCTAATAAATCGCTTATACTTTCAAACCCGACCCATTTGGTCGATCATTAGGATCTGACCAAATACATTAGGTGACCATAGTAGGTAGGGAATAACCTTCCGAGGTTATACCTTATGGTCACGACGTTTAAGTAGTTGTATGATATGTAGTTTATATGCCTTAAGTAAATTACCAAAATACTCCTTTGATGCCAAAATTTATTTTAAACACATGTGACATAACTTTTGACATCTAAACTGATTTGGCGACAATATTAGGCATGTTAAGGCATATTCTACTTGTCATAGGACTAGTTAGGCGGTCCGAACGCGTTTCACCCGAACGACGCGTTAAAGTAGCATAAGCTACCTAAACGGGTCGTAATGGGTCGTAAGCATTTAGGTTAGGTTTCATTTAGTATGTAGGCTTTGTTAAGCCATATTACATGAGTCTCCATACTCGTTTGGTTTACGAACCCTCATTCTATCCGATCCTCCGATTTAGGTCCGGTTTATTAACATAGTTACCTATATTAGGTGCCGTTTGATTCCGTGATCTCTAGCATTGCTTGGTGGTTATCTTAGGACTTCTGAGCAATCTCAAGTGAGTACATAGACCCCTCTTTTACTGTTTTCCAAACATTTTGGGGTGAAACACATGTGCCTACTTGTTACTTTCATGCTTTCCTATTTTCACATCATATACTTATTATGTTCATTAGTACATTTATAGTACATGATTTACATTACATTTTATGCTATGTAAGTACATTGTGTGCATACTTAGTACATCGTTTTACATTACATTTCTGCTATGTATGTTGACTGATAGCATGCTAGCACATTGATTTACATGACTTTTCTGCTTTGTATGTTAACTTAGCATACTTAGTACATTGTTTTCATATGACATGTATACAAGTGCTATAACATTTGGTTTGCACAAACGAGACTTATATACGTTCATTAACATTAGCTACGCCGCTCGGTAGTAAGTACTGGTACCATAGGACTTGACAAATCCCATTCCTGACATCCCGGTTTGTTTGGATGTAAGGAATGACTGAATCCGAAAACATTTCTTTTGATAACCTTGACTTAGGGTTATCCGACTGTCTCAAGGCTTGAATGTACGCGTTAACTTACCACATAAATGTTTGTATCAATGTAACATGCATTACTTTGCAAAACATAATTTTTTTTTATATCTTCAAAATGCTTTGTTTTGTACATTTCTACATTTGGGTTATGTGACAATACTCTACTTACAATACATAACATTTGTTACACATTACTTAACTACATTTGGACTTTTTAACTTTTGACATGGCTTATACAAGGACTCTTTGACAATTGGTTTAAACATGGACTTTATATATTGGTGGTTTGTTTAAGTGATGTAAGTAACGAGACGTGTGTAATATGATACAAGCATGGTGGATACGCCGCTGGTACTTCCTATATATAAGTGTTTGTATGGTATTACATATCGTAGCGTTATTTGAATATTTTCAATTTAGACATATAACATTTTATACAAATAACATATCTTTCACGAGACATTGCTTTACAAACAACTTATTTTATACAACTCATTTTACTTGGTTATTCATTTAACCATGTATTATTCTTTTATGTATACATATCATCTGATATTATCGCTTTTTAAATGATTTACAAAACAAAACAATTTACAAGGTTCATGACTAACTTTTATTAAACATTTTCTTAAACTTAAGTCATGAATCCTATTTTCACAAAACCTATGTATCTCACAGTCATTTTTATGCCGACGTACCTATTTTCACATGTGTTTTCAGGAGCTTTTGCATAGGATGATGATCGTGACACTAGGGCGGACCTGTGCCTTAGAGACTTAAAATGAAGATAGAGTAGTTTAATTATGTTATGTACTCTTTGTTTTCATGTTTTAGACAATGTAACTCTCTTGTTTAATAAATCAAATATAACTTTGTGGGCCATGGTTGTGAAACAATAATTCTGTTACAACACTCCCCGATGTTTCCGCCACGTTTTGTATGTTCTACGTGGTCGGGGTGTGACACCGTCAAACCCATTTTTAAGCTCCATAAGGATGTTAAAGCATAGGGAACTTGAAATATGCTCAGAAATGTCACGGATGTTGGTTCGTTCGGCTGTACGATTGCGTTGTTCCGTTAATTACGACGGAAGTCGTAACTGACGCGAAAACGATCCAAATTGTGAAACGAATGAAGTTTTATCATGCCAATCACTAAAATAAAATATTTTAATGATTACATAAATTTTTTGATGTCCGGATGTATTCAGAACGTAAGTTATGCGCGAAAATGCAAACTTATGCACTTTTTGACGCTTTTAGTCCCTGAATGACCAAAAAGTTTATTTTAGCACACCGAACCCCTCAAACCCTATTTCTAAGCTATGTAAAGGCTATTTAGGGTATGTTTAAGTTATGATCATGTTCCGGAATATCCGTTACAGTACGAATCGGCATACTTTCGCAGTTGTCGAATTAGACTATGTAAGCGAATAAACTTGATTTTGCCATACCAAAGCCTTCAAAACTTATTTCTAAGTTATGTAAAGGTTATTTAAGGTATGTTAAGCATAAATTGATGTTCCGGAGTGTTTTTCGCGTTAAACTGATCACGTTTACGCATCGGCTTGCGTAAAACTCTCCAGAAAGCGATATAGAGTTTGAAATTGAACAAAAACCAAAACATGAAAAATGTCAAACATAAATAAAGAAACATTGGGATCAAATAACATTGTTTTATTGATAACTGAACTGTTTACAATGATTACAAGCACAGGTCTCACACTCTCCCCTACTTGAGGAAATTTCATCTTGAAATTTATTTAGAGGAAACTTGTGAGAAAAGATGTGGATATTTCGCCTTTATTTGATATTCACATTCCCAAGTAAACTCTAGTCCATGTTTAGATTCCCAGCGAACTTTAACCAATGGAATGCGCTTGCGTTTAAGCCACTTGACTTCACGGTCCATGATTTCCACAGGTTTCTCAACAAAATGCATCGTGTTATGTGACACCTGGGTCACTGCGACCTTCAAACAAATACCAAGCCAATGAAATATTGTATTTCATACTTGGGATCTGTATAAATATGTGTATCTTTTGCACATATCAATTCTTGTTCGATTTCAAGCTCTAAATCGCTTTCTGGAAGGTTATATGCGCACTGATGCGTAAATATAACCAGTTTAATGCAAAGAACACTCTGGAATAGTGAAATAGGCTTAACACACCTTAAATAACCTTTACATAACTTACAAATAAGTTTTGAAAGCTTTGGTATGGCAAAATCAAGTTAAATCGCTTACAGGGACTAAAGTTGACAAACTGCGAAAGTATGCCAATTTGAACTGTAACAGATATTCCGGAACATGGCCATAAGTTAAACATACCATAAATATCCTTTACATATCTTATAAATAGGCTTTGAGGGGTTCGGTGTGCTAAAATAAACTTTTGGGTCATTCAGGGACTAAAAGCGTCAAAAAGTGCATAAGTTTGCACTTTCGCGCATAACTTACGTTCTGAATACATCCGGACATCCAAACATTTATGTAAGCACTAAAATATTTTATTTTAGTGATTGGCTTGAGAAAAATCCATTCGTCGCGCAATTTGGATCGCTTTTTGCGCTTATGCGCATTCCGTCGTAATTAAGCGAACATCGCGTTCGTACGACCAAACGAACCAACATCTGGCATATTTTGAGCATGTTTCATATCCACAATGTTTAGGCATCATTTTAGGGCCTTAAAGTTGGCTTGACGGGCCTTAGAAGTGCCGGAAATGGGCTTAAACACCAACAGAGACCAAAACTGTCAATATGCAAAACTTATTTCTGATCAGAAGGACCAGGCGGCCCGTGTAAACCTTGTGTGATACCTTACGTGGCCCGCGTCAGTCTCCCAGACCAGATTCAATGTTTTTCATAGCTGTTAACAGCTGTTTAGCACTCCAACTTCAATTCCACATGTTGCTTCATGCTTATAGGGGGCCAATACGTTGTACATGAGGTTACCAACAAGTGTAGGGATGTGATCAAAGCTCGGTATTCGAGAAACGATCCTAACGGTGGTCCAAACACTATAAATACCCAACCCCTTTCCTTCCAAAAACCCACAAATCTGATTTGAGAAGCTCTAAGTTGAAACCATTGTTTCATACCTGAGCTACTTGGATCAAGATTAGCTTTCGGGGACCCTTTGTAAGTATTCCTTCGTTCTTTTATTGTTTTTCGAGTCCGAAAGTCAAACTTTGTTTGACTTTCTGCATTGACCAGTTTATGTTCAATGCGAAGTTCGTTTGAACTTCGCAACGTGAGCGTAATCACGATGGTTATAGTCCCTAGTGACTATGCCTACTGATTACCACGTTGTCTAGGTTCGTAAGGGTAAGCGATCTAATAAATCGCTTATACCTTCGAACCCGACCCATTTGGTCGATCATTAGGATCCGACCAAATACATTAGGTGACCATAGTAGGTAGGGAATAACCTTCCGAGGTTATACCTTATGGTCACGACGTTTAAGTAGTTGTATGATAGGTAGTTTATATGCCTTAGGTAAATTACCAAAATACCCCTTTGATGCAAAAATTCATTTCAAATATATGTGACATAACTTTTGACATCTAAACTGATTTGGCGACAATATTAGGCATATTAAGGCATATTCTACTTGTCATGGGACTAGTTAGGCGGTCCGAACGCGTTTCACGCGAACGACACGTTAAAGTAGCATAAGCTACCTAAACGGGTCGTAATGGGTCAGAAGCACTTAGGATAGGTTCCGTTTTAGTATGCAGGCTTTGTTGAACCATACTACATGAGTTCTTATACTCGTGTGGTTTACGAACCCTCATTCTATCTAATCCTCTGATTTAGGTCCGGTTTATTAACATAGTTACCTATATTAGGTGCCATTTGATATCCGTGATCTCTAGTATTGTTTGGTTGTTACTCAAGGACTACTAAGCAATCTCAAGTGAGTACATAGACCCTTCTTTTACTGTTTTCAAACTGTTTTGGGGTGAAACACATGTGCCTACTTGTTACTTTCATGCTTTCCTGTTTTCACATCATATGCTTGCTATGTTCATTAGTACACTATTAGTACATCGTTTTACATTACATTTCATGCTATGTATGCCCATTGTGTGCATACTTAGTACATTGTTTTACATTACATTTCATGCTATGTATGCCCATTGTGTGCATACTTAGTACATTGTTTTACATTACATTTCATGCTATGTATGCCCATTGTGTGCATACTTAGTACATTGTCTTACATTACATCTTGTTGCATATGCTCATCCAGCATATGAACACATTATATTACATTTTGAACCGTTGTAACCATTTGATTATATGAACCGTTTGTAACTGTTGAACCGTGAGAACCATAATTGACCATACATAAACATTTCTACAATTGTTAAACATTACATCTTGGTGGTTTAGTTTAAGTAAGTGATTGAAGTAACGAGGCGTGTGTAATATGATACAAACATGGTGGATACGCCACTGGTACTTCCTATATATAAGTGCTTGTATGGTATTACATATCGTAGCGTTATTTGAATCATTTCAATTTTAAACACATAACATTTTATAAAAATAACATACTCTTCACAAGACATTGTATTACGAACAACTTATCTTATACAAACTCATCTTATATGGTTATTCATTTAACATTATATTTATTTATACATATCATCTGATATTATCGTTTTTCAAATGATTTACAAGACAAAGCAAATTACAAGGTTCATGACTAAACATTTTCTCAAACATAAGTCATGAATTCTATTTTCACAAAACCTATGTATCTCACAGGCATTTTTATGCTGACGTACCTATTTTCACATGTGTTTTCAGGAGATGATGCATAGGACTTATCAAGACATACTTAGGCGGACCTGTGCCTTAGTAACCTAAAACGAGACAAGAACTAGTTAATTTATGTTATGTACTCTTTGTTTCTTGTTTAAAACGATGTAAACTCTCATGTTTGATTAATAAAACGAAACTTCAATTGCCATGGATTTGAAACAATTAATTCTGTTACAACACTCCCCGATGTTTCCGCCACGTTTCGTTGTCTCACGTGGTCGGGGTGTGACAGAAAAGTTGGTATCAAAGCCAATGGTTATAGGGAATTAGGTTATTAGTAATGCTTTGACCTAGTCTATAACCTTCCTAGGACCCTAACGTGAGTTTACTTGCATTTAGTTTTAAAACAATACCGTCACTTATTCTTAGGTGACAACCAAAATAAGAACACAAATTTCAATCCTGCTTTGAAATCTAATCATCTGTTCTAGGATGATTGATTGTAAGGTTTTGAACCTTCAAAGTTTTCAAATTCTTGTCAGAGTTTGGGTCTAAATAATGTGAACACATGCAAACTGGAAGGGTGGGTGCCTGTACCCTGAGTTTTCTGTCTAAGGCTAGAGTGTTCGTGCAAATCCGCAATATCAGACCAGTCACTCTTACCTGGGAACTCTTGGGGTGAGTGTCCACTTATAGGCGAGCATGTCTTCGCGATACATTATTTTTGACCTATTTACTTTGAGTAATCACTGGGGTCGTTTGTTGCTTTGTAGTAACAAACAAATGACCACCATCCATGCTTTCATCAGATTTGTTTCATCGCATTCTTTTCGTCTAATTCTCTCACTCGTTTCCTTTCATGTTTCCTATTTTAGAATGCCTCCTCGACGCGAGAATCAGATAGCGAATTCCGAACTGGCAGAGATCATTGCACAGCAAATGGCTGCTGCGTTCCCAAACCTCATTGCTCAATGGAACCAAGCCAATAACAACAATCATGCTCCATGCAATTTCAAAAATTTCAATTCGGCTAAGCCACTCAAGTTTAGTGGTTCTGAAGGAGCAACTGGGCTCCTACAATGGTTCGAAAGCACTGAGAGTACGTTCCATCACGTTCAGTGTCCTGATAATCGCAAGGTCGAGTTTGCTTGCAGTGTGTTCCAGAAGAGGGCTCTTACATGGTGGAATGGGATAATGAGAGACCGTGGTGCTGAGGTTGCTCTAGCACAGACTTGGGCCGAACTTAGGGCCCTTATGATGAAGGAGTTCTGTCCTCGTCATGAACTGAGGGCTTTGGAAAGGGAATTTGACGATGTTAAGCAAGATAGCGGTGAGCATCGAGCCTACACGGACCGTTATGAGGAGTTAAGTCTGTTATGCCCAAACATGGTCACGCCTTTGGATAAGGCAATCGAAAAGTACATTGATGGCCTCCCTGACTCAGTACAAGACATTGTGACCGGTAGTAATCCCACTACAGTTAGACAGGCCATTGAGCTATCTGCAACCTTGACTGAATCAAAGATCAGGAAAGGTAAACTTTTCCGAAAAGGTGACAAGAAACCGATCGAGGAATCAAAGACCATGGATGAACGGACTGGATCCCCTAAGAAGTCAAAGAAGCGAAAGGCTTCTCAGAACTTCGCTGTGGTCGCTCACAATGATCAAGCCGTCCCCAACCAACCAGCTCAACCCCCTGCTAGGAAGCCATACAATGGAACTGCACCCTTGTGCAACCAATGTAGCCTCCATCATCATGCCAATGTAAAGTGCCGCAAATGCCAAACTTGTGGACTGATAGGCCATACAGCAAGAGTCTGCCCAGCTGCAGCTGCAGCTGCACCAAACCAAACTGGAAACAATCCTGCTCAAGGTCGTTTTCTACCAGGTTCTTGCTTCAATTGTGGTGAGATGGGTCATTTCCGAAGAAATTGCCCAAAGCTTGCTAATGCAAATCCAGCACAGGGATGAGCATCTGACCGACTAGAAGACAACATCGTTTAGAAATAATCGCGTCTTATGTATTATTTTCTTTGTTGTCGAGGTCCATGAAACAGTTGTTATCATTGTTTATAAATAAATCTTTTATTTACATTGCAATGTATTTATGTGGTTGTATGTATAAACAACGTATCCCCTACAATACCGATAATCAAGGAATCGTATTCCTTGAAAAACAAACTACCCCCAAAATTTTCCCATTCTATGATCTCTTGCGTTTTCCACAAAATTCCTAAGTACCCGTTTCATCCAAGGATACGAAGTACAAGGCGCAAGTTACAACACCGGACGAATACCCAAAGTACCACTATAAGTCCTTAATAGGGTACCCAAGGGTATTTCCGTAAATCCTAAAATTTGTTGGGTTCCATAGTTCGAATATTACGTTTCTTTGAAAACAAAATCGAATTTTTGGGAGATCATCCTATCTTTCCAGATAGATCCCAGAGGACATTGAAGTCCATCGACTGGGTTCCTGGTGTACCTTGAATATCCATTTTTAATCGATAACAAATTAATAATCAAGTTAAACAACTATGTGATTATGTGCTTATGTGTTCCCTTTTATGTTTTTGGTGTAATCCAAGTTTTTGTTATCCAAATCCTCGAAGAACCTTTCATATCTTCATATAAAGGATTCATAGTAGGATATCCAAAGGTACTATATTAAATCCTTAATGGGCTTCTACGTAATAGTAAAGACCCTTTGATTATATAGTACTACTCCATAATTAGACCCCTTGAGTGGTCTAGTTAAACAGATTGATCCGAAAATCTGGTTAGGAATATCATGTGATGATGTAGCTGAAAGGACTCCTTGGTGGCCTAATTAAAAAGATCACTTGTCGATCTAATAAAAAGGACCCTATGGTAGTCTAGTCACCCTCATCACAGGTTTGATTTTCCTCCCCTAAACATTACAAGACAAACTGTGCGGACTATGCAAGGAATTACGTAATTATGGATGCATACATAATTATGGAATTTAGTGCACAGAAACCACAGCGAGTTTTGTCATGTGTCTAGAATTAGCCCTATTCATTTCCATTTCTGAGGAAGCAACCGTTGAAAATGACTCCGTCTGTTCATTTTTCGTTTCTGAAGATTGTCCGTTGAGGAAATGAATATCCGTTTGTTTATCCTTTTCATTTCCATTTCTGAGGAAGCAACCGTTGAAAATGACTCCGTCTGTTCATTTTTCGTTTCTGAAGATTATCCTTTGAGGAAATGAATATCCGTTTGTTTATCCTTTTCATTTCCATTTCTGAGGAAGCAACCGTTGAAAATGACTCCGTTAGTTCATTTTTCGTTTCTGAAGATTGTCCGTTGAGGAAATGAATATCCGTTTGTTTATCCTTTTCATTTCCACTTCTGAGGAAGCAACCGTTGAAAATGACTCTGTCTGTTCATTTTTCGTTTCTGAAGATTGTCCGTTGAGGAAATGAATATCCGTTTTTTTATCCTTTTCATTTCCATTTCTGATGAAGCACCCGTTGAAAATGACACCGTCTGTTCATTTCCGTTTCTGAAGATTGTCCGTTGAGGAAATGAATCCCCGGTTGTTTATTCCTTCATTTCCGCATCTGAAGAATATTCGTTGAGGAAAATGACTCCGTCTGTTCATTTTCATTTCTGAAGATTTTCCGTTAAGTAAATGACAGGATATTGCCTTACATATCTCTGATGGTCATTAAACACAAAGTCACAGACAGACTCCTACGAATAAATTTCGGGACGAAATTTCCTAAAGTAGGGGAGACAATGACACCTGGGTCACTGCAACCTTCAAACAAATACCAAGCCAATGAAATATTGTATTTCATACTTGGGATCTGTAAAAATATGTGTATCTTTTGCACATATCAATTCTTGTTCGATTTCAAGCTCTAAATCGCTTTCTGGAAGGTTATACGCGCACTGATGCGTAAATATAACCAGTTTAATGCAACGAACACTCCGGAATAGTGAAATAGGCTTAACACACCTTAAATAACCTTTACATAACTTAGAAATAAGTTTTGAAGGCTTTGGTATGACAAAATCAAGTTAAATCGCTTACAGGGACTAAAGTTGACAAACTGCGAAAGTATGCCAATTTGAACTGTAACAGATATTCCGGTACATGGCCATAAGTTAAAAATACCATAAATATCCTTTACATAGCTTATAAATAGGCTTTGAGGGGTTCGGTGTGCAAAAATAAACTTTTGGGTCATTCAGGGACTAAAAGCGTCAAAAAGTGCATAAGTTTGCACTTTCGAGCATAACTTACGTTCTGAATACATCCGGACATCCAAAAATTTATGTAAGCACTAAAATATTTTATTTTAGTGATTGGCTTGAGAAAAATCCATTCGTCGCGCAATTTGGATCGTTTTTCGCGCTTATGCGCATTCCGTCGTAATTAAGCGAACATCGCGTTCGTACGACCAAACAAACCAACATCCAGCATATTTTTGAGCATGTTTCATATCCACAATGTTTAGGCATCATTTTAGGGCCTTAAAGTTGGCTTGACGGGCCTTAGAAGTGCCGGAAATGGGCTTAAACACCAACAGGGACCAAAACTGTCAATATGCAAAACTTATTTCTGATCAGAAGGACCAGGCGGCCCGCGTAAACCTTGTGTGATACCTTACGCGTCCCACGTCAGTCTCCCAGACCAGATTCAATGTTTTCCACAGCTGTTAACAGCTGTTTAGCACTCCAACTTCAATTCCACATGTTGCTTCCTGCTTATGGGGGCCAATATGTTGTACATGAGGTTACCAACAAGTGTAGGGATGTGATCAAAGCTCGGTATTCGAGAAACGATCCTAACGGTGGTCCAAATACTATAAATACCCAACCCCTTTCCTTCCAAAAACCCACAAATCTAATTTGAGAAGCTCTAAGTTGAAACCATTGTTTCATACCTGAGCTACTTGGATCAAGATTAGCTTTCGGGGACCCTTTGTAAGTATTCCTTCGTTCTTTTATTGTTTTTCGAGTCCGAAAGTCAAACTTTGTTTGACTTTCTACATTGACCAGTTTATGGTCAATGCGAAGTTCGTTTGAACTTCGCAACGTGAGCGTAATCACGATGGTTATAGTCCCTAGTGACTATGCCTACTGATTACCACGTTGTCTAGGGTCGTAAGGGTAAGCGATCTAATAAATCGCTTATACCTTCGAACCCGACCCATTTGGTCGATCATTAGGATCTGACCAAATACATTAGGTGACCATAGTAGGTAGGGAATAACCTTCCGAGGTTATACCTTATGGTCACGACGTTTAAGTAGTTGTATGATAGGTAGTTTATATGCCTTAGGTAAATTACCAAAATACCCCTTTGATGCAAAAATTCATTTCAAATATATGTGACATAACTTTTGACATCTAAACTGATTTGGCAACAATATTAGGCATATTAAGGCATATTCTACTTTGTCATGGGACTAGTTAGGCGGTCCGAACGCGTTTCACGCGAATGACGCGTTAAAGTAGCATAAGCTACCTAAACGGGTCGTAATGGGTCAGAAGCACTTAGGATAGGTTCCGTTTTAGTATGTAGGCTTTGTTGAACCATACTACATGAGTTCTTATACTCGTTTGGTTTACGAACCCTCATTCTATCTAATCCTCCGATTTAGGTCCGGTTTATTAACATAGTTACCTATATTAGGTGCCATTTGATATCCGTGATCTCTAGCATTGTTTGGTTGTTACTCAAGGACTACTAAGCAATCTCAAGTGAGTACATAGACCCCTCTTTTACTGTTTTCAAACTGTTTTGGGGTGAAACACATGTGCCTACTTGTTACTTTCATGCTTTCCTGTTTTCACATCATATGCTTGCTATGTTCATTAGTACACTATTAGTACATCGTTTTACATTACATTTCATGCTATGTATGCCCATTGTGTGCATACTTAGTACATTGTTTTACATTACATTTCATGCTATGTATGCCCATTGTGTGCATACTTAGTACATTGTTTTACATTACATTTCATGCTATGTATGCCCATTATGTGCATACTTAGTACATTGTTTTACATTACATTTCATGCTATGTATGCTCATTGTGTGCATACTTAGTACATTGTTTTACATTACATTTCATGCTATGTATGCCCATTATGTGCATACTTAGTACATTGTCTTACATTACATCTTGTTGCATATGCTCATCCAGCATATGAACACATTATATTACATTTTGAACCGTTGTAACCATTTGATTATATGAACCGTTTGTAACTGTTGAACCGTGAGAACCATAATTGACCATACATAAACATTTCTACAATTGTTAAACATTACATCTTGGTGGTTTGGTTTGAGTAAGTGATTGAAGTAACGAGGCGTGTGTAATATGATACAAACATGGTGGATACGCCGCTGGTACTTCCTATATATAAGTGCTTGTATGGTATTACATATCGTAGCGTTATTTGAATCATTTTAATTTGAGACACATAACATTTTATACAAATAACATACTTTTCACAAGACATTGTATTACGAACAACTTATCTTAAACAAACTCATCTTACATGGTTATTCATTTAACCTTATATTTATTTATACATATCATCTGATATTATCGTTTTTCAAATGATTTACAAGACAAAGCAAATTACAAGGTTCATGACTAAACATTTTCTCAAACATAAGTCATGAATTCTATTCTCACAAAACCTATGTATCTCACAGGCATTTTTATGCTGACGTACCTATTTTCACATGTGTTTTCAGGAGATGATGCATAGGACTTATCAAGACATACTTAGGTGGACCTGTGCCTTAGTGACCTAAAACGAGACAAGAACTAGTTAATTTATGTTATGTACTCTTTGTTTCTTGTTTAAAACGATGTAAACTCTCATGTTTGATTAATAAAACGAAACTTCAATTGCCATGGATTTGAAACAATTAATTCTGTTACAACACTCCCCGATGTTTCCGCCACGTTTCGTTGTCTCACGTGGTCGGGGTGTGACATGTTATCAACACGAATTTCATCAAGTGGTATGTGGAGGTTCTCATCAGCTAAACACTTCTTGAGATTGGACACGTGAAAGGTTGGATGAACATTTCCAAGTTCAGGAGGTAACTCAAGTCTGTAGGCTACCTTACCGATTCTTTCGACGATCTTGAATGGTCCAACATATCTAGGTGCAAGTTTTCCTGTCTTTCCAAATCTGATCACACCTTTCCAAGGTGAGACCTTAAGTAATACGTGATCACCGACTTGAAATTCCAAGGGCTTGCGTCGTCGGTCCGCGTAACTCTTTTGACGGCTTCGAGTTGTCTGAAGGTTATCGCGAACTTTCTTAACCTTATCTGTCGTCTCTAGAATGAGGTCAGGTCCAGTTAGCTGAGCCTCACCGATCTCATTCTAGTAGACTGGTGAAGGACATCTTCGACCATAGAGAGCCTCGAAAGGAGCCATGTTGATGCTGGAGTGATAACTATTGTTGTAGGAGAATTCAATCAACGGAAGATACGAATCCCAACTACCACGAAAATCGATCACACAAGCTCTAAGCATATCCTCCAAAGTCTGGATTGTTCTTTCAGTTTGGCCATCTGATTGCGGATGATATGTTGTGCTCAAATTAAGTTGGGTCCCCATAGCCGATTGCATGGTTCTCCAAAAACGAGACGAGAAACGAGCATCTCTGTAAGAAATAATGTTCAAAGGAACACCATGTCTAGATACAATTTCATCCACATAGATTTTAGCAAGCTTGTCGGCAGATAAATCCTCACGGATTGGCAAGAAATGCGTTGACTTTGTAAGACGATCAACAACTACCCAGATGGCATCATGACCTCTCTTAGTGCGCGGAAGTTTGGTAATAAGATCTATAACAATGTTTTCCCATTTCCAAACTAGAATCTCTGGTTGCTCCAATAAACCAGAAGGATGTTGATGTTCTGCCTTAACCTTAAGACAAGTAAGGCATTTTGAAACGTATAAGGAAATGTCTTTCTTCATACCAGGCCACCAATACTGAGTACGAAGATCCTTATACATTTTGTCTGCACCAGAATGAATAGAATAATGAGACTTATGAGCTTCATCCATAAGCAAGGTGCGAAGACTGTCTTGACTTGGGACCCATAAACGGTCCATGAAATAGTACAATCCATTGTCTTTCAGCTCAAGATCAGGCTTGATATGAAATGGTAATTCCTTACCCATCAAGTCTTGCGAAACACAAGAACGTTGAGCCTAAGAAATGTGGGTTTGAATATCAGATCGAACTTTGACACAATGAAGCTTGACACGTTCCTTACGACTCAAAGCATCGGCTACGACATTCGCCTTACCAGGATGGTAGCGAATTTCGGTCATAGTCGTTTAGAAGCTCAACCCAACGTCGTTTCCTCATGTTAAGTTCTTTCTGATTGAAGATATGCTGAAGACTTTTGTGGTCAGTGAAAACCACGCATTTTGTACCATACAAATAGTGTCTCCAGATTTTGAGAGCGAACACCACTGCACCTAACTCAAGATCATGAGTGGTGTAGTTCTTCTCGTGAACCTTTAACTGTCTCGATGCGTAAGCTATGACTTTGTTCCTTTGCATGAGAACACAGCCAAGACCCAATTTGGATGCATCATAGTATACGACAAAATCGTCATTGCCCTCAGGCAAAGATAGAATAGGCGCATCACAAAGCTTCTGTTTCAAGGTCTGGAAAGCTTCTTCCTGTTTGGATCCCCAATCAAAGGGTTTGTTCTTCTGAGTTAGAGCAGTTAGAGGAACTGCAATCTTGGAGAAGTTTTCGATGAAGCGGCGGTAATAACCCGCAAGACCAAGAAAAGAACGAACTTCGGTGGGTGTAGTAGGCGTATCCCAATCCTTAATCACGCTGATCTTGGAGGGATCTACATGAATACCTTGTTCGTTGACGATATGTCCTAAAAATTGAACTTCCTTAAGCCAGAATTCGCACTTGGAGAATTTGGCAAAAAGTTGCTCTTTCTTTAGGAGTTCCAGAGTAAGACGAAGTTGTTGCTCGTGATCAGCTTGCGTCTTAAAATATATCAAAATGTCATCAATGAAAACGATGATGAACTTATCTAAATAAGGCTTACAAACCCTATTCATCAAGTCCATGAAAACAGCAGGAGCATTAGTCAAACCGAATGGCATAACTGTGAACTCATAGTGCCTATAACGAGTGCGGAAAGCTGTCTTGGGAATATATTCTTCATGCACATGAAGCTGATGATACCCAGAACGAAGATCAATCTTTGAAAAACAAGTAGCACCTTGTAGCTGATCAAAGAGATCATTAATGCGAGGTAGGGGATATTGATTCTTGATGGTAAGCTTGTTAAGCTCACGGTAATCGATACACATCCTGAAAGATCCATCCTTCTTCTTGACAAAAAGAATGGGAGCACCCCAAGGTGAAAAGCTAGGATGGATAAAACCTTTGTCAGAAAGCTCTTGAAGCTGCTTAGACAACTCTTGCATTTCAGACGGTGCAAGACGATATGGAGATCTGGCAATAGGATTTGCACCAGATACAAGATCAATACGGAACTCGACTTGGCGTGCTGGTGGTAAACCAGGTAACTCTTCAGGGAAAAATTCAGGGTAATCCCGAACAACAGCGATATCTTGAATAGACTTACCTTTGCCTTTATCTGCTACGACATGTGCCAAGAAGGCCACATAATTCTTTCACAGATACTTCTGAGCCTGAGTACAAGACATGAGCTTGAGACTACTAGCAGGTTTCTCACCACGAACCTATAGGATCTCACCTGTCGAGAGCGGAACACGAACAATCTTCTCGAAACAAACTACCTCTGCGTGATGCTTGGCTAACCAATCCATACCCACTATAATGTTGAAACTCCCAAGTTGCATTGGCGTGAGGTCGATAGGAAAAAGATGGTTATTAAGGTTCAACTGGCAGTTACGAAGAACATAATCGAGAACAACGGGATCACCACTAGCAACTTCTACTGTCAAAGGCTTTCCTAGTTTCGTTCTAGACATGCGGAGCAAAGGCTCAAAAGACAATGACACAAAACTCTTATCGGCACCCGAATAAAAAAGAACAGAAGCAGATTTATTGTTAACAAAGAACGTACCGTTCACCACCTCGTTGTCTGCTCGCGCCTCATTAGCATTCATGTTGAAGACTCGGCCTCGAGCCTGAGCCTGATTCTGATTTGCATTGATGAGACTGGTTTCGATAATGAGTCAGGTCCCCACAACTGTAGCATGAACCAGGAGGAAAGTGAGATCGTGCAGCTTGTGCTTGCTGTTGAGCAGGCAGTTGAGCAGCCTGCTGAGCTGGGTTACGAGCTGCTTGGTTGGGAGCAAAGCGACAAACATCAGAAAGATGACCCGACTTCCCACAGTTAGTACAGAAACGACATGGAACTTGCGGTTGATGGTGACTATTGCATCTGTTGCACAACGGTACATTCCCCGCATACCGTTTCTTTGCTGGTGGTTGCGCAGGTTGGTTGGGAGCTGCCTGATTAACTTGGGCAGTGACAACAAAATTATGGGAAGCCTTGCGCTTCCTAGACCCCTTTGAAGAACCAGAATCCTTGCCCTTCTTGCTCTTACCCTTCTTGCTTTCACCCTTATCAGATGACTGTTTCTTACCCTTGTCACCCTTCCTGTGTAGCTTACCCTTTCGGACCTGCGACTCAGTCAATGTCGCAGCTAACTCGATTGCCTGACGAACTGTGGTAGGGCTACTACCAGTGACGATGTCTTGCACGGAGTCAGGTAAGCCATCAATATATCTCTCGATAGCCTTCTCGAGTGGGGTAACCATGGTAGGGCATAAAAAACTCAACTCTTCATACCTATCAGTGTAAGCCCGGTGCTCACCACTATCCTACTTCAAGTCATCAAACTCCCTTTCTAAAGCCCTTAGCTCATGACGAGGACAAAATTCCCTCATCATAAGAGCCCTAAGCTCGGCCCAAGTCTGTGCTAAAGCAAGCTCAGCACCACGGTCTCTCATAACCCCGTTCCACCAAGTAAGAGCCCTCTTTTCAAACACACTGGAAGCAAACTCGACTTTCCGATTTTCAGGACACTGAACATGACGAAACGTACTCTCAATGCTCTCGTACCACTGTAGGAGCCCAATTGCTCCTTCAGAACCACTAAACTTGAGTGGTTTAGCCGAATTGAAACTCTTGAAATTGCATGGAACATTTTGGTTATTGTTGGCTTGGTTAACTTGAGCAATAATGTCTGGGAGTACAACAGCCATATGCTGCGCCATGATAGCTGCCATTTCGGCATTAGGTAGCGGATTTTCGCGTCGAGGAGGCATTCTAAAAGAGGAAACATGAGAGAAAACGGGTGAGATGATTAGATGAAAAGAATGAGATGATGCAAAAATCGACAAAAGCAAAGATGGTGGTCATTCGTTTGTACCACAAAGCAAACAAACGACACACAGTGACTAATCAAAGTAAATGGGTCAAAAATAATGTATCGCGAAGACATGCTCGCCTATAAGTGAACACTCACCCCAAGAGTTCCCAGGTAAAAGTGACTGGTCCGATTATGTGGATTTGTAGGAACACTCTAGCCTTAGACAGAAAATTCGAGGTACAGGCATTCACCCTTCTAGTTTGCACGTGTTCACACTATTTAGACCCAAAACTTTGACGAGATTTTGAAAACTTAGAAGGCACAAGGCCAAAAGAATCATTCAAAAACGGATGATTAAATTTTCAAAATCATTTTGAAAAATTGAAGGGTTCAAAACCTTATAACAAATTATTTAAAAACAGATGATTGATTTTCAAAAAATCGTTTTGGAAAATTGTGTTCTTGTTTTGGTAATCACCTAAGGATAGGTGAAGTGCATGTTTTAAGATCTAAACACAAGATAACTTGTGTTGGGGTCCTAGAAAGGTTATAGTCTAGGTCAAAGCATTACTAATAACCTAATTCCCTATAACCATTGGCTCTGATACCAACTCTTCTGTCACACCCCGACCGCGTAAAACAACAAAACCGCGGCGGAAACGTCGGGGAGTGTTGTAACAGAATTATTGTTTCACAACCATGGTAATTAAAGTTATGTTTTATTTTATCAAACGAGAGAGTTACATTGTCTTAAACAGAAGAAACAAGAGTACATAACATTATTTAAACTAATTTTGCTTCTTTTATGTCACTAAGGCCCGAGTCCACCCTAGTGTATCCTGATCAAACCTATGCATCAGCTCCTGAAAACAAATGTGAAAATAGGTACGTCAGCATAAAAATGCCTATGAGATACATAGGTTTTGTTAAAATAGGATTCATGACTTAAGTTTAAAGAAATGTTTAATAAAAATTAGTCATGAATCATGTTAAGTGTTTTCTTTTATAAATCAAACGAAATATAAAAGAAAGGAGTTTGGTTAATTAAATAACCAATTAAAATGAGTTGTACAAAATAAATTGCTTGTAAAACAATGTCTTGTGAAATTATGTTATTTATGTAAATTGTAATATGTCTAAATTGAAACGGTTTAAATAACGCTACGATATGTAATATCACAAAAGCACTTATATATAGGAAGTACCAGCGGTGTATCCACCATGCTCTTATCATATTACACACGCCTCGTTACTTAAATCACTTACCTAAACAAACCAACAAATTGTCTTGTTTAATCCAATTGTCAAATGTTTATGTGTAAATAATTGTCTATTGTCAAAATCTAATTCATGTAATGTGTAAACCAATGTCAAAATGCTTATGTCAAATGTAAATCATGTAATGTGTAAACCAATGTCAAATGTTTATGTCAAATGTAAATCATGTAATGTGTAAACCAATGTCAAATGTTTATGTCAAATGTAAATCATGTAATGTGTAACCAAATGTCATGTATGGTAAGTGAAATATATCAACTAAGCCGTAGGTAGAATGCACAAAACAAGGTATTGAAGTAAAACACAGTTTAAATCAAAGTTATGTTTTGTGAAATAAATGCATGCTCTACTGATACAAACATCTATGCGGTATTGTAAAAATGCATACATTCAAGCCTTGAGACTGTGGCGACAAACCCATAAACAAATTAAAGGTTCATCTGAATTATGTGTATCGAATTCGGTCATTCCTTCCATCCAAACAAACCTATGATTTCAGGAACGGGAGTTGTCAATTCCTATGGTACCACTACCTACTAACGAACGACGTAGCTAATGTTAATGAATGTATTTTTGTCCCATTTAAACAAACCAAATGTCATACCAACATGTAAGCGTGTGATGTAAAACAAATGTACTAAGTATGCAACAAATGGACATACATAGCATGTGATGTAAAACAATGTACTAAGTATGCACTAAATGGACATACATAGCATAAAATGTAATGTAAAACAATGTACTAAGGATGCACTAAATGGACATACATAGCGTGAAATGTAATGTAAAACAATGTACTAAGTATGCACTAAATGGACATACATAGCAAAAACATAATGAAATCATGTACTATAAGTGTACTAATGAACATAACAAGCATATGATATGAAAACATGGAAAGCACGAAAGTAACAAGTAGGCACATGTGTTTCACCCCCAAAACGTTTGAAAAACAGTAAAAGAGGGGACTATGTACTCACTTGAGATTGCTCAATAGTCTTTAGATAACCACCAAGCAATGCTTAGAAAGATCACAGAATCAAACGGCACCTAATATAGGTAACTATGTTAATAAACGGACCTAAATCGGAGGATCGGATAAAATGTGGTTTCGTAAACCAAATGAGTATATGAACTCATGTAATATGGTTTATCAAAGCATATATTCTAAAACGGAACTCATCCTAAGTGCTTACCACCCATTACGACCCGTTTAGGTAGCTTATGCTACTTTAACGCGTCGTTCGCGTAAAACGCGTTCGGACCACCTAACTAGTCCTATGACAAGTAATATATGCCTTAACATGTCTAATATTGTTGCGTAATCAGTTTAGATGTCAAAATTTATGTTACACATGCTTAAAATGAATTTTGGCGTAAAAGGGGCATTTTGGTCATTTTTCCTAAAGCATATAATTTCCTATCAAACAACTATGTAGAGTAAGTGACCATAAAGTATAACCTCGAAAGGTTATTCCTTATGCAACTATGGTCACGAAATGTGTTTGGTCAGATCCTAATGATCGACCAAACGGGTCGGGTTCGAAAGTCTAAGCGATTGTTTAGATCGCTTATCTTACGACCCTATATAAGCACTAAACCTAAAGTGATGAGCTAAACATGTTAAAACATGTTTAACGAATTTAGAAAACAAGTTTGGTATCAAAACAAAGGGTCTTGATACCCAAGAGTAGTTTGGTTGCAAAATACGCAAGAATACGCATTTTGACCGAAACTACGACTCGTCACTACTGTAACACCTGTGCCTTCACGGCCATCAAACAAATATCGAACCAATGAAATATTATATTTCATACTTGGGGTTTGTAAAAATATGTGTATCATTTGCACATATCAATTTTTGTTCAATTCCAAACTCTAAATCGCTTTCTGGAAGGTTATACGCGCACCGATGCGTAAATATAACCAGTTTAATGCAACAAACCCTCCGGAATAGTGACATAGGCTTAACATACCTTAAATAACCTTTACATAACTTATAAATAAGTTTTGAAGGCTTTGGTATGACAAAAACAAGCTAAATCGCTTACAGGGACTAAAGTTGACAAACTGCGAAAGTATGCCAATTTGAACTGTAACAGACATTCCGGAACATGACCATAAGTTAAACATACCATAAATATCCTTTACATAGCATAGAAATAGGCTTTGAGGGGTTCGGTATGCTAAAATAAACTTTTGGGTCATTCATGGACTAAAAGTGTCAAAAAGTGCACAAGTTTGCATTTTCGCGCATAACTTACGTTCTGAATACATCCGGACATCCAAAAATTTATGTAAGCATGACTATATTATGCTTTAGTGTTTGGCTTTCCAAAAATCCATTCGTTGCGTCATTTGGATCGTTTTTCGCGCTTATGCGCATTCCGTCGTAATTAAGCGAACATCACGTTCGTACGACCAAACGAACTGACATCCGACATATTTTTGAGCATGTTTCATGTCCACAATGTTTAGGCAACATTTTAGGGCCTTAAAGTTGGCTTTACGGGCCTTAGAAGTGTCGGAAATGGCTTAAAACACGTGCAGGGGCTGAAACTGTCATTTTTGAAACTTATTTTCGGATCAGAAGCCCCATGCGGCCCGCATTAGCTTTGGTGTATCCTGAAGCGGGCCGCCTCAGCCTTCCAGACCAGGTTAACTGCATTTAACAGCTGGTTGCAGCTGTTTAGCACCTCCAATCCCTCTTCCACATGTCAATTCCCTATGGTGAGTGGCCATTTGACACACCACAACATTCCAACACATGTACGGCCTTGATCGTGCCCTCTTTTCCATGAAACGATCTCAACGGTTACCCGAAAACTATATATACCCATCCACCCCCATTGCATTTTCTCACAAGAATCTTGATTTGAGAGCTCTAAGTTGAAACCATTGTTTCATACCTGAGTTCTTGGATCGAGATTAGCATTCGGGGACCCTTCGTAAGTATTCTTTCGTTCTTTTCCTTATTTTATTGCTTTTCGAGTCCGAAAGTCAAACTTTGTTTGACTTTCAGCGTTGACCAGTAATGGTCAATGCGAAGTTCGTTTGAACTTCGCAACGTGAGTGTAATCACGTTGGTTATAGTCCCTTGGGACTATGCCTACTGATTACCACGTTGTCTAGGGTCGTAGGGTAAGCGATCTGATAAATCGCTTATACCTCGAACCCGACCCATTTGGTCGATCACTAGGATCCGACCAAATACATTAGGTGACCATAGTAGGTAGGGAATAACCTTCCGAGGTTATACCCTATGGTCGCTTCGTTTAAGTAGTTGTATGATAGGTAGTTTATATGCCTTAGGTAAATTACCAGAATACCCTTTTCATGTATAATTGGTAATTAAGCATATGTAACCTAAACCTTTGTCACATAATTGATTATGTAACATATTTAGGCATATAATACTTGTCATAGGACTAGTTAGGCGGTCCGAACGCGTTTCACGCGAACGACGCGTTAAAGTAGAATAATCTACCTTAATGGGTCGCGATGGGTCGATAATACTTAGGTTAAGTTTCATTTAGTATGTAGGCTTTGTTAAACCATATCACATGAGTTCCTACACTCATTTGGTTTACAAACCCTCCTGCTACCCAGTCTTCCGATTTAGGTCCGGGTTATTTATGTAGATACCTATATTAGGTACCGTTTGATTTCTGGGACTCCTCTAGCTTACTTGGTAGTTGTTCAAGACTCCTAAGCACTCTCAGGCGAGTACATTATTCCCCTCTTTTACTGTTTTCAACTGTTTTGGGGTGACTCATATGTGCTAAATGCTTTATCAATGATTTCAATAACAATTACAATGTGGTTTCAAGAACGATTACAATAATTTCAATAACAATTACAATGTGGTTTCAAGAACAATAACAAGGGTTTCAAGAACGATTTCAATGGTTTCAAAGAACTAATTACAATTTCAAAAAGTGAATAAACTTGTTGGTTATTGTTACATAACCAAATGACATTCATTAGCAATGATCAAGCCGACCAGTATTAGGTTATGGTACCATAGGATCTGACAAATCCCATTATTCTCTATACCTATAGTTATGTGTGGGTATTTTGGGTAATGACTGAATCTGTAATTATTAACTTACTCTTTGGTAAGGGTTTGTTAAGAACGAGAGCGAGAGCGAGATGGAACGAGGAACGCGTCAAGAAGGTTTGAATGTTATTAGAGAATCGACCAAAAAGTAGTTCACAATTAAAACAAGGACGATTTGAACAATTAAAACAAGGACGATTTGAACAATTAAAACAAGATGTTTTTGGACATGATTTACATTTGATCATGCATTTCCACGAAACATAGTATTGATTTAAACCAAGTTTTACTTCAATACTTTGTTTTGTGCGTTTCACCTATGGTTTAGTTGATGCATTTCGCTAGCCATACATATCATTTTGGTTACACATTACATGATTTACATCTTGACAGGAACATTTTGACCTATGATTTCAATACATTTGACAGTTGGTTTAAACATAGACATCTTACATTGTTGGTTTGGTTTGAGTAAGTGATTAAGTAACGAAGCGTGTGTAATATGATACAAGCATGGTGGATACGCCGCTGGTACTTCCTATATATAAGTGTTTGTATGGTATTACATATCGTAGCGTTATTTGAATCATTTCAGTTTGAGACATAGAACATTTTATACAAGTAACATACTTTTCACAAGACATTGATTTACAAACAACTTATCTTACACAAATTCATTTTACATGGTTATTCATTTAATCATGCATTATTCTTTTATTTATACATATCATCTAAACTTATTATTTTTCAAATGATTTACAAGACAAAGCAAATTACAAGGTTCACGACTAAACATTTTTCAAAAACAGACGTCATGAATCTTATTTTCACAAAACCTATGTATCTCGCCAGCATTTCTTTGCTGACCTCGTTTTCACATATGTTTCAGGTATTGTTGAAAGATATCGATTGATAGGATGCATGCTCACGTAGGACTGGACAAGGCCTTAGTGACTCAATAACAATGATAGACTATGTTTAAATTGTGTAATTAGATTTCCAGACGATGTAATTATTCAATGTTTAATAAAACAAAACACTTTTTGGTATCCATGGTTATGAAACATTAATTCTGTTACAACACTCCCTGATGTTTCCGCCACGTTTTGTATGTTCTACGTGGTCGGGGTGTGACAGAAAAGATGGTATCAGAGCCAATGGTTATAGGGAATTAGGTTATTAGTAATGCTTTGACCTAGTCTATAACCTTCTTAGGACCCTAACGCGAGTTTACTTGCGTTTAGTCATAAAACAATACTGTCACCTATCCTTAGGTGACAACCACAACAAGAACATAAAATTCAAAACCGCTTTGAAAACTAATCATCTGTTCTAGGATGATTGATTACAAGGTTTTGAACCCTCTATTGTAAGGTTTTGAACCCTCTGTTATATGGTTTTTGAACCCCTTTTAAATTTTCAAAATCTCGACAAGGTTTTGGGTTTTAAATAATGTGAACACGTGCAAACTGGAAGGGTGAATGCCTGTATTCTGGGTTTTCTGTCTAGGCAAGCACTTCGTATACATCTCATCAGACGCGAGACCAGTTGTGCTTACCTGGGAATTCTTGGGATGAGTGTTCACTTATAGGCGAGCATGTCTTCGCGATACATTATTTTTGACCCATTTACTTTGATCAGCCACTGTGTGTCGTTTGTTGCTTTGTAGTAACAAACAAATGACCACTATCCTTGCTTTCATCAGATTTGTTTCATCTCATTCTTTTCGTCTAATTCTCTCTCTCGTTTCATGTTTCCTCTTTTAGAATGCCTCCTCGACGCGAAAGCCAGATGGAGACTGCCGAATTGGCAGAAATCATTGCGCAGCAAATGGCTGCTCAATTCCCAAACCTCTTTGCTCAATGGAACCAAGCCAACAACAACAACAATGTACTATGCAAATACAAGGATTTTAACCAGGCTAAACCACTCAAGTTTAGTGGTTCTGAAGGAGCGACTGGGCTTCTTCAATGGTTCGAGAGCATTGAGAATACTTTCCGCCACGTGCAGTGTCCTGGCAATCGCAAGGTCGAGTTTTCTTCAAGTGTGTTTCAGAAGAGGGCTCTCACACGGTGGAACGGGATTATGAGGGATCGTGGTGCAGAAGTTGCTCTAGCACAGACATGGGCTGAACTTAGGGCCCTTATGATGAGGGAATTTTGTCCTCGTCATGAGCAGCGAGCTTTGGAGAAGGAATTTGATGAGTTGAAGCAAGATAGTGGTGAGCACAGGGCGTATACTGATAGGTTTGAGGAGTTGAGTCTGCTTTGCCCGACAATGGTTACCCCACTTGACATAGCTATCGAAAGGTACATCGACGGCCTACCTGACTCGGTACAAGACATCCTTACTGGTAGTAGCCCTGCCACACTCCGTCAGGCGATCGAGTTAGCTGCGACATTGACTGAGTCGCAGATTCGGAAGAATAAGTTACACAGAAAGGGTGACAAGGGTAAGAAGCATGGGTCTGACAAGGAAGATAGCAAGAAAGGTCAAAACAAGAAGGGAAAGGAAGGTGAGACGTCAAAGAAATCAAGAAAACGAAAGGGTGGTCAAAACTTTGCTGTTACAGCACAGACTGCTCAGAACCCGCGGAACCCACCAGCTCAGCCACCTACAAAGAAAGCATATGCCGGTACCGCACCTTATTGTGCACGCTGCAACGGTCATCACGCGGTACAACAAGTTTGCTGGCAATGCACGACGTGTGGTAAACTTGGGCATTTGGCCAAAGTTTGTCGTTTGGGACAAAATCAGGCTGCTCAGGTTCAAGCTCCGGTTCAAGGGAATGCTGCGAGATTCCAACTGGGTTCATGTTTCAACTGCGGAGAGATTGGTCACTTCCGCCACAACTGCCCCAGACTGGTGAAAGCAATTGCTGGCGCAAACCCGAATGCGAACGTCAACGTCAATGTGAATCCAGCACGTGGTCGAGTGTTTAACATCAATGAGGCAATCGATGATGAAGGAGTGAACTTCTAGTATTTTGTGATTCCTCTGGTTGTTATCTTGTAACATTTAAAGACAATGCGGTTGTTATATAAATAAAAATTTGTGGTTTTTATTTTTAACTAATGCAATTGTATGAATGTTTGATCCAACCTTATGATGTCAACACAAAGACAAAACTACTCGTGTGGTTCTGTCATTTTTACGATCACTAGTGATCTCCCTAAGAACCTCAAAACACTTGTTTCTTTTAAATCTAAAGTATCTTATCGTCTTGCACCGTTCGAGATGCAAGAATTATCAAAACAGCTTCAAGAGTTGTATAATAAAGGATTCATCCGTCCGAACTTTTCACCTTGGAGAAACTCCTGTTCTCCTTGTGAAAAGAAAAATGGATCTTTTCGAATGTATATCGATTAACGTAAGCCTAGTAAGCTTACCATCAAGAATCGATATCCCCCTACCTTAAAGCAACGATTTCTCCGATCAACTGAATAGCGTTTCATGCTTTTCCAAGATCGATTTGCGTTTTGGGTATCATCAACTTTGTATTCTCAAAGAAGATATTCCCAAAACGGTTTTCTGCACGAAGTATGGCCATTACGAGTTTACAGTCATGCCTTTTGGGTTGACAAATGCTCCAGCCATCTTCAAGGACTTAATAAATAGAGTCTGCAAGCCTTATTTGGATCAGTTCGTCATTGTTATTAATGACATCTTGATATATTCATGTCCCGAGCCGATCACGATCAACACCTTCATTGACACTGGAACCCTTAAAGAAGGAACAAACTTTTCGCTAAATCCTCCAAGAGGAAATTTTGGCTTAAAGAAGTTCAGTTTTTGGGCCATGTAGTCAACAAGCAGGGTATTCATGTGGGTTCATCCAAATTGCTGCAATTAAGGATTTGACTCCTTGTATGCTTTAAATACCCGTGTCCAAAGATAACAAATTTAAAGGTCAATTTAAACAATAATACGAGTGTGCGATTATGTGTTTATGTGTTCTCCTCTATGTTTTTGTGTGGTACGATTTTCAAATCCTCATAGAATCTTTCATATCTTCATATGAGGGATTCATATTAGGATGTTCAAAAGGTACTACCTTAAATCCTTATGGGCTTCTACGTGGTAGTTAAGACCCTTGGGTTATATAGTACCATTCCATGATTCATAAGAGATCCTTTTAGTGGTCTAATCTAAAAGATTGTTTCACAATTTGGTTAAAGAACGACATCTAGTGATGTAGCTGAACAGACTCCTTGATAGTCTATTTAGATCATTTATTGATTTAATTAAAAGGACTCTAGGGCGGTCTAATCACACTCCTCACAGGATTGTTCATTTGGTTTTCCCCTACACATTATAAAATAGACTGTGTGAACTATGCAAGGAATTGTCTAATTATGGACGCGTACATAATTATGAAATTTAGTGCACAGAAACACAGTAAGATTTATTATGTGTAAGAACCGATAGTGACAACAATAACGAAATGAGAACGATGTAATGGAGGTACGGTGGACGCACCAATGACGCTTCATATACTTGTATATAAGTATCCCTCTTACATTGCAATCATGATGTTATTAAAGGTTACTAGAAGTTCAGAACCATAGTCAATATTGTTCGATCTTTTCAACTTCATGTTTTCAAACTCTCACAAGTTTTCTCTAAATAAATTTCGGGACGAAATTTCCTAAAGTAGGGGAGACTGTAACACCTGTGCCTTCACGGCCATCAAACAAATATCGAACCAATGAAATATTATATTTCATACTTGGGGTTTGTAAAAATATGTGTATCATTTGCACATATCAATTTTTGTTCAATTCCAAACTCTAAATCGCTTTCTGGAAGGTTATACGCGCACCGATGCGTAAATATAACCAGTTTAATGCAACAAACCCTCCGGAATAGTGACATAGGCTTAACATACCTTAAATAACCTTTACATAACTTAGAAATAAGTTTTGAAGGCTTTGGTATGACAAAAACAAGCTAATTCGCTTACAGGGACTAAAGTTGACAAACTGCGAAAGTATGCCAATTTGAACTGTAACAGACATTCCGGAACATGACCATAAGTTAAACATACCATAAATATCCTTTACATAGCTTAGAAATAGGCTTTGAGGGGTTCGGTATGCTAAAATAAACTTTTGGGTCATTCATGGACTAAAAGTGTCAAAAAGTGCACAAGTTTGCATTTTCGCGCATAACTTACGTTCTGAATACATCCGGACATCCAAAAATTTATGTAAGCATGACTATATTATGCTTTAGTTTTTGGCTTGCCAAAAATCCATTCGTTGCGTCATTTGGATCGTTTTTCGCGCTTATGCGCATTCCGTCGTAATTAAGCGAACATCGCGTTCGTACGACCAAACGAACTGACATCCGACATATTTTTGAGCATGTTTCATGTCCACAATGTTTAGGCAACATTTTAGGGCCTTAAAGTTGGCTTTACGGGCCTTAGAAGTGTCGGAAATGGCTTAAAACACGTGCAGGGGCTGAAACTGTCATTTTTGAAACTTATTTTCGGATTAGAAGCCCCATGCGGCCCGCATTAGCTTTGGTGTATCCTGAAGCGGGCCGCCTCAGCCTTCCAGACCAGGTTAACTGCATTTAACAGCTGGTTGCAGCTGTTTAGCACCTCCAATCCCTCTTCCACATGTCAATTCCCTATGGTGAGTGGCCATTTGACACACCACAACATTCCAACACATGTACGGCCTTGATCGTGCCCTCTTTTCCATGAAACGATCTCAACGGTTACCCGAAAACTATATATACCCATCCACCCCCATTGCATTTTCTCACAAGAATCTTGATTTGAGAGCTCTAAGTTGAAACCATTGTTTCATACCTGAGTTCTTGGATCGAGATTAGCATTCGGGGACCCTTCGTAAGTATTCTTTCGTTCTTTTCCTTATTTTATTGCTTTTCGAGTCCGAAAGTCAAACTTTGTTTGACTTTCAGCGTTGACCAGTAATGGTCAATGCGAAGTTCGTTTGAACTTCGCAACGTGAGTGTAATCACGTTGGTTATAGTCCCTTGGGACTATGCCTACTGATTACCACGTTGTCTAGGGTCGTAGGGTAAGCGATCTGATAAATCGCTTATACCTCGAACCCGACCCATTTGGTCGATCACTAGGATCCGACCAAATACATTAGGTGACCATAGTAGGTAGGGAATAACCTTCCGAGGTTATACCCTATGGTCGCTTCGTTTAAGTAGTTGTATGATAGGTAGTTTATATGCCTTAGGTAAATTACCAGAATACCCTTTTCATGTATAATTGGTAATTAAGCATATGTAACCTAAACCTTTGTCACATAATTGATTATGTAACATATTTAGGCATATAATACTTGTCATAGGACTAGTTAGGCGGTCCGAACGCATTTCACGCGAACGACGCGTTAAAGTAGAATAATCTACCTTAATGGGTCGCGATGGGTCGATAATACTTAGGTTAAGTTTCATTTAGTATGTAGGCTTTGTTAAACCATATCACATGAGTTCCTACACTCATTTGGTTTACAAACCCTCCTGCTACCCAGTCTTCCGATTTAGGTCCGGGTTATTTATGTAGATACCTATATTAGGTACCGTTTGATTTCTGGGACTCCTCTAGCTTACTTGGTAGTTGTTCAAGACTCCTAAGCACTCTCAGGCGAGTACATTATTCCCCTCTTTTACTGTTTTCAACTGTTTTGGGGTGACTCATATGTGCTAAATGCTTTATCAATGATTTCAATAACAATTACAATGTGGTTTCAAGAACGATTACAATAATTTCAATAACAATTACAATGTGGTTTCAAGAACAATAACAAGGGTTTCAAGAACGATTTCAATGGTTTCAAAGAACTAATTACAATTTCAAAAAGTGAATAAACTTGTTGGTTATTGTTACATAACCAAATGACATTCATTAGCAATGATCAAGCCGACCAGTATTAGGTTATGGTACCATAGGATCTGACAAATCCCGTTATTCTCTATACCTATAGTTATGTGTGGGTATTTTGGGTAATGACTGAATCTGTAATTATTAACTTACTCTTTGGTAAGGGTTTGTTAAGAACGAGAGCGAGAGCGAGATGGAACGAGGAACGCGTCAAGAAGGTTTGAATGTTATTAGAGAATCGACCAAAAAGTAGTTCACAATTAAAACAAGGACGATTTGAACAATTAAAACAAGGACGATTTGAACAATTAAAACAAGATGTTTTTGGACATGATTTACATTTGATCATGCATTTCCACGAAACATAGTATTGATTTAAACCAAGTTTTACTTCAATACTTTGTTTTGTGCGTTTCACCTATGGTTTAGTTGATGCATTTCGCTAGCCATACATATCATTTTGGTTACACATTACATGATTTACATCTTGACAGGAACATTTTGACCTATGATTTCAATACATTTGACAGTTGGTTTAAACATAGACATCTTACATTGTTGGTTTGGTTTGAGTAAGTGATTAAGTAACGAAGCGTGTGTAATATGATACAAGCATGGTGGATACGCCGCTGGTACTTCCTATATATAAGTGTTTGTATGGTATTACATATCGTAGCGTTATTTGAATCATTTCAGTTTGAGACATAGAACATTTTATACAAGTAACATACTTTTCACAAGACATTGATTTACAAACAACTTATCTTACACAAATTCATTTTACATGGTTATTCATTTAATCATGCATTATTCTTTTATTTATACATATCATCTAAACTTATTATTTTTCAAATGATTTACAAGACAAAGCAAATTACAAGGTTCACGACTAAACATTTTTCAAAAACAGACGTCATGAATCTTATTTTCACAAAACCTATGTATCTCGCCAGCATTTCTTTGCTGACCTCGTTTTCACATATGTTTCAGGTATTGTTGAAAGATATCGATTGATAGGATGCATGCTCACGTAGGACTGGACAAGGCCTTAGTGACTCAATAACAATGATAGACTATGTTTAAATTGTGTAATTAGATTTCCAGACGATGTAATTATTCAATGTTTAATAAAACAAAACACTTTTTGGTATCCATGGTTATGAAACATTAATTCTGTTACAACACTCCCCGATGTTTCCGCCACGTTTTGTATGTTCTACGTGGTCGGGGTGTGACAACTACGCCTAAATAACGTGGTAATCAGTAGGTATAGTCACAAGGGACTATGACCATCGTGATTACGCTCACGTTGCAAAGTTCAAACGAACTTCGTGTTGACCATTGACTGGTCAAAGCAGAAAGTCAAACACTGTTTGACTTTCACGCTTAAAACGCATAAAAGAACGAAAGAATACGTACAACGGGTCCAAGAAATGGATGTTTGATCTAATTATTCTCAGGTATGAAGTGCAAACGCTCCAACTTAGAGAATGAATCAGATCAAGTGTGAGTTGCAAGTGAAATGGATGGGGGTTTATATAGATTTCGAAGAACCGTTAGGATCGTTTCTTGAAATCCGAGCTTCAATCTGAGCCGTACAAGTGCACCCCCTGATTTAGAATACAATGGGCACCCCTAAACCAGCCCATAGATTGCCCAAAACCATTTGCACACACGGGGAACAGCTGGATCAAGCTGGAAACCAGTTTCTGCTGTCTGGGGCATGCTTACGGACCGTATAAGGTCCCTTACGGTCCGTATGGGCCTTGCAGACCAGCAAGTTTCGCAAAATGTCAGTTTTGGTCCCTGTGTGCGTATTGACGTGTTTTGGCACTTCTAACACCCGTCAAACCCATTTTTAAGCTCCATAATGATGTTAAAGCATAGGGAACTTGAAATATGCTTAAAAATTTCACGGATGTCGGTTCATTCGGCTGTACGGTTACGTTGTTCCGTTAATTACGACGGAAGTCGTAACGGACGCGAAAACGATCCAAATTGCGAAACGAATGAAGTTTTATCATGCCAATCACTAAAATAAAATATTTTAATGATTAAATAAATTTTTGGATGTCCGGATGTATTCAGAACGTAAGTTATGCGCGAAAATGCAAACTTATGCACTTTTTGACGATTTTAGTCCCTGAATAACCAAAAAGTTTATTTTAGCACACCGAACCCCTCAAAGCCTATTTCTAAGCTATGTAAAGGATATTTAGGGTATTTTTAACTTATGATCATGTTCCAAAATGTCCGTTACAGTACGAATCAGCAAACTTTCGCAGTTGTTGAATTAGTCCCTGTAAGCGAATAAACTTGATTTTGCCTTACCAAACCCTTCAAAACTTATTTCTAAGTTATGTAAAGGTTATTTAAGGTATGTTAAGCATAAATTGATGTTCCGGAGTGTTTGTCGCGTTAAACTGATTACGTTTATCCATCGGTTTGCGTAAAACTCTCCAGAAAGCGATATAGAGTTTGAAATTGAACAAAAACCAAAACATGAAAAATGTCAAACATAAATAAACAAACATTGGGATCAAATAACATTGTTTTATTGATAACTGAACTGTTTACAATGATTACAAGCACAGGTGTCACAATATACTTGACATGTTTGCTGAATTTTATGACTTAAAAGTTATTTTTGTTTCGTTTCCGACTATGAGTAGCTAAACTTGTCATGGTTGCTTAGGTTGATGAACTAGACGAATTATTTAAATGAATAACTTTGGTTTGGAATGAATGTGTTGATTTACATGTTATAACTTAGAAAACCGATTCTAATTAATTGTGTGTTGGTGTTGATTGGTTTGATAATATATTTGTTGGTTCCATTGCTTTAGATGCTTATAAATATACTTTAGATCCAGGAGTCAGTCTAGGGTATGAATCTATCATTCTAGACCTCGGAGGTCAAAAATTTAATTCAAGTTTAATAATTATTAAAATCAATTGATTAGAATGTGCAATCTTTTCTAGAGATGAGAAATCTAATCTAGGAGGGTGGTTGATCACTCGGGTTCATCTGTTTACTCGCGTCTAGAGTTTCCTAAGGTTTCAATGTTCTTAGTTGTTTCAGCTTCATAACTTGAGGGTTTTAGTACATAAATTACTTTATACCTGATAGTTGTGGGACTTGGTGGTCGATAACTCGAGCCAGTCCATTTTATCACTTTTTCACGTGTCTTACTTAAAGATTCGGTTTATCTTCCGGGGGTTTATCAGGTTAGACAGAGTCTTCACTAAATTCAAAGATTAGGATTTTAAACATGAGTCTATGGATTCTTGCCTAATACCTAAGTTCCAGTCCATTCTCCCGTTGTCTAGCTTGTTGTCTGTTTGTTCTATTTGCTTTTTAGTTTTAAAGAAAACTATTTTCTCAAAACCCAAATTATTAGGCTAGGGGTCAATAGAGGTTTAGTATCAAGAGTCGCTATTTGTGCGTCTACGGTTCGATACTTGGACTTACTTGTTTTACTACTTTACGACCGGTGCACTTGTCGGTGGTGTGTGGTTTAGCAGGTTTTTCCAACTTTTACAACTTGTTTGAATTTTATTAATACATATTTCACACATCACTAAGCAAAAAGACCTCCTTGCTCTCCATCGATACTTTTTTGGGGCATAATGCATGCTTTTATGTCAGCCGGTACAACACAGGTTAACCTAGGAACCTACAGTTGTTGATCAACTTACATCAAAGGGAGGAAGATGGTTCTTCGGTTTCTACAACTAACATTGGTTCTTTTTTAACCCATATATATATATATATATATATATATATATATAGAGAGAGAGAGAGAGAGAGAGAAAGTGTAGAATACAATAGTACCATATGGTGCGAAGATACGTGAGCGGGAGATTAAGACGCATGTCATTCCTTATTTTTTATATAACGTGCGTGATTAGGGTTTGTCGTGCGTGATTTAAGGTCAGTCATGCGTGATTATATGTTTTTTGTTCATGCATTATTTTGACCACATGCGTGATTAGGGTAGTCATGTGTGATTTAGGGTTAGTCATGCGTGATTATATGTTTTTTGTTCATGTGTGATTTTGGCCACATGCGTGATTAGGGTAGTCATGCATGATTTTGAGTTTGAGTTTACCCTATGCGTGATTAGAGTTTGACTTTTATAACATGCGTAATTTACTCGTATACACTTCCCCTAGACACACACACACACATATATATATTATATGATTTTTTTTTTAATTTTTTTAAGTTGGTACGTAATCACGTACTACTTCATATAAACATGCCCCATGTGTTTTGTAATTACGTATCACGTACCAAGTCATAAAAGTAAAGTTATATTATTATGTACCAGGTTATATAATCAAGTATACATACGTACCAGCTCATATAATCATGCCCCATGTGTTTTGTCATTACGTATCACATACCAAGTCATATAATTAAGGTTATATTATCACGTACCAGGTTATATGATCAAGTATAATCATGTACCAAATTTTATAATCATCTATATTCACGCACAACACCGGTTAAAGAATCAAAAGTGAGTGTAAAGTGAATTAGTATCATCCGCTTTACATCTTTTAGTCAATTCACATCCACTTAACACCAAAACCTAACTCTCATCCACGTTAGGGACTATCTGAGAAACGAGTGTGCAAAAGTTGGAAATCAAGGTTGTAATTTTAGAAAGGTGGAGACTATAGATGAAATTTCACCAAACTACAAGAACTTCCCAGGCATTTTTCTCATTAATATATTTATAACAATCAAAACTTCTCTCAAAAGTGATCCAACTAAGTACCCTTTAGATTATAAAATTAAAATCATCCAAATATATCCCTTATAATTGCATGAACTCCATATCCAGCTAGCCCAATTTCAGATTAATCAATTGGGATTAAATGTTGTAACTAGATATAGAAATATGAACTTTAACCAATCCACCTCCACATCCAACATGCATTACCTCCCATCTTACATTTATATCATACATAAAAAGCATACAAAGATCTAGAAAGTGAACATTTAATGTTCAAACCATGAGTTGATGATGGTGATGTCAAATGGGCTTTCACAATGATCTAGTGATTTCATGTGAAAAAATAAATATCATATAATGACACGACTAATCTAAATGAATCACACGGTCAAAACTAACACCCAAGTCATAGACCCTAGGTTTGTATTTGTTTTCGTCTATAGAAAGGATCCACCCACCATGTGTCCTCTTTCACAGCCTTTTCCCATCGTTTTCTGAATATTTGAAGCTCAGTTGTTGATTGTCTCCTTATCTGTCATCATATCAGTCGGTTTTGAATATGTTTTATCCCTAACAGGTCAAACCAAAGTGTGTTCAAATGCATAACAATGTGTTTTTGTAATCACATAAAAGTGTTGGTGGGTCAGCCCGTCCCAACCCGACCCCACCCGACCAATTTATGCCTAAGATTTCGTGTCTACATTATCTAAAGAACAAAATGATTTAAAACACAAATGAATATTTTAGGGTTTCAGGTAATTTAGGTACTCACCTCAGCTCGAACATCAACAGCAGTATGTTTCTGAAGACAGAGCCAGTGAAACCATTAGCATAACAGAAAGTAACCAGCAATTAGGGGTGTTCAGAATTGTTTCGAATTCGAAAAATTCGAAATTTGATTATCAAGAACTCGAATTCGAATTCGGTTCAATTCGAGTCCTGTGAATCGAATACGAATTTATAATTTCAAATTCGATTCGATTAAAATTCAAATTAAAACTATAAAAATTCATTTATTATTATTATTTTTTTTTATATACAATACAAGTCATTTTGGAGCCGAGGGTCTCACTGGAAGCAGCCTCTCTATCCCTAGGGATAGGGGTAAGGTGTGCCTACATCCCACCCTCCCCAGACCCTACCAATAGCTCTGCTATTTGTGGGATTTTACTGGGTATGATTGATTGATTGATTGATTTTATATACAATACATATATAACTTTTATTTGGTTATAGTATAAATTAATCTCTATATTTAGTCTAAGTATTAAGAAAGCCCATTATCAAATCCATTACAAAGCCCATAACTTAAAAGAATTTATTACATATTTTAACTGAATTTGAATCAAAACGAATTTATCCAAATTCGATTCAAATTTGAACTTTTAATCGAATTAGAATCGAATTTGAATTGGGATTTTAATTCGAATACGAATTGGCTGGTTCTTAATTGAATTCGAATCGAATACGAATTCAAGCAAAAAAATAAATTATTCAAAAAATTCGATTCGAGCAATTCGAAAATTCGATATTCGATTCGATGAACACCCCTACCAGCAATCTGGATGAAATATAAAAATCTGCTTGAAATTAAAACAAGTGGAAAACAATAATACCTTTGATAAATCCGCATTATTAGAAGTCTGCAGAAAATCATAATTTAACTGTTAATTGATAAAAACCAGAGGAATGTAAACCGCAAAAACTGACAATGAGGGAAAAGTACAGAAAACCGAGTCCAAATGAACGACCTTTTTAACAGAAGCCCCGCCTAATGTTTGTATTCCTTGATGCACGATAAATTCACTATCAACAACTCCGACTTTCTTCGACCTGTCGCCCTTCAGAATGCAAAGTTTGCCAAAATTAATTATATTTCCCCCTTTTCTTTATACAGGAATCAATATCTCCCACACTTGATTTAAAGATAATTAAACAAGAAAAACACAATAAACAAAAGAAAAAAAAGGGGTGGCAGGGCAGTCTTGGAAAGAGTTATGAATGGGTTGATCGGGGTTAAGTTTTATCTCAAAAGGGCCAACCCAAATAACTTTGCAAAATGAAGAAAGGAACAATGGGTCAGACCGAAATGTATCTTTGATACTACCTTCTAAATCACTTTCTTCATATATTTAGATTAGTATGGTAATAATATTTTTTTTCGTGAATATATATAACTCATTAGTTATTTAAAAATTAAAAGTGGACAAAAAGTATTCTCGTGTCAACCCTACCCGGGTAGTTTAAAACCACAGATTTAAAATCACCTGTGCACAATAGCCAAGTTTCATATCCATTCCCCATCCATGAACAAGGTCATTCTGGAAGTAAACATAATAAGGCTTATCAGTTACAATAAAAAGAGTAAGAAAAAAAAGGTACAGGTTACCTGAATAAGATGCCAAGCACAATGCCACGCAGCTCTTGAGAAAACCGGGACCATTCCTTCTACAAATCTGCATTTTTCAACAACCATATAAAAACATTTTAGCAAAATTTAATCCACAAACTAGGGGTGTGAATTCTCGACACGACATAAACCTAACACGAAATTCATGGGTTTGGGTTTAGTCTAAATGGGTTAGGGTCAGTTTCAGGTCGAACACGTTTAGCAGCTAAACGGGCCATGTTTAGGTCGACCGGGCAGGTTCACAGGTTAAATGTGTTTAACCCATTTAATTTAATACTTAATTTTTTTTTAAAATATGTTTTGTGTCGTAACTTAAACTGATTGGTACTTCATGCCAAAATTTAAAAGATAAAAGAAACATGAGCACTAATTTATGACTAACACGTAATTACTTCATATAATTTTAGAGTATTAATATGTAGAAATATAAAATAAAATATTGGGTTAAACATATGGTATTTTGTCAACCCGCCTCATGTTGTATTCAGGTTTATGCGTCTGACACTATTATTGGGTTCGTATCAAGTTTTCAGGTTTGTGTGTTGTTCGACCCGGCAACCCACCAACACGACCAATTTAACGCCCTTACAGACAGTAAAGTTAGTATAACCAAATCTGTTGCGCGTCTTTATATTTATAGTGAAGTCGGAAAATATTATTGTGCGAATGCCACTTTACCCAGAACATGGTGGACCCTCACTATCATCTGAACATTTCACACTCCCTCTGCTGTCATACACCCTCCTGTAAAACAAAATATGGAATTGAAACCAAAACATAAAATGAAAAGGTTCAGGCCATTACATAGCTTAGTAGCAGCCTTGGTTTAAAAAGCAGACAATTAATTCACCTATGAAACTTATTCGTTCTCTTTCGGATTGTGATCCGATGATGTATATCAGTTGAATTTGGATCTAAAGCTGGCTGTGATATTTCAAGTCCTTCTGCCTTAACAATATTCAAATACCTGCAAATATATGGGTCAACGACTACTCAATTGAGAGAACACAAAAGGTTGATAACATTTAAAGCTACCTTCTGGGATTAAAATGCTGCACTCCTAGGTCTTCGTCCCAGAGAAATATATAATCATAAATAGAAACAGCAGCAGGATGCAGAAATCGTTTCGCAAACCACCTAACATTTTATCAAATATAAAAATTCAGGTTGTAAATGAGCTACTACTTGAGATTAACTCGCCAAAAGCTCGAATCGAGCTGTGCTTAAATGAGCCAAAAGCCCGAGTTTCATATTCCAAAGCTTGACTAGGCCTCGCGAACTTAAGCAAGCTTATTATTTGTATAAACATAGAAAAAATTTAATATGGTAAATATTGAAAATAACTAAACACTATGTATAATGTTATATATACAAAATTATAATTAAATATATTTGTGAAAATATTAGATACGTATTTAAGTATAATAACTAATAAATATAAATGAGCCAAGCTCAAGCTCAAAAAGTTGCTCATGATTCGAGCTTGAGCATTAGCTCAAAACGGGCTGAGTCAAGCATAAGCGAGTGCGGGCTCTGCTCAATTCGTTTACATCCCCTGTTACTAAGAATTAGACAATTGTTGGTAACAAATGAATGATTTGCCGTTCTAAAAATTAACAATGATAATTGTTATTGTAATAGTTCATATTTGACCATGGGGAAAGACTTAATAACTGAAGACAGAAAAATATTAGTTTAAAGATTGGAAAATTTTAGACAGAGGTGGAAAACAGGCAGTTTGGGTGACTTGTCAATATGGGATTGGGTCAAAATGTGTAATTTTATGTGGGGGACAAAACGGCCCTGCCTGAGCTGACCTGTCAACAACATGTTTGCTCATTTAATTTTTATTTAATTTTGTGACTAACTAATGACCTTACCACTTGGTTTGGTTCTGAGCTACAATATGTATGACCTTGTTATGCCAATCAAGATCCCGCCAGCCATCGACCTTTCCATCGTAATGGAATAAGATAACTGTAAAATTTTCTTTGAGAAACTGTAAAGCCGGATGTTAGCCAAACATGATTCACATATATACGAACATCAGATACCAACAATTAGTGTACCTTTTGAACAATAGTATTAACGTTACGCTTTTGCTTGAGACCCACCGGAACGGCCAGCAAATTATGTGTACTGGAAACATCACCCTTCAATATATGATAATTTGCAAAATAAACAAATCAATAAAACAATGGCTTGCACAAGCAAAACACTAATTTACAAGAAAGGTTGTTTGTAACCTTCGATTGTGAACTAGTTGTAGACCATAAGGGCTTTAACTCCAAGTCAGATTTAGCTTCAATAATACCACGAGGTAAACCTTTTAAACTTGTATGGGATATTGCATAGTCCTAGATAATAGCACCAAAACCACATGAGTTTCATGCTATAACATTAAGTCACAAGTTGCAGAAAGAGAGAAAGTAAAGGAGAACAAATGTTAACTCTTTCCACAAAGTTTAATTCATTTTTAAAATCTACCTTTGATGAATACAGTGAATCAAATCTCGAGTCCAGCTGATAAGACACAAATCAGAAAAAGATCCATGTTAGTCAAGTCATGTAATCAAAACAAAGGAGTTAATATGAACAAATAATTAAACGCGCAATGGCGCAATTAGATCGGATCACATGGAATATTAACAATCCAGAAAAGACAACCAATAAGATGATGATTATACAGGTTCAACAATGCGCTATCATTGTCTTTTCTACTTATAAGAAAAGCATATTTACGGAATAAATCAAGCAGATAATTCAGAAACTAAAGAAATGGTTATATCGCACGCCCCAACGTGCAGATTGTGAAAAGACTCGGGCTCATGATACAAGAAGATTATCTTGGTCGCTTGATGTGTGTAGGAATATTCAAATATGTTGTAAAATGATAAAGGTACACTTTTTGTATTTTTCACTTGGAAGAGCTAAAGCCTAACTTATAATGGTAAATACTAAGTATGGTTTGGTTTGGAATTAAGTTGAATATATTTAGTTATTATGATTAATTACAACTTTAGGCAACTTCTAGCATATCGGATAAGAAATAAGGTTTTTAGGGAACAGTTAGGGGTGGCTAGTATATCGAATAAGATAAAGGAGGGGAGATTGAGATGGTTTGGGCATGGTAAACAACAATGCGAGTTAGAGCAGTGGAAACCCTCACCGTGGAGGGGAGGAGAAGTAGAGGTAGGCCCATTTTAACTTGAGATGAGAGAATTAGGCAGGATTTCATTTAGTTGCACCTCTCTAAGGACATGGTCCAGGATAGGAGTTTGTGGGGACGTAGAATTAAGGGTAAGGACACTTTAGGTAGAATCTGCTTGTGGTTGACTTTCTGTATTTATGTCTAGATGTTATATTTGTTTCTTGTTTACTGTGTTACTATCCACCACTTCTTTTGTTTTTGGTAGCTTTTGTTTCTATATTTTTAGTTATGCTTGTTTCTCTGTTGTTTGTTTTAGAGTCTAGAACTACGATCATGGTCTCATGGATCATAACTAGTTGATGCACTATTGTTTCTTCATTGTATTGTAATTCTTGATATCAAGAACTCGACAAACAAGGATCGCACGACATGAGTGAGAAAGATTTCACTAAATTATTTTTCTTAATTAATTATGCAATACTGATTAGATAATCATCAGACTTAAATAACTTCAAGCTACGTTTTCTAACAAGTGTATATTAATTAGGCAAACTGAGCACTGAACCAAGAGGGTGAAAAAAAAAGATACTCCATAGAACCATATTCATATTCATTTATGATCTAGAGGACAAAATTCTGCTTAGACCTTAACGCAATTTTAGTTAATAAAAACCCCAATCTATTTAATCACTGATTGATTCATTAGGAGATTTTAATTTAAAAGAATCCCCTCATTCCATAACACTTGGCTAAGCTTAACCTAGCTATACTACGTATGAGAGGTTCGCTACCTATGTGTCAGTCTGGTTGGAGTTCGTTTAATTGATACAAAATATAAAACCAGATTTCATACATCATCTTTAATAACTTAATCAATTGCAGTGTTTACCTCTGTTTGGAGATACTGATAATTTGTGGTTCTATACACAATATACAGCATTATGATAAATGCAACTCCCATGAACGGTTTCATCTTCATTCCATAACGTCCCTGTATTGTTAGGATTTTCAAAAATGTAAACCAACAAAAACTGTCTTAAGGATGAGTAGTACAACAACATAAACTTAACCCAATCAAAATGGAGATGTCTTTTCCATAAATTCCTCCATGATTTAGCTTCTCTCATCAACAACTCGTGTTTATATATGTTTTCATACCAAACTGCAGGTGACAATAGCCAGTAGAACAAATTGTACTCTCCTAAAAGCTTTTTCTGCATGTTCAAAAAATATATTACACTTGAAGACAAGTTGGTGGGATGCAAATCTAACATAAATGTATGGTGAGGTGCAAAACTGGAAGATGAAAAACAGTCTTGAAATTGGGTTGCACTGGTGATATGGGTTTAAAGGAATAGAGTTAAGTCGAGTATACTTCCAGCCCACTTAGTTAAATTAAGTTTAGAAATTCATAAATACATACGCATCATCTTTTTTAGAAAAACAAACACCACCATAGTGATTCACCAAACGCTACCTAAATCTACGTTTCTGCTAGGATGACAGCCACACCCCAGAAGGACAGTTTAAAAACTGCAATTTGCATCCCTGAGGAAGGGGTCCGCTCTCAACTCGCGTCCCCAAAGTGAAAATTTTGCTGCCTGAGTCCCTGTTGTTTAAAACTCGCAACGATTTGAGTCCCTAATGCTAACTCTGTCAATCAAGTTGACTGAAAAGACCATTTTGCCCCTTATCTTCAATGTGAAAAGACTTTTTGCCCCTTACCCATGTAATTAAAAAAAACAAAACAAAACACAAAAATAATAAAACTTTGCAGATTCCCTTTTCAGCCTAAATTCATCATCTACATCGCATTAAACTCCACTAAATTCAAGGGATTATTAATTGACAAATTCAACAAAGAAAGATCTAGGAAATGTTACGGATTTTCACCAATCGTCTTTGTTACGGATTTTCCTTCATCATTCGAGTGTTGCCTTGATTGATTCATCGCTTTTTGCTTACAGGTTGGAATTTTATTTTACATTTTCAAATTCCGTCTTCATTGCCTTTGAATTAGTCTTCATAGATCCATTCATCGTCTTCTGATTCCGATCGATTTTCATAAAAAGTCATCTTCTGGTCAATTTACAGGTACGATTCTCCTAGATGGCGATGCACTTAGTATTGTTCTCCTTCGCCAACCAACTTGATTGTTGGTTCAGTTCATCAATGTTTAGATCCAAACGGTTGAGTGTTATGTTTTTTATCCAAATGGAACTTCATATATGTTTAGATCCAAACGGTTGAATGTTATGTTTTTTTATCCAAATGGAATTGTGGTTAAGTTCATCAATGAATCCTGATTGTTTTGATTGTTGTAGTGATCTAGGTCATTGTGTTCTTATTTGCAGGTTGTTTAGACACGATCCGGGGGCAGATTTGCAGGTTGTTTAGTGCTCATCGTCACCATCGTTGAAGCTTGTTGTGCTGTGTTGTTTGGAAGTTCTTTAAGGTTTTAATTTGTATTGAGTAATAATTAAATTAATTCACAATGGTCTGATACAATACATCCATTTTCAAAGTCAAAAGCAAATTAAAATCTTAAGGTCTGATTAGTTGTTAAGGTTGGTATAATATAAAAGACAAAGATTGAGGTTGACGGCTGATGATGTCTTTAAGATGGTGATACAGTGATTAAAAGCGGTGGTGGTGGGGGACTCATAGTGTAGGGAAAACCAAACTATAAGAACACTGTGTTTTTTTTATTGGTAAAAAGACAATTTTGCCCTTGCTCGTATATTCCGTTACCCACTTAACGGAACCAAGCCTCGGGGACTCAGGAGACGAAATTTGCGTTTTAGGGACTCTAACTGATTGCGCCCCTAAAGCACAGGGATGCAAAATTGCATTTTACTCATGTTTCTTTTACTAATGAGTATTTCTCAGATCACATAGAAGACCACTACTACATATCCTTCTTACCAATCAAATGCAATCCTTGAGTATAATAGTGCCGAAATCACGCATATATACACTATCGTCTCCAAAGGTTAAAGGATAATGAATAAGTAATTATATATAATACAACATAAAACCCTCCCTGATTAACAAATTCAAGTCAAGATAGATACAAATATATCTACATCATCAAATTTGGTCAAAATTAGAATAAGAATTAAATTCAAACTGCATAAACCCTATCATGTCATAACTTCAACTAATGTAAAGAAATGGTGACTTCAAGTTATTAGGTATTTTAAGTTTTAAGCAACTGTAAAATGCCATTTGAGTGCAATCCATGACATGTAGTCTACATTTACCAAATAAATCTAACATGTACAATGTAAGAGAATGATTCAGACATCATGACCTAGAGTAGTACAGTACATCAAAACACACAACAAACAGAGGCACGCGAAACAAGTAATTAGTCTGTCGGTGCGGATGTTATAAACCAACGAGTAGATCTTACACCGATCGATCAGTGAGATTTAACGAACGTACATTATTTGTAATGAGAGATCGGAAGAAACAGTAACCTGAGAAATTGGCAGCAGCAGAGAAAAAGTAGAGTTACAGCAGGGCTGCTGAAGGGCGGTTAAAATGGTGGTTTTCCGGCGAGACTGGGTGTAGTATTTATCGAACAAAATAAGCCGCGGGTGATGCTTTGACTGAGAGTGTTCCTCGCCTTTTGAGGAGAGACTGTCGGAATTGCCACGTTTATAAAGTTGGAGAGATTTTTTAATTGCATTTAGTATCTATGTACCTACTGACCAAACACATAGTGAGTCGCAACATCCTGTTTTTTATATTGACAAAATCAAACATAAAACATACATACAGGCCGGTTCCGTAGAAAATGTGGGTGGTATAGATCTCTATGATTTTTTTTTTTGAACTTCAATTTTTTTTTATTCTATGTGGGACTTAAACCCAAAACATCCTTTTCTCTCAAAGTGTTTAAAAATTTTCCTTTACCAATGGACTACCACCCAATTGGTAATAAATCTTTATAATTATAAATAAAAATAAGTATAATTATAAATAAAAATAAGAGTATACGTGGGCTCTTCATCAGTCTTCTTCTTTGATTTTAGTCTTCTTAGGGTTGTCAGATACGTGAACAAATGGCACTATTTTTTCGTGAATTAGAAGATTAGAAAACACTGATTAAATCCTCAATCTCTTCTGTTCGATCCTAAATTTCAATTTCTTCTCAACAATTAAACCCTCAACCTCTTCTATTCAGTTAAAACCTAAATCTCCCAGTCTAAATCTATCCTATTCGATTCCACCCTAAATCTCCTAAGTCTGCTTTTAATTTTAAGTTATATTAAACCCTAATTCAATTCTAAGCGATGGAAGATTCGGATTGTTTAATAGCAATTGAAGATTCGTATTACCAACAACTTTCATTATTGACATGAGGTGAGAGTGTATGATTTTTGATATATTTTTAAGCACTTTTCACTCGTTTATCAAGCTTTAAATTTATAAAACACAATATAACGTTATCACTCTCTACAACACGCCAGGGCAAGTGTACCCATCGTTGGCGTAGATGGTAAGACACCGAGGTTGTCACACCCCAACCGATGGCGGAATCATCGGGGCATGGCACTGAGCGAAACAGATTGTCCAGAAGTTTCCATAACAATTATCATTACTATTCAATTTAAAATAACATGTCCCATACCATGTCTCAAACAGTAAACAAATTATTACAGATAAAATCTAGGCAAATAATTCTGTTCCGACAACTCAGATTTAAATAGAGCAATTGTTTATCTGCTTCTAGAGACCCTTGATTCAATTACTACAGACAACTATTTGTTGGGCTCTAAAGCTTTATTCTAGCTTCAATTTCCTACCAGATGTGCATCCTAAGCACCTGTCACATACGTTAAAATAAAGTCAATACATATAATGTAAAGGTGAGCATACAAGTTTGATAATAGCATATAGAGTTCGAATTCGTTTACGCATAACCAGCACGTACACATAGTGAAATGAAGCACGTTAGTTATCGACATAGATCCATCGATACCAATGACTGCGGGTTGACTGCCAGATGCAGTTCGCAATACATGATTACCACCGTAATCCATGCAAGTAATCGTCCTTAACAACCCCAGCGAACGGGTGCTGAGTCCAAACTATAGTACTATCGTTGCTAAGGCAGGTAGACAACATTCCATGTGTAAACATAACAAACAAGCATTCATAAGCCATGTATAACATGCATTAACGGTTAGCGTTCAAATAGTATTGAGTAGTGTGTTTGATGTGATTTGAATAGTTGTAACGTATGTAACACCCAAAAGTGCATAAAGCAAAAAGGGATCGAGTATACTCACAGCGGTTGATGGATTGAAGGGAGCGCTTAGCGAGTAGGGTTAGCCTGAATAGATTGATAGCATAACGATAAGTGACGCGTAAAATGATGCAAAGTGTGAATGGGTCGGATAGCAGTTCGGTAGGATGGTAATCCGATCGGACGGCTTGTCGTACGGATAACAATCCGTTCGGATGGTCATCCGGTCGGACGGTAGTCCGCTCGGATGACTATTCGAGTGGATTGTTTCTTCCTATGAGATGAATGTGTTTGTGTATGATGGCTTGACTTTTGAAGTTTTCGTTGTAGCATTTTGAAAACATTGAAGTATCTCTATCCTTCAAGTCAGTCGATCGAACGGTCAATCGCGCGGATAACAATCCGTTCGGATTGTCATCCGGTCGGACGGTAATCCGGTTGGACGGCGACCTTAGTGATGAGGTTACTTTGTGGGAACAATTCATTAGCAGAAGAGTCACTCGGTCGGATGTCCATTCGACCAGGTGGTAACCCTGTTTATGAACATGTTGAAAATCGTTTAAGTCTTTATAGTCCTAGTATCTCATGATCCGAAGAGTAATCCGGTCGGATGGTAATCCGATCGGATGGCAATTCGTTCAATACTCGAACTTTAGATAGAGTTGATTAGGTGTGGGACCCAAGGTATTATTCGTTCGGACAGCAATGCGTTCGGATGGTCATCCGGTTGGACGGTAGTCCGGTCGGACAGCATTCCGTTCCGATTGTTCCGTTCGTCCTACACTTGGTCGTTTTGATCGTTTGTCGTTTTATCGAGACGTGTTGACAACGTGTTAACCAATAGAACTCCATTTTGACCCGCGTGACCAAACCGACCCGGAATCACCCTTGTTCGGCCGGTTACCGGTTCAAGACGGTTGTTCTTGTTTAACCCGAAATTGGTGGTCTCGTGAGTAAAATCCAGATCTTGGACTAGTACAACACTAAGTGTGAGTAGAAGACTAGAACAAAGTCCGATTCTATCGGTTTTGAGTGCGTTGCGTGTAAAAGAGTTGAAAGAAAGTTAGAAACCATCTTTCAATCCTTTTCCACTATGTTTATGTTGAGACCTCTACAAGATCTTTGTGTTTTTGTGTGGAAATCGGTTAGATCTAGGTTGTTCTTGGTGGATTGAAGTCAAAACATGAAGTTCTTCAAGAACACATGATGACGTCATCCTAGAACACCCGAAATCCAGTGATTTCACGGTTAAAAGTTAAGATTCAAAAGATAGAAAGTTGTAGGAGTGCGCGTAGATCAAGAAAGTACAAGATTTAGGACGAGATCTTACCGGGATTGAGAGAAATCGAAGAAAAGGTGAGGAACACGAGCTGTTCGGACAGAGGTTTCCAAAAGTAGAAAAGTTTGAGAGTGACATGGGTATTTATAGGATTCCAAAAGAGGAAAGTGCAGTCCGGTCGGATGGCACACCGCCCGGATGACTATCCGGTCGGATGACATCTCGGTCGGATGACATCTCGGTCGGATGGCACCTGACTCATGGACAAGTGGCTATTCGGTCGGATGGCTATCCGGCCGGATGGCACTTGGTTCGAATGTTTGACGTGACGATTTTTGCTGAGTCGATTTCAATTGCGAGCGGTTCGATACGATAGGGTTTCCTAGTCAAATTACTTTCAGTCCCAATCACTCATATCGAGCACTATCCCTTCTCCACTAATTATCATAGTTCGATTGTGATTCGAGTTCGATGTCGATTGAGTTCGATTGCATTTCGAGTTCGATTGCGTTTCGATTGATTACCACATCATAACGTAAATAAACACGCACAGGTAACACATAAGGCACACTCACACGTATAGCAATAACAATAACTAAACTACGTAATTCGAGTTGCGATTCGATTCGATGTCGATTTGATTAGCATAGTTTGATTATCATTTAGTTAACTTTATCGCATTGTTACTTCCTATAGTTCACAGGCGTAGGTCGATTGAATAGCGAAATTCATATGTCGATTATTGTAATTATAGACACTTACTCCACATAATAGCTAAAATAAAAGAAATCTACTACAAGTCAAGTCGCGCGAAATCGGTCGTTGACTTTGACCTTGACTTTGACTTTGACTTCCCGAAAACACGGGCTATTACAGCCTCCCCTTGTTTAGGGAATTTCGTCCCGAAATTAGGCTGGAAGTTGTACAACACCGTGAATTACTTTGGAGAACTTTCTCTTTCTAGACTTTCTCCTTAAATAACTGCGGGTACTTCGCTTTCGAGTTCCCAAGTGAACCCTGCGCCTCGTTTGCCTTCCCATCGAACTTTTACAATAGGAATGCGAGAGCGTCTGAGCTGCTTGATTTGGCGATCCATGATTTCGACAGGCTTCTCCATGAAGTGTAATGTTTCGTTCACTTGCAAGTCATCGAGAGGAACATGTAAGTCGTGGTCGGCTAGGCACTTTCGAAGGTTTGACATGTGGAAAGTCGGGTGGACGTTACTAAGTTCCTCCGGTAGTTCGAGTCTGCAGGCGACTTTTCCGATCCTTTCCAGAATCTTAAAAGGTCCAACATATCGAGGCGCGAGCTTCCCTTTCTTGCCGAATCAGACCACACCCTTCCAAGGTGATACCTTTAGGAGTACGTAGTCACCAACGTCAAATTCAAGAGGCATGCGTCGTCTATCGGCATAACTTTTCTGTCGATTCCGAGCTTTAACCAGGTTGTCTCGAATTTGGAAAATTCTGTCTGTCATTTCTTGTAATAGCTCAGGACCGGTTAATTGCGAATGCCCGATCTCGTGCCACACAATAGGCGATCGACATCTTCTTCCGTATAAAGCCTCGAATGGTGCCATTTGAATGCTGGAATGATAGCTGTTGTTATACGAGAATTCGACTAACGGCAGGTATTTATCCCAATTACCACCGAAGTCTATGACACACTAACGGAGCATGTCTTCAAGAGTACGAATCGTTCTTTCAGTCTGACCGTCGGTTTGAGGGTGGAAAGCGGTACTTAGATTTAGCGATGTACTGAGTGCCATTTGAAACGTTTCCCACAGTCGCGAGGTAAACCGAGCATCACGATCAGAGATGATGTCGCGAGGCGTCCCATGATTACAAATGATCTCGTCGGTGTAGATTCGGGCTAATCGTTCTACCTTGTAGTCTTCTCGTATTGGCAAAAAGTGAGCTGATTTGGCCAAACGGTCAACCACAACCCAAATGCTGTCGTGACCTGATGACGTGTGCGGTAGCTTTGTTATAAAGTCCATAGCTATACTCTCCCACTTCCACATGGGGATTGGTGGTTGTTCGAGTAAGCCGGATGGTCTTTGATGTTCAGCCTTGACTCTGGCACAGGTCAGGCATTTTCCAACATAGAGATCAGTATCCCTTTTCATGCCCGGCCACCAGTACTTATAACGAAGGTCCTGGTACATTTTGTCGGCACCGGGGTGAATAGAATACCAGGATTTGTGGGCTTCGTCCATCAGAATCTATCGCAAATCGGTCCGTTTAGGGATCCAAATTCGGTCCAGAAAGTGGAATATTCCATTTGACTTGCTCACCAGTTGGGCTCCATCGTGGTAGATTCTTTTTTTCTTCAGAGTGCGTTCGTTGAAACACGCGTGCTGAGCTTCGCGGATGAGGGATTCGAGATCGTATTGGGCTCGAACATTACGAGTGCTAAGCAGATAGCTCCGTCTGCTGAGTGCGTCGGCAAAAACATTTGCCTTGCCTGGGTGATAACGAATCTCACAGTCATAATCGTTGAGAAGCTCTACCCACCGGCGTTAACGCATATTAAGTTCCTTATGATTAAAGATATGTTGTAGGCTCCTATGATCGGTGAAGATCGTACACTTGGTACCGTACAGGTAGTGTCGCCAAATCTTTAACACAAAAACAGTTGCGCCTAGCTCAAGATCATGGGTTGTATAGTTCTTCTCATGGATTTTGAGCTGACGAGATGCGTAAGCTATAACCTTGTCCCGCTGCATAAGGACGCAACCAAGACCAAGGTTGGAAGCATCACAATAGACAATGAAATCATTGTTTCCATCGGGCAATGTGAGAACGGGAGCATTGCAAAGCATGTGTCTAAGGGTTTTGAAAGCAGACTCCTGTTTGGTTCCCCAAACAAAAGGTTTGTCTTTATGTGTGAGAGCGGTAAGTGGTACTGCGATCTTTGAAAATCCTTCGATAAATCGTCGATAATAGCCCGCCAGTTCGAGAAAAGAACGGACTTCAGATGGGTTCTTAGGTGTAATCCAACTCTTAACGGCTTCAATCTTCGCAGGGTCGACATGAATACCTTGACTATTAACAATGTGTCCCAGAAACTGAACCTCCTCCAACCAGAATTCACACTTGGAGAACTTGGCATAGAGTTGGTTCCCCTGGAGTAGCTCGAGAACCAAACGTAGATGTTATGCGTGTTCGGTTTTCGATTTGGAATAGATTAAGACATCGTCGATGAATACGATGACGAAACGGTCGAGATACGGTTTACACACGCGATTCATCAGATCCATGAAAACCGCAGGTGCGTTGGTTAAACCAAAAGGCATAACAACAAATTCGTAGTGGCCTTATCGAGTGCGAAACGCGGTTTTGGGTATATCCTCCTCTTGAATGCGTAGTTGGTGATATCCTGAGCGTAGATCGATCTTCGAGAAACATGTATCACCTTGTAGTTGGTCAAAAAAATCATCGATGCGAGGTAGGGGATATCAGTTCTTGATAGTTAACTTATTCAATTCCCGATAAACGATGCACATCCTGAACGACCCATCCTTCTTTTTGACGAAAAGGATCGGCGCGCCCCAAGGAGAGGTGCTCGAGCGAATAAAGCCTTTCTCAAGTAATCCCTGGAGTTGGTTTGAAAGTTCATGCATTTCGGACGGTGCGAGTCGGTAGGGAGCTTTGGCAATAGGGTTGGCTCCAGGAATGAGGTCGATACGAAAATCGATATCACGACTTGGTGGTAGTCCGGGAAGATCCTCTAGAAAAACATTAGGAAATTCTCGAACCACAGGAACGTCTTTCACTTTCTTCTTTTCTTTCTTTTCCTTCTCCGCTACTACAATGTTAGCCAAGAAAGCTCTGTATTCCTTGCGGAGATACTTGATAGCTTGCACACATGACATGAGCTTGAGACCTTTCAAAGTAGTATCATCGTAAACACACAATAACTCACCATTCGCAAGCGAGAATCGGATCATCTTGTCGAAACACACAACTTCAGCATGGTTTTCGCAAAGAAAGTCCATGCCTACTATGACATCAAAACTTCCGAGTTGCATCGGAATAAGGTCGATTGGGAAGATGTGATTGTTGAGCTCAAGAGTACAATCACGAAGTACAGAATTTACGGCGACAGTTCTTCCGGTAGCGACTTCAACATCAAACGTCGAGAAGAGATGAGAGCGCTTATGACTAAGGAGATTCTCGAATTCGAACGACACAAAGCAATTATCGGCTCCAGTATCAAACAAACAGGAAACATAAATACCTTTCACAAGGAATGTACCATTGACCACATTGTTGTCGGCTTGGGCTTGACGCACGTTGATGTTGAATGTTCGTGCGCGTGCTGCTTGTTGCTGCTGCTGGGGCTCTTGTTTCACAACCCTGTTTGGGCACATGTTGGCGAAATGGTTAGGATCGCCACATGCGAAGCAGACTCTGGCGTTGACCGCGGGTGCCGGAGGAGCTTGTTGACCCTGAGGGGCGGTGAGTAGAGCTTGATGAGCAGGAGCTTATCGAGCGCGGCAGTTGGTCGTGAAATGGCCGTACATATTGCAATGAGCACAGAAACGGCAAGCGATGGTAGTCGAGTGGTGGTAGCTACAAGTAGGGCAGAGCGGGTGTGACCCAGTGTATGCAAGCTTTGCAGGCGGTGCATTTGCCACAGGCGCCGCTACTTGATGCTGTTGGGCTGGTACAGCTTGAATTGGTGCAGCAGTGATCGCACAGTTCTTGTTGCTGGAGCTGTTCTTTCTCTTATTCTTTCTCTTATTGCTCGACGAGGTGGTGGTGGTTTCAGCAGTTGGTGCGGCGGTGGTAGCTTGATGCAGGTGCTTCGAAGTTTTATCCCAGACACCGGCCTTGACCCGCTTGTCGTTGATTTTGGCGGCCAGTAGGTAAGTTTCTTCGATCGTCTTAGTCTTAGCCGCTTGCACGAAATCTGCGACGCGGTCGGGCAAAGCTCGTATGTACTTCTTGATTGTGATCTCCGGAGTCTTGACTTGATCGGGACAAATGATGCTGAGCTGTTTGAAGCGAGCAGTGAGGGCAGCGTTGTCACCTTCCTTCTACTGTATGTGCCAGAATTCATCTTCTAACTTTTGACGTTCAAGAGGAGGGCAGAATTCTTCCAGCATGACTTCCTTGAGCTCGTCCCACGACAGACCGTAGGCTGCATCATTCCCTCACTTGTTCCTCTCGGCCGTCCACCAGTCTAGTGCACGGGACTGGAAAACGCCGGTAGCATTCAGAGTTCGGAGGTCATCGGGGCAACCACTCTGTCGTAGAGTGACCTCAACAGAATCAAACCATTGGAATAGTGCAGTAGGACCTCCCTCGCCAGTGAATTATTTTGGCCCACACGACTTGAATTGCTTGAAATTGAAGGCTTTGGTGGTAGCTTTAGGAGCTTCAGTCCTTGATTCCTCAGATGATTTGCTGGCATTCTCGTAAACATCACTCACGGCCTTTGCTACACTTTTAGCTATGATGGCAGCAAGGCGTTTGTCTCTCTTTTCTTGATGAGAAAGTAAGGGATGACGGGATCTAGATGACATTGTCTGCAACAGACATCGTCACAGGACTCAACACAACGTATTCGAATCTCACCTCACACATCTAACGTTTACTAAAGCTCAGGAACACATACATCACGTTAACACGTAGTCACATAATTACCGATTCACAAAAACACAGAAGCACATAAGCACGTAAACCACATAAGCAAAGAAGCACATACACATTTAGTCACATGAGGTAGTCAGAATACAGAAACCTATTATTCCCAGTTCGCGAGTATTCGAATATAGCGTTCGCGTTTTAGTATGTCGAGTAGTGTAGTATTAGCGTATATCATAGCATAAGGTCGTCTATAGTTCAGCGTTTTGTCAGCGCATTGAGATAGAGGTGCAGTACGAGTCGTGTGTGTCGATTGAAGTGAAAGAAAAATCGAGTAAATCTCCAAAAATTTAAACACATAAACAGGTAATCACACGAAATTAATGAACCATCAGAGTCAGCAATTACGGGCTCAGAATCGAAACACATAAAAATTCAAGATATAGATTATCTGCAGCTAGTAGACTTTGACTACCCAAAGTGGTTCGACTATTCACAAGGATCTGGTGTGCACATTTGACCTTCAGGATTATGCTTTTGCCTCGATTCTTGGGCGTTTGGCACACATCCCGTTAGTCGTATTGTGACTTTAGGTCATTGGAGTCCGTCGAAACTTTGGTGGGAGCTTTGTAAAATGAGCGGAACAAGTAGTCAAGGTTAGGGTTTCACCCCTAGCTTAACAACTTTGTCCCTGTTTTAATAAAATAGAGGAGATTATTCATCAAAATATGGATTTCACTCCTGATTTGGCATAATTCTCCCCGTTTGTAGATAAAATGCGGATCGTTTAAGCAACTTTAGTCAAGAGTTTGCAGTTTTCACACCTAATCTCGACTTTATCGCCTATTCATAATTGAAAATTCGAGTGCAGTGATAGTGTAGCATAAGCGAGAATAGTGAGAAATAAGCTCGTACTTAATCCCTACTGTATGTACTCAAGTTAGTCTGTTGGTTCCTAACTATAGACTAGGTATCTAAGACGTTGACCCGGACTAGGTCGTGTCTTGCCTAATTCCCTATAGTTATGGCTCTGATACCAATCTGTCACACCCCAACCGATGGCGGAATCATCGGGGCATGGCACTGAGTGAAACAGATTGTCCAGAAGTTTCCATAACAATTATCATTACTATTCAATTTAAAATAACATGTCCCATACTATGTCTCAAACAGTAAACAAATTAATACAGATAAAATCTAGGCAAATAATTCTGTTCCGACAACTCAGATTTAAATAGAGCAATTGTTTATCTGCTTCTAGAGACCCTTGATTCAATTACTACAGACAACTATTTGTTGGGCTCTAAAGCTTTATTCTAGCTTCAATTTCCTACTAGATGTGCATCCTAAGCACCTGTCACATACGTTAAAATAAAGTCAATACATATAATGTAAAGGTGAGCATACAAGTTTGATAATAGCATATAGAGTTCGAATTCGTTTACGCATAACCAGCACGTACACATAGTGAAATGAAGCACGTTACTTATCGACATAGATCCATCGATACCAATGACTGCGGGTTGACTGCTAGATGCAGTTCGCAATACATGATTACCACCGTAATCCATGCAAGTAATGGTTCTTAACAACCCCTGCGAATGGGTGCTGAGTCCAAACTATAGTACTATCGTTGCTAAGGCAGGTAGACAACATTCCATGTGTAAACATAACAAACAAGCATTCATAAGCCACGTATAACATGCATTAACGGTTAGCGTTCAAATAGTATTGAGTAGTGTGTTTGATGTGATTTGAATAGTTGTAACGTATGTAACACCCAAAAGTGCATAAAGCAAAAAGGGATCGGGTATACTCACAGCGGTTGATGGATTGAAGGGAGCGCTTAGCGAGTAGGGTTAGCCTGAATAGATTGATAGCATAACGATAAATGACACGTAAAACGATGCAACGTGTGAATGGGTCGGATAGCAGTTCGGTCGGATGGTAATCCGATCGGACGGCTTGTCGTGTGGATAACAATCTGTTCGGATGGTCATCCGGTTGGACGGTAGTCCGCTCGGATGACTATTCGAGTGGATTGTTTCTTCCTATGAGATGAATGTGTTTGTGTATGATGGCTTGACTTTTGAAGTTTTCGTTGTAGCATTTTGAAAACATTGAAGTATCTCTATCCTTCAAGTTGGTCGATCGGACGGTCAATCGCGCGGATAACAATCCGTTCGGATTGTCATCCGGTCGGACGGTAATCCAGTCGGACGGCGACCTTAGTGATGAGGTTACTTTGTGGGAACAATTCATTAGCAGAAGAGTCACTCGGTCGAATGTCCATTCGACCGAGTGGTAACCCGGTTTATGAATATGTTGAAAATCGTTTAAGTCTTTAAAGTCCTAGTATCTCATGATCCGAAGAGTAATCCGGTCGGATGGTAATCCGATCGGATGGCAATTCGTTCAATACTCGAACTTTAGTTAGAGTTGATTAGGTGTGGGACCCGAGGTATTATTCGTTCGGACAGCAATCCATTCGGATGGTCATCCGGTCGGACGGTAGTCCGGTCGGACAGCATTCCGTTCTGATTGTTTCGTTCGTCCTACACTTGGTCGTTTTGATCGTTTGTCGTTTTATCGAGACGTGTTGACAACATGTTAACCAATAGAACTCCATTTTGACCCGCGTGACCAAACCGACCCGGAATCGCCCTTGTTCGGCCGGTTACCGGTTCAAGACGGTTGTTCTTGTTTAACCCGAAATCGGTGGTCTCGTGAGTAGAATCCAGATCTTGGACTAGTACAACACTAAGTGTGAGTAGGAGACTAGAACAAAGTCCGATTCTATCGGCTTTGAGTGCATTGCGTGTAAAAGAGTTGAAAGAACGTTAGAAACCATCTTTCAATCCTTTTCCGCTATGTTTATGTTGAGACCTCTACAAGATCTTTGTGTATTTGTGTGGAAATCGGTTAGATCTAGGTTGTTCTTGGTGGATTGAAGTCAAAACATGAAGTTCTTCAAGAACACATGATGACGTCATCCTAGAACACCCGAAATCCAGTGATTTCACGGTTAAAAGTTAAGATTCAAAAGATAGAAAGGTGTAGGAGTGCGCGTAGATCAAGAAAGTACAAGATTTTGGACGAGCTCTTACCGGGATTGAGAGAAATCGAAGAAAAGGTGAGGAACACGAGCTGTTCGGACAGAGGTTTCCAAAAGTAGAAAAGTTTGAGAGTGACATGGGTATTTATAGGATTCCAAAAGAGGAAAGTGCTGTCCGGTCGGATGGCACACCGCCCGGATGACTATCCGGTCGGATGGCATCTCGGTCGGATGGCACCTGACTCATGGACAAGTGGCTATCCGGTCGGATGGCTATCCGGCCGGATGGTACTTGGTTCGAATGTTTGAAACGATGATTTTTGCTGAGTCGATTTCGATTGCAAGCGGTTCGATACGATAGGGTTTCCTAGTCAAATTACTTTTAGTCCCAATCACTCATATCGAGCACTATCCCTTCTCTACTAATTATCATAGTTCGATTGTGATTCGAGTTCGATGTTGATTGAGTTCGATGGCATTTCGAGTTCGATTGCGTTTCGATTGATTACCACATCATAACGTAAATAAACATGCACATGTAACACATAAGGCACACTCACACGTATAGCAATAACAATAACTAAACTGCGTAATTCGAGTTACGATTCGATTCGATGTCGATTTGATTAGCATAGTTTGATTATCGTTTAGTTAACTTTATCACATTGTTACTTCCTATAGTTCACAGTCGTAGGTCGATTGAATAGCAAAATTCATACGTCGATTATTGTAATTATAGACACTTACTCCACATAATAGCTAAAATAAAAGAAATCTACTACAAGTCAAGTCGCGCGAAATCGGTCGTTGACTTTGACCTTGACTTTGACTTCCCGAAAACACGGGGTGTTACAGAGGTCGTCCAAGGATAAAGATCTTTTAATACCGGAATATCGTCAACGTCTAATCTAACCAAATTTTGAGAAAATATTTTTATTACTAAGATAAAGAAAGAAACTAAAGTAATAAAGGAAACAAATCGATAAGATAGAATCACTTAGTTCCGACTTATCTTTTACGTATCATTTGATGATTTACGCACTTTGGGTTTTTTAAGGGATTATTGGATTTTAATAATCCTAAGTTTTACCTGTTGGCCGATAATAATCCCAACTTTAAAAATTCCCTCCAATAATCCCAACTTGTAAAAGTTTGGCCGCCATTGATCATTTTCAAACATATAAGAATTTGGTCTTCTTAATAGATTCAATTACACCTAGAGATTTCTTAATTAATTTAAGTGCATCTATGTTAGAAAAGGATCAATGGCGGCCAAACTTTTACAAGTTGGGATTATTGGAGGGAATTTTTAAAGTTAGGATTATTATCGGCCAATAAGTGAAACTTAGGATTATTAAAATCCAATATCCCTTTTTAAGAGATTATCTTAGTTATAGTAGCATGTCCCTCTTTTGGAGGCAACGCTACTCTCGTCCATATTGGCCTGAGTCAGCGGGGATACAGTCCCGCAAGGCCGGGTTAAAGTTTTAATAGTAGTTTATTTATAAGGGATTCAAGCCGTTCTTACTTCCCCCGATTTGATGCTATCTACCTCAAAGGAAGTCCTAATAAGCTTGAATCAAGTCCTCACAGGATCTATATACTGAACAAGGCAAGAACTTTACCCAAACCACCCTTCTAACCCCCTTTCAGGCAGTTAACGTGCTTTATATAGACCGTAAAGACACAAATGAGTGAATTAACAAAACATAAAAAAATGATAGAATAAAGTTCACTTTTAATATAAAAAACTAGTTATTAAAGTCATTAATACAAACCCAATTAAAAAGTTAATTAAAGATTGGAAATCAAAAGTAATACATAAAAGATTTTGTCTTCACCAAGTGATGTAAGAGATTAGCCAAGCATGGCCATAGTTTGACAAAGTCTCTTACGATCGCTCTTGGATCCCGAGACTACTACACACTCTAAACTCTGACGGTTGTGGTGGATGATGGTGTTGAAGTGGTGAGAAGAGGTAGCCAAATGATGGCAGGAGTGGAAGAAGTGGTTTGCCAAGGGATGGATTGCAATTGAACCAAGCACCCATATTTATAGTTGGAAACAAATGGTTTACACGGCCCCGTTCTCCCTTTCTTCTCTGTCTTCATTTAATGAGTTGTGTCAGTCCGTATGCTTGCATGGCCCCATGTGTCAACGGCATGGCCCCGTAGAAAATTTATAAAAAAAATCATAGTGAGTCACGACATCCTGTTTTTTATATTGACAAAATCAAACATAAAACATACATACATACAGGCCGGTTCCGTAGAAAATGTGGGTGGTATAGATCTCTATGATTTTTTTTAACTTTAAATTTTTTTATGTTTAAAAATTTTCTTTTACCAATGGACTACCACCCCATTGGTAATAAATCGTTATAATTATAAATAAAAATGAGAGTATACGTGAGCTCTTCATTAGCCTTCTTCTTTGATTTTAGTCTTCTTAGGGTTGTCAGATACGTGAACACATGGCACTAATTGTTCTTCGTGAATTAGAAGATTAAAAAACACTGATTAAACCCTCAATCTCTTATGTTCGATCCTAAATTTCAATTTCTTCTCAACAATTAAACCCTCAACCTCTTCTATTCGGTTAAAACCTAATCTCCCAGTCTAAATCTATCCTATTCGATTCCACACTAAATCTCCTAAGTCTGCTTTTTAATTTTAAGTTATATTAAACCCTAATTCAATTCTAAGCGATGGAAGATTCGGATTGTTTAATAGCAATTGAAGATTCGTATTACCAATGAAGAAACACTGACCTGAACGGTAGGCTCCGACTAGGACTTCAACTCTTGGCGATGCGAACCACGAACTACAAAACAGAACACCGTTAGGACTCGCTACAGGAATGGGGTTATTCCTGTAACCACCCTCTGGCGTGAGAATAAGTGTCGGTTTGGGAGTAAGAAAATATGTGTAGAGAGAGAGAGAGAGTAAACGAGAGCAGAAGATGCATACCTTTGATGTTTGTCTCTATTTATAGTTTACCATTAGGGTTTCCCCTAACTTAGGATGGGCTCCGATATATTAGGGATTTGCATGATCTTCCCAAAAGATTGGGGATTCGGTTACGTAGTTTATCCACGCAGAATAGAAGATTCTAGAATAAACATGTGTAATTATATATTTATAATAAAATAATAGGAAATGACCGGATCGGGTTAGCAGCTCCGGGTCATACCTCGTTATGTCCCCCCAGTCCGAAGTTATGAAATGAAATTCATGAGATCGAACTAAAAAAGGAAAAAATTAAAATACCCCATTTGAGTGCAAGTTCCTCGAGTGGGAGTACCGTTACTTTTTTGAAAAATGACGGCGATGTGAAAAGGTGTGATAGTTAAGTCATCATTAGGATGACAGTTATTCCTGCCCTGTCTTGACACGCGTTCCCATCCGTTTTCCTTTTTGAATTCGAAAGGTTGTTATCCTTTCCTGTAAATAGGTTACCCGTTTAGGGTTTTTCCCATTTCGTTTTATGCTCTCAACTTCTTCAATTTCTTCACTGCATAAAATGGCTTCCAAAACCGGCGAATCTTCCTTATCCCAAACCAGTTCCGATGCACTGTACTGCAAATGGGGGACGATATCGTTCAACAATCTTGTGCAAGAGTACGATATCAAACCGAAATGGAATCCGGTGTTACCGTCGAAGCAAGATACAACATTTCCGCTGAAATAGGGCAAAATTACACTGTTCAGCGATTTCTTCAAGTTCTGAAACTTCCGGTTGCCCGTCACCAAGTTTTGTAAGTCCGTTCTTGACGAATATCCCATTCACATCTCTCAACTTCAACCTTTAGGGTTAGTTAAACTTCGTCACTTCGAGTTTGCTTGCATAGACCTGGGACATATCCCTAAAATCACAGTGTTTAGTGCTTTTTTTGTTCTGGTATGGAAATCCCCCTTTTTTACCTTTGATCGACGAGACATCGGTGTGTCTTGTCTGAGGGACATCCCTACTAGTTCCAGGGATATGGACTGGAAGAAGAAGTTTTTCTATATTGATGCCATTGTTATCCTCGGGGAGATGCAGTGGAGGGAAATGGGGGCCAAGGAGAAATTCAAGGATGACGGTCCCCCTGCTGATGCCTATGTCAAAAACACTCTGTTTAAGAGGTTAAGCGAACGCCCCTCCGAGTGCACGGTGATCCCGGAGGGAGTCCTGGTGATGGCGGGGATGAGTTTGCTATGGCGTGACAACCGGTTGTACCCTGCTTTTCAAAGGGTTGATGAAGGTACGTGTCAATTTACTTTTGATTTGAACTGTAAATTGCGCTTGTTATAATATTTATGAATGTCAAATAGGTGAATGGAGTTTGTTTGATTTTGTCGATCCCCTGCGGAACGCTGCTCTGAGGTCCGCGGATCGTGCAGTTGGGGAGCAGGAGCCTGATGTATTGAGAATCCACCTGGAGCAATTTCTACTTCCCGCCGTACCGGCGGATCCAAATGTTTACGTGTCTCAGCCTCCCCCCAGCGGGGGGAGCAGTGTTTCCATTGGAGAAACAAAGAAACCATCCCGGATAAAGATAACTGGGATGAAGGTTATTACCGTGGGGGCTACTACTTCGTTTGTGGCGGTTAGCATTTCTGCTGCCCTGGAGGGTGCTACTGTTACTTCCGCCCCACCAGTTTAGTGAGTCCTAAACAAGCGCCTAAGAGGCGTAAGATAATGCCTCCTTTGACCTCCTTTCAAGCAATCAAGGCTGCTCACGCCTTACCCGCTGGTAAGTGATTTTATTTATCAATGTAGGAGTTGGGTTCCTGTATTCTTTTTCTGAATATCTGATTTGATGCAGGTTTCTTTACTGAGGCCCAAGTTGGGGTGGGTCCTCTATGCCTTTATCTTCTGGTGAAGTTGTTTCTTCCGCGGCTGGCGGGCAAAGCCTTCCCTTTGCAGATCTTATATCTCAAGCGAGTGTTGTCGCTATTAGCTCTTCGCTCCCCCCGCCGCTGTTCACTACTGTTGTGGTTGTGACACCCAGCTCTGTTACTACACCGCTATTTTCTAACTCTACCCCTGTATCCCTATTTGATTCTCCTGTTGGAGTTTTCTCTGTGTCTTGGAAGGAGATGCCTACAGCTTCTGTTGCTGGCGAATCAACAAGTGCCAGGGATACCACTGTAAGTGATACTGGTGGATCGAGCAGTGGTTTTGTTGATGACGGGGCCCATTTAGCTGATGATCTTCATCTTCCCACCATTTTCTAGGACCCGTATGCTCAGGACAAACGCTATCAACCTAAGTGGAAGATAGCGGAGTCTTCCAGGCTAGTTTTCCCCCCAGTGGTGCATCACTGGGTTGAGCAAGCATACCCCCCCAGCTGAATCAGCCTATGTAGAGGGGTTAGATAATGAGAACCTGATGAACGCCACTATGGTGGATGCTGTTAGTCAACCCCGGCGGTTGGCAGAAATCTGGCGCTGGTGGATGCATGATAACAATGAGCTCCACTAGGCGCGGATTACCATTCAGGAGCTCATGGATAAGAAGTATCGCCTGGAAAGCCAACTCCAGGCTACTGGTCTCAGGGAGAGTCGGTTTGTCTCTGAGAAAAACAAGGCAGAGGAGGATCTGAAGCGTGTAATAGCCAACCTTTCTAAAGAAAGGGTGATGTGGGCCCATGACATAGCGGAAAAGGATCGAGTCCTTTCCCACGCCAAGACTGTTCAGGAGGAGCTAGAGCGTAAAGCCGTCATTGAGGCTCAAAAGGTGAGGTCTGAGTTAACTGCTGAAGTGGAAAGGTTATGTATTGACACCGATTTTGTTTATCAGGTACAGGAGCGATACCAAAGTCTCACCGTGGAGTTAGAGGCGTCCAATGCCAAAGTCCAAGCCAAACAAGTTGAGCTAGAGGAGCGGGAGGAAAAGCTTAGGAAGTTACAACAATTGAGTGACTCCCTGGTCTTTGAAAAGAACAAGCTTGTGTAATCTTCTACCACCCAGCAGGCGCGTCTCAGGGAGGTAGAGAGTGTCTTGGACCAAACCAACGCTAAAGTGGATGGCTTGACTAGTCGCTTGGCTGGTTGACAAGGTGATAGGAACTGGTTGATAACCCAAGGTTTAGTTGGTGCTTTTGAGTATCTCCGTTAATCGGAGTCCTTTGTTACTCTCTTAGACCGTTTGTCTACTGCCGCTTACAAGTCAGGGTACCATGATGGCGTCCACGAGTATAACAACCCTCTAAAATAAATTTCGACATCCCTAATATATTTAGAATGTCTCTATATGTCTTAAAACATACCCCGTATGCGAAAACCGAGCCTAAAATACCTTATATAATTAAAAATTAAATAAAAACAATATTTTGGGGTCGCTCGCGGGCCACGAAGGCTTTGCCTACGGGCTACACGGGGCGCGACAGCCAGTCACCAGGGCGAGCCCCCAGGCTGCCACATGTCACCAACCGTGTCGAGGCTAGTTGTCCGATTCAGCAAACCTAGGGCCTACATACCCTAGCTCGTGGGCCGCGAAGGATTACCCTTCAGCTTATGCAGGTTGAGAGGAAGTCCGAAATCAGGCCTATAAATGGAGGCCATCGGCCTTCAGTCTAAATCGTTAATTCTCTTTTTCTCTCTCAAAATTCTACGTAGTATACATAATTCCCGGGCATTATACCCCCCTAAATAACGAAGTTCTGCCTCGTTGTAAGTATTTTAACCCCCGGTTACGTATTAGATACGCTGCCCGATTGATCTAAGGTTCCGTAACGGCTGTCGAGGTTCTGCCCGACGTAGTCGTTGGAATTCTGTCTCGGGGAGGGTATTACTAATGTAAATATTGGGTTATTATACTAACACGCATGCATTGTTTAATTAATAGATAATCACCAGGAAATCCTAAAGAAAAACCCTAAGACAGCAATGTGAGTAATCTCCCTTTTTATAAACTGTTTTTACAAAACCTCGATTGTTTTAATTTATATTTAATTATGATTGAGTATTTGTATTCTACAATTATCGTCGGTATGTTGGGGTTTTGTATACAAAATTTGTTACTACATTGTGAGTAATAACATGACCACAAGTCGGGTTGACAGTACCGTGGGTAGTAATTAAAGTAGATGGAAACAAATGTAATTGCGCGACCGCCCTCAATACTGTAAAACAGTTTTACCTGTCTTGATTAAACTGGGATTCACTCACAAGTATTTCCCACTGACAAAATGTTTTTAAACGCATTTCAGGTAACAAAATGTGAAAGCCAAGTAGAAGCCAGCTGGACAGCACTGAAGGCTTGGAAAAGTGGCTATAGAGTTACCTAAAATAAAGAGATGTTTTATTTAAATAAAATAGGGTTTCTCCCTATAAAAATGTGTGTACTTGAAACTTGGGATTTTTCCCATGTGTTTAATGTTATAAAAGCGTGGTATTTTACTCCGATAAAATATTTCCTAACTACGGTCCTGATGTAAATTCCGCTGCCAAATTGATAAACACCGATACCACTGATACTGGCCGCGACCGCCCGTTCCCGGGAAATTAGGGGACGGGGGTTGCGACCGAAGGTGGTATCAGAGCTAAGCCACTGATTCAGGCACAAAAGTGTTCAGCTGACACCAAAATTTATTCAATATGTTAGGAAATAATCTACGGGATTTTGTGCATATCTGTATATTATTGCTGTGTGTTATTTGACTATTTGTTAGTTTACAATATGAGCGACCAAGGACCTTCAGACGCTTACCGTCCGTTGTCCAGCTCACCTAGGGACGAAGGCACCTCTTCACAGCCTACCCTCTCAGGGTATTCGGCTGACAACGAAGATGGGATATTCGTGTACAAGGCACAATCCGAAGAGCCATTCCCTCCCAAGAAGAGAGGATGGTTCAGCAGAGGAGCGAATGAACGTAGGAAAAGAATGAAAAAGTTACAACAACAGTGGGCTTTAGCAGCCGTTAAGAGAGAAACATATGCTCACACCCAGGATATGCTCAATAGGAGTCTAGCAAACTTTCATATTCTAGCAACTACAGCTGCAGACCCTAATCTAGAGCAACTCATAGCACCCCAGCCGTTACCACTGTTTCCCATACAACCAATGGAAATTGAAGCCAACCCAGAAAACCAAATCCCAATGCCTGACATTGACCCAACTGAGATACCTAGAATACCATCACCCAATCCCTTATACCCAGACTACGTCCCGTGGTTTGATGACCATAGGGATTACCAACAACGCTACCCAATACCGGAGGAACCCATGCCAAACCTAGCAGCCTACCCAGACTTGGACCCTCTAGATCCCTACTATGATAATGACCAATACATCAGGGAAATTCTAGAAAATCCTTATCCTTACCAAGAACCCATGCCCCAGTTCCCAAACCCAATACCAGCCCCTGCACCACCAATGAGCGCAGAAAATGTGCAAGAACTCCGAACCTTTGGTGAGGAGATTTTAGAAGGAAGCGAGATGATGAGGCAAATAGGAGAACGACTCGTCTGGAAGTTTGACGAGCGTAATATGGAGTTCTGGATGAACCCATACCAGTAAAAATAATAATAATATATAATATGTGTGTATGTTTGAAAAAAATATAGACAATAGCTACGGATGCCTAATAGTATTGTGATTTCAATTTCAGTTATATTGTAATATATATGGATGCATAGTATAAAAAGAGTAGGTCGCAATGTTCGACGATTTTGATCAAATATGCGTGTTGTGTGATTGTTTGCATTAAATTTTATTTTGTAATATTAATATTTGGCAAATGTTTAAAATTCAGATGGATAACGAAGTGAACCAGGAAAACCAGAATAACAATAACCTGAATAACAATAACAATGGAAATCAAGTGGATAACAGTGCTATCCAACACATAGTAGCATAAGGAATTATAGATGCGATGCCATATATTATCAAAATGGTTAAGGAAGCAGATAATAATAAAAGTAATCATGGCAGTAAACGACCCACTGAACCTGAACACAGCGTAAGCAATGGATTCATACTTCAAGTGCCCATTCCCAAAAGAAGAAGAACCATGTCTTATGTGTCACAACCTGTCTTTTGCGGAAGCGTGATTATGTGTGACTTGCTTAATATCATTGCATTCAATCATAACAACAACTATATGATAAAACCATAGATGTTAATCCATTAAATAAGTTTTAAAAAAAGACAAAACAACAACATTGTTTTAAGACATAGAAATTCAAATTCGAGTACAACCATGCAACTTATTTAAGAGTTCACAAAGACTCGACAAAAGACATTAAAATAAACCAGGATTTGGAAGGCGTGTGTCGTCCAGGATAAGACACACTGACCAAACCCTAAGACTATGGACGACATCTTTTATTCTTAAACCACACTTGGAACTTCCGAACGCCCGCCAGATCCACATTTAATTCCCTGAAATACATGTAGTTTGAAAACATCAACAAAAGTTGATCGAGTTCATGTGTTGGTTTGTGTGTATGAATAAACCTTTGTAATCATTGAAAGTATGTATGTATGTTTGTAAAACCCTGGTATGAAAGCAACAAGGAAAAACAGATCACCAATAGTTTGCAGGGCCATTGATATGTGTGAAGTGATGTAGGAAAACTCAAACCTAGCAGATTTGTCTCCGGGAATAAGACATAGTCACCTCATGGGCCACCCTGGTCCACATGGGTGTGGGCTCGCTACACCCAAATAAATCTATCACTCATGTCCCTCGGTCCTACAACGAGGATTAATGGCCTTAAGTGTTATACCCACCACTCACATGATCAAGCAGTACCCTTCCTTAGTTAACCATACCAATCAAAATGTTTGTAAACAGCTGTAACATGTATTTCACCCCCGAATCTCACACCCTGACTTTTGCGGAAGCGTGATTATTGGTGTGACTTTCTTAATATCATTGCATTCAATCATAACAACAACTATATGATAAAACCACAGATTCGTCATCCATTAAATGAGTTTAAAACATAACAACATTGTTTAAAAACGTAGACTTCAGATTCAAGTTTTACAAACCATACAAATTGTCTGTGAGTTCACTAAGGACTCGTCAAAAGAAATTAAATGTAACTAAGGTTTGGGAGACGTGTCTCGTCCAGGAATAAGACACACTGACCAACGCAAAGACCATGGATGACATCTTTTATTCCTGTCGCAGCATAAAAACTTCCAACGCCCGCCAGATCCACTTACTAATTCCCCGAAATACATGTAGTTTGAAAACATCAACAAAAGTTGAGCGAGTTCATGTGTTCATTTGTGTGTATGTATAAACCTTTGAAATCGTTGTAAGTATGTATGTAAGTTTATAAGTCCCGGTATGAAAGCAACAAGGAAAAACAGATATCCAATGGTTTGCAAGGCCATTGATATGTGTAAAGTGATGCAGGAAAACTCAAACCTAGTAGATTTTGTCAGTAAGACATAGTCACCACATGGTCCACTCAACGGACTCAGGGGTGGGGCTCGCTACACCCAAATAGATCTATCACTCATGTCCCTCGGTCCTACAACGAGGGTTAATGGCCTTAAGTGTCATACCCACCACTCACAAGATCTAGCAGTACGTTTCCTTAGCTAACCATACCAAATGTAATCGTATGTAAACAGTTTGTAAACAATTGTAACATGTATTTCACCCCCGAGTATAAAACTGAAAACAGTAAAAAGAAAAGGGGGACATGAACTCACAGTCTTGCGTCTTCATTACTTGTAACTCACGTTTCTTCAGCAAACACGACTACCTATAATGTACTAACGTCTATTAGGCGAACGGGTCGTGCCTTGTCTTAGTATTTACGCTCTTGAGTTACGTTTCTGATATTATTCCAAGTTATGATTACTTGTTAAAATAATAATTATTTTAACTTTAGATTATATTTAATTTTGGAATAATTGTTAAACAATATTTTGTAACAATACTTCTCAAGTATTTGTATTCGTATTTCCTTCCCAAGGATGGGGGTATCTAATACATGTGTATTCGTATTCTTGTATTGGTATATCTTGCCATGTGTTGGCGTCGTATTCCAGCGTGTACGTATTTTCTTAATAAATATCCAATATCTATTTCCAAAACAATATATTTTCAAGTCCCACTTAGAAAATATATATAAACTTATTTTTATCCAAAATAATGTATTTCAAAGAAATATATATTTTTCCCAAAAATATTATATTTCTTAGTAATTCCAAGAAAATATATTTTTACTTCCCAAAAATTATATATTTTCTACTTGTCAAAAACATGATATAACTTGGTAATAATAATAAAAATCATATTTTCATTTCTTTGTATCCAAAATATTATTTACCAAAAATTTATAACGGTATTTTCCGGAATATTTTGTAAGTTACATTCTTTCGTTTGGTTTCACAATGTTATGTGTGTAACTTATATGTTTATCCCTTGTGATTTTTGGTAATATTCTGGATTGTAATTTCTTGGTATTTTGTCAAGTTATATTATTTTAACCCTAAAATAATATAACTACTACACAAAGCATACAAATATTCACACACATGTCTTCTAAGTATATACCTTTCAAATATATATATTTAGTTATTTTTATTTACAAAAACCAACCCTCAATATTTGTATTTTTGTAACAAAAATTATGGCAAAGTTTATATTGAAAACTCATGATCAAAATACACTTGTAAATATTAGTTTGAAAATATTTTTCTAAGTGTTTATATTTTTAGAAAATTTTGCCATAGTTTCCCCTAAAAATGGGGGTGTCCATGCTATCAAAGCATATCATTTTCTTTTTAAAATCATCACAAACAATCAACAATCAACCCTAAACAACTTACACTCACTAAGTGCCAACACAATGCTACTTTCATAACAATCATGAACTTGAACTTTCATAAAAAGTTGTAGTAACTTGGTAGTGTGTTTAGTAGGTTTAATTACCCTCCAAAATGTATTTACTTCTTTATAAACTTCATTCTTGAAAGATTTAGGTGTTTATAACTTGCTAGATGATTTTTTCAAAAATCATTCTTTTGAATTTTTCTTATAAACAATGTATTTCTATACTTGATTCACCACTAAAAACATGGTTACTTTCTTTAAAATCCTTGATTATGTAAAGCTTGTATATAACTTTAGTTTCTTGAGAAAATATTTCTTGAAGTCATCCATTTACAAGGCTTATGTTGTGTTTAAATAGTCATCACATATGAAAACAATTTTTATTATTCAAGTTCATGTATACACAAGGTATGATCATCTTGGTCTTTCACAAGATTATCACTTTAACTTACTAGATCATGTGTTTAATCACAATCTAGTAGGTTCCATATGATGTATAACATCATAAACACAAATAGTCAATCATCAAGAAGCAAAACAACACTAAACAATATGTATTCTTATGTTATTAAGCTTATGTTAAAGTTTTAAGTTCATGGTTCTTGATGTTCTTCATGATTTGAAACATATATCATCTTTTAACCAACAAAATTAGAAGTAACAAGCGATTATAAGGGCCTTACTACTAGCACAAGGCTAGGGAAGAACACTTGAAGATGAAGATGACAAATGTGGTGGATAATAGCAAATGGTAGAGGTCCTTTAAGATCCACAAGCTCCAAGCTTCTTAATCTAGCTTCTAACACATGTGTATGGCCTTGTAATGTATGAAAATGGATGGATGAAGATGATTGTAGGTGGTGGTGAGGTCGGCCAAGAATGGGCAAGGGGGAAGGAGAGGGAAACGTATGAAGTAGTGTGTGAGAGATAATGAGATTATGTTCCTCCATATCTTACATATACTCATGTTTAGTGATTAACCATAGGATAATATGTCTCAATAGTACAAAGCAAATCCACTAACCAAATCAAATAAGATTTAGTGAGATAAAAAAAAAATCTCCCAAATAGGCCATGTGGGTCGTGGGATAGGTGTGGGGGGGGGGGGGTCTAGTATAGGTTTGAACCATTAAGTTACAATCTAGTTTAAATTTCAAGTGTGGTGTTTAGTGTTTAATGTATTATAGTGTTATATAGTGTGTCAAGGTGTTCGGGGATCATAACTAGCTCAGAAATATCAAAACAATGCTTCTAGTATAATTTTAGTGTTTCAGGTAGTCTCCGGTTGTTCGGTTAGATACCGGTTCGTTAAAGTGTCAAACTATTCCGTTTAGTGATCTTTATGTACCCTTTTGTGACACTTTTAATTCCCGACACTTAGGAAAGCATTCAGGACCATTTAGTCATATTTTTACATGTTACCAACTTGTTAAAATGCTGAATTTTGCTGAAATATGCAGAATTCTGCACTTTATGTGGGTTTTAGGCACTTTCCGACACTTTATCTATCACTTAGAAAAGCCGTTTTGTGGTCCTTACTTCCCTACACACTATACTAGTGTAGAACTTGGTTTCTGGCTCATACTGGGTCTCAAAACAACGTCTGTCTATGTACTGAACCCCGTCAGCATATTCCTGATTTATCCGTTAACTGTGCTAAATGTGCTTTGTGTATCATGTATGTCAATAAAGTTTGTATGTAATAATGATGTGATATTATGCAATATGTGATACACATGTAAGTATGATGCAATAATCAGAAAGCAGTTAATTGTAATTTAGCACAGTCATTAAGCACTAATCAAGATTAATTAATTGTACGGATGCTTGCAAATTTGGCAGTTGTCACATTCTCCCCCTGTTAAGAAAATTTCATCCTCGAAATTTGTACTACCTTAACTCCTTAGGGTTACATTATGCGTGTATGTATATGGATAATATTGAGGTAGATAACCACAAAACCGAATCAAATCTTATTCACATAAGGTGAATCCAGGGGCATATTACAATAATCGGAACCCAGCAGTTAAAAAGTATGTGTTTCAGGATTTGTTGTCAAAGATACAAGATGTATTGACGTATAGTCTAGTGTAATCCAGTTAACAGGGGTTCCACAAAAGAGGAGTTTTGACCAATAGGATTCTCAAACAATTGGTCACAATATGCAAACGAGTTTTCACAAACCATAGCATCCGCTGTATGGACAACTTGAATATGAAAATGATATGTCAACTTTCGAATAAATAAATGGTAAGGATTAGTGTGTTGACATTCTTGAATTGCGAAAATACACCGAATGAAATACAAGCAAATCTGGTGTATCATTGTCTTAATTCGTAGTTGCATTAAGAATGACAAGTCAAACAAAAGCATGTGTAGTTTTGTGTGAAACAGTTGACCATGATTAGCACAAGCTACAAATTTGCAATGACACCACAAGGTGTCGTAATGACATGATTCAAATATAGTGGTGACTGAACAAGTTCACCGTGTTTGAAATCAAATGAAAGTATACTGAAATAATCTGAAGATTTGATTTACACAATGTCATAGAGTTTTCAGTTGAATACGGAACATCAAAGAGCCACTGTTTTTGATCGAAGATGAAAAAGTATTAAGTACCGCAAGGCATTCGATTGACAAAGAAAGAATCGTTAGGAGGTATACCGTGATATGAAATGAATCTATGTACCATTGCCTTAACACACAACTGTGTTGGGACCACTTTAATTGTGATAAACAAAACGGATTTAGAAAAAATAAATGGACAATTAAATCCGTGTATGAGGTGCGTAACCAAATTAGCGCAAGCTTCAATTCGGTGAAAGTATCACTGTAAGGTATCGAAACCAACAACGATTTAGTGGAGTCGTAGCCCAATCAAGTCTACTATGACTCGAAACAAAAGAACCTTTGCAAAAATATTTGAATATGATGCCCTCAATACATCATATAGCGTCTTAAATTGAATATGCGAAATGGATAAGTTCAAGCAATCGAACCTGGTTTCAGCGTAACCTGACAGTAAACGCATGTATCAACAAGGGAATCTCAGCATGGTAACAAAGATAAACCATGAATGTAACTTGAAATAAAAGAAGTTTCAAGAAAGTGTGTTGACTTGGTAGCAAAAGAGCCAACAATTACAATAATGTAGGTTATTCGAATCATAAACCAATGGTTAGCTTTAGCAAAATAATATTTGAACTTCATTGAAGTGTTTATTTGAAATGATGCCGCATGCGTAGCAAATGGTGCATGCGTAACATATAAGTTTCCAAGTAATGAAACAATGACCAAGTATTCGAAGCAAATGTGTGTTCGCTCTCCGCGAAGAAAATTAACGTGATGCAACTACCATCAAGGGGAGTAGAGATGCAAACATCTACTCACTAGAAGCAAAAGTGGAGATTTCAACAAAAGAAATTTGAGTACTTTCTGTTTGGTTAACTGAAATAGCATATATGTCGGGATAATGGGGTTTGCTTTAGTTAACAGGTGTTGTTCCTAAGCAACAACCTTTACGAGTTCGGACTTGTGTTCCCGAAGGTCCTAAGTATATGTTTTCTAGATTCTCAAAGTTTCGTATTCTGTGTAAAACCGTTTTGTGCATTGTGTAGGAAACACCATTTTTTGTGTATGTTTAAAACAAGTTATTGTCCCACAATTTCCCCGGTATACTTTCTTCCTGGATTCACAGTTAGTGACACTCGATCATTGATCAGTCGTGAAATAGTAGTTGGATCCTCACAGTAAGTTAAATAAATAATTTGTTAATCCCCAGCAAGAGTCACCGACTCTTGTTGGTTAGCTCGTTCGGCTCCTGGTAGTTGATGCTCATTTCAAAATCATCGTCCTTCTTCTTGACGAGCAGAACTGGGGTTACCCAAAACGGGAACTTGGTCTGTTAACTTCCTTCTCTATCAACTACTGAAGCTACACTGACAATCCTTGCATCCCCAAAGGTGTAAGTCGCTAAGGTGCATTGACTGCAGGCGCGGCGCCTGGAATCAAATCGATGTGAAATTCGTCTTGTCGTTGAGGAGATAATTCTGGCAAGTCTTTGGGGAAGACTTCAGGATATTATCTTATCACAGGGGTATCTTCGAGTTTTGGTTCTTCGGCTCCCTTGTCCACGACATGAGCCAAGAAAACAACATATCCTATTCGCAACAACTTTCGTGCCTTCAAGCAATTAGTAATTTGTAGAGGCGTATCCTGCTTCATGAGTCACGATCGTTTCTTCATTCGCCATCGGGATGTGGATATCAATCTCCGCTCAATCGCTCGACAACCAATCCATCCCACTTACCTCGTCGAAGCTTCCCAACTCAGCTGGCAGTAGATCAAGCATAAACTTACGCGCTTCGGGTTCTATCTTGCCGTTTCCAAATACTTCATTGGCTTCCACTAGCTTCCCATTAGCTAGTTCTATCGAGTACGGGTTATCTAACTTACTTGCTACTAAACCAAGTATACTCTCAAACTCTAGAGATGCGAAGCTAAAATTTGCAACAGTATCTAGCAGCGCAGATGCATAATGTTGACTAATATGGGACGTACCAATATCCATGCTTGAATTCCTGGCGTGTCTCCCTAGCTCCGGTGTTGAGCTTTCATCCTTGTGCCTGATTGTTTTTAGGGCTATATTTTCTGAAATGTTTTTTGCTTCCACAGTTAAAACAACCTTGAGCACGTTTCTGTTTGTCACTCATTCTGCCTTGATAATTTTCATTGTCGTTGTTTCCTCCGTGATTCTCGCTACTATCTTGGCCTCCATTTCTGAGTTCAGTATCTTGCCTACAAGTTTCCTTAGGATTCCCCCTCTTGCCACAGTTATCACATTTTCCATATTTACATCGCCCGACATGATAACGTAGACAATTGTCGCACTTAAGTAGGATACCCATGTAGTCTTTTCCCTTTTTGGCCTTCTTCTTGTTACTCGCCCGAGTAACCTTCTTGAAATTTGTGAGCTTTCTCTTGTTATCTCCAGATGACTCTTCAGGAGTCTCCTTTTTCTCTTCCGAAGTTGAAAATTTTCCTAGTCTAACCGCTTCTTCAGTGAGCGCCACGCTTATTTCGATAGCCTCGGTGATTGTTGGAGGTTTAGATGTTGTCACCAGGCTTAGAATCTGAGGTGCCAATCCCCCGATGAAGCGTTCGATCTTCCTAGATTCTGGTTCCACCAAACATGAAGCAACTTGTGATAGATCGTGAAATCTCTGCACATACTCAGTTATCTTTGGACCTTCCATTTTCAAGTTCCACAGTTCAGTCTCCAACTTCTGGACTTCTGCCCTAGAGCAATATCTTTTACGCATTAGTTCTTTCAGTTCATCCCACATCAAAGCATACGCATCAGTCTCGCCTATTGTCTGAACCTGAAGGTTCTACCATGACAGAGCCCCATCTAGAAACAGTCCAGCTATGTACGTGACCTGATGTTCTGGGGTGCATTTGCTCAACCGTAAAACATAATTCGTCTTCTCAACCCAACGCACAAAAGCTAAGGCACCCCCAGTGTCGTCGAAGTCTCGAGGTTTGTAGCTCAAGAACTGCTTGTAGGTGCAGCTGTTGGGTGGATTATTTCCTGGAGTACCTCCGCTGCGTTCGGAGCGAAGGGCCTCGTGCTGTGCAATGGCATGTGAGATGCGCTCTTGTAGTTCTGCCGATGTCATTGGCAGAGGGTTGTTGGTATCGATGTTCCCTTGTATCGACATCTTCTAAGAAGAAGATCGGTTAGGTCAGGTCTTATTTGTTCAGGGAGTGCATATAGTTGTTTAGAGGTCATATGTACATACACATAATAGATTATCATATCAACTAATCAAGCAATAGCATAATCATAGCATAACCAAGTAATTTGGGAATTATGTTTAATGAGAGCATAGCAAGCAAGCACGTAGCATTATAATTATAGCACACACATATAGATCAACAACGTGCTTAACGAAGACATAGCGACTGAGCTTTCATTGGTTATTGGCCACAAAGTATTGTCGCATGTTTAATGATGATTGGGCTCTCATTATTCTCCGACCACAATTGTATTGTCTTACAAAATGTATCACATCAAAAGGGACACAGGGTCACCCTACCCTTGTCCAATACGTATATCAGTGTATCAAAATTACGTAGTCAGAAGTGGTCTCCAAAAGTCTCCACAATCTCGGCTTATCATTAGTTTCTTTACCCAAATGTAATGCAATCCGCATAATCCAGAAACCAATTATACTGGTGACTGAGGTGGAGGAGGAAAGAAAAGTAATCTGCTAACATGCGTGAACTCCTCCTCGAGCTTGTATATATGTCGAAGTGATTAACTGATCTGCCGTCGACAGTAAAGAAATGAGCATCAAAACCTGGGAAAGGTGTAATAGCAGTAGGTGAGAGCGCAGAAGGAATCTTTGATAAATGTGGAGGATCAAAGTATACTGGCATAGGGTGGAGGACGTGGTGTCAGCTCAGGCTCCAAAACTCTACGACTCATATCCTCAAACTGTAGCTGATGTGACAGGAGCAACTCATTCTGTGTATAGCCTCCATAATGTGAGGGGTGGCAGGGGTCTGAAATCTGCATAGTGCATGGTAGGAACCATCAAAATGGTTCGTCCAGCGGTGAAGTAATGAAAGGAGCAAACGGTGTAGCCTGTGAGGTCGTAGGAATTGCTGCTGTAGCAAAAGGATCATCATGCGGGTGCTGACCTGGAGTACCTTTCCGGGGTGTGGGTAGGTCTTGAAAGAAAGCGATAGGCATGTCGTTGCAATGGATGTCGGTCTCCATAGGAGCAACATCAGCGGGTGAAGGTGTCACCCCCCCAAAATCCACACGCGAAGTATCACCGCTTGGAGGCGTGACTGACCAGGATCAAACCACCAATCATATTGAACAAGCAAGTAATTAATTGTAAAAGTCCAACCAACACAATTGGTGTCCAAAACAAACATAGTTTAAGTTGTAAGCGGAAGCATAATGTTTAAAACCCAAAACATGAGTTTAAATATCCAAAGGTTTAACATGGCACACAGCTGTCCATGTACCACAACGACTCTTCCCCATGCAAGCTCCTGCTAACCTATTGTCCTGCAAAGCATGTAGTAACGAGTCAACAACAATGTTGAGTGAGTTCACAGTTGGTTGTCCAGTTTAGAGTTGTTCCAAAAACGCAGTTTGTTCTTAACTAGCTATCCAGCCGTGGGGGTTACCCCATAGTTTGAAAAACGTTTATTAGTTACCCATTCTTACGTTGGCTATTCCAGCCCGGCTCTTTGGCCGTGGGGGCTACCCCATGTTTAATTCACCAGACTCGTTGCCATATCGACTACTAACGTTCGTCATGTTTAAGTACCCTAACGTCTGTGTCTATCATCACTGGCGTGCCATAGTCCATTAGTCCACGCCCGTCCTCTGCGGCACGGTGTGAGGTTTGTTAAACCTAATAGCCCTATTTAACTAATGACCCGTTCACCATTGACCTCGGCGATTAAGTCGACACAAAAGGAGGGACTTCGTTGATAGAGTTCTAGTCTAGTATAGTTTAATACGTCTCAACAGGACGAGGAATCTATGTTCCTGAATACGTCTCAACAGGACGAGGAATCTATGTTCCTGATTACGTCTCAACAGGACGAGGAATCCCTATTCCTTAACCCATTCCCAACCCCTGGGAATCCCATGCTTTGTAGAGAAGTGTGAACTCACCTTGGTTTGCTCGGCAGGTACACAGAAAGGTCAAGTCTAGCAGCTAGTGGTCAACCACATCCTAACATGGTTACCATACAAGTCAGGTTTTGGTTTCAAGTAGTGCACACAAGTATCACATAGATAGCATATAAGAAACGCATACAGATCATGGTAAACATGCAACATCTCGTTCAACACTAGTAACATATTCAAGATTGGGCTCGCACAAGCTTAGTGGCCTTGTGCGAGTCATCCGTTGGATCCCATTACTACCCGGCCCAATGTCAAGAAGCCCAAACCAACCTATAAGCATAACCACGGCCCAAACAAATAAACTTAAACCTTGTGCGATCCGATTGGGTTGTGCGATCAGACCTGGCCCAACCCAACACATATACCCGGCCCAACCATTGCAACTTGTGCAATCCAAAACATCTTGTGCGACTGTGGGTGTCTTGTGCGACTGGACTCCTTGTGCGATCGGATCAGACCTTGTACGATCTGATCTTGTGCGACTAGGAGTCTTGTGCGACTGAAGCCTCTTGTACGATCAAGAGACTTGTGTGATCAGTTACAATTCTCCTAATTTCATGCAATCATTTATCATCATTCAAGGGTTTCCAAATTTGTCAATTATCAATTAACAATTTCCAGCTATCCTTTTAACATCCAATCGATCAAACTGAACAATTTACTAATGATTCGTAAGAACCCTAAGCATATTCATAACATGAACATCAACCACAACTTCAACATATTAATAGATTTATGTCCTTGATTTTCCTAGCATACACTCGAACATAACATCACAACAATTCGTCAAATATAACACAATCACAGTCGAGAATATATATATATATTTTCGATTCTAGATCATTAACACCTTCATGTGATTAACAACCCTATGTCGATCTACAAAATCATGCATGTGAACCGATTTGTTCATATTATCAAACCCTAAGATTGTAAGACAGTTTGTTCATATTATCAAATCCGAATAACATATATTCGAACACCTAGCAATATATCAAATCATCATACAAGCATCATCAATCATACATTATACCTACATCATCATGTCGAGCATAAATAGCATAACATCATACAATCATGGAAGCAAGTAGTTAACATACTAACCGATTAGAGAATGAACAAAGATGGATCCGAACAAGGAAGGATCTTCGATGGAGAGGATGCTTGGCTGCCGTTGGGTGCGTGAGGGAGAGAGAGAAAAGAGCTAGGGTTTGTGTGGGTGTGAAGTGTTTTGCAACAATGAGAAGTGTACCCTATCTCCTAGTGTTATGCGACATGGGGGAGTGGGCCGAACCCTCTCTTGGGCTGCCCATTGGTCCGAATACAAGAGTGTAGCCCAAATGGCTTGTGCGGTCGGGTGAGTGTTGTGCGTTTACATCATACATACATTCACATAACACATAATCATGACATTCAATTAATCAATTAAGTTCATGTAATCATATTACGTTCAAATACGTTACATCAAAGTACAAAGATAAGTTCAGAAATACGAGTTGTCACATTATCCCCAAGTTGAAAGAAATTTCGTCCCGAAATTTTGTACGTACTCACTGAGGAAGCTAGTTAAGTTGCATGGTTTTCCTGGTTTCCCTGGGGTGTCACATCCTCCCCCCGTTGATCTGGAATTTCGTCCCGAAATTCCGTAGCTTCAGCCTCAGTAGTGGTTGTATCGTTTGCGAATAGTTGGGGATACTTTTGTTTCATCTGATCTTCGCGTTCCCAGGTGAACTCTAGGCCGTGACGTGAGTTCCAACGAACTCGAACGAGAGGTATTCTAGTACGCTTGAGGACCTTAACATCCCGGTCCGTGATTTCAACTGGTTCCTCGACGAATCGTAACTGCTCGTCGATAGTGAGCTCCTTCAAAGGAACTATGTGGGTCTCATTCGACAGACACTTCTTCAGATTCGACACGTGGAAAACATTGTGAACTGCACTGAGTTCTGCTGGTAAGTTCAGTTTGTAGGCCACCTTGCCTATTTTCTCAATGACTTCGAAAGGTCCAACGTATCGTGGGTTAAGTTTGCCCCGTTTACCAAAACGAACCACACCCTTCCAGGGTGAAACTTTGAGTAGTACACGCTCCCCAACCTGAAGCTCTAGTGGTTTTCTGCCCTTATCGGCGTAGACTTTCTGACGGTCACGAGCTGCCGCCATTCGTTGTCGTATCTGAGCAATTTGTTCTGTTGTGTCTACCACAAGTTCTGGACCAGTAATCTAACTATCCCCCACCTCTGCCCAACAAAGAGGTGACCGGCATTTACGTCCGTACAATGCCTCAAACGGAGCAGCTTTAATGCTGGTGTGGTAGCTATTATTGTACAAAAATTCCACAAGTGGCAAATGCTTCTCCCAGCTGTTGCCAAAATCAATTACACATGCCCTAAGCATGTCTTCGAGGGTATGGATGGTGCGTTTCGATTGCCCATCCGTTTACGGGTGATAAGCTGTGCTCATATCTAATCGTGAGCCAAAGGACTTGTGCATTGCTTGCCACAGTTCTGATGTAAAACGTGCATCTCGATCCGAGATAATAGAGGTGGGCACTCCGTGCCTCGATACAACTTCCTTAAGATATACGTCTGCTAGTGTGGAGAACTTATCCGTTTCCTTGATAGCCAAGAAGTGAGCAGACTTTGTGAGTCGATCCATGATCACCCAAATAGTATCGTTACGACGCTGAGATCTAGGCAGGCCAGTAACAAAATCCATGGAAATTTGCTCCCATTTCCATTGTGGTATCTCTGGTTGTTGAAGTGGGCCTGAAGGTTTCTGGTATTCCGCCTTGACTCTCGCACAAGTCAAGCACTTGCTAACGTAAGTTGCTATGTGGGCCTTCATGCTAGGCCACCAATACGTAGTTTTGATATCGTGGTACATTTTATCCGAACCAGGATGTACCGAGTAGCGAGACTTGTGTGCCTCATCCATCACAAGCTCTCGTAGGTTGCCATAAAGTGGGACCCAGATGCGTCCTGTAACGTAGTAAGCACCGTCTTCCTTCTGTTCTAAGCGTTGCCTTGAGCCACGTAGGGCTTCAGCCCTGACGTTTTCTGGTTTCAATGCTTCTACCTGAGCATTTCATATATTGAGAAGGAAGACTAGACTGTATAGTAAGTTGTAAAGCTCGTACGCGCTTGGGCGCAGTGTCCTTTCGACTGAGGGCGTCAGCCACAACATTGGCTTTGCCCGGGTGGTATCTGATCGAGCATTCGTAGTCATTCAGCAGTTCGACCCATCATCGTTGTCGCATATTCAGTTCCTTCTGTTTGAAGATATGCTCGAGGCTCTTGTGATCAGTGTAGATGGCACACTTGGTACCATACAGGTAGTGTCTCCATATCTTAAGTGCAAAAACAACCGCTCCCAGCTCTAGGTCATGTGTAGTGTAGTTCCTTTCATGAACTTTAAGCTGGCGTGAGGCGTAGGCTATAACTTTATCCCGCTGCATCAATACACAACCAAGACCCAGAATAGATGCGTCGCAGTAAACCACGAAGTCGTCTGTGCCATCTGGCAATGAAAGGATAGGTGCACTGCAAAGTCTATCCTTTAAGTGCTTAAATGCTAACTCCTGTGCATTTCCCCAACGATAAACAACGCCCTTCTGCGTTAGTGAAGTAAGAGGATGCGCAATCTTGGAAAAATCCTTAATGAACCTCCTATAGTAACCTGCCAACCCCAAAAATTGGCGAATTTCCGTTGGCGTACGAGGTGCAGGCCAGCTCTTGATCGACTCTACCTTGGAAGGATCAACGTGAATCCCATCCTTATTCACTACATGGCCTAAGAAATGGACTTCACGAAGCCAGAAGTCACATTTTGAAAACTTGGCGTACAGCTGTTCTGTTCGAAGGAGTTCCAAAATGAGTCGTAGATGCTGCTCGTGTTCCTCCTGAGTCTTAGAATAGATCAGGATGTCGTCGATGAATACAATAACAAATTTGTCTAGGTACGGCTTGCACACTCGATTCATCAAGTCCATAAAGACCGCAGGTGCGTTTGTCAGCCCAAAAGGCATAACCAAGAACTCATAATGTCCATAACGGGTTCTAAAAGCTGTTTTAGAGACGTCCTCCTCTCGGACTCTCAGCTGGTGATATCCTGATCTCAAATCAATCTTTGAATAGTAGCTCAACCCTTGCAGTTGGTCGAATAAGTCGTCGATGCGTGGAAGAGGGTAGCGATTCTTCACAGTCACTTTGTTTAGCTCACGGTAGTCGATGCACATTCTGAAAGTACCGTCTTTCTTCTTCACGAATAGCACTGGAGCTCCCCAGGGCGAAGAGCTAGGATGAATAAAACCCTTATCCAAGAGTTCTTGTAGTTGCGAAGAGAGTTCTTTCAACTCTGATGGAGCTAAGCGATACGGTGCACGAGCTATGGGCGCTGCTCCAGGGGCTAGCTCGATTTGAAACTCGTCCTGGCGATGAGGCGGAAGACCAGGTAGTTCCTCAGGAAATACCTCAGGATAGTCGCGTACAGTCGAAAAGTCTTCTTGTAACACCCCGTGTTTTCACGAGTGAAAGTCAAAGTCAAGGTCAAAGTCAACGACCGATTTCGCGCAACTCGATTCGTAGAATTGTTTGTATGATATTTAGATTATGTGGAGTAATTGTCGTACATTACAATAATCGAATCATGCTAGCCGTATTTCAATCAACCTACGACTGTGAACGATAGGAAGTAACAATGCGATAAAGTTAATCAAGCTATGCTAATCAAATCGACATCAAATCGTAACTCGAACTATGTATTTTACTTGTCATTATACGTGTGTGTGTGCCTTACGTGTTACCTGTGCATGTTTATTTTATATTATTTATGTGGTGATGATCAAGCGAACTCAATCGAACTCGAAGTCTAACTCGAATATAAACGAACCCGAACCTGAATCCCGAGTCGAACCGTATAAGAAGTAGTTGGGACTGAAAGTAATTTGACTAGGAAACCCTATCGAATCGCTCGCAAATCGAAACCGAAACAACATCGCACCGAACACAACGAGGGAGGCTGCATCCGAACGGATGGCCAATCCGCACGGGTTGCTAATCCGCACCGATTGCCAGTCTGCACGGATGGCCAGTCCGCGCGGATAGCCTACCCGGGTGCGTGCCATGCGCACGGCTCACCCTTTCCCTTTTTGGCATCCTATAAATACACGGGTCACTCTCCACTTTTTCCACTTTTGGCAAGTGACGTCCGAACCACACGCATTCTTCACCTTTTCTCAGATTTCTTCCAATCCAGGTAAGATCTTGCACTAATTCTTGTACGTCTTTGATCTCTACACAATTCTACACATTTCTATCTTTCGAATCTTCGATTTTAACCACGAAATCATCCGGATTTCAGGTATTCTCGGGTGACGTCATCATGAAGTTCATAAGAACTTCAAGCTTGACCTCATTCCACCTAGAATATCTCAGATCTAAACGATTTCTACAAGATTTTACAATAATTTCACCTAGATCTAAACTTCTCTAAGGATAAAAGAGTTGAAAGAAATAAACCTAAGTTCTTTCCTTCTTTTCCCTTAAAACCGGTACGAATCCGACCAGTCTTAGTGTTCTACTCATCAATAGTAATGCCCTAGTTCTAGATCTGGAGTTCTACCCATAGACAACTGATTTCGGGGTTAACCGGGAGGACTGTTCTGTGTCACCGACAGGCCGAGTTAGGGTGGTTCCTGGCCGGTCTAGTCACGCGGGTGAGAACACAACTCCAAGTGGTTGCCACGTAATCAGAACGTCTCGATAAACGACAACAGAAACCAAGTGTAGACGAACGGAACAACCAGAGGCTGTCCGCACGGACCAGTTGTCCGCACGCACAGGCTGTGCGCACGGACTAGCTGTGCGCGCGTACAAGTCATACGCACGGGTTGTCACCCGCACGGACTACCCTTGGGACCCACCTTTCCAAACAAGGTTTGAGTATCGACGAACGAGCAACTCGGACGGACGACCTTTGAATGGATTACTCTTCGGATCATGAGATACTAAGGCCTTAAAATGAAAATCAAACAATCTTCATCCGCACGGCCAAGTCGTATGCACGGACAGGCTATCCGGACGGATTGTCTCTGCCCGCGCGCACAGACTGCCCGCACGGACCACCGTACGCACGGACTGCCGTCCGCGCGACCGGCTTGAAAGGTAGAAACACTTTGGTGTTTTCAAAATGCTACAACGAAAACTCCAAAGCACAAGCCATCATACACAAACACATCTTAGGAAGAAACAATCCACTTGAACGAATTATCCGCACGGATAAGTCACCCGCACGGACAGCTCGTACGCACGGACAGCTCGTACGCACGGATAGCTTATCCGGAACAGATCACCACCCGCACGCATCACCATCCGTACGTATCCCCATCCGCACGGATAGTTCATGCGCACGAATGACCTCTACTCACGGATAGCTGATCCGCACGATCAGTCATCCTACCCACTCTCACTTATACTGTTTTACGCGCCACTTATCGTTACGTTATCGAATCTATTCAGGCTAACCGTACTCGCTTTAAAAGCGCTCCCTTCAATCCACTATCGCTGTGAGTATACTCGAACCCCTTTTTGCTTTTAGCACTTTTGGGTGTTACATACGTTACAACTATTCAAACTACAACTAACACACTACTCAAGCTATTTTAACGCTTAACCATTAATGCATGTTATACGTGGCTTATGAATGCTTGTTTGTTATGTTTACACATGGAATGCTGTCTACCTGCCTTAGCAATGATAGTACTATAGTTTGGACTCAGCACCCGTTCACACGGGGGTTGTTAAGGATCTTTTACTTGCATGGATTACAGTGGTAATCGTGTATTGCGAACTGCCTCGGGCAGTCAACCCGCAGTCATTGGTATCGATGGATCTATGTCGATAACTAACGTGCTTCATTTCACTATGTGTACATGCTGGTTATGCGTAAACGAATTCGAACTCTATATGCTATTATCAAACTTGTATGCTCACCTTTACATTTTATGTATTGACTTTATTTTAACATATGTGACAGGTGCTTAGGCCGTTTATATACTTCTCGGGCTGTGATGAACTTGAAGCTAGGGTCTGGAGTCCTAGAAACCAACGAATAATTTGTTATGTCTAAATCTGAGTTGTCGGAACAGAACATTTGTTTAGTTTTTGTCTGTAATAACTTGTTTTGCTATTTAAGACATGGTATGGGACGTGTTAACTTAAATTGAATGGTAATGATAGTTGTTATGGAAACTTCTGAACAATCTGTTTCGCTCAGTGCCGCGCCCCGATGATTCCGCCATCGGTTGGGGTGTGACAGATTGGTATCAGAGCCATAACTATAGGGAATTAGGCAAGACTCGACCTAGTCCGGGTCGAAGTCTTAGAGACCTAGACTATAGTTAAGAACCAATAGACCAACTCACGCGTATGCGTAAACTCGCCGCTATCACTCACTCTTTTCTATCATTGCACTCGAATTTTCAAGTTATGAATAGGTAATGAGGTCGAGAATAGGTGTGAAAACCGCAAACTCTCGACTAAAGTTGCCTAATCAGCTTGCGTTTTAACTACAAACAGGAAGAGTCATACCAAATTAGGAGTGAAATCCATATTTTGAGGAGACTATTCATCAAAACTCAATTTTTATCAAAAAAAAAAAAACAACGAGGACGGAAGTTGCAAGATAGGGGTGAAACCCTAACCTTGACGACTCGTCCCGCTTTTATACAAAACTCCACCAAAGTTCGATGGACACCAACGGTCTAAAGACGCAACCTAACCAAAGGGAATTGCGCCAATGCCCAAGAATCGAGGCAAAGGCATAGTCCCGGAGGTCGTTGTGCAGGATCCTTGCGAATAGTCGAGCTACTTTGGTTAGTCGAAGTCTATTAGCCGCAGACAATCTACCTTCGATTTATCGATCTTTATGAAAATTTTGTGCTTTTTCTGTTATTTGTTAACGTTTTGAGGTACTTTTGGTTCCAACCCAACACTATTGCTTCTGCTAAAACACAAAACCCACATAACTCATCGCTAGCGAATCAACAATAAGGGCAGTTAGAATACTTTGTACGCTCGTAGGTGCTTTTAGTGACTAAGTTTATGTGTTTCTTGCTGTTGTGCTTAGGAATACTGTGATTATGTGCTCTATATGTCTATGTGACTTTGTGAAACTCTGTGATTTTGTGACTATATGCGTTACATGGTACGTGTTACTGAGCATTAGTAGTAGTAGACGTGTGAGGTGAGATTCGAATACATGTGTTGAGTTCCATGGCGATGACTATTGCAGACAATGTCGTCTGGATCCCGTCATCAACTCTCTCGTCAGGAAAAGAGGGACAGACGCCTTGCTTCCATCGTCGCGAAAGCTGTAGCAAAGGCTGTGAGCGGTGTCTGCGAGAATGCCAGCAAATCATCCGAGGAATCGAGGACTGAGGGTCCTAGAGCTGCTGCGAGACCTTTCAGTTTCAAACAATTCAAGTCATGTGGGCCGAAGGAATTCACAGGCGAAGGAGGTCCTACTGCTCTATTCCACTGGTTTGACTCTATCGAGGTTACTCTGCGACAAAGTGGTTGCCCTGATGACCTTCGAACTCTGAACGCTACCGGCGTCTTCCAGTCCCGTGCTTTGGACTGGTGGACGGCCGAGAGGAACAAGAGAGGGAATGATGCAGCTTACGGTTTGTCGTGGGAAGAACTCAAGGAAGTCATGCTGGAGGAATTCTGCCCTCCTCACGAGCGCCAAAAGCTTGAAGATGAATTTTGGCACATACATCAGAAGGATGGAGACAATGCTGGCCTTACTGCTCGCTTCAAACAGCTCAGCATTATCTGTCCCGACCAGGTCAAGACTCCTGATATGACCATCAAGAAATACATCCGAGCTTTGCCCGACTGCGTTGCTGATTTCGTGCAAGCGGCTAAGACTACCACGATTGAAGAAACCTATCTGCTGGCCGCTGAGATCAATGACAAAAGGGTCAAGGCTGGGGTGTGGGATAAGACCTCCAAGCATCTGCATCAAGCTACCACTGCTGCACCAACTGCTGAAGCCACGTCGTCAAGCAACAAGCGAAGAAACAAGAGAAAGAACAAGAACTGTGCGATTACTGCTGCACCAATCCAAGCTGTACCTGCTCAACAGCGTCAAGTAGCGGCGCCTGTGGCCAATGCACCGCCTGCAAAGCGTGCATATACTGGGCCACACCCGCTCTGCCCTACTTGCACCTATCATCACCCGACTGCTATTCCATGCCGCTTCTGTGCACATTGCAACGTCTACGGCCACTTTACTGCTAACTGCCGTATTCGTCAAGCCCCTGCCAATCAAGCTCTACTCGCTGCCCCACAGGGTCAACAAGCTCCTCCGGCACCCGCAGTCAAAGCCAGAGCATGCTTCACATGTGGCGACCCGAACCATTTCGCCAACATGTGCCCAAACAGGGTGGTGAAACAAGTACCCCAACAGCAACAGCAGCAACCACAGCAGCAACAACAGCAGCAGCAACAGGCCGCACGAGCCAGAACCTTCAATCTTAATGTGCGTCAAGCTCAGGCCGACAACAACGTGGTGAATGGTACGTTCCTTGTGAATGGTATTTATGCTTCATGTTTGTTTGATACTGGAGCCGATAATTGCTTTGTGTCACTCGAATTTGAGAAACTCCTTAATCGTAAACGTTCCCGACTCTCCTCTGCGTTTGATGTTGAAGTTGCTACCGGAAGAACCGTCGCTGTAAACTCTGTTATTCGTGATTGCACTCTCGAACTCAACAATCACATATTCTCGATCGATCTCATTCCGATGCAACTAGGAAGCTTTGATGTCATAGTAGGCATGGACTTTCTCCGCGAAAACCATGCCGAAGTTGTGTGCTTCGATAAAATGATTCGTTTTTCGCTCGCCAACGGTGATTCATTGTGCGTTTATGGTGATACTACTTCGAAGGGTCTCAAGCTTATGTCATGCTTACAAGCTAGCAAGTATCTCTGTAAGGAATACAGGGCTTTCTTGGCTCATGTCGTAGCAGCGGAGAAGGAAAAGAAAGAGAAGAAGAAAGTAAAAGACGTCCCAGTGGTTCGAGAATTTCCTCAAGTTTTTCCAGAGGATCTTCCCGGACTACCTCCGAAGCGTGATATCGATTTCCGCATTGATCTCATTCCTGGAGCTAATCCTATCGCCAGAGCTCCTTATCGACTCGCGCCGTCCGAAATGCGCGAACTCTCAACCCAACTCCAGGAATTACTTGAAAAAGGCTTTATTCGCCCGAGCACCTCTCCTTGGGGCGCACCAGTTCTTTTCGTTAAAAAGAAGGACGGGTCGTTCCGGATGTGCATCGACTACCGGGAATTGAATAAGTTGACTATCAAGAACCGCTATCCTCTGCCTCGAATCGACGATTTGTTTGATCAGCTGCAAGGCGCTACGTGTTTCTCGAAGATCGATCTACGTTCCGGATACCATCAGCTGTGTATACAACAGGAAGATATACCCAAAACCGCGTTTCGCACTCGTTACAGCCATTACGAATTCGTTGTCATGCCTTTTGGCCTAACCAATGCACCAGCAGTTTTCATGGATCTGATGAATCGGGTGTGTAAACCGTATCTTGACCGTTTTGTCATCGTGTTTATCGACGATGTCTTGATCTATTCTAAAACGAGGGCCGAACACGCGCAACATCTACGTTTGGTTCTCGAGTTACTCCAGGGGAACCAACTCTACGCCAAATTCTCCAAGTGTGAGTTTTGGTTGGGGGAGGTTCAGTTTCTGGGTCACATCGTAAATAGTCAGGGTATTCATGTCGATCCTGCGAAGATTGATGCTGTTAAGAGCTGGGTTACGCCTAAGAAACCGACTGAAGTCCGCTCCTTTCTCGGGCTAGCGGGCTATTACCGACGATTCATCGAAGGATTCTCGAAGATTGCTGTACCACTCACTTCTCTCACTCATAAGGATCAGCCTTTTGTCTGGGGAACCAAACAAGAGTCTGCCTTTCGAACCCTCAAGTACATGCTTTGCAATGCTCCTGTCCTCACACTACCCGACGGAAACGATAATTTCATTGTCTACTGTGATGCTTCTAACCTTGGTCTCGGTTGTGTTTTAATGCAACGAGACAAGGTTATAGCTTACGCATCTCGTCAGCTCAAAATCCACGAGAAAAACTATACAACCCACGATCTCGAGCTAGGCGCAGTTGTTTTTGCATTAAAGATTTGGCGACACTACCTGTACGGTACCAAGTGTACGATCTTCACCGATCATAAGAGCCTACAGCACATCTTTAATCAGAAGGAACTGAATATGGGTCAACGCCGATGGGTAGAACTTCTCAACGACTACGACTGTGAGATTCGTTATCACCCAGGCAAAGCAAATGTTGTTGCCGACGCACTTAGCAGACGGAGTTATCTGCTTAGCACTCGTAATGTTCAAGCCCAGCACAATCTCGAAGCTCTTATTCGCGACGCCCAGCATGCATGTTTCAACGAACGCACCCTGAAGAAAGAGAGAATCTACCACGATGGAGCCCAGCTTGTGAGCAAATCAAACGGGATATTCCACTTCTTAGACAAAATCTGGATTCCCAAACGAACCAACCTGCGACAGATTATCATGGATGAAGCCCATAAATCCCGATACTCTATTCATCCTGGCGCTGACAAAATGTACCACAACCTTCGGTATAGGTACTGGTGGCCGGGAATGAAGCGGGATATCGCTCTCTACGTCGGAAAATGCCTAACCTGTGCTAGAATCAAGGCTGAACATCAAAGACCCTCTGGCTTGCTTGAACAACCTCCAATTCCCATGTGGAAGTGGGAGAGCATAGCTATGGATTTCGTAACCAAGCTTCCAACCACGTCATCAGGTCACGACAGCATTTGGGTTGTTGTTGACCGTTTGACTAAATCAGCTCACTTTCTGCCAATACGGGAAGACTACAAGGTAGAACGATTAGCCCGAATCTACACCGACGAGATCATTTGTCGACATGGGACGCCTCGTGACATCATCTCTGATCGTGATGCTCGGTTTACTTCACGATTGTGGGAAACGTTTCAAACGGCACTCGGTACAACGCTTAATCTAAGTACTGCGTTCCACCCACAAACCGACGGTCAGACTGAAAGAACGATTCATACGCTTGAAGACATGCTCCGTTCGTGTGTTCTAGACTTCGGTGGTAATTGGGATAGACACCTCTCGTTAGTCGAATTCTCGTACAATAACAGCTACCAGGCTAGTATCCAGATGGCACCTTTCGAGGCCTTATACGGAAGAAGATGTCGATCGCCTATTGTGTGGCACGAGATCGGTCACTCGCAACTAACCGGTCCGGAGCTGCTACAAGAAACGACAGACAAAATTTTCCAAATTCGAGACAACATAGCGAAAGCTTGGGATCGACAGAAACTTCTCGCCGATAAAAAGCGTAAGCACCGTGAGTATGTCGTTGGTGACTACGTACTCCTAAAGGTATCACCTTGGAAGGGTGTAGTCCGATTCGGCAAAAAGGGGAAACTCGCGCCTCGATATGTGGGACCTTTTAAGATTCTGGAAAGGATCGGAAAAGTCGCCTACAGACTCGAATTACCGGAGGAACTTAGCAATGTCCATCCGACTTTCCACGTGTCGAACCTCCGAAAGTGCATCTACGACCCCGACTTACATGTTCCTCTAGATGATTTACAAGTGAACGAAACATTACACTTCGTGGAAAAGCCTGTCGAAATCATGGATCGCAAAACCAAAGAACTCAGGCGCTCACGCATTCCTATTGTGAAAGTCCGGTGGGAAGGCAAACGAGGCGCGAAGTTCACTTGGGAACTCGAAAGCGATATGAAGGCAAAGTATCCACAGCTGTTTAACGAAGGAGTAATGTCCGATTAAGAAAGGCAAGGTGGCATACATGTAAATAAGGAGAAATCCCTTATAATCCTTTATCTATAAATAGAAGTGTTAGGGTTAGAGATTAAGACTCTTGCTCATTTGGAGGTTAGAGAGAGAAACTAGAGAGAGAAAGCTTGTACACGTCTTACGAATCTATAGAATCACGTTAAAATTGTACGTTTTTGTCAACCCGATCTCACTCGTGCACGGATTCCGCACGTCGTGCGAGTCGGATCGCAATCGAAACGAATTCAAACCGGAACCTAACCAATAGAGTCACAATTATAATATATACTAAGTGCGAATGATCCTCGCAACCGAGCTCCTGCTCAGATACCACTTGTACTTTCGCTTATCATATCCAAATATCAGCCGATTTTAATCGTAAAATCCTGGTTAATTTGACGATTTTCAATGATCCCAAACGAAGGACTCTCACACGTGATTCACAAACTAGTTACAGCTTTCAGCTTAATTTCGGGACGAAATTCCCTCAACAAGGGGAGGCTGTAACACCCCGTGTTTTCACGAGTGAAAGTCAAAGTCAAGGTCAAAGTCAACGACCGATTTCGCGCAACTCGACTCGTAGAATTGTTTGTATGATATTTAGATTATGTGGAGTAATTGTCGTACATTGCAATAATCGAATCATGCTAGCCGTATTTCAATCAACCTACGACTGTGAACGATAGGAAGTAACAATGCGATAAAGTTAATCAAGCTATGCTAATCAAATCGACATCAAATCGTAACTCGAACTATGTATTTTACTTGTCATTATACGTGTGTGTGTGCCTTACGTGTTACCTGTGCATGTTTATTTTATATTATTTATGTGGTGATGATCAAGCGAACTCAATCGAACTCGAAGTCTAACTCGAATATAAACGAACCCGAACCCGAATCCCTAGTCGAACCGTATAAGAAGTAGTTGGGACTGAAAGTAATTTGACTAGGAAACCCTATCGAATCGCTCGCAAATCGAAACCGAAACAACATCGCACCGAACACACCGAGGGAGGCTGCATCCGAACGGATGGCCAATCCGCACGGGTTGCCAATCCGCACGGATTGCCAGTCCGCACGGATGGCCAGTCCGCGCGGATAGCCTACCCGGGTGCGTGCCATGCGCACGGCTCACCCTTTCCCTTTTTGGCATCCTATAAATACACGGGTCACTCTTCACTTTTTCCACTTTTGGCAAGTGACGTCCGAACCACACGCATTCTTCACCTTTTCTCAGATTTCTTCCAGTCCAGGTAAGATCTTGCACTAATTCTTGTACATCTTTGAACTCTACACAATTCTACACATTTCTATCTTTCGAATCTTCGATTTTAACCACGAAATCATCCGGATTTGAGGTATTCTCGGGTGACGTCATCATGAAGTTCATAAGAACTTCAAGCTTGACCTCATTCCACCTAGAATATCTTAGATCTAAACGATTTCTACAAGATTTTACAATAATTTCACCTAGATCTAAACTTCTCTAAGGATAAAAGAGTTGAAAGAAATAAACCTAAGTTCTTTCCTTCTTTTCCCTTAAAACCGGTACGAATCCGATCAGTCTTAGTGTTCTACTCATCAATAGTAATGCCCTAGTTCTAGATCTGGAGTTCTACCCATAGACAACTGATTTCGGGGTTAACCGGGAGGACTGTTCTGTGTCGCCGACAGGCCGAGTTAGGGTGGTTCCTGGCCGGTCTAGTCACGCGGGTGAGAACACAACTCCAAGTGGTTGCCACGTAATCAGAACGTCTCGATAAACGACAACAGAAACCAAGTGTAGACGAACGGAACAACCAGAGGCTGTCCGCACGGACCAGTTGTCCGCACGCACAGGCTGTGCGCACGGACTAGCTGTGCGCGCGTACAAGTCATACGCACGGGTTGTCACCCGCACTGGTTGTCACCCGCACGGACTACCCTTGGGACCCACCTTTCCAAACAAGGTTTGAGTATCGACGAACGAGCAACCCGGACGGACGACCTTTGAATGGATTACTCTTCGGATCATGAGATACTAAGGCCTTAAAATGAAAATCAAACAATCTTCATCCGCACGGCCAAGTCGTACGCACGGACAGGCTATCCGGACGGATTGTCTCTGCCCGCGCGCACAGACTGCCCGCACGGACCACCGTACGCACGGACTGCCGTCCGCGCGACCGGCTTGAAAGGTAGAAACACTTTGGTGTTTTCAAAATGCTACAACGAAAACTCCAAAGCACAAGCCATCATACACAAACACATCTTAGGAAGAAACAATCCACTTGAACGAATTATCCGCACGGATAAGTCACCCGCACGGACAGCTCGTACGCACGGACAGCTCGTACGCACGGACAGCTCGTACGCACGGACAGCTCGTATGCACGGATAGCTTATCCGGAACGGATCACCACCCGCACGCATCACCATCCGTACGTATCCCCATCCGCACGGATAGTTCATGCGCACGGATGACCTCTACTCACGGATAGCTGATCCGCACGATCAGTCATCCTACCCACTCTCACTTGTACTGTTTTACGCGCCACTTATCATTACGTTATCGAATCTATTCAGGCTAACCGTACTCGCTTTAAAAGCGCTCCCTTCAATCCACTATCGCTGTGAGTATACTCGAACCCCTTTTTGCTTTTAGCACTTTTGGGTGTTACATACGTTACAACTATTCAAACTACAACTAACACACTACTCAAGCTATTTTAACGCTTAACCATTAATGCATGTTATACGTGGCTTATGAATGCTTGTTTGTTATGTTTACACATGGAATGCTGTCTACCTGCCTTAGCAATGATAGTACTATAGTTTGGACTCAGCACCCGTTCACACGGGGGTTGTTAAGGATCTTTTACTTGCATGGATTACAGTGGTAATCGTGTATTGCGAACTGCCTCGGGCAGTCAACCCGCAGTCATTGGTATCGATGGATCTATGTCGATAACTAACGTGCTTCATTTCACTATGTGTACGTGCTGGTTATGCGTAAACGAATTCGAACTCTATATGCTATTATCAAACTTGTATGCTCACCTTTACATTTTATGTATTGACTTTATTTTAACATATGTGACAGGTGCTTAGGCCGTTTATATACTTCTCGGGCTGTGATGAACTTGAAGCTAGGGTCTGGAGTCCTAGAAACCAACGAATAATTTGTTATGTCTAAATCTGAGTTGTCGGAACAGAACATTTGTTTAGTTTTTGTCTGTAATAACTTGTTTTGCTATTTAAGACATGGTATGGGACGTGTTAACTTAAATTGAATGGTAATGATAGTTGTTATGGAAACTTCTGAACAATCTGTTTCGCTCAGTGCCGCGCCCCGATGATTCCGCCATTGGTTGGGGTGTGACACTTCTATCTTCTTCTCTTTCTTCGAGGTGTCAGTAACGAGAGCCAGAATAGCAGTGTGGCCCTTACGCAAACACTTTTGAGCCTTAAGGAAAGAGATGATGGTCACAACAGCACCACTCTTGTCTCCACGAATCATGAGAGGTTCATCACCTGGGCGAGGAATACGAAGAATCTTCTCGTTGCAAAGAATCTCTGCTTGGTGTTGGGATAACCGGTCCATCCCAATGACAACATCGAAACTACCCAGAGTGATAGGAAGGAGGTCGATCGAGAAAGTGTGATCAGCAAGAACGAGATTACAACCTTTGACTACGTGTGTGACCTCTATACTTTTACCATTAGCTAACTCTACAGCGTGCTTGGGGTTCAAAGGTGTTGGGGTACGCTTAAGCAGTTGACTAACTTTTAGGGACACATAACTAGTATCAGCACCCGAATCAAATAAGACAGTAACGTAAAAGTCATCTAGAAGGAACTTACCCGTCACAACATTGGGATCATTCCTAGCTTCTCCCTGGCCAATAACGAACACACTACCTCTTGCACCGTTGCCGTTGTTACCCCCGTTGTTTCCATTTCCCTGATTGTTATTGTTGTTGTTGTTCTCGTTCAGCTGGGGACAATCTTTCTTGAAGTGGCCTTCAGCTCCACACTGAAAGCACCCTTTGTTGTTACCTTGTTGCTGCTGCTGACGTTGGTTTGGTGGGACTCGTTGTTGTTGCCGATTCTGATTCGCGGGAAGCTGACTCCTACATTCTCTTGCAATATGACCAGGCTTGTTGCACTGATGACAGTTACTCCTGGTGCATGGCTCGCTGTGATGTGGGTTACAACGATTGCATTTGGGGTGATTCCCCTTGTACCCACCATGACTTTGACCGCTAGAGGATTGCTGACTAGGGCTCTTGTAGTCGTCAGTCCTTCTCTGCTGAGACTGAGATTGAACAGAAGTTGAACCTCTGCTTGAAGCTCCATCCCATTTCCGTTTATTGTCACTAGGAGCATCCGAAGTAGCTGTGGCACTTATGCGCTTGGGTAATCTGTTCTGCTCCACCGCCTGATCAGTGAGACGGTGAGCCAACTGAACAACCTGCTGGATGGTGGCAAGGTTTGCTGAAGTCACATGACTTTGGATTTCTGGCACTAAGCCCTTGAGAAAAAGTTCAATACGCTTAATTGGAGGGTCCACCATAGTTGGACATAGTAATGCAAGCTCATTCGATCTCTTCGTATACGCCTCAATTTCTGACCCAGTCATCTTGAGGTTAAAAAACTCAACTTCCAGCTTATGAATGTCATCGTGACTGCAGTATTCTTCCTTGATCATCTCTTTAAAATTGTTCCATGGGGTGGCGTTGGCAGCAACCAACCCTAGCATTTGGACCTGAGCGTTCCACCATGTGAGGGCTAAACCCTCGAGAGTACCGGTAGCATACTTCACCCTGCGTGCCTCAGGGCATTCACACATTTCGAACACAGATTCTAGTTTCTCAAACCAGTGGAGGAGTCCAACTGCCCCTTCCGTGCCACTGAAAGTACCAGGACGACAGTCCATGAAAGTTTTGAAGGTGCACATAGGAGGCTGTGCAGGTTGACCTGTCGTGAGAGTAAGAAAGAACAAGTTTAACACAAAGGTTGGATTCGTGAGAGTAGGATCCAGGATCCTAGAGTGAGTCGGGGTGGCAGGGTATACCTCCTGCCTGAGCAGCTGCAAGTGCCGCAGCAACTTGTTGGTTAATCAGAGCCATCAACTGGGCTTGTGTCATGTTAACGCGTCCAGACATGATCTTCATATCAAGAGAAACGTGTGTGAGAGGGGTTCGCGAAAGTGCGATGACAGAAGAGAGTAAGTACACATGTGTTTAAGCAACAGTAGCTATACTAACTAAGCATATCATGAGCAAAGTTCTACGTAATCTAGCATGTAGGTAATAAGACATAAACCATATCACCTAGAATGTCGAGTCTTGCACGTGGAGTGAAGCGTCGTTGTGGATCGTAGAGCACTGTACAGGTTATAGTCTGGTTTTAACAAAAACGTTTTCCTTTATTAAAACCAAGTTCTCTATAACCAATGGCTCTGATACCAATCTGTCACACCCCCAAAATCCACACGCGAAGTATCACCGCTTGGAGGCGTGACTGACCAGGATCAAACCACCAATCATATTGAACAAGCAAGTAATTAATTGTAAAAGTCCAACCAACACAATTGGTGTCCAAAACAAACATAGTTTAAGTTGTAAGCGGAAGCATAATGTTTAAAACCCAAAACATGAGTTTAAATATCCAAAGGTTTAACATGGCACACAACTGTCCATGTCCCACAACGACTCTTCCCCATGCAAGCTCCTGCTAACCTATTGTCCTGCAAAGCATGTAGTAACGAGTCAACAACAATGTCGAGTGAGTTCACAGTTGGTTGTCCAGTTTAGAGTTGTTCCAAAAACGCAGTTTGTTCTCAAACCAGCTATCCAGCCGTGGGGGTTACCCCATAGTTCGAAAAACGTTTATTAGTTACCCATTCTTACGTTGGCTATTCCAGCCCGGCTCTTTGGCCGTGGGGGATACCCCATGTTTAATTCACCAGACTCGTTGCCATATCGACTACTAACGTTCGTCATGTTTAAGTGCCCTAACGTCTGTGTCTATCATCACTGACGTGCCATAGTCCATTAGTCCACGCCCGTCCTCTGTGGCACGGTGTGAGGTTTGTTAAACCTAATAGCTCTATTTAACTAATGACCCGTTCGCCATTGGCCTCAGCGATTAAGTCGATACAAAAGGAGGGACTTCGTTGATAGAGTTCTAGTCTAGTATAGTTTAATACGTCTCAACAGGACGAGGAATCTATGTTCCTGAATACGTCTCAACAGGACGAGGAATCTATGTTCCTGATTACATCTCAACAGGACGAGGAATCCCTATTCCTTAACCCATTCCCAACCCCTGGGAATCCCATGCTTTGTAGAGAAGTGTGAACTCACCTTGGTTTGCTCGGCAGGTACACAGAAAGGTCAAGTCTAGCAGCTAGTGGTCAACCACGTCCTAACATGGTTACCATACAAGTCAGGTTTTGGTTTCAAGTAGTGCACACAAGTATCACATAGATAGCATATAAGAAACGCATACGGATCATGGTAAACATGCAACATCTCGTTCAACACTAGTAACATATTCAAGATTGGGCTCGCACAAGCTTAGTGGCCTTGTGCGAGTCATCCGTTGGATCCCATTACTACCCGGCCCAATGTCAAGAAGCCCAAACCAAGCTATAAGCATAACCACGGCCCAAACAAATAAACTTAAACCTTGTGCGATCCGATTGGGTTGTGCGATCAGACCTGGCCCAACCCAACACATATACCCGGCCCAACCATTGCAACTTGTGTGATCCAAAACATCTTGTGCGACTGTGGGTGTCTTGTGCGACTGGACTCCTTGTGCGATCGGATCAGACCTTGTACGATCTGATCTTGTGCGACTAGGATTCTTGTGCGACTGAAGCCTCTTGTACGATCAAGAGACTTGTGTGATCAGTTACAATTCTCCTAATTTCATGCAATCATTTATCATCATTCAAGGGTTTCCAAATTTGTCAATTATCAATTACCAATTTCCAGCTATCCTTTTAACATCCAATCGATCAAACTGAACAATTTACTAATGATTCGTAAGAACCCTAAGCATATTCATAACATGAACATCAACCACAACTTCAACATATTAATAGATTTATGTCCTTGATTTTCCTAGCATACACTCGAACATAACATCACAACAATTCGTCAAATATAACACAATCACAGCCGAGAATATATATATATTTTCGATTCTAGATCATTAACACCTTCATGTGATTAACAACCCTATGTCGATCTACAACATCATGCATGTGAACCGATTTGTTCATATTATCAAACCCTAAGATTGTAAGACAGTTTGTTCATATTATCAAATCCGAATAACATATATTCGAACACCTAGCAATATATCAAATCATCATACAAGCATCATCAATCATACATTATACCTACATCATCATGTCGAGCATAAATAGCATAACATCATACAATCATGGAAGCAAGTAGTTAACATACTAACCGATTAGAGAATGAATAAAGATGGATCCGAACAAGGAAGGATCTTCGATGGAGAGGATGCTTGGCTGCCGTCGGGTGCATGAGGGAGAGAGAGAAAAGAGCTAGGGTTTGTGTGGGTGTGAAGTGTTTTGCAACAATGAGAAGTGTACCCTATCTCCTAGTGTTATGCGACATGGGGGAGTGGGCCGAACCCTCTCTTGGGCTGCCCATTGGTCCGAATACAAGAGTGTAGCCCAAATGGCTTGTGCGGTCGGGTGAGTGTTGTGCGTTTACATCATACATACATTCACATAACACATAATCATGACATTCAATTAATCAATTATGTTCATATAATCATATTACGTTCAAATACGTTACATCAAAGTACAAAGATAAGTTCAGAAATACGAGTTGTCACAGAAGGTGCAGGAACAAACATCCCAACCAATAAGGAGATCATCAGGTGCAGGTACTGGGTCAGGTATAAGGGGTGCAATGTCTTGTAAACCAAAAGAAACAGGGTCATGATCAAGCAAGGGTGCAAGACCAGCAGGTGCCACATCAAGCTGACCCAAAAGGAACAGGAGCTGGCTCAGGAGCAGGGTTTGGGTCGTGTAAAGGTGTGGCATCTCGAGCAGGTGGTAGTGCAGCAGTCATATCGACGTCGTCATCTGAGTCAGTAGTAGAAAGGTGTAATCCGGCCGTCTGTAAGGCTGCAGATGTCACAGACTCAAAGGAGTCTGAAATTGAGTGTATACTAGATTCAGAGGATAGCTTAATAACAGGGGTCTCAAGAAGTGAAATTAGTAACAACGTTCTCGTCTAACTTTCTATCATCATGGGCGTCAGCAGGAGGACCATTAATAAACATCTCAACGTCATCATCAACTGTTCGTCGAGTAGCCAACCTTCGGAAGGAATGTCCACAGGAGACGCATCGTCGAGGATCGGAGCCATAGTGTGCTCACCATCGGGATGACCAGTGATGAAGTGGTCATGGACTGAAACAAGAGTGACAGAAGGATTCTTGTTAGAGAAACCATCAGCAAGGGTAAAGCATCACCAAATCTGGTAGTGCGGACTGTTGGAAGTCGTCCTCGTCCTTGGTCAGCATATCAGGATCACTCTCAGTGTCTGACGTATATATCTCCGGCGCAGATGCAATCTCATTATCTGTGGCGGTGGCCGTAGGGTTATCAATGTCTGATATCTCGCTTTCTAAAATAAAGTGACATATGTGCCGGTATAGCATGTATATCCATAGTAATCACCAACAATTAGTGTATGCAAACAAAGGTAATTTATCATGTAGTCATGTATTCACATTATTCTTCATGAAACTTTCTATCCTTCCTAGTCTCTCAGACTAAGCCACCTAGCCTCTCAGACTAAACTTCCCAGTCTCTCAGACTGAACTCGCTAGTCTCTCAGACTAAACTTCCCAGTTTCCCATACTGAATTTCCCAGTCTCTCAGACTAAACTCCCAGTTTCCCAAACTGTCCCAACTAGTCTCTCAGACTAACTACCCAGTCTCTCAGACTGAACTACTGTCACACCCGCTCGTAGCGGAAACGCAAGGTGTGATCTGTATGGTTTTCATTGCATAAATATCGATGTACATGAACAAACTATATGAATAAACATACTCCATTACCATTACATAATTGTTTCAAAAGATCGCAACATAAGTTATGTACATTGTTTACGAACCATCAAATGAAAATAAGTTGTCATTGTTTCATATATCAAATGTAAGTCTAAAAATGTCAAGGCTTTGACCACTATATCACCGCAAAGAGGCGGTATATAATAGGTAAACCCTTCAATAGTTGGCATGGAGTATTGATACTTGTTTTCTTTGAATGAAATCTTTGCATTGGTCCACTAATTCCCTGAAATACATGTAAGTTTGAAAACATCAACAAAAGTTGAGCGAGTTCATGCAGTTTAGCTGTACAAGATGTATCTGTATCAAAACAGTATGAAATATGTATTTGTCTCAATTGTCATTGTATCCAAACTGGATATAAGATGTATCAATTGTAATTGTATCCAAGCTGGATATAAGATGTATCTGTATTTGTATCAATTGTAGTATGAAAAGCGTCTATGAAATCGTGATCATTAATGTTTTGCAAGGACATTAATATGTGTGACGAAATAGGAAGCAAACCAACCCTAGACGATTTTATGCCGATTCCTATCGACTGGGACACAAATGCACTCTTCCGTAGGGGTCCATGACCAAGAGTGGGGCTCGCCAAAACCCATTAGATCTAAGCTTTGTTCCTTGGTCCAAACTGGATTAATGGTGCTTATAGTATGGCCCTAATTTCTCACATGATCTAGGTGTTTCATTCCTTGACTTATCATACTATTGTACATGTATTTTCCCCGATAGTTGTAAAACTTGAAAAGCATTTAAAATGAATAGGGGAACATGAACTCACAGAATTGCGTCCGTGAATAGTAACTAACTGTGATCTGACATACGGTCGTCTTGAACAATGTTGCGACCTACAAATGTCCTTATATTTGTTAGACCCTTCGGTCTTTGTAAATGACCTGAGTATAAGTCTTGTGTCTTGAATATGTGTAAGACTTGTATGTCTTTACTGTTCGTTAACTGTGTATTCGATGTATGAGTTGTTCAAATGTTCGTTAACTGTGTATTCGATGAATGAGTTGTTCAAATGTTCGTTAACTGTGTATTCGATGAATGAGTTGTTCAAATGTTCGTTAACTGTGTATTCGATGTATGAGTTGTCCAAATGTCCGTTAACTGTGTATTCGATGAATGAGTTGTATAGTCGGATCTCGTCCGCTGAATCTCGTGTCTTGTATGTATCACTTGTATAGTTGTGTTTCCAATAATAGTATCATTGGGCCAAGCCCATGTTTTCGAGTTATTGGGCTTACATAGTGCTGGGCCTCAAATAGTGCTGGGCCTCAAATAGTGTTGGGCCTCAATAGTGTTGGGCCTCAATAGTGTTGGGCCTCAAATAGTGTTGGGCCTCAATAGTGTTGGGCCTCAAATAGTGTTGGGCCTCAAATAGTGTTGGGCCTCAATAGTGTTGGGCTTGAATAGTGTTGGGCTTGAATAGTGTTGGGCTTGAATAGTGTTGGGCTTGTATAGTGTTGGGCTTGAATAGTGTTGGGCTTGAATAGTGTTGGGCTTTGGCCCATGTGTTTGGTGTTTGGGCTTAGCCCATGAGTTTATGTTAAGCCCAATGTGAAGTTAAGCCCATTAAGAAAACTAAGCCCATTAAGTATAAGTAGCCCATTTGTAAAAATAGTCCATTAAGTATATTAAGCCCATTTGTTTATTAAAATAGCCCACTAGTATAAGTAAGCCTTTCATTTTTATAAAAACCCTTTTTATAAAAATTTACTAAGTATAGATGTTAATAAATAAAAACACACTAGCTTTTATAAGTTTATAAACATCCGAAAATTTGTTATCGATAGTATATTTATATTCCGTGTCGAAAGATCGTCTAACGTCGTAGTAACTCCCCGGATTGGTAATTAACTTATGTAGTCGTCCGTCGTTCATTTTGACCATATTTGGTGTCCGATTATTCTAATCGTCCGTAACTCGTTTTAAGGCGTAATTATGTGAATTCTCGTAGGACTTTTGTTATAACGTGTCTTGAGTTTAAAGGTGACATGAGATTCAAGTTCCTTCAATGATATATATAACTAATACACCAAGTAATATATCACACCAAAATTGTTAAAGTAACCAAATATATATTTTCTAAAAAAAATATATATTTTTCTTGTCTTTTATTTTGTAAACCCTTCTTTAATAACCTTTTTAACTCTTGTAGAGATTTACCCAAAAATGTTGTTATTTTATAAAATAAAGTTTTTATAAAAATTGGCCATATAACCTTTGTATTCTTGTCTTAACCATGTTTCATTAAACATATCATTTTCTTAATCAAATCACCAACAATTTACCCAACATCATCACTAAACATATGAGACTTTTATAACATGAAATTATCAAAATGATATCCAAATCATGTAGGGTTTTAACCATGATCATTTCATATACTAACAAGTTCAAAAACCAAGTTACATTGTAGTTTTAACAACTTTTATAAAAATCTTTAGTTGTATGTTAATTTTTATAATCTTGTGAAAGTCTTGTTTTTGAATATAAACCCTTAATACTTTCACAAGATCACTAGATATGATCATTCATTTAATCCTTTATGTTAAACCCTTTAACATAAACATGTATAATTTTTAGATCATATCTATCAACATCTTCTAACACTTTATTTGTAGCTTAATCATCATAACAAGATCTAATAAGCATATAACAAGTCTAAGATCACAATATAAACAAACATAATTATGTCATGATTTTTATCTTTGCTTCATTGTATTTTTCTTGTTCATTATGAATGATTATCTAGTTATTATTTGTTATAATAACAATCATAAACATAATATGTATAAAAAAAATTAAAGAAGCTTACTTCTAGCACAAGGCTAGGGATGATCTTAGAGATTAATAAGAACTAAGAAGATGATGATCTTGTTGTTAGAACACTTTTGTATGGATAAAAATCCTTCCTTTCACTTCCAAGGGCTTTAGATCACTTCATGTTCCAAGGAAATCCATGTTGATCATGTAGGAGATGATAAAAATTATTGGGTTTTTGATGTGTTCTTGAGAAAAAAAGATGAAGATATGAGAGTGTTCTTGGTTGGTGATGGATAAAAATGTGAAGTAATGAGGTTAATACTTAATGGCTAAGTGTTGAAATAATTCACCAAACTCATCCACTTGTAAAACAAAGTAATTAGCTAGATATTTTACAAACATAAACAAGGGGGTGGGACCCCTTGTTCACGGTTACAAGGTGGGGGGGGGGGGGGGTCTCATGTGGTAAAAAGTGTTAGTTATTTTTTTTAGATTTCTCAAGTTAGTTATTTTTTTTAGATTTCTCAAGAATAAGAAAATGTAAGTACTTTGGTGTTTAGGGTTTTGCAATTTTCCGAGATGATTCGAGACTTGTAATAACCATAAACTAGCTTCGCAAGACCAAAAATAATATTAACTAGTTCGCTACAAGTGCCAAAATATAATTCGGCTAGTTGTTTAACGCTCGCTTCGCTAGTAAATTGTCGAAAAGTACACTTAAGGAAGTTGTAAGAAAAGTTTCCGTTATGTGTGAAATTGATATTCCATAAATATTTTCATATGAAATTGGTGCCTAAACATCAATTTTTGCATCTTGTATTAAAATACAATTGCTGAATTTTGCGGACAATTCATGAAATGGTCATTTTTAGCGCGTTTCGGACAGTTTTTAGTGCTACCGGGCATTGGTAAATTATTGATCGAACTCTTGTATTCCCATATAGGGTTTAATATATAAATGATATTGGACTCTCACCCGAGTCCTAAAGATGTCATTTTAGATGTTTTCTGCGAATCCGGAGTTTTCGTCAGTACTCTAGTTCACTAGGCACTACTCTAGTTGTTTCGGTGAATTGTTTGCACTACTTCAAATGTACCCAATAAAAATGAATCATGTGTAATAACAAATGAATATTCCATGAGTTTTCTAAGATGTATACCATGTAATCATGCAGTCAGAATATTCAAAACACATGCTTGTATAATGTAAATCACTGTTTTAAATGTAAGTAAATTACCCGAAGGTGGCAGTTGTCACAACTACCCAGTCTCTCAGACTGAACTACCCAGTCTCTCAGACTAAACTCCCAGTTTCCTAAACTGTCCCAACTAGTCTCTCAGACTAACTACCCAGTCTCTCAGACTGAACTACCCAGTCTCTCAGACTGAATCTCTCAAATTAAACTCCCAGTCTCTCAGACTAAACTACCCAGTCTCTCAGACTGAATCATAAATTTTGAAATGTGTTTCGTGTCTTTTGTTTGTAAAAATGTTTGTTTCCTGGATCTGGGCATTTCGTGTATGCAATGAAAACATGTTCGTAAAAACGTTTTCGTGAGAGCCCTAATGATCTTAGTCTAGACTCGAGAAAGAATCCTAGTTCGCTACGATCAAAGCTCTGATACCAAGCTGTCACACCCTGACTTTTGCGGAAGCGTGATTATTGGTGTGACTTTCCTAATATCATTGCATTCAATCATAACAACAACTATATGATAAAACCATAGATTCGTCATCCATTAAATGAGTTTAAACCATAACAATATTGTTTAAAAACGTAGACTTTAGATTCGAGTTTTACAAACCATACAAATTGTTTATGAGTTCACTAAGGACTCGTCAAAAGAAATTAAATGTAACTAAGGTTTGGGAGGCGTGTCTCGACCAGGAATAAGACACACTGACCAACGCAAAGACCATGGATGACATCTTTTATTCCTGTCGCAGCACAAAAACTTCCAACGCCTGCCAGATCCACTTACTAATTCCCTGAAATACATGTAGTTTGAAAACATCAACAAAAGTTGAGCGAGTTCATGTGTTCGTTTGTGTGTATGTATAAACCTTTGAAATCGTTGTAAGTATGTATGTAAGTTTATAAGTGCCGGTATGAAAGCAACAAGGAAAAACAGACCACCAATGGTTTGCAAGGCCATTGATATGTGTGAAGTGATGCAGGAAAACTCAAACCTAGCAGATTTTGTCAGTAAGACATAGTCACCACATGGTCCACTCAACGGACTCAGGGGTGGGGCTCACTACACCCAAATAGATCTATCACTCATGTCCCTCGGTCCTACAACGAGGATTAATGGCCTTAAGTGTCATACCCACCACTCACATGATCTAGCAGTACCTTTACTTAGCTAACCATACCAAATGTAATCGTATGTAAACAGTTTGTAAACAATTGTAACATGTATTTCACCCCCGAGTATAAAACTGAAAACAGTAAAAAGAAAAGGGGGACATGAACTCACAGTCTTGCGTCTTCAGTACTTGTAACTCACGTTTCTTCAGCAAACATGACTACCTACAATGTACTAACGTCTATTAGACGAACGGGTCGTGCCTTGTCTTAGTATTTACGCTCTTGAGTTACGTTTATGATATTATTCCAAGTTATGATTACTTGTTAAAATAATAATTATTTTAACTTTAGATTATATTTAATTTTGGAATAATTGTTAAACAATATTTTGTAACAATACTTCTCAAGTATTTGTATTCGTATTTCCTTCCCAAGGATGGGGGTATCTCAAACATGTGTATTCGTATTCTTGTATTGGTATATCTTGCCATGTATTGGCGTCGTATTCCAGCGTGTACATATTTTCTTAATAAATATCCAATATCTATTTCCAAAACAATATATTTTCAAGTCCTACTTAGAAAATATATATAAACTTATTTTTATCCAAAATAATGTATTGCAAAGAAATATATATTTTTCTCAAAAATATTATATTTCTTAGTAATTCCAAGAAAATATATTTTTACTCCCCAAAAATAATATATTTTCTACTTGTCAAAAACATGATATAACTTGGTAATAATAATAAAAATCATTTTTTCATTTCTTTGTATCCAAAATATTATTTACCAAAAATTTATAACAGTATTATCCGGAATATTTTGTAAGTTACATTCTTTCGTTCGGTTTTACAGTGTTATGTGTGTAACTTGTATATTTATCCCTTGTGATTTTTGATAATATTCTGGATTGTAATTTCTTGGTATTTTGTCAAGTTATATTATTTTAACCCTAAAATAATATAACTACTACACAAAGCATACAAATATTCACACACACCTCTTCTAAGTATATACCTTTCAAATATATATATTTAGTTATTTTTATTTACAAAAACCAACCCCCAATATTTGTATTTTTGTAACAAAAATTATGGCAAAGTTTATATTGAAAACTCATGATCAAAATACACTTGTAAATATTAGTTTGAAAATATTTTTCTAAGTGTTTATATTTTTAGAAAATTTTGCCATAGTTTCCCCTAAAAATGGGGGTGTCCATGCTATCAAAGCATATCATTTTCTTTTTAAAATTATCACAAACAATCAACCCTAAACAACTTACACTCACCAAGTGCCAACACAATGCTACTTTCATAACAATCATGAACTTGAACTTTCATAAAAACTTGTAGTAACTTGGTAGTGTGTTTAGTAGGTTTAGTTACCCTCCAAAATGTATTTACTTATTTATAAACTTCATTCTTGAAAGATTTAGGTGTTTACAACTTGCTAGATGATTTTTCCAAAAATCATTCTTTTGAATTTTTCTTGTAAACAATGTATTTCTATACTTGATTCACCACTAAAAACATGGTTACTTTCTTTAAAATCCTTGATTATGTAAAGCTTGTATATAACTTTAGTTTCTTGAGAAAATATTTCTTGAAGTCATCCATTTACAAGGCTTATGTTGTGTTTAAATCATCATCAGATATGAAAACAATTTTTATTATTCAAGTTCATGTATACACAAGGTATGATCATCTTGGTCTTTCACAAGATTATCACCTTAACTTACTAGATCATGTGTTTAATCACAATCTAGTAGGTTCCATATGATGTCTAACATCATAAACACAAATAGTCAATCATCAAGAAGCAAAACAATAATAAACAATATGTATTCTTATGTTATTAAGCTTATGCTAAAGTTTTAAGTTCATGGTTCTTGATGTTCTTCATGATTTGCAACATATATCATCTTTTAACCAACAAAATTAGAAGTAACAAGAGATTATAAGGGCCTTACTACTAGCAGAAGGCTAGGGAAGAACACTTGAAGATGAAGATGACAAATGTGGTGGATAATAGCAAATGGTATAGGTCCTTCAAGATCCACAAGCTCCAAGCTTCTTAATCTAGCTTCTAACATATGTGTATGGCCTTGTAATGTATGAAAATGGATGGATGAAGATGATTGTAGATGGTGGTGAGGTCGGCCGAGAATGGGCAAGGGGAAGGAAAGGGAAATGTGTGAAGTAGTGTGTGAGAGATAATGAGATTATGTTCCTCCATGCCTTACATATACTCATGTTTAGTGATTAACCATAGGATAATATGTCTCAATAGTACAAAGCAAATCCACTAACCAAATCAAATAAGATTTAGTGAGATCAAATAAAATCTCCCAAATAAGCCATGTGGGCCGTGGGATAGGTAGGGGGTCTAGTATAGGTTTGAACCATTAAGTTACAATCTAGTTTAAATTTCAAGTGTGGTGTTTAGTGTTTAATGTATTATAGTGTTATATAGTGTGTTAGGGTGTTTGGGGATCATAACTAGCTCAGAAATATCAAAACAATGCTTCTAGTATCATTTTAGTGTTTCGGGTAGTCTTCGGTTGTTCGGTTAGATACCGGTTCGTTAAAGTGTCAAACTATTCCGTTTAGTGATCTTTATGTACCCTTTTGTGACACTTTTAATTCCCGACACTTAGGAAAGCATTCAGGACCATTTAGTCATATTTTTACATGTTACCAACTTGTTAAAATGCTGAATTTTGCTGAAATATGTAGAATTCTGCACTTTATGTGGGTTTTAGGCACTTTCCAGCACTTTATCTATCACTTAGAAAAGCAGTTTGGTGGTCCTTACTTCCCTACATACTATACTAGTGTAGAACTTGGTTTCTAGCTCATACTGGGTCTCAAAACAACGTCTGTCTATGTACTGAACCCCGTCAGCATATTCCTGATTTATCCGTTAACTGTGCTAACTATGCTTTGTGCATCATGTATGTCAATAAAGTTAGTATGTAATAATGATGTGACATTATGCAATATGTGATGCACATGTAAGTATGATGCAATAATCAGAAAGCAGTTAATTGTAATTTAGCACAGTCATTAAACACTAATCAAGATTAATTAATTGTACGGATGCATGCAAATTTGGCAGTTGTCACACCGAAGTTATAAACCGAAACCAGTTAAAAGAAAAGGGGGTCATGAACTCACAATCTTGCGTCTTCAATCACCGTAACTCAAGCTTCTTCGGACAAACACGACTACCTACAACGTACTTTGATCTATTAGACGAGCGGGTCGTGCCTTGACTTAGTATTAATGTCTTTGAGTTACGTTTCTTCGTATCTTCGATATTATTCCAAGTTATATAATTATTTGTTAAAATAATAACTATTTTAACTTAAATTTTATTTATTAAATTTTGGAATTATTGTTAGAACAATATATTTTAACTTAATACTTCCCAAGTATTTATACTTGTATATCCTTCCCAAGGATGGGGGTATTTGTATTCGTATTCTTATACTTGTTTATTTTTGCCATGTATTGGGGTCGTATTCCGGTGTGTATTTATACGTATGAGAATACGTATTTTTATTGTATTAATTAAGTATTCATATACTTAATTTCGTATTAATTTTTCCGGAATAATATCCTTAGAAAAAATCCATATATATTTCCAAAATATATATATATTAAGGAATACTACTTTGAAAAATTATTTATAATTTTTCACTTGGCAAAAATATTTGTATTTTCATATAAGTTCCAAAAATAATATATTTTCAAGTCTAACTTAGAAAATATGTATAAACTCATTTTTCATCCAAAAATGATATATTTCATATTTATTTTGAGAAAATATATCTTTCACCCCAAAAATATTGTATTTCATGTTTGTTTAAGAAATGTATATTTTCTCCCAAAAGTAATACATCTTCTAATAATTCCAAGAAAAATATATATTTATAGTTGCCCAAAAATAATATATTTTTCCTTTGTCAAAATATGATATATTCTTGTAATAATCATAAAAATCATATTTTGTCTCTTGGTGTCCAAAATATTATTTACCAAAATAAACTTGTGAATATAATTTCCGGAATATTTTGTAATTCTTATTACATAGCTCGGTTTCACCATTATTTTGTGTATAACTTGTATATTCATATTCTTAGGATTTTGGTAATATTTTGGATTGTAATTCTTGGTGTTTTGATGAGTTATATTATTTTAAGTCCTAAAATAATATAACTAATACACAAAGTATACAATTAATCACACACATGGTGTCTTTAAAATATATATTTCCTAAATACATATTTACTCACTTTTATTTATAAAAACCCAACCTCCAATATTTATAGTTTTGGTAACAAAAATTATGGCAAAGTTTATGTAACAATTTATGGTTCAAAATACACTTGTAAGTGTATCTTTATAAATATTTTTCTAAGTGTTTAAACTTTTAGAAAATTTTGCCATAGTTTCCCCTAAAAGTGGAGGTTTCCATGCTTTCAAGCATATCATTTTCTTTTGTAAAAATCATCACAATCAATCCACAATCAACAATAAACAACCTTTACTTACCAACTTTGCCAAAAACAAGCATAATCTAATACTTCATGTACTTGAAATTTCACAAAAATTTGTAGTAACTTACTAGAGTTCTTAGTAGGTCTTGTTATCCTTTAAAGTGTGATTAATTCTTTAAAACTTCATTTTTAAAGAATATGGATCTTTACAACTTCAAATCATGTTTTCCTAAAATATTTCTTTATGAATTCTTCTTGTTACACAAGTGTTTCTACACTTGTTTAACCACCAAAAACAAGGTTGGTTTATGTAAGAACCAAGGTTTAGTAAAACTCATATTTTTAACTTGGTTTCTTTAGAAATCATCCATAAATCTTTAGATCTACAAGTATTACTACTCACTTTGATCATTATATTTCAAGAAAACATTTTGTTCTTTCAAGTTCATGCTTTATGTGTGGATGATCTATCATCCTACAACATTTTCATTCTCTCATCTTGCTAGATTATGTTTTTAATCATGATCTAGCAAGATCATATGATGATCAACATCAAACATATGTACAAATAACAATCAACAAGCAAATCAACTCATAAACAACTTAGTTTCTTCATTATTCATGCTTATGTTCAAGTTTACTTCTTGTGATCTTTAGTGTTCTTCAAGATTATGATTATGTTTCTTCTTTTAATCACTTAAAATGGAAGTAAAATAGTAAGATCAAGGTTCTTACCACTAGTTCAAGGCTAAGGATGATTCAAGTGAAGAAAACAAGTGGATAAAAGCAAATGATGAAGGTCCTTGCACTTCCAAAGGCTCATGGCTTCTTTGTATGTTCTCTAACACCTTTGTATATACTTGGATTGTATGTAGGAGGATTGAATATGGTGGGTGTGTGTGTGGTGAGGTTCGGCCGAGAGCTCCAAGGGAAGAAGGAAAGCTTGTATGTGTTCTAATGTGTGTAAGTTATGAGCTCAAGATCCTAATGTGCATTCTTATAACCCATTTCAAGTTCTTAACTTATGTGTAATATGTTCTTAAAGTGCCAACAAGATCAAATTTTATATTTAAAAAAATCAAAGCATGGAGCCCTTGTTGGGGCCGTCGCATAGGTTGGGGGGGGGGGGGTAGTAGCATAGGTTTAAACTAAGTTAGTTGATTACTAGTTGAAATACAAGTGTAAGTTACGTGTTTTAGTTATTAGATATTTGTATGGGGTGTTATGATGTTCGGGGACTATAACTAGCTTGGTAATGTTAAAACAATGCTTCTAGTGTAAATTTGATGTTTCGGGTAGTGTCCGGTTGTTCGGTTGGTTACCGGTTTGTTAAGGTGCTAAATTTGCAGTTTAGTGTGCTTTATGTACCCTTTTGTGACACTTTTGATTCCCGACACTTAGGAAAGCATTCAAGACCATTTAACCATATTTTTGCATGATATTAGATTGTTTATATGCTGATTTTTGCTAAAGTCGGCACTTTATGTGAGTTTTAGGCACTTTTCGGCACTTAAACTATAACCAGGAAGGCAGTTTTGTGATCCTCACTTTCCTACACACTATACTAGTGTGGTACTTAGTTTCTGGCTCATTCTGTGTCTCAATACACTGTTTATCTATGTGCTGAGTTCTGTCAGCATTTTCCTGATTTATCTGATAACTGTGCTACATGCATCATTTGAGTTAAATAAGCTTTCATGCAATAATGGTATGTCATTTGCAATATATGATGCACATGTATGTATTTGGAAATAATCAGTAAGCAGTTAATTGTAATTCAGCACAGTCATTAAACACTAATCAGGGTTTAATAATTGTACGGATACCTGAATTTTTGGCAGTTGTCACATTCTCCCCCTGTTAAGAAAATTTCGTCCCGAAATTTTAAGCTCTACTACTAGCTGCAGGGGTGTTAGGGAATAAATGCAGGTATTTTGCTTTCATGCGGTCCTCGCACTCCCAAGTAAACTCTGGGCCGTGGCGTGCGTTCCACTGAACCTTGACAAGTTTAACACTACTCCTTAGAGTTTTGTTAACTTTCCAATCAGTAACCTCAACAGGTTCTTCGGTAAAGTGGAGTGTGTCATCTATGTTAACTTCGTCAGCAGGAATAACAATTGTTTCTTGTGTTGGACTCTTCTTTAGATTAGATACATGTAATATATCATGAACACCATTAAGTTCTGCTGGTAGTTCCAACTTGTAAGCTACAGGGCCAATCCTTTCCAGGATGTTGAATGGTCTGATAAATCGTGGGTTTAGCTTACCACGCTTCCCAAAGCGTGCCACACCTTTCCAAGGTGAGACTTTTAACAAAACCATATCTCCCACTTCAAATTCCAAAGGTTTCCTTCTTTGGTCCGCATAGCTCTTCTGTCGATCACGAGCCGCCTTAATGCGCTCTCGGATCCGTATGATTTTATCTGTTGTCTCTTGAACCAATTTGGGACCAACCAGCTGTCTATCACCTACATCTGCCCAACATAACGGTGATCGACATTTGCGTCTGTAGAGAGCTTCGAATGGTGCAGCTTGAATGCTTGTATGGTAGCTGTTGTTATAAGAGAACTCAACCAAAGGCAGGTGAGTGTCCCAACTGCCACCCAAGTTCATTACGCAAGCTCGTAACATACCTTCAAGCGTATGAATCGTTCTCTCACTTTGACCGTCCGTCTGTGGATGAAATGATGTGCTCAGGTTCAACTGTGAACCAAAGGCTTCTTGGAAAGATTGACAAATCCTGGACACAAATCTCCCATCTCTATTAGATATATTCGAGATAGGCACTCATGTCGTGCAACTATCTCCCTTAGGTATAGCTCAGCTAGCTTACCTGTGTTATCCTTCTCTCTGATTGGCAAAAAGTGCGCAGATTTTGTCTGACGGTCTACGATTACCCAAATAGTATCATGACCTCTGGGAGTCTTTGGCAACTTCGTTATGAAATCCATTGAGATCTGCTCCCACTTCCACATGGGTATCTCAGGTTGCTGCAGGAGACCTGAAGCCTTCTGATACTCGGCCTTCACTTTGGCACAAGTCAAACACTTTCCAACATAAGTAGCCACATCACCTTTCAGTCTTGGCCACCAGTAGAAATCCTTCAAATCTTGGTACATCTTGTCCGATCCGGGGTGGATCGAGTACCTTGATTTATGAGCTTCATAAAAAATAACATCTTTCAGAACACCAAAAAGAGGAACCCAAATTCATCCCATAAAACACAAAGTTCCTTCCTTATTTGGTACCAGCTTTTTCTCCATCCCACGGAGATACTCATCCTTAAGATTCTCCTTCTTAAGAGCTTCTCTTTGTGCAGCACGAACGCGTAACGAGAGGTCTGTCTGTATGATCATTTCTAAAGCCCTAACCCTTATGGGCTTGATCCTCTCTTTTCGAATTAAGGTGTCAGCCACCACATTCGCCTTTCCTGGGTGATATTTGATTTCGCAATCATAATCATTTAACAGTTCTACCCATCGTCGATGTCTCATGTTAAGCTCTTTCTGATCGAATATGTGTTGTAGGCTCTTGTGATCTGTAAAGATCGTGCATCGGGTGCCATACAAATAATGTCGCCAGATCTTCTAAGCAAACACCACTGTGCCTAATTCCAAATCATGTGTGGTGTAGTTCTTCTCGTGAACTTTTAACTGGCGCGAAGCATAAGCGATAACCTTCTGTCGCTGCATTAGCACACAACCTAATCCCTGACGCGAGGCGTCGTAGTATACCACAAAGTCGTCGGTGCCTTCGGGTAGGGATAGAATAGGTGCATCGCAAAGCTTGTTCTTGAGCAACTGAAAAGCTTCTTCTTGTTTATCTCCCCACTCATACTTCTTATCCTTCTGAGTAAAGAAGGTCAGCGGTTGAGTGATTTTCGAAAAATCCTCAATGAATCGGCGATAATACCCAGCTAAGCCTAGAAACTGTCGGATCTCGGTCGGCGACTTCGGAGTTTCCCAATTCTTAATCGCCTCAATCTTGGTGGGATCCACGTGTATTCCATCTTCATTTACTACATGACCAAGGAATTGTACCTCACGCAACCAGAACTCACACTTCGAGAACCTAGCATACAGTTTCTCCTTCTTGAGCAGCTCTAAAATGGCTCTAAGGTGTTGCTCATGCTCTACCTTCTTCCACGAATAAACCAAAATATCGTCGATAAATACAATCACGAATTTATCGAGATATGGTTTGCAAACTCGGTTCATCAAATCCATAAACACTGCTGGTGCATTTGTCAAACCAAATGGCATCACTAGAAACTCGTAATGTCCATAACGAGTTCTAAAAGCAGTCTTTGGTATACTCTCTTCTTGAATTCGCAGCTGGTGATAACCTGATCGAAGATCAATCTTGGAGTAGTAACTTGAACCTTGAAGTTGATCGAAGAGGTCATCAATCCTCGGCAAAGGATACCGATTCTTGATGGTTAACTTGTTCAGCTCTCGGTAGTCAATGCACATACGGAAACTACCATCCTTCTTCTTGACAAACAGAACTGGAGCTCCCTAAGGCAAGAAGCTTGGTCGAATAAATCCCTTGTCCAGAATTTCCTGAAGTTGCGTCGATAGCTCTTGCATCTCGGAAGGCGCAAGTCGATAAGGTGCTTTAGCTATAGGCGTGGCGCCTGGAACCATATCAATATGGAATTCGACTTATCATTGGGGCGGTAATCCTGGTAAGTCCTCGGGGAAGACTTCAGGATACTCCCTCACTATAGGGATATCTTCCAGCTTTGGCTCTTCGACTTCCTTATCAACAACGTGAGCCAAGAAGGCAACACATCCTTTCCACATAAACTTTCGGGCCTTCAAACAGCTGATAATCCTCAAAGGTGTATCATGCTTTTCTCCGTGCACTACAATCGTCTCTCCATTCGCCAATGGAATGCGGATAACCTTCTCATGGCATACGATTTCAGCTCGGTTGCTCGACAACCAATCCATTCCAACTACCACGTCAAAGCTTCCCAACTCAACTGGTAGAAGATCGAGCGTAAACTCATGCTCTCCAAGCTCTATTACACAGCCTCTAATCACTTCGTTTGCTTCTACTAGCTTTCCATTAGCTAGTTCTATTGAGTACGGGATTTCTAACTTACTGAAAACTATAGTCGGCACCAGTATCAAATAGCACAGATGCAAAGTGTTGGTTGATAGGGAATGTACCCGTAACTACGTTCGGATCCTTGCGAGCTTCCCTAGCTCCAATGTTGAAAAATCTTCCTTGGGCTTGATTGTTCTTTGGGCAATCTTGCTTGAAATGCCCAATATCACCACAGCTAAAACAACCTTGTTTGTTTCCAGTACCTCCCTGATTGTTGTTTACTCCACGGTTTCCATTACCAGCTTGGTTTCCAGAACCACCACGATTTCCATTACCTCCCTGGTTGTTCCTATTCCCATTACCATTTCCACCACGGTTTCCATTTCCATTACCACTACCTCTTTGACCACCATTTCCATGACCAGTACCAACCCAGCATGTTTCCTTCGAATGACCATTCTTTCCACAGGATTCACATTTCCTAACCCTGCACTGGCCGGCATGATGGAACTGGCACACATCACACTTAGGCAAGGTACCCATGTATCCTTTCCCCTTATTCTCCAAACTTGCAACACCAGTCCTGACCTCGGCTGGTGGGTTCGCATCCCTTTTCTTGTTACCACTGGTGTTTCCTTGGGTACCCTTCTTGAAGTTCAAGAACTTCCACTTGTTCTCTCCAGATGACTCGACATGAGTCTCCTTCTTCTTTCCATCAGAAACCGAAAACTTATTCAGCCTAATCGCTTCTTCAGTCAATGCCACGCTCAAATCAATGGCCTCATTGATCGTCGAAGGCTTCGAATTAGTCACCATGCTCATAATTTGGGGTGCCAATCCCCAAATGAAATGTTCAACTTGCTTGAACTCCGGCTCTACCATGTAAGGGACAACGCGAGATAAATCATGGAATCTCTGTACGTACTCAGCTATCTTGGGACCATCCATCTTCAGATTCCAGAACTTGGTTTCCAACTTCTGAATCTCAGCCCTCGAACAGTACTTCATGCGCATCAGTTCTTTCATCACATCCCAAGTCATACCGTACGCTACTTCCTCACCTAGGGTCTGAACTTGAAGGTTCCACCACGATAGAGCTCCGTCTAAGAATAGTCCAAAAATGTAGGTGACCTGGTGCTCTGGTGCACACTTGCTCATTCGTAGCACAGAATCTGTTTTCTCAGCCCATCTAACGAAAGCTACAGCACCTCCAGTGCCGTCAAAGTTCAGAGGCTTGCAGTCAAGGAACTGCTTGTAAGTACAACCTGTACAAGCAACATCATTCACAGAAGCATTAGCAAACGCACATGGAATGTCCAAAAGTATCGTAATGTGTCTTAAGTGACTTAAACATTACCTTGAGGTGGGTTATTTCCTGAGGTACCTCCGCTGTGTTCAGAGCGTAAGGCCTCATGTTATGCGATTGCTTGTGAAATCCGTTCATGCAGTTCTGCCTCTGTTGTGGGCAACTGAGTGTTCCTTCGAGGAGGCATCTTCTATAAAGAAGATTGTATAGGTCAGGTCTTAACTATATAAGAAGTATATAGTATGTATATGTAGTAGCATTTATTGTAGCAAGCAATCAGGTAATCAACACGATTACAACACAAGCATGTAATTCAACAACGTATTTAATGAGAACATTATGATTGAGCTTTCATTAATCATTGACCACCAGTATTGTTACCTGTTTTACAAAAGTATCGTATCAAAAGGGAACACAGGGTCACACTACCCTTGTCCAAGATGTCTATCAGTCTACATCATTCATACAATCAAAAAGTGGTCTCCAAAAGGCTTCACTAGCTCAGCTCAATAGCGGTGCTCTCATCAAAAGTAGCTACCTACATAAAACCAAAAACCAACTATGCTGATGGTGGTGGAGGAGGAGGTGGAGGAACGAAAAGCAAGCTACGCACATGCGCTAGCTCCTGCTCAAGATCATAAACATGGCATAACAGATAACTGATCTACTGCTCAACAATAAGAAATTGAGTGTCAAATTCGGGAAATGGAGTAAGCGGTGCAGGAGGATGTGAAAATGGGGACGGTGACATACGAGGAGCAAAAGCAGGCTGACACGGACATGGCAAAGGTCGTGGTATAATATCAAGCTCTAAAATCCTGCGACTCATGATCTCATACTGAAGCTGCAATGATAGAAGTAACTCATCCCGTGTATAACCAGTAAAATGCGAGGGATGGTAGGGATCAGAAATCGGCATGGTGTACGGTGGGAACCATCTAAGTGGCTCATCAAGTGGTGAAGAAGTAAAATGAGAAGAAGGTGCATACTGTGGTACATGGGGAAAAGCTGCTGAAACATGAGGGTCATAGCTAGGCTGCTGGCTAGAGGTGCCCTCCCCAGGACGGGGTGCGGGTATATCCTGCAAGAAAACAATAGGCAGGTCGACACGGTGTACATCAGACTCCTGAAGCGTCCTTCCCAGTAGAGTCTCTGGGTGAAAAGGAGCAACATCAGCAGGTGCAGGTGCTAGTGGGGGAGTCACTGGCTCTGTAACTGGAGGGTCAGCGGGTGCAGGAACTGGATCGGGTATGAGGGGTGCAATATCAGGTATGCTAAATGGAATAGGGTCATGATCAGGCAAATGCTCAGGAGCAGGTATCGGCTCAGGATCAGCGGGTGCATCAATAAGCTGATCGATAGGAGTAAAATCAAGCTCAAGTCCAGCCTCAAAGTCATGTGGAGGGGATGGTGCAGCTGACATGGCTGTATCATCATCAGTATCAGTGGCATAACGTCGCAAACCAACTGCCTGTAAGGCGGAAGATGTCACAGACTCAAAAGAATCTAAGACAGAGTGTAAGCTAGAGTCAGAAGAAATCTCAATAACAGGAATCCCCAGAAGTGGAACATCAACAACGTCCTCATCGAGATCTCCATCGCCATGAGCGTCATCAGGGGGACCATCAATAAATAGATCAACATCATCGTCAAAAAGATCATCGAATGGCCAATCCTCAGGAGGAATGACCATTAAAGGAACAAAAACGAGGATCGGTGCCACGACATGCTCACCATCGGGATAACTGATGATAAGATGATCGTGCACAGGAATGGGAATAGCAAATGGATCCTCGTCCGGGATGCAAACCATCTCCGAAATCGGGCAGCGCAAATGGCTGAAAATCGTCATCATCGTCGGACATCATCTCTGGGTCACTCTCTGTATCGGAAGTAAAAATCTCCGGCTCAGGGACGATCTCATCATCAGAAACAACAGCCATGGGGTCATCAGTGTCAGACAATCCACTCTCATACGATGACATAGTATCTGTAACATAACAACCACCACATATGCACATATATTAACTACTAACATTAAGCATGTAATGAATGACAATGTAATCGTGTAATCATGTATTCTTCCTAGTCTCCCAGACTAAACCACCCAGTCTCCCAGACTGAACCACCAAGTCTCCCAGACTAAACCACCTAGTCTTCCAGACTAAACCTCCTAGTCTCCCATACTAAACCTCCCAGTCTCTCAGACTGTACCACCCAGTTTCTCAGACTGTACCACCCAGTCTCTCAGATTGAACCACCCAGTCTCTCATACTGAACCACCCAGTCTCTCAGACTGAACATCACCCTTGAAATGTGTTTTGTGTCTTTTTGTTTGTAAAAATGTTTGTTTTCCTGGATCTGGTGTATGCAATGAAAACATGTTGTAAAAATATTTTCGTGAGAGCCCTAATGATTGTAGTCTAGAATCGAGAAGGAATCCTAGTTCGCTACAATCGAAGCTCTGATACCAAACTGTCACACCCTATCTTTTGCGGAAGCGTGATTATGTGTGACTTGCTTAATATCATTGCATTCAATCATAACAACAACTATATGATAAAACCATAGATGTTCATCCATTAAATAAGTTTAAAAAAAGACAAAACAACAACATTGTTTTAAGACATAGAAATTCAAATTCGAGTACAACCATGCAACTTGTTTAAGAGTTCACAAACCCTCGACAAAAGACATTAAAATAAACCAGGATTTGGAAGGCGTGTGTCGTTCAGGATAAGACACACTGACCAAACCCTAAGACCATGGATGACATCTTTTATTCTTAAACCACACTTGGAACTTCTGAACGCCCGCCAGATCCACATCTAATTCCCTAATTCCCTGAAATACATGTAGTTTGAAAACATCAACAAAAGTTAAGCGAGTTCATGTGTTTGTTTGTGTGTATGAATAAACCTTTGTAATCATTGAAAGTATGTATGTATGTTTGTAAAACTCTGGTATGAAAGCAACAAGGAAAAACTGATCACCAATGGTTTGCAAGGCCATTGATATGTGTGAAATGATGCAGGAAAACTCAAACCTAGCAGATTTGTCTCCGGGAATAAGACATAGTCACCTCATGGGCCACCCTGGCCCACATGGGGGTGGGCTCGCTACACCCGAATAAAATCCCTCAGTCCTACAACAAGGATTAATGGCCTTAAGTGTTATACCAACCACTCACATGATCAAGCAGTACCCTTCCTTAGCTAACCATATCAATCAAAATGTTTGTAAACAGTTGTAACATGTATTTCACCCCCGAAGTTATAAACCGAAAACAGTTAAAAGAAAAGGGGGTCATGAACTCACAATCTTGCGTCTTCAATCACCGTAACTCAAGCTTCTTCGGACAAACACGACTACCTGCAACATACTATGATCTATTAGACGAGCGGGTCGTGCCTTGACTTAGTATTAATGTCTTTGAGTTACGTTTCTTCGTATCTTCGATATTATTCCAAGTTATATAATTATTTGTTAAAATAATAACTATCTTAAATTAAATTATATTTATTAAATTTTGGAATTATTGTTAGAACAATATATTTTAACTTAATACTTCCCAAGTATTTATACTTGTATATCCTTCCCAAGGATGGGGGTATTTGTATTTGTATTTGTATTCGTATTCTTATACTTGTTTATTCTTGCCATGTATTAGGGTCGTATTCCGGTGTGTATTTATACGTATGAGAATACGTATTTTTATTTTATTCATTAAGTATTCATATACTTAATTTCGTATTAATCTTTCCGGAATAATATCCTTAGTAAAAATCCATATATATTTCCAATATATATATATATATATATATATATTAAGGAATACTACTTAGAAAAATTATTTATAATTTTTCACTTGGCAAAAATATTTGTATTTTCATATAAGTTCCAAAAATAATATATTTTCAAGTCTAACGTAGAAAATATATATAAACTCATTTTCCATCCAAAAATGATATATTTCATATTTATTTTGAGAAAATATATCTTTCACCCCAAAAATATTGTATTTCATGTTTGTTTAAGAAATGTATATTTTCTCCCAAAAGTAATACATCTTCTAATAATTCCAAGAAAAATATATATTTATACTTGCCCAAAAATAATATATTTTTCCTTTGTCAAAATATGATATATTCTTGTAATAATCACAAAAATCATATTTTGTCTCTTGGTGTCCAAAATATTATTTACCAAAATATACTTGTGAATATAATTTCCGGAATATTTTGTAAGTCTTATTCCATAGCTCGGTTTCACCAATATTTTTTGTATAACTTGTATATTCATATTCTTGGGATTTTGGAAATATTTTGGATTGAAATTCTTGGTATTTTGATGAGTTATATTATTTCAAGTCCTAAAATAATATAACTAATACACAAAGTATACAATTAATCACACACATGGTGTCTTCAAAATATATATTTCCTAAATACATATTTAGTCACTTTTATTTATAAAAACCCAACCTCCAATATTTATATTTTTGGTAACAAAAATTATGGCAAAGTTTATGTAACAATTTATGGTTGAAAATACACTTGTAAGTGCATGTTTATAAATATTTTTCTAAGTGTTTAAATTTTTAGAAAATTTTGCCATAGTTTCCCCTAAAAGTGGAGGTTTCCATGCTTTCAAGCATATCATTTTCTTTTGTAAAAATCATCACAATCAATCCACAATCAACAATAAACAACCTTTACTTACCAACTTTGCCAAAAACAAGCATAATCTAATATTTCATGAACTTGAAATTTCATAAAAATTTGTAGTAACTTACTAGTGTTCTTAGTAGGTCTTGTTATCCTTTAAAGTGTGATTAATTCTTTAAAAACTTCCTTTTTAAAGAATATGGATCTTTACAACTTCAAATCATGTTTTCTAAAAATATTTCTTTATGAATTCTTCTTGTTACACAAGTGTTTCTACACTTGTTTAACCACCAAAAACAAGGTTGGTTTATGTAAGAACCAAGGTTTAGTAAAACTTATATTTTTAACTTGGTTTCTTTGGAAATCATCCATAAATCTTTAGATCTACAAGTATTACTACTCACTTTGATCATTATTTTTCAAGAAAACATTTTGTTCTTTCAAGTTCATGCTTTATGTGTGGATGATCTATCATCCTACAACATTTTCATTCTCTCATCTTGCTAGATTATGTTTTTAATCATGATCTAGCAAGATCATATGATGATCAACATCAAACAAATGTACAAATAACAATCAATAAGCAAATCAACTCATAAACAACTTAGTTTCTTCATTATTCATGCTTATGTTCAAGTTTACTTCTTGTGATCTTTAGTGTTCTTCAAGATTATGATTATGTTTCTTCTTTTAACCACTTAAAATGGAAGTAAAATAGCAAGATCAAGGTTCTTACCACTAGCTCAAGGCTAGGGATGATTCAAGTGAAGAAAACAAGTGGATAAAAGCAAATGATGAAGGTCCTTGCACTTCCAAAGGCTCCTAGCTTCTTTGTATGATCTCTAACACCTTTGTATATACTTGGATTGTATGTAGGAGGATTGAATATGGTGACTGTGTGTGTGGTGAGGTTCGATCGAGAGCTCCAAGGGAAGAAGGAGAGCTTGTGTGTGTTCTAATGTGTGTAAGTTATGAGCTCAAGATCCTAATGTGCAGTCTTATAACCCATTTCAAGTGCTTAACTTATGTGTAATATGTTCTTAAAGTGCTAACAAGATCAAATTTTATATTTAAACAAATCAAAGCATGGGGCCCTTGTTGGGGCCGTCCCATAGGTGGGGGGGGGGGTAGTAGCATAGGTTTATACTAAGTTAGTTGATTACTAGTTGAAATACAAGTGTAAGTTACGTGTTTTAGTTATTAGATATTTGTATGGGGTGTTATGATGTCCGGGGACCATAACTAGCTTGGTAATATTAAAATAGTGCTTCTAGTGTAAATTTCATGTTTCGGGTAGTGTCCGGTTGTTCGGTTGGTTACCGGTTTGTTAAGGTGCTAAACTTGCAGTTTAGTGTGCTTTATGTACCCTTTTGTGACACTTTTGATTCCCAACACTTAGGAAAGCATTCAGGACCATTTAACCATATTTCTGCATGATATTAGATTGTTTAAATGCTGATTTTTGCTAAATTTTGCTGAATTCAGCACTTTATGTGAGTTTTAGGCACTTTTCGGCACTTAAACTATCACTAGGAAGACTGTTTTGTGATCCTCACTTTCCTACATACTATACTAGTGTGGTACTTAGTTTCTGGCTCATTCTGTGTCTCAATACACTGTCTGTCTATGTGCTGAGTTCTGTCAGCATTTTCCTGATTTATCTGATAACTATGCTAACTGTGCTACATGCATCATTTGAGTTAAATAAGCTTTCATGCAATAATGGTATGTCATTTGCAATATATGATGCACATGTATGTATGTGGCAATAATCAGTAAGCAGTTAATTGTAATTCAGTACAGTCATTAAGCACTAATCAGGGTTTAATAATTGTACGGATACCTGAATTTTTGGCAGTTGTCACATTATGGTTGTTCTTATAAAGAATTCTGGTCTTGTAAACCAATGGAATTCTCGGGTAATGAAGGGGCCGTTGCAGCTCTACGTTGGATAGAAAAAACTGAGGCAGTCTTAAAAATAAGCAAGTGCGCGGAAGAGGATACGTTAATGTTTGCCTCCAATCTAGAGGAAGTGACAGGATTTACAATATGGAATGGGAGGAATTTAAAAACATAGTGGAAAAGAAATTTTTCCCTCCCAATGAAAAGGAACAGATAGCAAATAAGTTCTTAAACCTTAGAATGACTGGAGTGGATAGTAAGGGTTACACTACTTTATTCTTTGAATATGCTAGAATAGTGCCTACCCTTGCATCCCCAGAACCAATATTAATCTCCCGTTACATCTGGGGATTAATCAGTGAGATTAGGCATGTAGTCAAGGCAGCTAGTGTGACAACTGTTAAATTTGCATGCATCCGTACAATTAATTAGACAATAATTAATGATTAATGACTCTGCTGATTTATAATTTATGACTTGAATTGCTTTTGATTATTGTTACAATACATACATGTGCATCATATATTGCAAATGACATAACATTACTGCATGCAAGCTATACTGTGTCAATTGGTGCACGAAACAAAGATAGCACAATTATAAGACAAATCAGAAAAATGCTGATAGAGTTCAATAGATAGACAGACATTGTGTTGAGACACAGAATGAGCCAGCAACCAAGTATTTCACTAGTATAGTGTGTAGGAAAGTAAGGATCACAAAACTGCCTTCCTAGTGATAGTTTAAGTGCCGGAAAGTGCCTAAAACTCACACAAACTGCAGAATTCTACAAAATTTAGCAAAATTCAGCATTTAAACAAACTAATATCATGCAAAAATATGCTTAAATGGTCCTGAATACTTTCCTAAGTGTCGGGAATCGAAACTGTCATAAAAGGGTACATAAAGCACACTGAACTGCAAAGTTTAGCACTTTAACGAACCGGTAACCAACCGAACAACCGAACATTACCCGAAACATCAAAATACACTAGAAGCACTGTTTTAACATTACCAAGCTTGTTATAGTCCCCGAACATCATAACACTACATAAAAATATCTAGTAACCAAGTACCTAACTAATACTTACATTTTAACTATAATCTAACCAACTTAGTTTTAACCTAGCCTAGTACCCCCCCACCTATTGGTGGATTGCATGTGGGCCCCACTAGAGATTTTATTTTAATATTTAAGTAGATCATGTCTCACTTTTATAAACATAAAATCCTTGAAGATCTTGATATATTGAAGATTATATATAAAGACCTTTAGTTCATGACTTCATTCACCATTCACCAACATCTTCTTCCTCCTTTCCCTTCATCATACTCACGGCCAAGCACCCCTACACCATCATCCTCTTCATCTTTCATTCTTCACTAAATCCATGCATACTCAAGGGTGTAAGGAGCTATGTTAGGAAGCTTGGAGCTTTCGGAAGTTCTTCACCGTTTGCTTTTATACACTCATTTTCTTCACTTGAATCATCCCTAGCCTAGAGCTAGTGGTAAGAACCTTGATCTATCTATATTACTTCTATTTTAAGTGGTTAATGATGAATCATGATCAAAAACTTGAAGAACACTAAAGAACATAAGCATGAAACATGAACATAAGCTTGTTTTGTAAAGATATCTTCATGAATATAAGTTGTTATGCTTGTTGATCTTTGTTTGTTTGTAGAAGTGATGTTAATCATCATGAGATCTTGCTAGATCATGATTAAAAACATAATCTAGCAAGATGTAAGAATAGAAATTGTTGTAGGATGATGGATCATCCACACATGAAGCATGAACTTGAAAGAAACATAATGTTTTCTTGTGAAGTAATGATCAAAGTATATTGTTAATCTTGTAGATCTAAATATTTCATGGATTATTCTCAAGAAACCAAGCTAGAAATATAAGTTTTGTTAAAACTTGGTTCTTACATAAACTAATCTCATTTTTGGTGGATAAACAAGTGTAGAAACACTTGTCTAACAAGAAAATTTCATAAAGAAACATTTTTGTAAAACATGATTACAAGTTGTAAACATCAAAATTCTTCAAGAATGATGTTTTTAAATAAGCAACCACACTTTAAAGGGTAACTAAACTCACTAAACACACTACCAAGTTACTACAAATTTTCATAAACTTTCAAGTTCATGAAGTAGTGAAATATGCATGATTTTGGCAAGTTTGGTAAGTAAAGGTTGTTTAGTGTTGATTGTAGATTGATTGTGATGATTTTTACAAAAGAAAATGATATGCTTGAAAGCATGGAAACCTCCATTTTTAGGGGAAACTATGGCAAAATTTTCTAAAAATATAAACACTTAGAAAAATATTTATAAACCTACACTTACAAGTGTATTTTCAACAATAAATGGTTACATAAACTTTGCCATAATTTTTTGTTATAAAAATACAAATATTGGAGGTTGGTTTTTATAAATAAAAGTGGCTAAATATATATTTAGAATATATATACATTGAAGACACACATGTGTGATTATTTGTATACTTTGTGTAATAATTATATTATTTTAGGACTTGAAATAATATAACTCACGAAAATACCAAGTATTACAATCCAAAATATTACCAAAATCTCAAGGAATAAGTATATAAGTTACACACACAAAATATTGATGAAAACCGAATAAGAAATGTAACTTACAAAATATTCCGGAAAATATGCTCACAAAGTATATTTTGGTAAATAATATTTTGGACACAAGGGAAATGAAAATATGATCTTTACAATTATTACAAAGTTATATCATATTTGTGACAAGGAGAAAATATATTATTTTTGGGAACTAAAAATATATTTTCTTGGAATTTTAGAAGATATATAATTTTTGGGAAAGATATATATTTTCTTGAGTACACTTGAAATACATTATTTTTGGATAAAAATAAGTTTATATATATACATATATATACATATATATATATATATATATATATATATATATATATATATATATTTTCTAAGTGAGACTTGAAAATATATTATTTCTGAAACTTATGAGAAAATACAAATGTTTTTGCCAAAAGAAAAATTATAAATAATTTTTCTAGATAATATTTATTACAATATATATTGGTGGACTTTTATTAAAGATAATATTCCGTAATAATTAATATGAAATTAAGTATAAAGAATACTTAATACAATAAAAATACGTATCCTCGTACGTATAAACACACACCGGAATACGACCCTAATACATGGCAAGACTATACAAGTGAAAGATACCCTCATCCTTGGGAAAAATATACAAATATAAATACTTGGGAAGTATTAAGTTGATATATATTGTTTTAACAATTATTCCAAAATTTAATAAATATAATTTAAGTTAAAATATTTATTATTTTGACAATTAATTATATAACTTGGAATAATGATGAAGACACTTGGAAACGTAACTCAAAGGCACTAACTAATACTAAGTCAAGGCACGACCCGCTCGTCTAATAAGACCATAGTACATTGTAGGTAGTCGTGTACACCAGAGGAAACTTTGAGTTACAGGCGGATTCGAAGAACGTAAAACTGTGAGTTCATGTCCCCCGTTTTCTTTTAACTGTTTTCAGTTTTATAACTTCGGGGGTGAAGTACATGTTACAAACTGTTTTCGAAACATTTATACATGGTATGGTTAGCTAAGGAAGGGTACTGCTTGATCATGTGGGTGGTGGGCATAACACTTAAGGCCATTAACCCTCGTTGTAGGACCGAGGGACATGAGTGATAGATCTATTCGGGTGTAAGGAGGCCCACCCATGCGCCCGCCGAATGAGCCATGTGGTGACTATGTCTTATTGACAAAGTTTTCTAGGTTTGAGTTCCCTGCATCACGTCACAAATATTAATGTATTAGCTACACATTAATTGATCTGTTTCCTTGTTGCTTTCATACCAGGTTTTCAAGTACATACAAACATACTTACAAATGCTTCAAGAGTTTATTCACAAACACACACATGAACTCGCTCAACTTTTGTTGATGTTTTCAAACTACATGTATTTTCAGGAAATTAAGTATGGATCTGGCGAACGTTGGAGTTTCAAGTCATGTTGAGAATAAAAGATGTCATCCGTGTCTTAGGGTTTGATTAGTGTCTCTTATCCTGGACGGGACAAATCTTTCAAAACCTGGTTATAACTAAAGTCTTTTGATGAGTCCTTATGGAACTCTAAACAATTTATATTGTTTGTAACTCGGATTTTAATTTTATGTTTCAAGACAATGATGATGTAATGTTTTAAAACTTAATCAATGGATGGACATCTTGGATTTATCATATAGTTGTTTGTTATGGTTGAATGCAATGATATTAAGCAAGTCACACCAAATCACGCTTCCGCAAAAGTCAGGGTGTGACAGCCAGACCCCAAACTATAGAAGAAGTTGTAGAACTAGCAAACACCTTGATGGATGAAGTAGTGCGTACATGAGAAGAGGACCAGGGGAGGAACCTAGCTCAAAGGCTTACCTAAGAATTTCGTTATGGAAATTCCAACCGTGGGAAAAATGTAGGTTCTACCTCTACACCTTATTGTAAGGCCTGCAAGAAGAAGCATTCAGGAAGATGCTCCACCTACTGCAATTTCTGCAAAATACCAAGACACAAGGAAGAAGATTGTAGGAAGAAACCTAATAATGGGATGTGCTTCAACTGTGGAGAAAAGGGTCACATCAAGCCGAACTGTCCGAAACTAGCTCCAGCCATAAACAACAAGACTACTAAAAATGCTAGGGCATTTGTTCTGACTGCGAAAGAAACTAAGATGATTCCGGACGTGATAGCCGGCACGTTTTTAGTTAATGATGTTTTTGCTAAAGTATTATTTGACTCTTGTGCAAACCAAAGTTTTATTAATACTTCATTTTGCAAACTTCTCAATCGACCATTAACTAAACTTCCACAAGAATGTCTAGTAGAGACAGCAAATCGGGAAACCATTAAGATTTCTGAAATCTTGCAGGGAGCAAGAATAGAATTTTTAAATCAAAAGTTTATTGAAAACCTTTATCCAATGAATCTGGCAGGATTTGATGTTGTACTAGGAATGGATTGGTTAATAGCTAATAAAGCAAGTATTTTATGTGATCAAAAGTCGATTCAAGTAAATTCACCAAAGGGTGAAAAGATCACAATTAAAGGAGATAAGCCCTCTAGATCGACGAAATTCATCTCTGTGATGAAAACATCAAGTTATATAAGAAAAGGATCATTAGTGTATTTGATTTCTATAATCATTAACACAAAAGGAAAAGAATTAAAAGATATTCCAATAGTATCTCAGTTTCCAGATGTGTTTCCAGAAGAACTACCAGGACTACCGCCAGACAGAGAAGTTGAATTCAGAATCCAACTACTACCAGGGACAGCACCAATTGCCAAAGCACCTTACCGTTTGGCACCTACAGAAATGCAAGAATTGAAGAAACTGTTAGACGAACTACTGGAGAAGGGATTCATACAGCCAAGTTCATCACCGTGGGGAGCACCGATCTTATTCGTTAAAAAGAAAGACGGATCAATGCGTATGTGCATTAACTACCGTGAATTGAACAAGATCACGATTAAAAATCGGTATCCATTACCAAGAATCGCTGATCTGTTCGGTCAGTTGCAAGGAGCTCGATTTTTCTCAAAGATCGATTTACGATCAGGATATCATCAATTAAAGGTACAGGAAGAGGACATTCCTAAGACCTCATTTAGAACAAGGTATGGCCATTATGAATTTACTGTCATGCCATTTGGTTTAACCAATGCCCCAGCCGCATTTATGGGCATGATGAACCTAATATGTAAGCCATATTTGGATAAATTCATAATTGTCTTTATAGATGATATTCTCATTTACTCTAAAAGTAAAGAGGAACATGTAGCGCACCTGCACGCACTCTTAAGTTTATTGAGAAAAGAAAAACTTTATGCAAAGTTTTCAAAGTGCGAGTTTTGGTTAGAACAGGTACAGTTTCTTGGACATTTAGTTAATCATGAAGGAATTCATGTGGATCCCACCAAGATCGAGGCAATTACTAAATGGAAAACCCCTGAGTCACCAACCGAGGTTAGAAGTTTCTTAGGATTGGCTGGTTATTATAGAAGATTTATTCAAGATTTTTCTAGAATAGCCATTCCCTTGACTAAACTAACCTGTAAATCTATTAAGTTTGAATGGGGACCAAATCAAGAAGAAGCCTTTAGAATTCTTAAACAAAGATTAACCAACGCACCTATATTATCGTTACCAGAAGGAACTGAAGACTTTGTAGTCTATTGTGACGCTTCTAAATTAGGTTATGGATGTGTGTTAATGCAACGTCAAAAGGTTATAGCTTACGCGTCTAGACAACTTAAGAATTATGAAGAGAATTATTCAACCCATGATTTGGAATTAGGAGCTATAATTTTTGCCCTTAAGATTTGGAGTCATTACCTTTACGGTGGTAAGTTTACCATTTTCACCGATCATAAGAGTTTAATGTATGTTTTCGGGCAAAAGGAGTTGAATATGAGACAGAGATGCTGGATGGAGATGCTTTGTGATTATGATTGTAATATCCAGTATCATGCAAGAAAGGCAAATGTAGTAGTTGATGCTTTAAGTCGAAAGTATCACGAAAAGCCAAAAAGGGTACGCTCTCTTAAATTAAATCTACAAGTAGATTTAAATGAACAGATTAGAAAAGCACAAGAATAAGTAATCAAGGATGATACTGAGAAACTGAAAGGAATGATTAAGGAACTAGATGAAGGAACATATGGAATTTGGAGATTCCATAAGAAAAGAATGTGGATACCGAAATTAGGAAACCTACGCTACCGTATATTAGAAGAAGCCCATAAATCTAAGTATACGATGCATCCTGGAAATGATAAGATGTATCAGGATTTAAGAAAGAATTTCTGGTGGATAGGAATGAAGAAAGATATAGCAACTTATGTTTCTAAATGTTTAACCTGTTCACAGGTTAAAGCTGAACATCAGAACCCCTCAGGTTTGTTGCAACAGCTAGAAATGCCGGTTTGGAAATGGGAATTGATAACAATGGATTTTATTACCAAATTACCCAAAACAAAGAAAGGTAATGATACAATCTGGGTAATTGTAGACAGGCTAACTGTGACAACTCGATTTTTCAAGGTCTTTCCTCGACACGTTATTCGTTTCGCTAAGTGTTTGGTTTATGATTAATGTAGCTTGTTTCAATGTAACTTATTTACGTATGGTACATGATTAATGTGTTGCACTATTGTTTGGTTATTAAATGAAAGTTCATGGACTGTTTAAGTTTACATAGTCCTATCACATACATAACTGTTTGACGAAACCTACTCGATGAAACCTGAAGTTTCGCCACCATCATATGCTCGACGAAACATAATGTTTCGTCATCACCGTGCATAACGAAACCTTAGGGTTTCGTGGGGAACTGTTTCGCCGTATGGGTTTTAGGCCCAAGTAAGGCCCGATCATGATTTGTTTATATTTACATTTTACACGCGGAGTTTTCATTTAGCGAAAACCCTAATCCCCTCCTCTTCATACTCTTGAACCCGACGGTAACCCTCCCTCTCTCGAAGACCTTCTCGGCTCCATCTTGCATTCTGGTTAGTGTCTTGTTAATTATTACGAAATGTGAAGTTGTGATTGCTAAGATCTATACGATATCTAGGGTTCCATGCTAGCTGTATGATTGATAGTTTATGTAAAACGGGAATATGTAAATGTTTATGATATTAGTTCATGATTTGATTGGTAAAATTTAGATATTGCAAACTGCTAGAGTTAATACACCCGAATGAGGCTAGGGTTTTGGATATGCATGAGTATTGGTAGTATTGTTGTCATGATAATACGAATCGTATGGAAATCAAGGGATCGATGGTTTGGAATAGTAGAATAATTAATGTTACAAAGGATTTAGGAATCACATAGATCTAAAGAATTGGCCTGTTTAATTGATGTTATGTGTAGATGTATCTAATAATGTTAATGATGTCGATGGCTATTGTTAAGTGCTAGAATCGTGATTAGGGTTTCTGTGGGTGTTTGATTATCTGGTAATGTCGATGAAACTGAGGAGCCGACGAAACTCAGAGAGTTTCATCACATGTTAACCCGACGAAACTTAGAGAGTTTCGTCACATGCTAGCTCGACAAAACATATAAGGTTTTGTCACTTCCAGGACGACGAAACATGTAGGGTTTCGTCACCCCGGGGTTTCGTCGCGTAGGAGTTTCGCCGTAGGTCAGAACTTCACAAACATAATGTAATTTGGTACAAGTACAATAATGTATGATTATATGTTAACCTTTGTCTGTCGAAGTATATCGGTTATGCATGAGAAAAACATGATTAAGTGTTGGTTAGTATACATGACTATTAAGTACTGTAATGAAACATGTGAACTTTGAGCTTGTATGTGTTGATTAACTGTTTAAGTGTTACCTGGTGATTATTGCCTAAACACACCTTATGATTGTAAATTATACATGAATCATACGAATGTAAACTTATTACATATACATGATTACAATAGGCTTTGACTGACTTATTTGTGAACAAGTAGTTAAGCATACTGAGCAAACCGAGGTGAGTTCACACTTTCTATAAGGCATGGGATTCCCGGTGGTTTGGGAATGGGTTAAGAAGCTAAAACAAAACCTACATATTCGCCTTTAGCAGAATATGTACCCACATCCTAGTTGAGAAGGATAACAACCTTTAACCTGCGTATTCTCTTTGTGTGGATTACGTACCTCCGTCCTCGGTTGGGAAGGACGACAACCTATAACTTACTAGACAAAAATCTATCATGAAGTCCCTCATTTTTATATCGACTTAATCGCCGGGCCAATGGCGAGCGGGTCATTAGTTAGATAGCGCTATTTAGGTTTGACAAGCCTCACACCGTGCCGCAGAGGACGGGAGTGAACTAATGGATCTGGGCACTTAGTCAATGATGATAGACATTGAAGTAGGGCACATACATGACTCAAGTCAGTTGTCGATATAGTAACGGATCTAGTGGTTAACATGGGGAAGCCCCCACTGTTTTGGGAATCAAGGAATTGGATAACTCGTGGTTTACGAAATAACTTATGATTTTTTGGAACAACATTAAAACTGGACAACCAACTGTGAACTCGCTCAACTTTGTTGTTGACTCGCTGTTACATGCCTTGCAGGTCGTTAGGTACTTATGGAGCTTGCACGAACAGGAGGAGTCATTGTGGGACATGGACCGTTGTGTGCCATGTTAAACATTTAAACTTATGACAAATGTTTAGTTTTACATTTTATGCTTCCGCTGATAAACTTGAATTTGTTTTGAACACCAATTATATTGTGTGGTTGAACTTTTAATTTACTTTACTATATCGTTCAATATGATTGGTGGCTTAATCCTGGTCATGTCACGCCTCCTGTGGTGATACTCCGCTTGTGGATTTTGGGGGTGTGACAGATTGGTATCAGAGCCATTGGTTATAGTGAACTTGGTTTTTAAAAAAAAAGGGAAAAAGCTTTTTGACAAAACCAGACTATAACCTGTACAGTGCTTAACGATCCACAACGACGCTTCGCTCCACGTGCAAGACTCAACATTATAGGAGATATGGTTTATGTTTATATTGCCTGTCTATTAGTTTACATAGTGCATTGCTCATGGTATGCTTAGTCAACATAACGATTATTGTTTGAAACCCTATGTGCTTACTCTCTTCTGTCATCGCACTTTCACGACACCTTTCTCACTTATGTGTGCTTCGATGTGAAGATCATGAGTGGATGTCTGAACTTGACTCAAGCCAAGCTGACAGCTCTAATCAATGAACGAGTTGCTGAGGCACTCACAGCAGCTCAAGCAGGAGGTATAGCCTGCGATTTCAATTTACCCTAGGATGTTTAGATCCTACTCTCGTGAACTAACTCTCGTGCTTAACGTTGTCCTTTCTTACTCTCGCAATAGGTCAACCTACTCAACCTCCTGTGTGTACGTTCAAGACCTTTATGGACTGTCGACCTAGTACATTCAATGGTTCTAAAGGAGCTGTAGGTCTCCTCCACTGGTTCGAGAAGCTCGAATCTGTCTTCGAAATGTGTGAATGCCTTGAAGCTCGTAGGGTGAAATTTGCTACTGGAACACTCGAGGGTGCTGTGTTAACTTGGTGGAACGCCTAGGTTCAAATGCTGGGGTTGGTCGCTGCTAATGCCACCCCATGGAACGACTTTAAAGAACTGATCAAAGAGGAATACTATCATCGTGACGACATACATAAGCTAGAGGTGGAGTTTTACAATCTGAAGATGACAGGGTCTGAAATCGAAGCGTATACGAAGAGATCGAATGAATTGGCGGTTTTGTGCCCTACTATGGTGGATCTTCCTATCAAACGTATCGAGCTGTACCTCAAGGGTCTAGTGCCAGAGGTTCAGAGCCATGTGACGGAGGCTAACCTTGGTCCTATCCAGCAAGTCATTCGACTAGCTCATCGTCTCACTGATCAGGCAGTGGAGCAAAACAAGCTGCCCAAGCGTATTAGTGCTACTACTACTTCTGAAGCTCCCAACGACAATAAGCGCAAATGGGATGGGAATTCAAGCAAGGGTTCAACTTCTGTTTAGTCACAGTCTCAGCAACAAAAGACAAATGAGTACAAGAGCCCCAGTCAGTAGTCTTCTAGGAATCAGGGTCAAGGTGGGTAAAGGGGAAACCAGCCTAAATGCAACCGTTATAACTTGCACCACAGCGGGCCGTGTAGCAAGGTTCACTGTCATAGATGTAACAAGCCTGGTCACACCACAAAGGATTGCAGGAGCCCGTATCCTGCGAATCAAAATCGTCAGCAGCAACAACAAGCTCCACAGAACCAGCAGCAGCAACAACAACAAGGTAATAAGGGATGCTTTCAGTGTGGTGCTGAGGGTCACTTTAAGAGACACTGTCCACAGTTGAATCAAAATCAGAACAACAACAACAACCAAGGAAATAGGAACAATAACGGGGGTAACAATGACGGCAATGGTGCCAGGGGACGTGCCTTCATGATTGGTCAGGGTGATGCGAGGAACAATCACAACGTTGTGATGGGTAAGTCTCTACTGGATCACTTCTTTGTTACTGTTTTATTTGATTCGGGTGCCGATACTAGTTACGTGTCTTTAAAGGTTAGTCAAATGCTTAAGCGTACTCCAACACTTTTGAACACCAAGCATGTTGTAGAACTAGCTAATGGTAAAAGTCTTGAGGCCACACACATAGTTAAGGATTGTAATCTTGTCCTAGATGGTCAGACTTTCTCTATCGACCTCATTCCTATCGTTCTTGGAAGCTTCGACATTGTTATTGGGATGGACTGGTTATCTCAACACCAAGCGGAAATTCTTTGCAAGGAGAAAATTGTCCGCATCTCTCGTTCTGGTGAAGAACCCCTCGTGATTTGTGGTGACAAGAGTGGTGCAGTGGTAAGCATCATCTCTTTCCTTAAGGCCCAGAAGTGTTTGCGAAAGGGCCACACAACTATCCTAGCCCTCGTTACTGACACGTCCACGAAGGAGAAGAAGATAGGAGATATTCCGATTGTACGCGACTTTCCTGAGGTATTTCCTGAGGAATTACATGGTCTTCCGCCTCATCATCAGGTCGAGTTTCAAATCGAGCTAGCTCCTGGAGCAACGCCAATAGCTCGTGCACCTTATCGATTAGCCCCATCAGAGTTAGAAGAACTATCTACACAACTACAAGAGCTCTTGGACAAGGGTTTCATTCGCCCTGGGGAGCTCCAGTCTTGTTTGTAAAGAAGAAAGACGGTACCTTCAGAATGTGTATTGACTATCGCGAACTCAACAAGGTGACCGTGAAGAACCGTTATCCTCTCCCACGTATTGATGACCTTTTCGACCAGCTGCAAGGGTCGAGCTTTTACTCAAAGATTTATCTAAGATCAGGTTACCATCAGCTGAGAGTCCGAGACGAGGACATCTCTAAGACAGCCTTCAGGACCCGTTACGGGCACTACGAGTTTCTAGTTATGCCTTTTGGATTGACAAACGCACCTGCGGTCTTCATGGATCTCATGAACCAAGTGTGCAAACCTTACCTGGATAAGTTTGTTATTGTTTTCATCGACGACATCCTGATCTATTATAAGAGTCAGGAGGAACACGAGCATCACCTACGCCTCATTCTGGAACTTCTTCGAGCAGAGCAGCTGTATGCTAAATTTTCGAAATGAGACTTTTGGCTTCGTGAAGTCCATTTCCTAGGCCACGTGGTAAACAAGGATGGGATTCATGTTAATCCATCCAAGGTTAACTCGATCAGGAACTGGCCTGCACCCCGTACACCAACCGAAATTCGCCAATTCTTGGGTTTGGCAGGTTACTATAGAAGATTTATCAAGGATTTCTCCAAGATTGCGCAACCTCTCACCTCACTTACTCAGAAGGGTGTCACTTATCATTGGGGTGATGCATAGGAATCCGCATTTCAGCACTTAAATAATAGAATTTGTAGCGCACCTATTCTCTCATTGCCTGAAGGCACAGATGAGTTTGTGGTTTATTGCGACACGTCGATTCAAGGACTAGGTTGTGTGTTGATGCAACGTGAGAAGGTCATCACTTACGCATCACGCCAACTTAAAGTTCATGAAAGGAACTACACTACTCACGACTTGGATTTAGGAGCAGTGGTATTTGCTCTTAAGATATGGAGACATTACCTGTACGGTACCAAGTGCACTATTTACACCGATCACTGGAGTCTCTAGCATATCTTCGAACAGAAGGAGTTGAACATGCGACAGCGTCGATGGGTCGAACTATTGAATGATAACGAATGCACGATCAAGTACCATCCGGGCAAAGCCAATGTTGTGGCCGACGCCCTCAGACGAAAGGAGTCAAAACCTAAGCGCATACGAGCGTTACAACTTACCATCCAATCTAGTCTTCCTACTCAGATACGAGATGCTCAGGTTGAAGCATTGAAAGCAGAGAACATCAGGGCTGAGTCCCTATGAGGATCGAAGAAACGGTTAGAACAAAAGGAAGACGGCGCTTACTACGTGACAGGGCGCATCTGGGTTCCACTTTATGGGAATTTACGTGAATTTGTGATGGACGAAGCACATAAGTCTCGCTACTCAGTACATCCTGGTTCGGATAAGATGTACCACGACCTAAAGACTACGTACTGGTGGCCTAGCATGAAAGCCAACATAGTAACTTACGTTAGTAAATGTTTGACTTGTGCGAGAGTCAAGATTGAATACCAGAAACCATCAGGCCTACTTCAACAACCAGAGATCCCAACATGGAAATGGGAACAAATTTCCATGGACTTCGTTACAGGCTTGCCTAGATCTCAACGTGGAAATGATACCATTTGGGTGATCATGGATCGACTGACCAAGTCTGCACATTTTCTGGCTATCAAGGAAACGGATAAGTTTTCTACATTAGCAGACGTCTATCTTAAGGAAGTTGTTTTGAGTCACGGGGTGCCAACCTCTATCATATCTGATCGTGACGCGCGTTTTACCTCTGAGTTGTGGCAAACAATGTACAAATCCTTTGGTTCTCGTCTAGACATGAGCACAGCATATCATCCACAGACGGATGGGCAGTCTGAACGCACCATCCAAACCCTTGAAGACATGCTTCGAGCATATGTTATTGACTTTGGTAACGGCTGGGAAAGACACCTCCCTTTAGTGGAGTTTTCGTATAACAACAGTTACCACACCAGTATCCAGGCTACTCCATTTGAGGCATTGTATGGACGAAAATGGCAATCACCTCTTTGTTGGGCAGAGGTTGGCGACAGCCAAATCACTGGTCTAGAAATTGTAGTAGACACCACAGAGAAGATTGCTCAGATATGACAATGAATGGCGGCAGCTCGTGACCGTCAGAAAAGCTACGCTGATAAGCGTAGGAAACCTCTAGAATTTCAGGTCAGGGACCGGGTTCTACTTAAAGTCTCACCTTGGAAGGGTGTGGTTCGTTTTGGTAAACGAGGCAAGCTTAATCTGCGTTATGTCGGACCTTTCGAGATCACTGAGAAGATTGGCAGAGTGGCCTACAGATTAAATCTACCTGAAGAACTCAGTGGAGTTCACAACGTATTCCACGTGTCGAATCTGAAGAAGTGTCTGTCAGATGAGACCCTCATAGTTCCTTTCAAGGAGCTCACCATCGACGATCAGCTGCGATTCGTCGAAGAACCTGTAGAGATTACAGACCGAGATGTTAAGGTTCTCAAATGTACCAGAATTCCTCTTGTTTGAGTTCGTTGGAACTCTCGTCGTGGCCCAGAGTTTACCTGGGAACGAGAAGACCAAATGAAACACAAATATCCCTAGTTGTTCGAGAACAGTGCAACCACTACTGAGGCTGAAGCTACTGCAGAATTTTGAGACGAAATTCCAAACCAACGGGGGGATGATGTGATACCCCAGGAAAACCAGAAAAACCACACAACCTAACTAGCTTCCTCAGTGACTACGTGCTAAATTTCGGGATGAAATTTCTTTCAAGTTGGGGATGATTTGACAACTCAAGTTTTGAAGGTCTTTCCTCAACACGTTATTCGTTTCGCTAAGTGTTTGGTTTATGATTAATGTAACTTGTTTCAATGTAACTTATTTACGTATGGTACATGATTAATGTGTTGCAATATTGTTTGGTTATTAAATGAAAGTTCATGGACTGTTTAAGTTTACATAGTCCTATCACATACATTAATGTTCGACGAAACCTACTGGACGAAACCTGAAGTTTAGCCACCATCATATGCTCGACGAAACATGATGTTTCGCCATCACCGTGCACGACGAAACCTTAGGGTTTCATGGGGAACTGTTTCGCCGTATGGGCTTTAGGCCCAAGTAAGGCCCGATCATGATTTGTTTATATTTACGTTTTACACGCGGAGTTTTCATTTAGCGAAAACCCTAATCCCCTCCTCTTCATACTCTTGAATCCGACGGTAACTTTCCCTCTCTCGAAGACCTTCTCGGCTCTATCTTGCATTCTGGTTAGTGTCTTGTTAACTATTAAGAAACGTGAAGTTGTGATTGCTAAGATCTATACGGTATCTAGGGTTCCATGCTAGCTGTATGATTGATGAGTTTATGTAAAACGGGAATATGTAAATGTTTATGATATTAGTTCATGTTTTGATTGGTAAAATTTAGATATTGTAAACTGTTAGAGTTAATACACCCGAATGAGGCTAGGGTTTTGGATACGCATGAGTATTGGTAGTATTGTTGTCATGATAATACGAATCGTTTGGAAATCAAGGGATCGATGGTATGGAATACTAGAATAATTGATGTTACAAAGGATTTAGGAATCACATAGATCTAAAGAATTGGCCTGTTTAATTGATGTTATGTGTAGATGTATCTAATAATGTTAATGATGTCGATGACTATTGTTAAGTGCTAGAATCGTGATTAGGTTTTCTGTGGGTGTTTGATTATCTGGTAATGTCGACGAAACTAAGGAGCCGACGAAACTCAGAGATTTTCGTCACATGTTAACCCGACGAAACTTAGAGAGTTTCGTCACACGCTAGCTCGACGAAACATATAAGGTTTCTTCACTTCCAGGACGACGAAACACGTAGGGTTTCGTCACCCTGGGGTTTCATCGCGTAGGAGTTTCCCTGTAGGTCAGAACTTCACAAACATAATGTAATTTGGTACAAGTACAATAATGTATGATTATATGCTGACCTTTGTCTGTCGAAGTATATCGGTTATGCATGAGAAAAACATGATTAAGTGTTGGTTAGTATATATGACTATTAAGTACTGTAATGAAACATGCGAACTTTGAGCTTGTATGTGTTGATTAACTTTTTAAGTGTTACCTGGTGATTATTGCCTAAGCACACCTTATGATTGTAAATTATACGTGAATCATACGAATGTAAACTGATTACATATACATGATTACTATAGGCTTTGACTGACTTATTTGTGAACAAGTAGTTAAGCATACCGAGCAAACCGAGGTGAGTTCACACTTTCTATAAGGCATGGGATTCTCGGTGGTTTGGGCATGGGTTAAGAAGCTAAAATGAAACCTATATATTCACCTTTAACAGAGTATGTACCCACATCCTCGTTGAGAAGGATGACAACCTTTAACCTGCGTATTCTCTTTGTGTGGATTACGTACCTCCGTCCTCGGTTGGGAAGGACGATAACCTATAACTTACTAGACAAAACTCTATCATGAAGTCCCTCATTTTTATATCGACTTAATCGCCGGGCCAATGGCGAGCGGGTCATTAGTTAGATAGCGCTATTTAGGTTTGACAAGCCTCACACCGTGCCGTAGAGGACGGGAGTGAACTAATGGATCTAGGCACTTAGTCAATGATGATAGACATTTACGTAGGGCACATACATGACTCCAGTCAGTTGTCGATATGGTAACGGGTCTAGTGGTTAACATGGGGAAGCCCCCACTGTTTTGGGAAACAAAGAATTGGATAACTAGTGGTTTACGAAATAACTTATGATTTTTGGAACAACATTAAAACTGGACAACCAACTGTGAACTCACTCAACTTTGTTGTTGACTCGCTGTTACATGCGTTGCAGGTCGCTAGGTACTTATGGAGCTTGCACGAGAAGGAGGAGTCGTTGTGGGACATGGACCGTTGTGTGCCATGTTAAACATTTAAACTTATGACTAATGTTTGGTTTTACGTTTTATGCTTCCACTAATTAACTTGAATTTGTTTTGAACACCAATTATATTGTGTGGTTGAACTTTTAATTTACTTTTATATATCGTTCAATATGATTGGTGGCTTGATCCTGGTCATGTCACGCCTCCTGCGGTGATACTCTACTTGTGGATTTTAGGGGTGTGACACTAACTAAGTCAGCTCATTTCCTACCAACGAAGGAAACTTTCAGTATGGAACAATTAGCTAAGTTGTATGTAAATGAAATAGTTTCATTGCATGGAATTCCTTTATCAATTGTTTCTGATAGGCATAGCCCTTTTACCTCTCATTTTTGGACAAGTTTCCAAAAAGCCATGGGAACCAAGCTAAATCTAAGCACAGCTTACCATCCTCAAACGGACGGACAAAGCGAAATGACAATTCAGACAATGGAGGATATGCTTAGAGCTTGTCTTATTGATTTCAGAGGTAATTGGGACGATCACTTACTATTAATAGAATTTTCTTATAATAACAGCTATCACACAAGTATCAATGCTGCACCGTTCGAAGCACTTTATGGACGAAAGTGCCGAACCCCAGTCTGTTGGGCAAAAAATGGAGGAAAGCAACTATCCGGACCTGAGATAGTGCAAGAAAAAACCGACAAGATTATTCAAGTCAAGGAACGACTGAAAGCAGCACGTGATCGACAGAAGAGTTACGCTGATAACAGACGAAAGCCATTGGAATTTCAGGTAGGAGACAAGGTGTTATTGAAAGTCTCTCCTTGGAAAGGAGTGGTAAGATTCAACAAAAGGGGAAAGATATGTGACACCTGTGTCACTTCAACCATCAAAAAAATGCCAAACCAATGAAATATTGTATTTCATACTTGGGATTTGCAAAAATATGTGTATCGTTTGCACATATCAACTCTTGTTCGATTTTAAGCTTTAAATCGCTTTCTGGAGGGTTATACGCGCTCTGATGCGTAAATATAACCAGTTTAATCCAACGAACACTCCGGAATAGTGAAATAGGCTTAACATACCTTAAATAACCTTTACATAACTTAGAAATAAGTTTTGAAGGCTTTGGTATGGCAAAATCAAGTTAAATCGCTTACAGGGACTAAACTTGACAAACTGTGAAAGTATGCCAATTTGAACTGTAACGAACATTCCGGAACATGACCATAAGTTAAACACACCCTAAATATCCTTTACATAGCTTAGAAATAGGATGTGTGCTAAAATAAACTTTTGGGTCATTCAGGGACTAAAAGCGTCAAAAAGTGCACAAGTTTGCATTTTAGCGCATAACTTACGTTCTGAATACCTCCGGAAATCCAAAAATTTATGTAAGCACTAAAACATTTTAATTTAGTGTTTGGCATAAGAAAAATCCATTCGTCACGCATTTTGGATTGTTTTTCGCGCTTGTGCGCATTCCGTCGTAATTAAGCGATCATCGCGATCGTACGACCAAACGAACCAACATCCGAAATATTTTTGAGCATGTTTCATGTCCACAATGTTTAGGCATCATTTTAGGGCCTTAAAGTTGGCTTTACGGGCCTTAGAAGTGTCGGGAATGGCCTTTAACACCAACAGGGACCAAAACTGTCATTTTTGAAACTTGGCTTCTGATCAGGACTTCAGGCGGCCCGCGTAAAACTAGGGCTATCCTTTACGCGGCCCGCGTCAGACTCCCAGACTAGATTCAATGTTTAAACAGCCTGTTATCAGCTGTTATGCACTCCTAATCCTCTTGCACATGGTATTTCTCAATACTAGGGGCTCAAATGGTTTTGTAAAACCATGTTCTTGATGTGTATGGCCAAGATCAAAGCACAGTTAACGAGGAATGATCTTAACGGCTCTCTGAACACTATAAATACCCAACCCCATTCATTGCTAAACCCACAAGAATCTGATCTAAAAGACTCTAAGTTGGAACCATTGTTTCATACCTGAGTTATTTGGATCGAGATTAGCTTTCGGGGACCCTGGGTAAGTGTTCCTTCGTTCTTTTATTGCTTTTCGAGTCCGAAAGTCAAACTTTGTTTGACTTTCTGCGTTGACCAGTTTATGGTCAATGCGAAGTTCGTTTGAACTTCGCAACGTGAGCGTAATCACGATGGTTATAGTCCCTTGTGACTATGCCTACTGATTACCACGTTGTCTAGGGTCGTAAGGGTAAGCGATCTAATAAATCGCTTATACCTTCGAACCCGACCCATTTGGTCGATCATTAGGATCCGACCAAATACATTAGGTGACCATAGTATATAGGGAATAACCTTCCGAGGTTATACCTTATGGTCGCTTCGTTTAAGTAGTTGTATGATAGGTAGTTTATATGCCTTAGGTAAATTACCAAAATACCCTTTTCATGTGTAATTGGTAATTAAGCATATGTAACCTAAACTTTCGTCACTTAACTGATTATGTAACATAATTAAACATTTAAGGCATATTCTACTTGTCATAGGACTAGTTAGGCGGTCCGAACGCGTTTCACGCGAACGAGCGTTAAAGTAGCATAAGCTACCTAAACGGGTCGTAATGGGTCGTAAGCACTTAGGTTAGGTTTCATTTAGTATGTAGGCTTTGTTAAACCATATGACACGAGTCTCCATACTCGTTTGGTTTACGAACCCTCATTCTATCCGATCCTCCAATTTAGGTCTGGTTAATTAACATAGTTACCTTTATTAGGTGCCGTTTGATATCCGTGATCTCTAGCATTGCTTGGTGGTTATCTTAGGATTTCTGAGCAATCTCAAGTGAGTACATAGTCCCCTCTTTTACTGTTTTCAAACTGTTTTGGGGTGAAGCATGTGTACCTATCTGTTATTTCCATGTTTTCCAAAAGTATAATTGATTATACATGTTAGTACTTATCTGTTGACAAACTGAATGACTATCTATGGTTTAAACACTGATTTTTCAAAGACTATAACATTAATTGTTGAATTGTACTTATTTTGTTCACCAGACCGGTTGTTAGTATGATATAGCGCTATAGGATTTGACACCCCATTCCTGTTGTCATGGAATGTCTGAAACCAATTTGTTTCTCCATCCAAATAGGGATTTCCTTTGTGGTATCCCTATAGTCTCAAAGGTGTATTTTGATGCACTAGGTCTGAATGAATTCTTAAATCACATTATTTTTGTATATTTAGTTATACTCCCAAAAGTATAGTTTGATATGCTCCTATGTGTGATATTGTACAAAACCAACATATATTTTGTTAATCATCCAAAACATATTTTGATATGTTATTTACAAAACCAAAACATATTTTAATATGTTATTTATCACATCCAAAGCATATTTTGATATGTTATTTACAAAACCAAAACATATTTTAATATGTTAATTATCACATCCAAAGCATATTTTGATATGTTATTTACAAAACCAAAACATAGTTTAATATGTTATTTATAAATCCGAAGTATACTTGTAATATACTACTTAAAACTATTATTTTAAACAACTAAAGTATATTTAATATACTATCTATCTAACGATTGGGTTTTGGTTAGTGTTTAGATAACGAGACGGGTGTAATGTGATGAAAACATGGTAGATACGCCGCTGGTACTTCTTATATATAAGTGTTTTCATTGCATTACATACCGTGGCGTTATTTAGTACACTCGGGTCAACGATATTGGAACTGAAATATATTTTAATATATTACACATTCGATTCTCTTAAAATCCAAAGTATATTTTCACATATACTATAAGCCTTTTTATAAAAATATTGTTTTACAAACAACTTATCTTATACAAATTCATCTTTACTTGGTTATTCATTTAACCATACACTATTCTCTTATTATACATATCATCTAACCTTATTGCTTTTCAAATGATTTACAAAACAAAACAATCTACAAGGTTCATGACTAAACTTTATTAAACATTTTCTTAAACTTACAAGTCATGAATCCTATTTTCACAAAACCTATGTATCTCACAGGCATTTTTATGCTAACGTACCTATTTTTACACATGTTTCAGGTACTGCTTTGCTATGATTGTTGATACATGCTACATTTAGGATGGACTCGTGCCTTAGCAACTTTAAAACTTGGAAGATCATAATTGTACTTTTATGATTGTATTAAAACAATAAGTTCATTTATTCAATAAAACAAAAAATTATTTATTCCATGGTTGTGAAACGATGATTCTGTTACAACACTCCCCGACGTTTCCGCCACGTCTAGTTGCTCTACGTGGTCGGGGTGTGACAGAAAAGTTGGTATCTGAGCCAATGGTTATAGGGAACTAGGTTATTAGTAATGCTTTGACCTAGACTATAACCATTCTAGGACCCTAACACAAGTTTCTTGTGTTTAGTTTTAAAACAATACCGTCACTTATTCTTAGGTGACAACTACAATAAGAACACAAATTTCAATCCCGCTTTAAAAACTAATCATCTGTTCTAGGATGATTTATTATATGGTTTTGAACCCTTTAAGTTTTCAAAATCCCGTCAAAGTTGGTCTAAATAATGTGAACACGTGCAAACTGGACGGGTGGGTGCCTGTACCCTGAGTTTTCTGTCTAAGGCTAGATTGTTTGTACAAATCCACATAATCGGACCAGTCACTCTTACCTGGGAACTCTTGGGGTGAATGTCCACTTATAGGCGAGCATGTCTTCGCGATACATTATTTTTTTGACCTATTTACTTTGATTAATCACCGGGGTCGTTTGTTGCTTTGTAGTAACAAACAAATGACCACTATCCTTGCTTTCATCAGATTTGCTTCATCTAATTCTTTTCGTCTAATTCTCTCACTCGTTTCCTTTCATGTTCCTCTTTTAGAATGCCTCCTCGACGCGAAAATCAGATGGCGAATGCCGAACTGGCAGAAATCATCGCGCAGCAAATGGCTGCTGCCTTCCCAAATCTTTATGCTCAAATGATTCAAGCCATCAACAACAACAATGCTCCATGCAATTTCAAGAATTTTAACTCGGCTAAACTGCTCAAGTTTAGTGGTTCTGAGGGAGCAACTGGGCTTCTTCAATGGTTCGAGAGCATTGAGAATGCTTTCCGTCACGTTCAGTGTCCTGAAAATCGCAAGGTTGAGTTTTCTTCGAGTGTGTTTCAGAAGAGGGCTCTTATGTGGTGGAACGTGGTTACGAGAGACCGCGGTGCTGAGGTTGCATTAGCACAGACTCGGGCCGAGCTTAGGGCTCTTATGATGAAGGAATTTTGTCCTCGTCATGAGCTAAGGGCTCTAGAAAGGGAATTTGATGATTTGAAGCAAGACAGTGGGGAACATCGAGCCTATACTGACCGCTATGAGGAATTGAGCTTGTTATGCCCTACTATGGTTACGCCTCTGGATAAGGCGATTGAGAAATACATTGATGGTCTTCCTAACGTAATTCAGGATATTGTTACTGGCAGCAACCCTACTACTGTCAGACAAGCCATTGAATTGTCTGCCACTCTGACTGAATCCCATATCAGGAAGCGCAAGCTGTTTCGGAAGGGCGACTTAAGGCCATCTGACAAGACTGCTCAAGTGGAACCAAAGGAAGAACATGCTGAGGTGTCCAAGAAGAAGAAGCGCAAAGCCTCTCAAAACTACGCTGTAACTGCTTAAGACAAACAGGTTGCACCAAACCAGCCAGCACAACCTCGCAAAAGGCAAAACTATGTTGGTACCGCACCTTTGTGCAACAAGTGCAACCGTCATCATCTAGAGCAAGAGCAGTGTCACAAATGTACCCACTGTGGGCGGTTGGGACATTTGATCAATGTTTGTCGTTATGCAAATCAAGCTGCTGCAAACCCTGCTGCTGTTCAAGCACGGTTCCCTCCGGGGTCATGTTATAACTGTGGTGACCTTACTCACTACAGAAACAATTGCCCAAGACTTGTTAAGGCACCTCCAGCGCGAGGACGAGCATTTAACATCAATGAGGCAAACGGAAACAATGATGCAGCAGTGAACAATTAGTGTTTTGTAATTCCTTGGTTGTTATCTTTTGACACTTCAAGACAATTCGGTTGTTACATAAATAAAGATTTGTTGTTTTTATTTCTGCAAAATTTATGCGTTTGTGTGAATGCTTGATGCAACCTTATGATGTCAACCCAAAGACAAACTACTTGTGTGGTTCTGTCATTTTATGATCACTTGTGATCTCCCCAAGAACCTTAAACACTCGTTTCTTTTAAGAAACAAAGCCAAACTTTTATTGAAAATCCTTCTATCTTTATAGATGGATCCTTGAAAATCATTAAAGTGGCAAATGAAATCCATGGATTGGATTCCTAGTGTGCTTTAAATGTCCATGCCTAAAGATAACAAATTGAAGAATCAAGTTAGCTAATTTTGTGCTTATGTGTTTTCTTACATGATTTGTGGTTGTATGTGATCCATCCAAATCCTCGTAGAATCTTCCATATTTTATATGAGGGATTCATAGTAGGATATCCAAAGTTACTATCTTAAATCCTTAATGGACTTCAACATTGTAATTAAGTCCCTTGAGTTATAAAGTACTATTCTATAATTGGACCTCTTGAATGGTCTGGTTAAACAGATTGATTTTGAAAATCTGATTAGAAATTTCATGTGACGATATAGTTACAAAGATCCCTTAAGTGGTCTATTTAAGGAGATCGTACGACGGTCTAGTTAAGAAGATCATGTGTTGATCTAGTTAAAAAGATCGTTCGTTGATCTAGTTGAAAAGATCCTTTGGTGGTCTAGTCGAGTCGCTTCATGTTTATTCAAGTGATTTTTTTCCTACGCATTATGAAATGAACTGCGCGGACTGTGCAAGGAATTACGTAATTATGGAGGCCTACATAATTATGGAATTCAGTGCACAGAAACCACAGGAAGCTTTGTCATGTGTTAAGACCTATAGTGACAAGAATAATGATACGGGAGAAGTCTTAGACCTCGACCAATGTCATTTATTCTCCCACTCCCCAATTCTGATTTCAATCACACACCAAGTTTCCTATGATAAGTCTTCATAAGAAACGTTCTTCTGTCCGTAGTTCAAAATTCCATGTTTTACTATTACAAGGAATTCACTTTGAGGGTTAACAAATTCGCTAAGAGTCCTAACATGGCCCAGAGTTTTACTTAAGGGTTCAATGGATCTATTAGAAGGCGAAACCGTCACAGCTGTCTTCACAAGTTTCCTCTAGAATTAAATTTCGGGACGAAATTTCCAAAAGTAGGGGAGACTGTGACACCTGTGTCACTTCAACCATCAAACAAATTCCAAACCAATGAAATATTGTATTTCATACTTGGGATTTGCAAAAATATGTGTATCGTTTGCACATATCAACTCTTGTTCGATTTTAAGCTTTAAATCGCTTTCTGGAGGGTTATACGCGCTCTGATGCGTAAATATAACCAGTTTAATCCAACAAACACTCCAGAATAGTGAAATAGGCTTAACATACCTTAAATAACCTTTACATAACTTAGAAATAAGTTTTGATGGCTTTGGTATGGTAAAATCAAGTTAAATCGCTTACAGGGACTAAACTTGACAAACTGCGAAAGTATGCCAATTTGATGTGACAACTGCCACTTTTCGGCAACTTTCTTACACTTAAAGTACTCATTTTAGCTACATTTTTATGCATTTCGAACACTCGAACTGCATGATATACATCTTAGAGCACTCAAGGAATATTCATTTATGATGCACATTATTCATTTTTATTGGTTACATTTGAAATAGTGTAAACAATGCATCGAAACAACTAGAGTAGTACCTAGTAAACTAGTGTGCTGACGAGAACTCAGGTTCCGCATAAACCATCTAAATTACATCTTTAGGACTTAGACGAAAGTCCAACATCAAATATACATTAAACCCTATATGGGAATAAAAGGGTTTGGTTTAATATATTACCAATGTCCGGTAGCACCAAAAACTGCCGAAAAGCACTAAAAGCGACGATTTCTACACTTTTCCGCAGAAATTTTGCAGAAATCAGCTTTCTAATATTTTTACGACAGGTAAAAATATTATTTAACATAGAATTCATGTGTGGATACATTAGGGTATCATCCGAACCAATAACTACATCAATTCACACAAGTTACACAACTTAGCGTTCAAATAACGTCTAACCGAAACAATTCGAAACGAATATCCGAACAATGTCGGATCTTTTTTTTTAGTGACCATCTAATATTATTTAGATCATATTAGACTAGTAATGGTCACTTAACACCTTCTTAACACATTTATACACTTGAAACATTTAAACACCTAAACTTTGCTAAAAGTTTCTAACACTTTAAACACTTAATAACATTTCAACAATTCAAGACCCCCCCCCCCCATGTTGTGAACGGTTTTAAAGGGGTCCCACACCCTGTTTTTTTTGTTAAATATCTAGATATTTTATTAGTTACAAGTGGATGAAGTTGGTGCTTTGCTACAACACTTAACCATTAAGCAATACTAGCACCTTACACTCATTTTACATCTTTTATTACTTTTACCAAAAGCTCTCATCATCTTCATCCATCTTACCAAGAACACTAAAAACCCACTTCAATTTTAGTCTTTTATTAGATGATTAACATGGGTTTCCAAGTAACATAAGGTGATCTAAAGCTTTTGGAAGTAAAAGGAAGGGTTTTCATCCATACAAAAGTGTTCTACCATCAAGATCATCATCTTCCTAGTTCTTAATAATCTTCTAAGATCATCCCTAGCCTAGTGCTAGAAGTAAGCTTCTATATCTATTTTTTTTATACAAATATATTATGTTTATGATTGTTATTATAACTAATAAATAACTAAATAATCATACATAATAAACATGAAAAATACAAAGAAGCAAAAATAATAATCATGATATATTTATGTTGGTTATTATTGTGATCTAAGACTTGTTATATGCATATTTGATCTTGTTATGATGATTATGATATAAATAAATTGTTAGAAGATGTCTTAAAAATATGATCTAACAATTATACAAGTTTATGTTAAAGGGTTTTTAACATAAAGGTTTAAAGGGATGATCATAACCTTTAATTTTGTTAAAGTATTTAATGTTTTTCACTAAAAACAATACTTCTACAAAATTATGAAAAGTAACATACAACATGAGATTTTTATAAAAGTTGTTAAAACTATAATTAAACTTGGTTTTTGAACTAGTTAGCATATGTAATGATCATGTTTAAAACCCTACATGATTTGGATATCATCTTGATAATTTCATGTTATAAAAGTCTCATATGTTTAGTTAAGATGTTGAGTAAATTGATGGTGATTTGATGAAGAAAATGATATGTTTATGAAACATGGTTAAGATAAAAATACAAAGGTTATATGGCCAATTTTCATAAAAACTTTATTTTATAAAGTAACAACATTTTTGGGTTAAATCTCTACAAGATTAAAAAGGTTATTAAAGAAAAGTTTTTATAAAATAAAAGACAAGAAAAATATATATATATATATATATATTTTTTAGAAAATATATATTTGTTTACTTTAACAATTTTTGTGACATGTATTACTTGATGTATTAGTTATATATATCAAAGTAGGAACTTGTATCTAATGTCACATTTAAACTCAAAACACTTTATAACAAAAGTCCTACAAGACTTCATATAATAACGCCTTAAAAACGAGTACGGACAATCCGAAGGATCGGACACCATTTATGGTCAAAACGGACGACGGACGAATAGATAAACGAATCGCCATTCCGAAGAGTTACTACGACGTTTAGACGATTTTTCGACACGAAATATAAATATGCTATCGATAACAAATTTCGGATGTTTATAAACTTATAAAAACTAGTATGTTTTTATTTACTAAACAAGTATACTTAGTAAATTTTTATAAAAAGGTTTTTATAAAAATCAAAGGCTTACACTTACAAGTGGGCTAAATTATAACAAATGGGCTACTTTATTTCATGGACTATTTTCTATAACAAATGGGCTTATTTTACTTAATGGGCTATTTTTCTACAAATGGGCTTAGTTTTCTTAATGGGCTTAACATAAATTCATGGGCTAAGCCCAAACACCAAACATATGGGCCAAAGCCCAACACTATTCAAGCCCAACACTATTGAAGCCCAACACTATTTAAGCCCAACACTATTTAAGTCCAACACTATTGAGGCCCAACTCTATTGAGGCCCAACACTATTGAGGCCCAACACTATTTAAGCCCAACACTATTGAGGCCCAACACTATTGAGGCCCAACACTATTGAGGCCCAACACTATTGAGGCCCAACACTATTTAGGCCCAACACTATTTAGGCTCAGTACTATTTGGGCCCAATAACATGAATTCTTGGATTAAGCCCAATGACATTTAATTGGTAAAAATTACAATTATACAATTTACTTATACAAAGACACGAAATCAAGAAGACAAGACCCGATGATACAACTCACAAGATACAAGATTACATATATATATATTTGGTGAAATATATATACAACAGCTTAACAATTCATACATCTAATACACAGTTCAACGAATAACAAAGACATACAAGTCTTAATACATATTCAAGATAGAAGACTTGTACATGAGTCAATACAAAGACCGTAGTGTCTAACAATTCTAGGACCTTTGTAGGTTGTGATACAATTCAAGGACAATGCAAATGAGGTTACAGTTACATACAGTTTACGGAATGCAATTCTGTGAGTTCATGTCCCCTTTTCATCTTAAATGCTTTTCAAGCTTTACAACTATCGGGGAAAATACATGTACAATAGTATGATAAGTCAAGGAATGAAACACCTTAGATCATGTGAGAAATTAGGGCCATAACTAAAGCACCATTAATCCAGTTTGGACCAAGGAACAAAGGTTTAGATCTAATGGGTGTTGGCGAGCCCCACTCATGGCCATTTTGCCTAGGAGTGCATTTGTTGCCCTACGACATGGTGTCGATACAATTAAAATCGTCTAGGGTTGGATTGCTTCCTATTTCGTCACACATATTGATGTCCTCGCGAAACATTAATGATCAACGATTTCATTGACGCTTTTCATACTACATTTGATACAAATACATCTTACATGCGGGTTTGATACAAATACATTTCATACAGATAAAGCGCATGGTTTTGATACAAATACATTTCACAATTGACAGATACATCTTATACAACTAAACTGCATGAACTCGCTCAACTTTTGTTGATGTTTTCAAACTTACATGTATTTCAGGGAATTAGTGGACCAATGCAACGATTTCAGTTCAAGGAAAACAAGTATCAATACTCCGTGCCAACTATTGAAGGGTTTGCCTGTTATATACCGCCTCTTTGCGGTGATATAGTGGTCAAAGTCTTGACATTTTAAGACTTACATTTTGATGTATAAAACGATGACAACTTATTTTCATTTGATGGTTTGTAACCAATACATTCAACTTATGTTGCATTCTTTTGAAACAATTATGACAATGGCATTGGAGCTTGTATTTATTCATATAGTTTGTTCATGTACATCGATATTTATGCAATGAAAACCATACAGATCACACCTTGCGTTTCCGCTACGAGCGGGTGTGACAGATTGGTATCAGAGCATCGATTGTAGTGAACCAGGATTCTTTCTCGAGTCTAAGTCTACAATCACTAAGGATCTCTCACGAAAACCTCTTGTTCATGTTGAACAGATTATAAATAAAATTGGACAAGTCAAAAGGTTTTCATTGCATAAACATTTTTCAAGGTCCACTACAACAAAAATTCATTTCACATAAATCAAGCGAGGACATTTCCATGGGTGAAGTCTATGAGAAACAGACACAATACATTAATAGACTATGTGCCTACAATACATTACATTATCAGTTTATGCATTATAAACAGTTTACAAGTTCAGCTTATACAAGATAGAAATCCTTGATTGATAGGATTTTACATGATTATATATATATAGGTGGTTCATATATATGTTGCATGAAATATTTTGCCAAGAACAAAATACTTTCGACTTCAAACTCTATTATTATTCTTTACTCACACGATGAAAATATCGACCTCATGTCTATTGCGGAGCTTATGGCGAACATGATTCCTAAGTGAAATCTTAAACTTAATTCCGTAAAATATGGTTGCTTTCTCGCGAATACTGAGATGCCTGACCATGATAATGACGACGAGGTGAAGGTGGTAACCTTGGACAACAACTCCATTAGTGGGACGAGATCCACGTGACTCATACTAACCAAAGTGGATATACTCTTGTCCCTACAAGGAAGATGAAGTACTCATCTTGAAGGTACCCCTTCAATTGTTATTGTTACAGATTCTTTCCATTTCTATTTCATCTAACGTCGTACCGTCCTGCGAGTAATGACAACGAACATTGACACGTGAGCTATCACGAAGGTCCCTCCTATGTTGAAGGTATATAAACAATAGTGTCCTCTCTCTGACTGATCGCCTGCTCTGAACGAGAGAATGCTAGGGTGACCATGCAAGACAATTTATTATTACGGGGGCCCACATAATAACAACTTGTAGTGCATGGAAATTCTGGTGGACCCTGCGGGTCAAGCTAATGATCACTATTCATTCAAAATTCTTAAGTTATTACTTGAGATTCAATTCTTCCTATCTAGTAGAACACGAACTGGGGTGGTTAGTATAACACCCTACAATACAATACAATAATACAATACAATACAATACAATACAGGAAGACGACACGTATTTGTTCACACCTAACATTCGATCTATATCACAATTCAGATGAGACTAGTCATTTAAACAAACAAAACTCGTTAGCTACTCATGGAGGATTTTCCTCAACATTCTCGAAATTCTTGAACATGGGTTGGTTCCATGGTGTCTATGACACTTTATCCTACTTTACCTTACCTTACTTTATCATATTCCACCTTATCATATTTATTGGAAGTGATACAATAAATTCCGTCGTTTGACATTTGTCTTTTTCCAAGGGATGGTATGGCATGAACCATGTTGCAACTCCCTCATTACATTCTATTCGACATCTTTGGAAATTCTAATAATTTTGCTAGAGCTCGTGAAACTCAAGCACTATTACCATATTTGTCACATGGACAAATAAGACAAAGGATTTTCTCTACTTCGGACGATCGAGGTCATAGAGTAGGGAACACATATTATATGGACGAAGATCACTGGTTGGTTTCCCCTCCTCAACGATTTTTTTTTCTTTTTCCATTTAAACATATGACCAATACACGCAAGAGGCATTACGCCTTTTTGGTTTTGGTTATCCACATTATCATTTATTCAAACATGTATGACAATACGGTCTTGAGGTTTCCATGACCGATTGATTGCATTCTTCATTCTTGGGCACATGATAGACTTTATTTATCCAAATACATGTCTAGATTCTTTTAATAGTGTGTATTAAAAAGATCATGGCGCCAAAAGAATCAATTGTTTAAGTTAAAAGTTACGTGTTGAAAACCATTGCTTTTACACAAGACATGTTTTATACATGTCATTGTTACGCCAGACATTGTTATACATGTCATTTGACGTTGGTATACACAAGACATTTTTTGGTGGTTATTTGTAAGTGATGAGACGTGTGTAATATGATAAAAGCATGGTGAATACGCCGCTGGTACTTCCTATATATATGTGCTTATATTATATTGCATATCGTGGTGTTATTCAAATCTCTTCGATAAAGACAAGACACGACATTTTTGCACAAGACACGACATCCTCTACACAAGACATAATATTCTATTTCGAGACATGATATATTTATACACTACATTTTCATTGGTTATTTATTTAACCATACATCATTCTTTTATATCATCTGATTTTCATATCTATTTTCATATGATTTTATAAAAGAACTCGATCATAACTAGAGCCAATGTTGATGGTTACACTTGATGCTTTCACGGTCTCTCAGGGGTAGTTCCATACTGGGTAACACCCGAATTCAAACACACTAAGTGTTACATTTCGGGTTTAGCTTCAGAGATCCGAAGCATGATCGCATCATCCCTCCCTACCTCGATCACTCAAACAATAACTCTCGCCATGAGAGAAATGAAGGCAACTGCTGCCATAAACGATTTTGGCACCAGGATGTATGCTGGTAACTTGCCGAAATCCTAAATGTGAATAAGTGTGTGTGTGGTTTGAACTATGATTACTCCACAAAATCCCAATGAAGTCATGAGTACGTACACTCTACGATCATCATGTATCAATTCTTTTAATACCAACACCGAGCTTAGCTATTGCTTTTAAATGTTAAGCATATACTCGAATTAGAGTCATGTTGGACACACATTACTATATCAAGTTAGCTAATGGGGAATTAGCTGAGACATATCAAATCATTAAGGGCCACTGGTATGTATCCTATTCATCAACATTTCACATCCATGTTATTTGATACCATTGCCAATTTTAGCTTCGTCTCAATATTTCACATACAAGAGTTTCATGGCTAGGGACGGGATTGTCCTAGCTACAATTAGGGATTGGGTTATCCTACATCTAAACATAGGGATTGGGTTATCCTACATCTAAACATAGGGATTGGGTTATCCTACATCTAAACATAGGGATTGGGTTGTCCTCTACATCTGTACAGGGAAGTCTTTACTACAAAAAATTCAAAATGTACTTGGCCTAGAGTCACGTAAGCTAGACGTCTCCTCATTCTATAGAATTGGCAAACGGTAAACTAGTCGAGTCTGGAGCTGAAATTCAAATATCGATCTCTTACCCGTTCAGTTGGGTAGTTTCAAAGTAGTGGTTGGCATAGATTGGTTATCTGATAACCTAGCCGAAGTCTTCTGTCATGAGAAGGTCATTCGCCTACCACTACCGAATAAAGAGACACTTGTTATTCATGAAGAAAAGCATGACACACCATTGCAGATCATCAATTGCATGAAGGCATAAAAGTACTTACGGAAAGGTTGTGTTACCTTTCTGCACATGTTATCGACAAGAAGGCCATTGGGCCGAGGCTGACAGATATTCCTGTGGTAAAATAATTTATTGAAGTCTTTCTTGAAGACTTGCCAGGACTACCACCATATCAACAAGTCGAGCTTCACATCGACTTGGTACCGGGAGCCGCACCCATAGCCAAATCTCCATGTCGATTAGCACCTTCTGAACTTTGTAGTTAACCGAATAAGGATGTTGTGAGTTCATAACCCCCACTCTTTACCACTATACATCTTTATAAAGGTTTTGGGGGTGGAAAGACATGCAAGTTTTTGCAAAAGTGCACAACATTTCGATGAATGAAAATTCATATTTCTAAATCATGTTACAGATGAATTTCCAACTAACTCAAATGGTTTATGAAAGGTTCTAGCTTCTACTCTAAGATATACTTACGATCGGAGTATCATCAGTTACGAATTCAAGAGGAAAGCATACCGAAAACGGCTTTTAAGACTCGTTACGGTCATTACGAGTTTCTCGTTATGCCTTTTGGTTTAACAAATGCACCAGCGGTCTTCATGGATTTAATGAATCGTGTGTGCAAGCCGTATCTCGACAAATTCGTCATAGTGTTTATTGACGACATTTTGATATACTCTCGATCGACTGATGAACATGAGCAACATTTGAGAACCATTTTAGAGTTGTTAAAGACAATAAATTCGCCCCAATCGAAAAACAAGATATAGCATTACAACTTATTCTTAAGATTGGTGCATAGCATTTTACAATCTTATCATTATCCGACGATACAGATGACTTTGTTGTAAACTGTGATGCTTCGCATCAAGGATTGGGTTGTGTACCCATACAACGTGAAAAAGTTATCGTGTACACGGCACGCCAACTAAAAGTTCACGAGAAGAACTATACCACTCACGACCTTGAGTTAGGCGTGATGGTATTCGCTTTGAAATATGGAGACATTATTTATATGGTACTCAATGCACTATTCTCACGGATCACAAAAGCCTTCAACACATATTCGACCAAAAAGAATTAAACATACGTCAACGACGTAGGGTTGAATTGTTGAACGACTATGATTATGAAATAAAGTACCATTGGGGCAAGGCGAATGCTGTAGCTGACGCCTTGAGCCGCAAGGAGCAAGTTAGAACACTAAGAGTTCAAGCATTAGAGAAGATGATTCACAAGCGCTCAAGGAAGAGCATATTCAAGCAGAAACACTTCGAGGCATACAGGAACAATTAGTGCCGAAAGAAGATGGAACTTTATACCTTATGGGTCGAAATTGGGTTCCATTCTTTGGCGGCCTTTGATATGATATTTTGAGGAAGCACATAGGCCTAAGTATTGAAAGAATACTATTGGTGGCCTAACCTCAAAAGTAATATCGCGACTTATGTCGGAGAATGCTTGACTTGCGCGAAAGTCAAAGTCGAGTAGCAAAAACCCTCGGACTTGTTACAATAACCCGAAATTCCCGTTTGGAAATGGGAACAAATATCGATGGACTTCATTATGAAGTTACCCAGGACCTCATGCGGTCATGACATGATTGGGTAATCATCGATAGACTAACAAAGTCCGCACACTTCTTATCGATTCGAGAGGAGGATAATACAGAGAAACTAGCGGAACTCTATCTCAAAGAAATAGTGGCTCGTCATGGAGTGCCTATTTCAATCATTTCGGACCAAGACGGTCGCTTTATTTCTAGAATTTGGAAATCATTTCAACAGGCCTTTGGATCTCATTTGAATCCAAGTACGGCCTTTTATCCATAAACTGACGGCCAGAGCGAACGGAAAATCCAAACACTCGAATATATGTTTCGCGCATGTGTTATGGATTTAGGCGGCAATTGGGATACTCATCTACCTTTAGTTGAGTTTTCCTACAATAACAGCTACCATACTAGTATACAAGTTGCACCGTTTGAGGCTCTTTATGGTCGAAAGTGTCGCTCTCTGCTATTTTGGGCAGAAACTGGCGATAGTCAATTAATTGGTCCGGAATTAGTCCAAGAGACTACGGATAAAAATTTTCAGATCCGAGACCGTATCGAGGCGGCTCACGATCGACAAAATAGCTACGCAGATAAAAGACAAAAACCATTATCTTTCGAGGATGGAGACAAAGTCTTGTTGAAAGTCTCGCCTTGGAAAGGTGTAGCGAGGTTCGGTAAACGTGGAAAGCTTAACCCACGTTACATTGGACCATTTGAAATCTTAGAAAAGATTGGCACCGTTGCCTACAAGCTGAAGTTACCAGAAGAACTAAGTAGAGTACATTACACATTTCATGTGTCAAATCTTGAGAAGAGTCCAACACAAGAAACGGTTATCATCTCGGAGGATGAGATTCACATTGATGACAAACTCCAATTCACAAAGAACCTGTTGAGATCACGGACCGGAAGGTCCAGAAAACACAAAGGAATCGTAACATATTAGCAAAAATTCGTTGGAACTCTCGACACGGACCCCAATATACTTGGGAATGTGAAGATCAAATCAAAGTCAAATATCCTCACCTGTTTGAGAACAATCCTGCAAAGGATGACTCAGCTTGAATTTCGGGACGAAATTCTCAATAACAGGGGGAGAATGTGACAACTGCCACTTTTCGGCAACTTTCTTACACTTAAAGTACTCATTTTAGCTACATTTTTATGCATTTCGAACACTCGAACTGCATGATATACATCTTAGAGCACTCAAGGAATATTCATTTATGATGCACATTATTCATTTTTATTGGTTACATTTGAAATAGTGTAAACAATGCATCGAAACAACTAGAGTAGTACCTAGTAAACTAGTGTGCTGACGAGAACTCAGGTTCCGCATAAACCATCTAAATTACATCTTTAGGACTTAGACGAAAGTCCAACATCAAATATACATTAAACCCTATATGGGAATAAAAGGGTTTGGTTTAATATATTACCAATGTCCGGTAGCACCAAAAACTGCCCGAAAACTGCCGAAAAGCACTAAAAGCGACGATTTCTACACTTTTCCGCAGAAATTTTGCAGAAATCAGCTTTCTAATATTTTTACGACAGGTAAAAATATTATTTAACATAGAATTCATGTGTGGATACATTAGGGTATCATCCGAACCAATAACTACATCAATTCACACAAGTTACACAACTTAGCGTTCAAATAACGTCTAACCGAAACAATTCGAAACGAATATCCGAACAATGTCGGATCTTTTTTTTTAGTGACCATCTAATATTATTTAGATCATATTAGACTAGTAATGGTCACTTAACACCTTCTTAACACATTTATACACTTGAAACATTTAAACACCTAAACTTTGCTAAAAGTTTCTAGCACTTTAAACACTTAATAACATTTCAACAATTCAAGACCCCCCCCCCCCCATGTTGTGAACGGTTTTAAAGGGGTCCCACACCCTATTTTTTTTGTTAAATATCTAGATATTTTATTAGTTACAAGTGGATGAAGTTGGTGCTTTGCTACAACACTTAACCATTAAGCAATACTAGCACCTTACACTCATTTTACATCTTTTATTACTTTTACCAAAAGCTCTCATCATCTTCATCCATCTTACCAAGAACACTAAAAACCCACTTCAATTTTAGTCTTTTATTAGATGATTAACATGGGTTTCCAAGTAACATAAGGTGATCTAAAGCTTTTGGAAGTAAAAGGAAGGGTTTTCATCCATACAAAAGTGTTCTACCATCAAGATCATCATCTTCCTAGTTCTTAATAATCTTCTAAGATCATCCCTAGCCTAGTGCTAGAAGTAAGCTTCTATATCTATTTTTTTTATACAAATATATTATGTTTATGATTGTTATTATAACTAATAAATAACTAAATAATCATACATAATAAACATGAAAAATACAAAGAAGCAAAAATAATAATCATGATATATTTATGTTGGTTATTATTGTGATCTAAGACTTGTTATATGCATATTTGATCTTGTTATGATGATTATGATATAAATAAATTGTTAGAAGATGTCTTAAAAATATGATCTAACAATTATACAAGTTTATGTTAAAGGGTTTTTAACATAAAGGTTTAAAGGGATGATCATAACCTTTAATTTTGTTAAAGTATTTAATGTTTTTCACTAAAAACAATACTTCTACAAAATTATGAAAAGTAACATACAACATGAGATTTTTATAAAAGTTGTTAAAACTATAATTAAACTTGGTTTTTGAACTAGTTAGCATATGTAATGATCATGTTTAAAACCCTACATGATTTGGATATCATCTTGATAATTTCATGTTATAAAAGTCTCATATGTTTAGTTAAGATGTTGAGTAAATTGATGGTGATTTGATGAAGAAAATGATATGTTTATGAAACATGGTTAAGATAAAAATACAAAGGTTATATGGCCAATTTTCATAAAAACTTTATTTTATAAAGTAACAACATTTTTGGGTTAAATCTCTACAAGATTAAAAAGGTTATTAAAGAAAAGTTTTTATAAAATAAAAGACAAGAAAAATATATATATATATATATTTTTTAGAAAATATATATTTGTTTACTTTAACAATTTTTGTGACATGTATTACTTGATGTATTAGTTATATATATCAAAGTAGGAACTTGTATCTAATGTCACATTTAAACTCAAAACACTTTATAACAAAAGTCCTACAAGACTTCATATAATAACGCCTTAAAAACGAGTACGGACAATCCGAAGGATCGGACACCATTTATGGTCAAAACGGACGACGGACGAATAGATAAACGAATCGCCATTCCGAAGAGTTACTACGACGTTTAGACGATTTTTCGACACGAAATATAAATATGCTATCGATAACAAATTTCGGATGTTTATAAACTTATAAAAACTAGTATGTTTTTATTTACTAAACAAGTATACTTAGTAAATTTTTATAAAAAGGTTTTTATAAAAATCAAAGGCTTACACTTACAAGTGGGCTAAATTATAACAAATGGGCTACTTTATTTCATGGACTATTTTCTATAACAAATGGGCTTATTTTACTTAATGGGCTATTTTTCTACAAATGGGCTTAGTTTTCTTAATGGGCTTAACATAAATTCATGGGCTAAGCCCAAACACCAAACATATGGGCCAAAGCCCAACACTATTCAAGCCCAACACTATTGAAGCCCAACACTATTTAAGCCCAACACTATTTAAGTCCAACACTATTGAGGCCCAACTCTATTGAGGCCCAACACTATTGAGGCCCAACACTATTTAAGCCCAACACTATTGAGGCCCAACACTATTGAGGCCCAACACTATTGAGGCCCAACACTATTGAGGCCCAACACTATTTAGGCCCAACACTATTTAGGCTCAGTACTATTTGGGCCCAATAACATGAATTCTTGGATTAAGCCCAATGACATTTAATTGGTAAAAATTACAATTATACAATTTACTTATACAAAGACACGAAATCAAGAAGACAAGACCCGATGATACAACTCACAAGATACAAGATTACATATATATATATTTGGTGAAATATATATACAACAGCTTAACAATTCATACATCTAATACACAGTTCAACGAATAACAAAGACATACAAGTCTTAATACATATTCAAGATAGAAGACTTGTACATGAGTCAATACAAAGACCGTAGTGTCTAACAATTCTAGGACCTTTGTAGGTTGTGATACAATTCAAGGACAATGCAAATGAGGTTACAGTTACATACAGTTTACGGAATGCAATTCTGTGAGTTCATGTCCCCTTTTCATCTTAAATGCTTTTCAAGCTTTACAACTATCGGGGAAAATACATGTACAATAGTATGATAAGTCAAGGAATGAAACACCTTAGATCATGTGAGAAATTAGGGCCATAACTAAAGCACCATTAATCCAGTTTGGACCAAGGAACAAAGGTTTAGATCTAATGGGTGTTGGCGAGCCCCACTCATGGCCATTTTGCCTAGGAGTGCATTTGTTGCCCTACGACATGGTGTCGATACAATTAAAATCGTCTAGGGTTGGATTGCTTCCTATTTCGTCACACATATTGATGTCCTCGCGAAACATTAATGATCAACGATTTCATTGACGCTTTTCATACTACATTTGATACAAATACATCTTACATGCGGGTTTGATACAAATACATTTCATACAGATAAAGCGCATGGTTTTGATACAAATACATTTCACAATTGACAGATACATCTTATACAACTAAACTGCATGAACTCGCTCAACTTTTGTTGATGTTTTCAAACTTACATGTATTTCAGGGAATTAGTGGACCAATGCAACGATTTCAGTTCAAGGAAAACAAGTATCAATACTCCGTGCCAACTATTGAAGGGTTTGCCTATTATATACCGCCTCTTTGCGGTGATATAGTGGTCAAAGTCTTGACATTTTAAGACTTACATTTTGATGTATAAAACGATGACAACTTATTTTCATTTGATGGTTTGTAACCAATACATTCAACTTATGTTGCATTCTTTTGAAACAATTATGACAATGGCATTGGAGCTTGTATTTATTCATATAGTTTGTTCATGTACATCGATATTTATGCAATGAAAACCATACAGATCACACCTTGCGTTTCCGCTACGAGCGGGTGTGACATTTGAACTGTAACGAACATTCCGGAACATGACCATAAGTTAAACACACCCTAAATATCCTTTACATAGCTTAGAAATAGGATGTGTGCTAAAATAAACTTTTGGGTCATTCAGGGACTAAAAGCGTCAAAAAGTGCACAAGTTTGCATTTTAGCGCATAACTTACGTTCTGAATACCTCCGGATATCCCAAAATTTATGTAAGCACTAAAACATTTTAATTTAGTGTTTGGCATAAGAAAAATCCATTCGTCACGCATTTTGGATCGTTTTTCGCGCTTGTGCGCATTCCGTCGTAATTAAGCGATCATCGCGATCGTACGACCAAACGAACCAACATCCGAAATATTTTTGAGCATGTTTCATGTCCACAATGTTTAGGCATCATTTTAGGGCCTTAAAGTTGGCTTTACGGGCCTTAGAAGTGTCGGGAATGGCCTTTAACACCAACAGGGACCAAAACTGTCATTTTTGAAACTTGGCTTCTGATCAGGACTTCAGGCGGCCCGCGTAAAACCAGGGCTATCCTTTACGCGGCCGGCGTCAGACTCCCAGACCAGATTCAATGTTTAAACAGCCTGTTATCAGCTGTTATGCACTCCTAATCCTCTTGCACATGGTATTTCTCAATACTAGGGGCTCAAATGGTTTTGTAAAACCATGTTCTTGATGTGTATGGCCAAGATCAAAGCACGGTTAATGAGGAACGATCTTAACGGCTCTCCGAACACTATAAATACCCAACCCCATTCATTTCTAAACCCACAAGAATCTGATCTAAAAGACTCTAAGTTGGAACCATTGTTTCATACCTGAGTTATTTGGATCGAGATTAGCTTTCGGGGACCCTGGGTAAGTGTTCCTTCGTTCTTTTATTGCTTTTCGAGTCCGAAAGTCAAACTTTGTTTGACTTTCTGCGTTGAACAGTTTATGGTCACTGCGAAGTTCGTTTGAACTTCGCAACGTGAGCGTAATCACGATGGTTATAGTCCCTTGTGACTATGCCTACTGATTACCACGTTGTCTAGGGTCGTAAGGGTAAGCGATCTAATAAATCGCTTATACCTTCGAACCCGACCCATTTGGTCGATCATTAGAATCCCACCAAATACATTAGGTGATCATAGTATATAGGGAATAACCTTCCGAGGTTATACCTTATGGTCGCTTCGTTTAAGTAGTTGTATGATAGGTAGTTTATATGCCTTAGGTAAATTACCAAAATACCCTTTTCATGTGTAATTGGTAATTAAGCATATGTAACCTAAACTTTCATCACTTAACTGATTATGTAACATAATTAAACATTTAAGGCATATTCTACTTGTCATAGGACTAGTTAGGCGGTCCGAACGCGTTTCACGCGAACGACGCGTTAAAGTAGCATAAGCTACCTAAACGGGTCGTAATGGGTCGTAAACACTTAGGTTAGGTTTCATTTAGTATGTAGGCTTTGTTAAACCATATGACACGAGTCTCCATACTCGTTTGGTTTACGAACCCTCATTCTATCCGATCCTCCGATTTAGGTCCGGTTAATTAACATAGTTACCTTTATTAGGTGCCGTTTGATATCCGTGATCTCTAACATTGCTTGGTGGTTATCTTAGGATTTCTGAGCAATCTCAAGTGAGTACATAGTCCCCTCTTTTACTGTTTTCAAACTGTTTTGGGGTGAAGCATGTGTACCTATCTGTTATTTCCATGTTTTCCAAAAGTATAATTGATTATACATGTTAGTACTTATCTGTTGACAAACTGAATGACTATCTATGGTTTAAACACTGATTTTTCAAAGACTATAACATTAATTGTTGAATTGTACTTATTTTGTTCACCAGACCGGTTGTTAGTATGATATAGCGCTATAGGATTTGACACCCCATTCCTGTTGTCATGGAATGTCTGAAACCAATTTGTTTCTCCATCCAAATAGGGATTTCCTTTGTGGTATCCCTATAGTCTCAAAGGTGTATTTTGATGCACTAGGTCTGAATGAATTCTTAAATCACATTATTTTTGTATATTTAGTTATACTCCCAAAAGTATAGTTTGATATGCTCCCATGTGTGATATTGTACAAAACCAACATATATTTTGTTAATCATCCAAAACATATTTTGATATGTTATTTACAAAACCAAAACATATTTTAATATGTTATTTATCACATCCAAAGCATATTTTGATATGTTATTTACAAAACCAAAACATATTTTAATATGTTATTATCACATCCAAAGCATATTTTGATATGTTATTTACAAAACCAAAACATAGTTTAATATGTTATTTATAAATCCGAAGTATACTTGTAATATACTACTTAAAACTATTATTTTAAACAACTAAAGTATATTTAATATACTATCTATCTAACGCTGGTACTTCTTATATATAAGTGTTTTCATTGCATTACATACCGTGGCGTTATTTAGTACACTCGGGTCAACGATATTGGAACTGAAATATATTTTTATATATTACACATTTGATTCTCTTAAAATCCAAAGTATATTTTCACATATACTATAAGCCTTTTTATAAAAATATTGTTTTACAAACAACTTATCTTATACAAACTCATCTTTACTTGGTTATTCATTTAACCATACACTATTCTCTTATTATACATATCATCTAACCTTATTGCTTTTCAAATGATTTACAAAACAAAACAATCTACAAGGTTCATGACTAAACTTTATTAAACATTTTCTTAAACTTACAAGTCATGAATCCTATTTTCACAAAACCTATGTATCTCACAGGCATTTTTATGCTGATGTACCTATTTTTACACATGTTTCAGGTACTGCTTTGCAATGATTGTTGATACATGCTACATTTAGGATGGACTCGTGCCTTAGTAACTTTAAAACTTGGAAGATCATAATTGTACTTATATGATTGTATTAAAACAATAAGTTAATTTATTCAATAAAACAAAAAAATATTTATTCCATGGTTGTGAAACGATGATTCTGTTACAACACTCCCCGACGTTTCCGCCACGTCTAGTTACTTTACGTGGTCGGGGTGTGACAAGATAAGCCCCAGGTATGTTGGACCTTTTGAGATCATTAGAAGAATAGGACCTGTAGCCTATCAGCTACAACTGCCAGATGAAATGGCAGGAATACATGATGTATTTCATATATCTAATCTCAAAAAGTGCTTAGCTGATGAATCACTAGTAGTACCTCTTAAGGATATAGAGGTTAATGAAAAGCTTAAGTTTGTAGAAAAGCCTCTATAAATTGAAAACAGGAAAGTCAAGAATCTCAAACATAAAAGATTAGTTCTGGTCAAATTAAAATGAGATTCCAAGAGAGGACCAGAGTACACTTGGGAGCTTGAATCAGAAATGCAAAGGAAATATCCACACTTATTCCAGTAGACCTCGAGGACGAGTTCTAAAACAAGGTGGGGAGAATATAACAACCCTCCAAAATAAATTTCGACATCCCTAATATATTTAGAACGTCCCTATATGTCTTAAAACATACCCCGTATGCGAAAACCGATCCCAAAATACCTTATATAATTAAAAATTAAATAAAAACAAGATTTTGGGGTCACTCGCGGGCCGCGAAGGCTTTGCCTTCGGGCTACTCGGGGCGCGACAGCCAGTCACCAGGGCGAGCCCCCAGACTGCCATGTGTTACCAACTGTGTCGAGGCTAGTTGTCCGATTCAGCAAACCTAGGGCCTACATACCCTTGCTCGCGGGCCGCAAAGGATTACCCTTTGGCTTACGCGGGCCTCGAGGAAGTCCGAAATCAGGCCTATAAATGGAGGCCATCGGCCTTCAGTCCAAATCGTTCATTCTCTTTTTCTCTCTCAAAATTCTACGTAGTATACATAATTCCCGGGCATTATACCCCCCTAAATAACGAAGTTCTGCCTCGTTGTAAGTATTTTAACCCCCGGTTACATATTAGATACGCTTCCCGATTGATCTAAGTTTCCGTAACGGCTGTCGAGGTTCTGCCCTCTTCTGTCACACCCCGACCGCGTAAAACAACAAATCGCGGCGGAAAACGTCGGGGCGCGTTGCAACAGAATTATCGTTTCATAACCATGGATACAAAATTTTTTCGTTTTATTGATAATATTAAACATTAACATTGTCTTAACACATAACAAACAAGTTTTATATAGACTATCATAGTTTTATGTCACTAAGGCTTCGTCCAGATCCTACGTGACTCATGCATCCTAGAAATCATCATCAAGCATCAATTCCTGAAACATATGTGAAAACAAAGTCAGCAAAGAAATGCTGGCGAGTACATAGGTTTTATAGGAGTGTCGAAATCATGGCTAGTTTAGATGTTGCAATACTTTATAAAAAAACCTTGTTTTGAAAAGAGTATAATATTGCAACTTAATTAACCAACTCAAACCAAGCGGGTGATAGTTTATAAACCTCATAGCCATGATTCTTGACCCAAAAGTATTTGTCTTAGTAAAGCACATTGTAAAACATCTCGCAAAACTTATTAATAAAACTCGTTTGTTACTTCGAAAACATCGTTGTGTGACATCGTTTTGCTATCGTTTACCCAGGTGTACTAAATAACGCCACGGTATGTAATATGTTGAAAACATTTATATATAAGAAGTACTAGCGGCGTATCTACCATGCTTTCACCATATCACACCCGTCCCGTTATCTAAACACTTACCCAAAGACCAATCGTTTACCCAAATCGTTTAACATCGTTTACTCATCGTTTATAAATCGTTTGCCAAATGCCCAAGTTTACCACACGTCGCACATTGTCTGCAAGCTTGTTGTGCAGCGTGATGACCGTTGCAACGTGCACAATGAGGTGCGGTACCAGCATACGCTTTCTTTGCAGGTAGCTGAGCTGGTTGGTTCTGCGGGTTCTGAGCAGCCTGTGCTGTAACAGCAAAATTTTGAGCACCCTTTCGCTACCTCGATTTCTTCGATGCTTCACCTTCCTTCCCCTTACCCTTATTCTTGTTCTTCTCAGAATCAGTCGCCTTCTTTTTATCACCCTTGCGGGTGAGTTTACCCTTCCTGACTTGTGTCTCAGTGAGGGTAGCAGACAACTCGATAGCTTGGCGAAGGGTAGGAGGATTAACACCGGTCACAATCTCTAGAATAGAATCAGGTAGGCCATCGATATATCTCTCGATTGCTTTATCCGGAGGGGTAACCATGGTGGGACACAATAGACTGAGTTCTTCAAAACGATCCGTGTACGCACGGTGTTCAGCCCCATCTTGCTTTAAGTTGTCAAACTCTCGTTCCAAAACTCGAATCTCGTGACGGGGGCAAAACTCCTTCATCATGAGAGCCCGAAGCTCTTCCCATGTTTGTGCCATCGCCACTTCGGCACCCCTGTCGCGCTTAATACCATTCCACCAGGAAAGCGCTCGCTTCTCAAACACGCTCGAAGCAAATTCAACCTTACGCGCATTCTGACACTGCACATGTATGAATGTGCTCTCGATACTCTCAAACCATTGTAGGAGCGCAGTTGCTCCTTGCGATCCCGAAAACTTAAGCGGCTTCGCGGCATTGAAATCCTTGAATTTACATGGTGCGTTATTGTTGTTGTTATTGTTGTTGAATATCTCGTGGACTTGGGTTACAACACCGGGAAGCACAGCAGCCACTTGCTGAGAAACCAGGGCTACAATTTCTTCAATAGTAAAAGTTCGAGGATCACGTCGAGGAGGCATTGTCTAACAAGGAAACAAGAGAATCGAGTGAGGTTGAGATTTAGGAAAAATAAAAGAGGTATCGACAAAACACAGGGAAGGCGATCATTTGTTTGTTACCTCGAACAAACAAACGACACGCAGTGACTAATCAAAGTAAATAGATCAAAAATAATGTATCGCGAAGACATGCTCGCCTATAAGTGAACACTCATCCCAAGAATTCCCAGGTAAGCACAACTGGTCTCGCGTCTGATGAGATATATACGAAGTGCTTGCCTAGACAGAAAACCCAGAATACAGGCATTCACCCTTCCAGTTTGCACGTGTTCACATTATTTAAAACCCAAAACTTTGACGAGATTTTGGAAACTCAAAGGGGTTCAAAACCTTATAACAGAGGGTTCAAAACCTTACAATAGAGGGTTCAAAACCTTGTAATAAATTATTCAAAAACAGAAGATTGTTTTTCAAAAAAAATCGTTTCGGAAAATTTGGTTTTTGTTTTGATAATCACCTAAGGATAGGTGATATGCATGTTTTAAGATCTAAACACAAGATAACTTGTGTTGGGTCCTAGAAGTTATAGTCTAGGTCAAAGAATTACTAATAACCTAATTCCCTATAACCATTGGCTCTGATACCAACTCTTCTGTCACACCCCGACCGCGTAAAACAACAAATCGCGGCGGAAAACGTCGGGGCGCGTTGCAACAGAATTATCGTTTCATAACCATGGATACAAAAGTGTTTCGTTTTATTGATAATATTAAACATTAACATTGTCTTAACACATAACAAACAAGTTTTATATAGACTATCATAGTTTTATGTCACTAAGGCTTCTTCCAGATCCTACGTGACTCATGCATCCTAGAAATCATCATCGAGCATCAATTCCTGAAACATATGTGAAAACAAAGTCAGCAAAGAAATGCTGGCGAGTACATAGGTTTTATAGGAGTGTCGAAATCATGGCTAGTTTAGATGTTGCAATACTTTATAAAAAAACCTTGTTTTGAAAAGAGTATAATATTGCAACTTAATTAACCAACTCAAACCAAGCGGGTGATAGTTTATAAACCTCATAGCCATGATTCTTGACCCAAAAGTATTTGTCTTAGTAAAGCACATTGTAAAACATCTCGCAAAACTTATTAATAAAACTCGTTTGTTACTTCGAAAACATCGTTGTGTGACATCGTTTTGCTATCGTTTACCCAGGTGTACTAAATAACGCCACGGTATGTAATATGTTGAAAACATTTATATATAAGAAGTAATAGCGGCGTATCTACCATGCTTTCACCATATCACACCCGTCCCGTTATCTAAACACTTACCCAAAGACCAATCGTTTACCCAAATTGTTTAACATCGTTTATAAATCGTTTACTTGTTCAAATCATCCCAATTCGTTTACTTGTTTAAATCGTCCCAATTCGTTTACTTGTTTAAATCGTCCTTGTTTTAATTGTGAGAACTCATATATGGTCGTATCGCTAATAACATTCAAACCTTCATGACTCCTTCATCGTTCCACTCGCTCTCGCATTAACAAACCACCAAAGGGTAAGTTAACAATTATCAGATTCAGTCGTTACCCACAACCCCCACACATAACCACGGGTGTTGTAAAATAATGGGATTTGTCAGATCCTATGGTACCATAACCTAATACTGGTCGGCTTGATCATTGCTAATGAATGTTATTTGTTATGTAACCCAACCAACAAGTTTGTTCACATTATTGAAATCGTTATTAGTTTTGCATAAACCATTGAAAATCGTTTGTGAAACCGTCGTTATAACATCGAAAATCGTTTGTGAAACCATCGTTATAACCTTGAAAACATTTAGCACATATGAATCACCCCAAAACAATTGAAAACAGTAAAATAGGGGAACTATGTACTCACAGTAGTGCAAGGTATCGTCAATCAATAGAACTTCAACAAACTCGAGCAAACCAGTGAAATCAAACAACACCTAGTAATCGAACCGCTAGTCAAACAACAGATTACCTAAATCGGAAGATCGGACAAAATGAGGTCTTGTAAACCAAATGAGTGTTGGAACTCAAGTGATATGGTTTAACAAAGCCTACATCCTAAATCGGAACTTAACCTAAGTGCTTTCGACCCATCGTGACCCATTAAGGCAGCTTATGCCACTTTAACGCGTCGTGCGCGCAAAGCGCGTTCGGAACGCCTAACTAGTCCTATGACAAGTAAAATATGCCTTAACATGTCTAATATTGTTGTCAAATCAGTTTAGATGTCAAATGTTATGTTACATATGTTTAATTACCAATTATACATGAAAAGGGTATTCTGGTAATTTACCTAAGGCATATAAACTACCTATCATACAACTACTTAAACGTCGTGACCATAAGGTATAACCTCGGAAGGTTATTCCCTATATACTATGGTCACCTAATGTATTTGGTCGGATCCTAATGATCGACCAAATGGGTCGGGTTCGAAGGTATAAGCAATTTATCAGATCGCTTACCCTACGACCCTAGACAACGTGGTAATCAGTAGGCATAGTCCCAAGGGACTATAACCATCGTGATTACAATCACGTTGCGAAGTTCAAACGAACTTCGCATTGACCATAAGCCGGTCAACGCTGAAAGTCAAACAAAGTTTGACCTTCGGACTCGAAAAGCAATAAAAGAACGAAGGAACACTTACAAAGGGTCCCCGAATGTTAATCTAGATCAAAATAACTCAGGTATGAAACAATGGTTCCAACTTAGAGTCTTTTAGATCAGATTCTTGTGAGAAATGAGTGAGAATGTGATGGGTATTTATAGTTTTCGGTTCACCGTTAGGATCGTTTCTTGGAAAAGAGGGAATGATCTCGCCCGTACACTTGTCGGAACCTTATGGTAACTGATTTTGGCCACCATAGGAGTTTAACATGTGGCACTTGACCTTTGGGGGTGTTGAAAGGCTGAAGACAGGCTGTTTAAACATTGAACCTGGTCTGGGGACTGCTTGCGCATCGTAGCACTCCCAGTGTTACGATGCGCAAGGGCTAAGTTTGGCAGATTTACCATTTTAGTCCCTGTAGTGTAATAGGCTCATTTCCGACACGTTTAAGGCCCGTTAACCCCATTTCAAAGCTCTAAAATGAAGTTAAAGTATAGGGAACTTAAAATGTGCTAAAAAATATCTCGGATGTCGGTTCGTTTGGTCGTACGAACGCGATGTTCGCTTAATTACGACGAAAAACGATCCAAATGACGCAACGAATGGATTTTTCTCATGCCAAACACTAAAATAAAATATTATAGTGCTTACATAAATTTTTGGATGTCCGGATGTATTCAGAACGTAAGTTATGCACGAAAATGCAAACTTGTGCACTTTTTGACGCTTTTAGTCCCTGAATGACCCAAAAGTTTGTTTTAGCACACCGAACCCCTCAAAGCCTATTTATAAGATATATAAAGGATATTTAAGGTGTGTTTAACTTATGGTCATGTTCCGGAATGTCTGTTACAGTTCAAATTGGCATACTTTCGCAGTTTGTCAAATTTAGTCCCTGTAACGAATTAACTTGATTTCGGCATACCAAACCTTCCATAAACTTATTTCTAAGTTATGTAAAGGTTATTTAAGGTATGTTGAGCGTATGTCACTATTCCAGAGTGTTTGTTGCATTAAACTGGTTATATTTACGCATCAGTGCGCGTATAACCTTCAAGAAAGCGATTTAGAGCTTTGAATCGGAATCGAATCGAATTGTAAAATCACCAAACACAATTGTACACATAACAACATCAAAAAACATATAATAACATCAAAGCACATTGTTTTATTAATAATCAGCATTGTTTTACATCGTTCATCGGTTATAAAGTACAGTTGTCACATAGTCGTTGGAATTCTATCTCCGGGAGGGTATTACTAATGTAAATATTGGGTTATTATACTAACACACGTGCATTGTTTAATTAATAGATAATCACCAGGAAATCCTAAAGAAAAACCCTAAGACAGCAATGTGAGTAATCTCCCTTTTTATAAACTGTTTTTACAAAACCTCAATTGTTTTAATTTATATTTAACAGTGATTGAGTATATGTATTCTACAATTATCGTCGGTATGTTGGGGTTTTGTATACAAAATTTGTTACTACATTATGAGTAATAACATGACCACAAGTCGGGTTGACAGTACCGTGGGTGGTAATTAAAGTAGATGGAAACAAATGTAATTGCGCGACCGCCCTCAATACTGTAAAACGGTTTTACCTATCTTGATTAAACTGGGATTCACTCACCAATATTTCCCACTGACAAAATGTTTTTAAACGCGTTTCAGGTAACAAAATATGAAAGCCAAGTAGAAGCCAGTTGGACAACACTGAAGGCTTGGAAAAGTGGCTATAGAGTTACCTAAAATAAAGAGATGTTTTATTTAAATAAAATAGGGTTTCTCCCTATAAAAATGTGTTTACTTGAAACTTGGGATTTTTCCCATGTGTTTAATGTTATAAAAGCGTGGTATTTTACTCTTATAAAATATTTCCTAACTACGGTCCTGATGTAAATTCTGCTACCAAATTGATAAACACTGATACCACTGAAACTGGCCACAGCCGCCCGTTCCTGGGAAATTATAGGACGGGGGTTGCGACAACGAGGGTTATGTTAGTTGCCAGCAAATGGGTAGGATCACTCTCGAGTTCCAGGAGAAGGGAGGCAAACTAACAGCGGAGATGGCAGAACCGCTGCCCGCGTACGCCGAGTTGGTTGACAAGGTGGCAGAAGATGGCGTTGATTCTTTACGCCACATGCTGGAGGTGGCGGATGAGTCTGGTGAGGAATGAGTGTTTGTTTGTTATTTCCAGTGTTCCTTAGATATTTTGTAAAAACACTATTTGGTTTTGTTTGGGGTGCGTGTAAGCACTCGATTTTTCTCAGACAATTAATGCAATTCCATTATGATAATGCCGCCGTTTACTTAAGTGTGGCGATTTAACGTGTAATGATGCCATGCTATTAAATTTTCTGTCGTCACGGTTGTCAGCCCTCTTAACCCTCTATAAATTGTGTCTTGCTTTTTCCAAATTTGGTAAGTGAAAAAATGGATCGAAAATGCCGTAATCGGAAGATTTCCGACATACTTCGAACACTGGATGTAGCAAAAGCTCTGGTCCGTCTCCAAGATCCGGTGATGGATAAGATGGTGAGGGGTAAAAAGGCTAACTCCGGCGATACCATACCTTGTATAAACAGGTCTTGCAAAGGTATCAGAGATGGCGACCCTTCCTCTGCTCAGGTTAAGGCTGATGTTGATGTGGTGTTCTTAACCGCTGACATGTTGATGCATGCATTTCCTTCCGAGTATGTACAACGATATAGAGCGGTGTACCAGTGACACCGGTGTGGCCGTCGATGTGTAAGCTCAGTCGAGGGTCAGAAGATGCCAGCTTCTCCGGTTGATGAGGTGAATGTTGATGACTTGATCGTCGATTCTCATCCTTTGGAGTATTACGGTGAGGCATTGCACACCCCTGCAGAGGTGTTTGTAATGTTTCCCGACATGTAATACAGTAGAACATGTTCGTTTTTTGATATTCCCTTGTGTTGGTCTTTGACAACAGGGACAAGTACTTGGTTTTGGAAGATAGTTCTACGTATTTATTACCAAAATACCTATCTTTTGTAGTGGTTAATGTATCTATTACCAAGATACCCACTCTTAGCGCTGTATAGTTTTCGTCATCTGACTTATATATGAACAAAATTTCGCGTCAGAGACATTTTTTACCGTGATATGCAGTTTGAATGCAATGGTAATTTTTTTGTACCGTAATATGTAGTATTAATGCGATGGTAATTGTTATTGTACATATAGGTAATAAGAGAGAATAAAAAGGTAATTTTTATTAACTTAATGACTTAAAAGAAAAAGAGACATCGTTCCTGATGGATTACACTTGTTCAAAAAAGAAAATAGTCAATCCCGCCGTTAGGGGCGGAAGTCTACATGTAACATTTTTCCAACTGAGCAGCGTTCCAGCTACGTGGAACCGCTATGCCATCGAGCCTGGATAGGCAGTAAGCCCCTTTGCCAAAATCTTCTTGGATTATGTAGGGGCCTTCCCAGTTGGGTCCCAGCTTGACTGAAGGTTCCGCTCTACTGGCCTCGTTATCCCGCATGACGTACTTGCCCTCCTTGAAGGTTTGCTGAGCCACGCGTTGATTATAATACCTCTCTAAGGTTTTCTTGTATTTTGCCTCGCTAATGGCGGCTGCTTCGCACCGTTCTTCCAGGAGGTCCAGGCCTTCCCGTAGGAGCCTATCATTATCATCATCAGTTGTTAGGCGCCTTAGCGAAGGTAGCCCAACTTTCGCGGGTATTATTGCCTCTGCGCCATAAGTTAGGCTGAAGGGAGTTTCGTTGTTGCTAGTCTTGGGCATAGTTCGATGTACCCAGAGGACGTTTGGCAATTCTTCCACCCAGGAGCTTCCTTTGTATCCTAACCTTCTTTTAATTCCATCCAGTAGACTCCTATTTGCCCTTTCCACTTGGCCATTTCCATGGGGGTGTGCAACCGATGTGAAGATTTGTTGAATCTATAGCTTGGCACAACAATCTTGTAAGACTTTGTTTGTGAATTGTGTTCCATTGTCGCTCACAAGATATAGCGGCAGTCCAAATCGGCAGACGATGTGTTCCCACTGGAATTTCTTGGCATTTTCAGCAGTTATCTTGGCCAATGGTTTTGCTTCGACCCACTTGGTGAAATAATCGATTGCCACAATTAAGTATTTTAGCTTTCCTAGAGCCAGCGGGAACGGTCCCACAATATCAAATGCCCATTTTTGAAAAGGCCATGCCGCTGTAACGGGGGTCAAGTTATTCTTAGGGCGGAGTGTCTGTGGAGCATACTTTTGACAGTTGCGGCATCTTCTGAGTTCGCCTACCGCATCTTCATGCATCCCGGGCCAGTAGTATCCAGCGTTTTGGATTTTAGCAACGACTTCCCGGGGTCCAGCGTGAATGCCACATATGCCGGTGTGTATTTCTTGGATCAAGTACTTAGCTTCCGATGGAGATACACATCGTAATAGTGGTCCCAAATACGACTTCCTGTATAGGACGCCATTGTTTACCTCATATTGTAATGCCTTTGTTTGTATCTACTAGGCGTCGCCTCTGACAGAGGGTAATTCCCCTTTTGTAAGGAATTTTAAGATGGGAGTGTACCAGCAAGGTTCTTCCGCTGTGACGGTGGATACTTCTCGGGACTCTATGGAATGTGACTGGAGTGTTTCCACCTTTACTTCCTTTTCCATGCCAGAAGTAGCTAACTTGCTTAGGGCGTCAACTATTTGATTCTTTCCTCGATGGACGTGATTAAGTGTAACATTATCAAAAGAAGCTATAAGTTCCTTGGTTTTAGCAAAGTACTTTGCCATCACCTCATCTTTGGCTTCAAAAGTCTCATTTGCCTGGTTATTGACCAGTAAAGAGTCAACATATTCATCGACCCTTGTTGCTCCCATGGACTGGGCCATTCTCAGACCCGCTAACAGCGCTTCATATTCTGCTTCGTTGTTGGAGCATTCAAAGTCAAATCGCATGGCATACATCAATTTTATTTCATCCGGACTTATTAGCATGAGGCGCGCTCTGGCTCCTTTTCCACTGGAAGACCCGTCTGTGTATAACTGTGACAACCCTCACAAATCCAGGTATCCGTACAATTGATTAATATTTAATTCGTGCTTAATTACTGTGCTTGATTACAATTGTGATTAAACTGTTTTCTGATACATACATACTCATGCATCACATTTTATTACTGTCACTCCATTCATTACATACAAACAATAGTGACAAACTTGATGCACAAAGCACAGTTAGCACAGTGAGCGGATAACCATAAAAACATGCTGACAATGCCAACACCTAGATAGACACTATATTGAGGCCCAGTATGAGCCAGGAATGAAGTACTACACTGGTAGGGAGTGTAGGGAGGTGAGGACCATAAAACTGCGTCACTAGGTGATAGTTATAGTGCCCGGAGGTGCTTAAAACATACTTAAAATGCAGAATTCTGCACTATATAACCAAAATTCAGCATTTAACAATGCTAGTAAAGTGCAAAAACTTGGCAAAATAGTCCTAGATATTTTCCAAAGTGTTGGGAATTTAACGTGCCACTAAAAACAATATAAATGACACTTTAAAGCTTTATTTAGCACTTTAACGGATCAACATCCAATCGAACAACCGGACTTTATCCGGAACATAAAAATATTGCCAAACACATTGTTTTTACTTTTCTGAGCTAGTTAGGGTCCCCGAACACCCTAACACACCTTATACTAAATAACACATAATAATATCCTAACTAAACATTGGAAATCCTAACTAAATGGTTACCATTACATTGCAACCCAACCCCATACCCCCCCTAATCGATGGTCACCACAAGGGTGACCCACCCTTGCATTTCCTTGATTATTTAATTGTTGTTGTTGGATATTTAGAAGACATATTACATGAAGGATATTAGTGAAACTTGGTTTATAAATATGTTTAGAAGATAACCATTCTCTTTCATCAAACACTCAACAAACAACAACCACTCTCCTTCCTCCTTCCCCCATTCACGGCCGCCACCACCACACCACACTACCACCACCTTCAAGCCATTTCCAAGCCATCTACATACATACAAAGGTGCAAGGAGTCCTACAACTAAGCTTGGTGCACTCGGAAGCTCAAGGACCACCCTAGATTTCTTTTATCCACCACTTTTATGCCTTGTTTCTCCCCTAGCCTTGTGCTAGTGGTAAGTGCTTTAAAACATCATCTTGTTCTTGTATTTAGTGGTTAATAGATGATAGAATGATTGAATGTTGAGAACACTAATGAACATAAACTAAGTCTTGAACATAAAGTGATAAAGGGTGGATAAAGAGAAGATATATGGGTAAATCATATAGATCTTGTGTAGTTATGATATTTGCATGTTGTTTGTTAGTAGAAAGCAAGATGGATCATCATCTAGACATACTAGTTCATGTTTAAGAACATAAACTATTAAGATGTAAAAGTTAGAAATATGAAGGATGATGAATCCATCCATACATGAACCTTGACTTGAATAAATATAATTTTTCTTGAAAAATAGGATTCTAAACTTGTAGATCTAAAGATCTACAAGTGGTTTTTCGGAGGAACCAAGCGAAAAATACTAGTCTTGTTAAAACCCGGATCTTGTGTGAACTAAATACATTTTTAGTAAGTAAACAAGTGTGTGAACACTTGTGTAACAACGAAATATTTTTGTAAATCATGACTAGAAGTTGTTAAACTTCAAACTCTTTAAAAATAAAGTTTTTAAGAAACTAATCTCATTTTTAAAGACAACAAGACCTACTAAGCATGTTAGTAAGTTACTACATATTTATACAAACTTTCAAGTTCACAAGTTTATGGTTCATGTTTATTTTTGGTCAAGTTTGATGATTAAAGATTGTATATTGTTGATTAAGGATTGTTTGAGTAAATTTTGAAAAGAAAATGATACGCTAGTAAGCGTGGACACCTCCATTTACAAAGGAAACTCTGGCGAAATTTTTCTAGAATTTCAACACTTAAAAATATTTTTCTAACAAATGTTTACAAATATATTTTTAACTTGGTTTTCAAAATAAACTTCGCCATGATTTTTATTACAAAATTACCAAGTACCGGAGGTGGATTTTCGTAAATAAAACTTGATAAATATATATTTAGAATATATATTTTATGATAAGACGTTAGTGTGATTATTTGATTATTTTGTGAACTAGAGATATATTATTTTTAGGGTAAAAATAATATAACTTGAAAATATTATGAAACTTCAACTCCAAAATAATACCAACGCTATCACAAATAAATATTTAAGTTACACCGGTATTGTTATTACAGCGCGAACTTTAAAACGTAACTTATGTATAAGTTAGAAAAATACTCTTATTTGTGTATTTTTGGTGAAATATTATTTTGGAAAAACTTATGAAATAAAATATAATATTTTTGGGAAAAATATAGATTTTGGAATTAAAATATTTTAGACAAGTGATTAAAAATATGTTTTCTAAGTGGGACTTAAAAATATATTTTCGGAATTATAACGTGTACATGTATAAAAACCTCCATCCTTGGGAAGGAAATACACTTATAAAATAATTAAGAAGTGTGAATAGGAAATAGTTACCTAACTACTTTTCCAAGAATGTTAAACCCTAAGACAAGGCACGGCCCATCCGTCTAATAGGATTTAGTACGTGTAGGTCGTCACGCAGCAGATAGAGTTGGAGATTGACGTTTCTGGATACGCACTTCTGTGAGTTCATGTCCCCTTTTTCTCTTAACTGTTTTCAGTTTTATACTTCGGGGGTGGAATACATGTTACAGTAATTACAGACAATTTTATATACATGGTATGGTTAGCTTAAGGAGGGTTTACTACTTAGATCATGTGAGTGGGTAGGTGGTACTTGGGGCCAATAATCCTCATTGTAGGACCGAGGGTCATGAGTGATAGATCTATTTGGGTGTAGCGAGCCCGACTCCTGAGTCCACAGTACGGACCATGGGGTGACTTTGAGCCCGACACAAAAATCTGCTAGGTTTGAGTCTTCCTGCATCACTTCACACATATCATTGGCTTTGCAACCCAATGGTGATCTCTTTTTCCTTAATTGCTGCATACCAGGGATTTTCGGACATATTACAAAGGTTTATTCATACTCACTTTTACATGAACTCGCTCAACTTTTGTTGATTTTTCAAATTACATGTATTTCAGGAAACTAATGGATCTGGCCAAGTTTGCAATGATGTTAAGCTGCGTAGGAATAATGATCATCCGAGTTTAGGAAATGTGACCTTTGCCTGGACGGGTTACAAATCTTAAACTGTGTTTTTATTTATGTCTTTTGGTTGTGTCTTGAGAACACATTTTAAATCATGTCTTATCGTAATCTGTTTTAAATGTCGACTTTTAAACAATGTTGTCTTTGTAACTTTTAAAACTTGTTGAATGGATGAACATCATGTGTTTTATTTCATATATCATGGTTATGATATTTTCTATGGTATTAAGAAGTCACACCAAAATAAACCCACGCTTCCGCAAAGCCAGGGTGTGACAGCTTGGTATCAGAGCATCGATCATAGCGAACTAGGATTCTTTCTCGAGTCTAGACTATGATCACTAGGGCTCTCACGAAAACATTTTTACATTGCATACACTAAAACGTCTAGATCTAGGATACAAAACATTTTTTTTAAAGGGGCACAAATACACTTTTCAAAAATTTATATTTCAGTCTTAGAGACTGAGGGAGGATCAGTCTTAGAGACTGAGGGAGGATCAGTCTTAGAGACTGAGGGAGGATCAGTCTTAGAGACTAAGGGAGGATCAGCCTTAGAGGCTGGGGATAATTAGTCTTAGAGACTGGGAGGATTGGTCTTAGAGACCAGGGAGTTAGTCTGAGAGGCTAGGAAGTTCAGTCTGAGAGGCTGGGAGGGTAGTCTTGGAAGACTAGGATGATTACTTGCTTGCTTTATTGTGGCTAACATGTTTATTTGACTTTATGATTGATATACGTGCATATATGTGATTGTGTTACAGACGTCATGGTTTCATCGTTAGACACAGGAGTATCGGACACACTAGACCCCATGGCGATCGGGTCAGATGACGAGATTTCGTCAGAGCCGGAGGTCTACACATCAGACACCACCAGCACGGACGACGATGATTTCCAGCCGTTCGTGCTGCCCGATGTTGGAGTTGAGCCTACTGATGGCATTCCTGCCGGGGATTTACCACTTGCGGTGATCCCTGCTCCTATTCCGCTCGCTGATTTTCCAGTAGTAGATATGCCACTCGGTGTCGCTTCTGATGACGACATCGATCTGTTTGAGAAGGATCCGCCTGAGGCTGACTATGAGGGTGGGGCCCCTATTGATGCTGACGTTATTCTTCCCATTGCTGAGGCCCCTTCAAAGGAGCTTCCTATTGGTTCACCTATCCCGGACTCATTGGAGTCTGTGGCATCTGCATCTTTGCACGACCATGGTGTGCAGCCTCACTCTTCTGACCCTAACATGGCGATGTCAACTGCACCCGGTCCATCACACGAGTTCGAGTTTGACCACGAGGTCGATGACGCTTTTGAGCCGATCTTTCCCCCTGATTTCGACCCTGACCACGCTATTGAGTTTATCCACATGGATCAGCCCCTAGAGGCGCCCGTAGATCCTATTGATCCTTTGCTTGACATCCCTGCTGATCTTGATATGGATCTTGTTGACCCGGAACCTGCTGTGGCCCCAGAGCCTGTAGTTGCTCCTGACCCTGCATTAGAGCATGACCTTGTCCATGATGATGCACCAGCCGTTGTACCTCTTATTGATGATATACCCGTCGCTGACCTTCCCGCTGTTGCTCCACCCTTGATAGATGATCCTGTTGTTGATGCACCATTTCCCGATCCCGTGCCGGTACTGTTTGACCGTGCACCTTTTGCTACTCATATAGACCCACGTTACGCCGACACCCATAACGGGTGGATCAAAGATGATGACTATCCACCCTATGTAGCACTCGTCACACCTGTTTTGGCACCCACTGATATTCCACTATTCCACCCACATACGACTGATGCCCATCGTACCGATATTCTGATTACCTTTCTCCAGGACATCCCTCCACCACGTCCTCGGGAGGGTTCATCACGACAGCCTGTTGGTCGCGTACCGTTCATGTCAGGAGGCGGCCAGTTTATACCCCAGATTCCTCATCCTAGTTTTGTTCCACCTGTATCGACGTCTGATCCGGTCATGTCTCAGTTTCTTTCTGTTGCACCACCTACTGCACCATCTTTCATGCCGTCGAGCGAGCCATTTTTATGGACTACGCCCCCTATCATGCCACTGTCTGATCCGTACCACCCGTACCATGTTGGGTACTCTACGGAGGACATCCTCACTTCCTTGATGATACAGCAGGATGCATTGACACGTCATATTCATGATTTGGAGAGAGCTCCATGTCCGTCCTGTCATTGTCAGACCCCATTTGCAGCACCACACGCTCCTCGTCCACTTTCCCCCCGATTCAGACGCTCGCTTTTGGACTTCTGAGCAGCAGATAGCATATTTGCTGCGCGCCTTTCGTGCCTTAGAGGAGGACTGGTTACACATGCGTCGTTTACTTTTCTCTCATTTTTCTCCTCCTCCGCCATCAGCATAGGCGTTTTTGGTTTTATGCAGGTCGATCTTTTGGTGAGAAGGTCGCTATTGAACCAACTTACGAAGCCTTTTGAGAGATCACACTTTTTGTATATGATAGTTGTAGTTTGACTTGTATTTTTGAGAGTGATGTAGCCCACGATCTTACTTTGACATGTGATGTACTATTAAGCTTGTAAAACACTGTTGTGGTCGTGATTAATGAAGCTCAATGGCAACGTTCTCACTACATGCTTTGTTGGGTTATATGTTTTAATTTATAACATGAGATGTTATGTGATTGATGAATGCTACTATATATACATTCTTAATATACTTACTATGACCTGACCTACATGATCATCTTTTAGAAGATGCCTCCAAGACGCGATGTACGCATGCCTACTAACGAGGCGGAACTCCAGGCGATAATCGCCGCAGCTATAGCACAGTATGCGGCCTCCCAAACAGAAACGAGCAGGAACACTTCGAATAACAATAACAACAACGGCAATAACAATCCACCCCATGCTAATGTTAAGTCGTTTGGGATATATTACGATACATTTGGATGTTTATAGCACGTCTGCTAATACCATTTGCAAATATTAACGTATGTGCAGGGTGCACCTACAAGCAGTTCCTCGACTGTAAGCCCGTGAATTTCGACGGCACAGGAGGTGCCGTTGCGTTTGTTAGGTGGGCTGAAAAGACAGACTCTGTCCTAAGAATGAGCAAATGCGCTCCCGAGCAACAAGTGACCTACATCTCAGGGTTGTTTCTGGATGGAGCCCTGTCGTGGTGGAACCTACAAGTGCAAACTTTAGGAGAAGCTGCCGCTTATGCGTTAACATGGGCTGAGTTAAAAGAGTTAATGAGGAAGAAGTACTGCTCGCGTGCTGAAATACAGAAGTTAGAGACTGAATTCTGGCACTTAAGAATGGATGGTCCCAAGATTGCAGAATATGTTCAGAGATTTCATGATTTGTCTCATGTAGTACCGTATATGGTCACGCCCGAGTTTAAACATGTTGAGAGGTTCATCTGGGGATTGGCTCCCCAAATTATGAGTATGGTTACCACGTCCAAGCCTGCGATGATCACGGAAGCAATCGATCTTAGTGTGGCGCTTACTAAGGAGGCCATTCGGTTGAACAAGTTTTCAAATGTTGAACCAAAGAAGAAAGAGACACATGCTGAGTCGTCTGGTGAAAACAAGCGAAAATTTTCCAACTTCAAGCAAGGTACCAGCCATGTGAGCAAGAAGGGTGAGTCGATCACACCGGTAAGAGCTACAACCGGTGTCGAAAACAAAGGAAAGGGTTATATGGGCACTCTGCCCAAGTGTGATACATGCCAGTGTCATCATTCTGGCCAGTGTGGATTGAGGAAATGCGAGTCGTGTGGAAGGAACGGCCACACAAAGTATACATGCTGGGTTGGTTCAGGCCAGGGTGGCCAAAGGGGTTTCAATAACAACAACCGTGGTGGTAATGGAAACCGCCCGCAAGGGAATAATGGAGGAAATGGTAATCGTGGGAGTGTTGCAAATAGGGCTGTAAACGAACCGAACGAACACGAACACGAACAAGACCTTGTTCGTGTTTGTTTGTTAAAAAATATACGTGTTCGCGAACCGTTCACGAACACTTATCGAACGGGATTTTATGTTTGTGTTCGTTTGTTAAAGAAATGAACTTGTTCGTGTTCGTTTGTGTTTGTTTGTTAATTTTAGACAACGAACGTTGACGAACACAAATGAGCACAAACTAATGTTCATGAACACAAATGGAAACAAATGAACACAAACAATCGTTCATGAACAGAATATACAATACACTATACAATACACTGACACTTATTAGATATTTAATTTGTCATAATTTTGATATACTTAAATAAATATAAAAACTAAAAACACTAATGAACTATCGAACGCAAGCGAACACGTAACCGAACGTTCACGAACATAAACGAACGAATACGACCTCTGTTCATGTTTGTTCATTTAACTAAACGAACAAAATTTCTTGTTCGTGTTCGTTTGTTTAATAAACGAACGAACACAAACAAACTTCCCGCCGAACGGTTCACGAACGGTTCGCCGAATGTTTGGTTCGTTTACAGCCCTAGTTGCAAATAAACCTGGTAACCGGGGAGCAGACGGAAATCGGGGCGGGAATGGAAATGGGAATGGCCGAGGGCCAGGTTGCTTCAATTGTGGAGACGTTGGGCACTTTAAGAGGGAATGCCCAAAATTGAACCAAGAACGGGGAAGAGTCTTTAACATTGGCGCAAGGGAAGCGCGCCAGGATCCAAACGTTGTCACCGGTACCTTCCCTATAAACCAATGTTTTGCATCTGTTCTTTTTTATACTGGTGCCGATTATAGTTTCGTATCGTTAGAATTTAAGAATATACTCGGGTTAACCACTAGTAAGTTAGACGTTCCGTACTCGATTGAATTGGCGAATGGCAAGCTAGTTGAAACGGGTGAAGTTATAAGAGGATGCATGATAGAACTGGGAGGACCCGAGTTTACGCTAGATCTGCTGCCTGTCGAGTTGGGAAGCTTCGACGTGGTAGTGGGAATGGATTGGTTGTCGAGCAACAAAGCCGAGATCGTTTGTCACAAGAAGACCATCCGCATCCCAATGACGGATGCAGAAACGATCATAGTGCACAGAGAGAAGCATGATACTTCGCTGAGAATCATTAGCTGTCTGAAAGCTAGAAAGTGTTTACAGAAGGGATGTGTTGCCTACTTGGCACACATCATGGATAAAGAAGCTGCTGAACCGAAGATCGAAGACATTCTGGTCATAAGAGAATATCCTGAAGTCTTTCCAAAAGACTTGCCAGGATTACCGCCTCAAAGGAAAGTCAAGTTCCACACTGACTTGGTTCCAGGTGCCGCGCCTGTAGCCAAGGCACCCTATAGACTTGCACTTTCGGAGATGCAGGAGTTGTCAACACAACTCCAGGAGCTATTGGACAAAGGATTCATCAGGCCAAGCTTCTCACCTTGGGGAGCTCCAGTTCTGTTTGTCAAGAAGAAGGATGGTAGCTTTCGTATGTGTATAGACTACCGCGAACTTAATAAGTTGACTATCAAGAACAGATATCCTTTGCCAAGGATTGATGACCTGTTTGATCAGCTGCAAGGTTCAAGTTTCTATTCAAAGATCGACCTTCGATCTGGATATCATCAACTAAGGATACAAGAGGAAAGTATCCTGAAGACGACCTTTAGCACTCGTTATGGACATTACGAGTTCCTAGTTATGCCGTTTGGGCTGACAAACGCACTGACAGTTTTCATGGATCTAATGAACCGAGTCTGCAAGCCGTACTTGGATAAGTTTGTAATCGTGTTTATTGACGACATTCTGATCTACTCGAAGACGAGGGACGAGCACGAACAACACTTAAGAGCTATTCTAGAGCTACTTAAAAAGGAGAAGTTATACGCTAAGTTCTCGAAGTGTGAGTTCTGGCTACGCGATGTCCAATTTCTCGGACATGTGGTTAATGGAAATGGAATTCATGTTGATCCCACAAAGATCGAGGCGATCAAGAATTGGGAGACTCCAAAGACGCCAACCGAGATTCGACAGTTCTTAGGTTTGGCTGGTTATTATCGAAGGTTCATTGAGGATTTCTCCAAAATCGCTCAACCCCTGACCGCACTCACACAGAAAGACAGGAAGTTTGATTGGGGTGACCAGCAAGAAGAAGCGTTTCAGATATTGAAGAACAAGCTTTGTGACGCACCGATCTTATCACTACCCGAAGGAACGGACGACTTCGTGGTATATTGTGACGCCTCGCGTCAATGGGTTGCGTGCTGATGCAGCGCCAGAAAGTTATAGCATATGCGTCACGCCAGTTGAAGATTCACGAGAGAAATTATACCACGCATGACTTGGAGTTAGGCGCAGTGGTGTTTGCATTGAAGATTTGGCGACATTATTTGTATGGTACGCGATGTACAATCTTCACTGATCACAAGAGCTTATAGCACATATTTAACCAAAAGGATCTTAACTTGAGGCAAAGACGCTGGGTAGAGCTGTTGAATGATTATGATCGCGAGATCAAGTATCACCCAGGGAAGGCGAATGTGGTCGCCGATGCCCTGAGTCGAAAGGAAAGGATTAAGCCCATAAGGGTTAGGGCTTTGGAAATGATTGTCCAGACATACCTCTCTTTACGCATTCGTGCCGGGCAGAGAGAAGCTTTGAAAGAAAGGAATATTGAGGATGAGTATCTCCGTGGGATGGAGAAGCAGTTGGTACCAAACGAGGAAGGAACTTTATGCTTCATGAAACGGATTTGGGTCCCTCTGTTTGGTGGTTTGAGGAAGCTCACAAGTCACGGTACTCGATACATCCAGGAGCGGATAAAATGTACCAAGACCTTAAGGATTTCTACTGGTGGCCAAGGATGAAAGGCGATGTCGCAATATACGTTGGTAAATGTTTAACTTGCGCCAAGGTTAAAGCCGAGTACCAGAAGCCTTCAGGTCTTCTGCAGCAACCTGAAATACCCAAATGGAAATGGGAACATATTTCAATGGATTTCGTAACGAAACTACCAAGGATGCCCAGAGGCCACGACACAATTTGGGTAATAGTAGACCGTCTAACCAAGTCTGCGCACTTCCTGCCAATCAAAGAGAAGGACAACACAAGTAAACTTGCGGAAATATACATGAGGGAGATTGTCGCACGTCATGGAGTGCCTATCTCGATTATCTCTGATAGAGATGGGAGATTTGTATCAAGGATTTGGCAATCCTTCCAAGAAGCTTTTGGCTCGCAGTTGAATCTAAGCACTGCATTTCACCCACAAACTGATGGCCAAAGTGAACGAACTATTCAGACGTTGGAAGATATGCGGAGAGCATGTGTAATGGACTTAGGCGGTAGCTGGGATAATCATTTACCATTGGTCGAATTTTCGTACAACAACAGCTACCACGCAAGTATTGGAGCCGCGCCGTTTGAAGCTCTTTATGGACGCAAGTGTCGCTCACCATTGTGCTGGGCTGATGCGGGTGATAGACAGCTTGTTGGTCCCGAAATAGTGCAAGAGACGATAGACAAGATCTTTCAAATTCGAAAGCGCATCGAGGTGGCTCGCGATAGACAGAAAGCCTATGCAAACCAAAGGAGGAAACCTTTGGAGTTTCAAGTTGGGGATATGGTTTTGTTAAAGGTTTCACCCTGGAAGGGTGTGGCACGCTTTGGGAAGCGTGGGAAGTTGAATCCGCGTTACATTGGCCCGTTCAGAATCCTACAAAGGATTGGGCTTGTAGCCTACAAGTTGGACCTACCTGCTGAGCTTAATGGTGTTCATGATACATTCCATGTATCGAATTTGAAAAAGAGTCCAACACAAGAGACAGTGATCATTCCTGCGGACGAAGTTCATATCGACGAAACGCTCCACTTTACCGAAGAACCCGTCGAGGTTACGGATTGGAAAGTTAAGAAAACACGCAGGAGTTGTGTCAAGCTCGTCAAAGTTCGATGGAATGCTAGACATGGTCCAGAATTCACGTGGGAACGTGAGGATCGTATGAAAGAGAAATACCCCCCATTTGTTTCCCAAGACCCCTGCAACTAGAAGCAGAGCCTAAAATTTCGGGATGAAATTTTCTTAACGGGGGGAGAATGTGACAACCCTCACAAATCCAGGTATCCGTACAATTGATTAATATTTAATTAGTGCTTAATTATTGTGCTTGATTACAATTGTGATTAAACTGCTTTCTGCTTTTTGATACATACATACTCATGCATCACATTTTATTACTGTCACTCCATTCATTACATACAAACAATAGTGACAAACTTGATGCACAAAGCACAGTTAGCACAGTGAGCGGATAACCATAAAAACATGCTGACAATGCCAGCACCTAGACAGACACTATATTGAGGCCCAGTATGAACCGGGAATGAAGTACTACACTGGTAGGGTGTGTAGGGAGGTGAGGACCATAAAACTGCGTCACTAGGTGATAGTTATAGTGCCCGGAGGTGCCTAAAACATATTTAAAATGCAGAATTCTGCACTATATAACCAAAATTCAACATTTAACAATGCTAGTAAAGTGCAAAAACTTGGCAAAATAGTCCTAGATATTTTCCAAAGTGTTGGGAATTTAATGTGCCACTAAAAATAATATAAATGACACTTTAAAGCTTTATTTAGCACTTTAACGGATCAACATCCAATCGAACTACCGGACTTTACCCGGAACATAAAAATATTGCCAAACACATTGTTTTTACTTTTCTGATATAGTTAGGGTCCCCGAACACCCTAACACACCTTATACTAAATAACACATAATAATATCCTAACTAAACATTGGAAATCCTAACTAAATGGTTACCATTACATTGCAACCCAACCCCATACCCCCTACTCGACGGTCACCACAAGGGTAACCCACCCTTGCATTTCCTTGATTATTTAATTGTTGTTGTTGGATATTTAGAAGACATATTACATGAAGGATATTAGTGAAACTTGGTTTATAAATATGTTTAGAAGATAACCATTCTCTTTCATCAAACACTCAACAAACAACAACCACTCTCCTTCCTCCTTCCCCCATTCACGGCCGCCACCACCACACCATACTACCACCACCTTCAAGCCATTTCCAAGCCATCTACATACATACAAAGGTGCAAGGAGTTCTACAACTAAGCTTGGTGCACTCGGAAGGTCAAGGACCACCCTAGATTTCTTTTATCCACCACTTTTACGCCTTGTTTCTCCCCTAGCCTTGTGCTAGTGGTAAGTGCTCTAAAACATCATCTTGTTCTTGTATTTAGTGGTTAATAGATGATAGAATGATTGAATGTTGAGAACACTAATGAACATAAACTAAGTCTTGAACATAAGGTGATAAAGGGTGGATAAAGAGAAGATATATGGGTAAATCATGTAGATCTTGTGTAGTTATGATATTTGCATGTTGTTTGTTAGTAGAAGCAAGATGGATCATCATCTAGACATACTAGTTCATGTTTAAGAACATAAACTAGTAAGATGTAAAAGTTAGAAATATGAAAGATGATGAATCCATCCATACATGAACCTTGAACTTGAATAAATACAATTTTTCTTGAAAAATAAGATTCTAAACTTGTAGATCTAAAGATCTAAAGATCTACAAGTGGCTTTTCAGAAGAACCAAGCCAAAAATACTAGTCTTGTTAAAACCCGGATCTTGTGTGAACTAAATACATTTTTAGTAAGTAAACAAGTGTGTCAACACTTGTGTAACAAGGAAATATAACAACGAAATATTTTTGTAAATCATGACTAGAAGTTGTTAAACTTCAAACTCTTTAAAAATAAAGTTTTTAAGAAACTAATCTCATTTTTAAAGATAATAAGACCTACTAAGCATGTTTGTAAGTTACTACATATTTATACAAACTTTCGTTCACAAGTTTATGGTTCATGTTTATTTTTGGTCAAGTTTGATGATTTAAAGATTGTATATTGTTGATTAAGGATTGTTTGAGTAAATTTTGAAAAGAAAATGATACGCTAGTAAGCGTGGACACCTCCATTTACAAAGGAAACTCTGGCGAAATTTTTCTAGAATTTCAACACTTAAAAATATTTTTCTAACAAATGTTTACAAATATATTTTTAACTTGGTTTTCAAAATAAACTTCGCCATGATTTTTATTACAAAATTACCAAGTACCGGAGGTGGATTTTCGTAAATAAAACTTGATAAATATATATTTAGAATATATATTTTATAATAAGACGTTAGTGTGATTATTTGATTATTTTGTGAACTAGAGATATATTATTTTTAGGGTAAAAATAATATAACTTGAAAATATTATGAAACTTCAACTCCAAAATAATACCAACGCTATCACAAATAAATATTTAAGTTACACCGGTATTGTTATTACAACGCGAACTTTAAAACGTAACTTATGTATATGTTAGGAAAATACTCTTATTCGTGTATTTTTGGTGAAATATTATTTTGGAAAAACATATGAAATAAAATATAATATTTTTGGGAAAAATATAGATTTTGGAATTAAAATATTTTAGACAAGTGATTAAAAATATGTTTTCTAAGTGGGACTTAAAAATATATTTTCGGAATTATAACGTGTACATGTATAAAAACCCCCATCCTTGGGAATGAAATACACTTATAAAATAATTAAGAAGTGTGAATAGGAAATAGTTACCTAACTATTTTTCCAAGAACGTTAAACCCTAAGCCAAGGCACGGCCCATCCGTCTAATAGGATTTAGTACGTGTAGGTCGTCACGCAGCAGATAGAGTTGGAGATTGACGTTTCTGGATACGCACTTCTGTGAGTTCATGTCCCCCTTTTCTCTTAACTGTTTTCAGTTTTATACTTCGGGGGTGGAATACATGTTACAGTAATTACAGACACTTTTATATACATGGTATGGTTAGCTTAAGGAGGGTTTACTACTTAGATCATGTGAGTGGGTAGGTGGTACTTGGGGCCATTAATCCTCATTGTAAGACCAAGGGTCATGAGCGATAGATCTATTTGGGTGTAGCGAGCCCAACTCCTGAGTCCACAGTACGGACCATGGGGTGACTTTGAGCCCGACGTAAAAATCTGCTAGGTTTGAGTCTTCCTGGATCACTTCACACATATCATTGGCTTTGCAACCCAATGGTGATCTTTTTTTCCTTAATTTCTATATACCAGGGATTTTCGGACATATTACAAAGGTTTATTCATACTCACTTTTACATGAACTCACTCAACTTTTGTTGATTTTTCAAATTACATGTATTTCAGGAAACTAATGGATCTGGCCAAGTTTGCAATGATGTTAAGCTGCGTAGGAATAATGATGTCATCCGATTTTAGGAAATGTGACCTTTTCCTGGACGGGTTACAAGTCTTAAACTGTGTTTTTATTTATGTCTTTTGGTTGTGTCTTGTGAACACATTTTAAATCATGTCTTATCGTAATCTGTTTTAAATGTCGACTTTTAAACAATGTTGTCTTGATAACTTTTAAAACTTGTTGAATGGATGAACATCATGTGTTTTATTTCATATAGCATGGTTATGATATTTGCTATGGTATTAAGAAGTCACACCAAAATAAACCCCCGCTTCCGCAAAGCCAGGGTGTGACAATAACTTCCAGGTTTGCCTGGTTGTGCTAGATTCGGGTATGTAATTGACCACGGGGTCTTGTATTACTTCTCCATCAGGAATTTCAGCTAAGAAGTTGGCGATTACCTGCCCCTTGATTGCTGTTCGTTTTCGATATTCAATGTCTAGGGCTCCCAACTTAATAGCCCATTTAGCTAACCTTCCAGAGATTTCTGGCTTGTGTAAAATTTGCTGCAGGGGATAGTTTGTTAAGATTTACATGCGATGCCCTTAGAAGTATCTACGGAGGCGCCGGGTGGCGTGTACTAGTGCAAGCACCAGTTTTTCTAGTGTTGGATACCGCGTTTCAGGGCCAGCTAGTACCCGGCTAATATAGTATATGGGCGTTTGTTTGCCATTCAACCATGAGTACCGCGCTTACAGCATTGTGGGCTGCCACCAGGTACATCTTTAAAAGTTCCTCTGGGTATGGCGCCGTCAACATAGGTAGCTTCTCAATAAACCGCTTCATGTCTTGCAAGGCTTCTTCTGCTTCACTGGTCCATTTGAAGGTTTTCTTGTTGAGACAGTCTTTCAACGTTTTTATGAATGGCAAAGATCTCTCGGCGTGTCTTGCCAAGAACCTGCTTATAGCCACTAAGCGCCCATTCAGTGCTTGTACCTCTTTTAAAGTTCTGGGGAGGGCATTCGCGTTATAGCGGTTATCTTTTCTGGTTGGCTTTAAAGCCGTCCCAGGTGACCACTACCCCTAAGAACTTGCCTTTTTCTACCCCGAATGAATACTTCTTGGGGTTGAGCTTAATGTTGTATTCTCTCAGCTTTTGAAAAATTTCCTCGATGTCTTCGAGCATTTGTTTTTCTTCCCTGCTCTTGATTACTAGGTCATCGACATATACCTCCAAATTTCTACCAATTTGCTTTTCAAAGGATTTGTCCATTAGCTGCTGGTAAGTGGCCCCAGCGTTACGTAGATCGAAAGGCATTTTGGTGTAACAAAAAATACCCACGTCGGTGTGAAATGCCATTTTTTCTTCGTCTTCTCTTGACATCTTGATATGGTGGTATCCCTTGTAGGCATCTAAGAAACACTTGTACCTAAAGGGGACCAAGGAGTCAACTTTGAAATCCATCTCGGGCAGCGGATAGGCGTCTTTTGGGCAAGCCTTGTTCAAGTCTTTGAAGTCAATGCATATCCGCCATGTGCCATCTGGTTTTTTGACCATAACGGGGTTTGATACCCATGTATGGTATTTTGTTTCCAGAAGGATTCCAACCTCAACCAACTTTCTTACTTCTCTTACCACTGCTTCTCTTCGATCAGGAGCCATGCTACGTTTTCCCTGGGCCACCGACTTGATGCCTGGGAGTGTGGCTAACTTGTGTTTCGCCTTATCCCGGGGTATCCCGGTCATGTCAGAATGTTCAAAGGCGAAAATATCGGCGTTTCTTCTTAGCAATTGCTTTAGACTATTTTTAATTTCAGGAGAAAGGCTGTCTCCTATTGTAACTATTTGCTCGGGATGGCGTGTGCTTAAAACCCATCTTTCTGGGCTGATTGCACCAGTAGGTCTCTGATGGCATCTTTTGGTGTCCAAAACTTCACCCACCTTATCCCGGTAAACTGTTGCAATCCCCCGCGGTGTGGGGAACTTCATGAACCCACGTGTCGTGGAGACAACATCGTCTAGTTTTCCCAGGGTAAACCTTCCAATTATTACATTGTCGTAGGATTCAGCACGTACCACAAGGAATGTGAGGAGTATGGTCCTTTCGTGGGGGGTGAGTCCGAATGTTATTGGAAAGGTAATTTGGCCAATTGGGTTAACCTTTTCTCCGGTGAACCCCTTAATAGGGGTGTGTACTAATTCGAGAAGCTTCTTGTCTTCTGGTTGCATCCTGTTGAAACAGAGCTCATAGATTATATCTTCAGAGCTCCCGGTGTCTACCAGGATCCTTCTCATATTGTAGTCACCTATAGTGGCGGATATGATGAAGGGGTCAGTGGTGAGGTGTAAATCCTCAACACGTGGTTCGACCGTCATGGTTGCCAGCATCCAGGGTTCGAGTGTGGAGAAACTCCGTTTCGCTCCCTTTCCTTTATTGGCGTATACCATGTTTAACTCCCGCTGTCTCTTACCCGCCCCTTTGTCCGCATCTTTCTTGTTAGGGGGCGGGCCCTGCTTTATATCTCGAACCAGGTGGGCCAGCTTCCCCGTATTCACATAATATTCGATTTGCTTCTTCAACTGATAGCAATCGTTAGTGTCATGGCCACTGCCCTTGTGGTATTCACAATACTTGTTGACATCTTTATTGGGCGTGTCTTTCAGTGGCTTGGGAGGGTTGAGTTTTAGGTTCTCAAAAGCCAGGATTTCTGCCGGCGTTTTACTCAAGTTAGGGTATTCAGACCTAGACTTGGAGGAGGATTCATTCCTTGAATACGAGCTCTTGGACCTGTCATTTCGCGAGTCTGACCGGTCGCTTTTCTTGAACCTGTCTCCTTTGTTCTTGCCTTTGGAGTTCCGCTGCTCCCTATCGTCTTGACTTTTCTGTGCTTCCTTTTTCCTGTTAGCAGCATGACTGGCTGCCACCGTCTTTTCTGGTGTAACGTACACTTTAGCTATTCTCAGGATTTCATCTATGGTTGAGGGCACGCCATTCCTTCCATATAATGTCATTAGCAATTCATCATCGTTTACTCCTTGTAGGAAAGCACCACAAGCCAAGTCGTTTGTTATGCATGGGATCGCCAGGCTTTCTTTGTTGAACATGACGATGAAACTTTCCACTGTTTCGTTGTCTTGCCGACGTATGCCACACCCCCAAAATCTACACGCGGAGTATCACCGCTTAGAGGCGTGACTGACCAGGATCAAGCCACCAATCATATTGAACAAACATATAAGTAAACATAATTCAACCAAACAATATGAAAGGTGTTCAAAAACCAAAGCATAGTTAAGTGTTTAGCGGAAGCATAATTGTAAAACCCATTGAAAGTTTTAAATATGAAATAGAGTAATGTTCATAGCATGGCACACACTGCCATGTCCCACAACGACCGTTCCTCCCTGTGCAAGCTCCATGAGTACCTAATGACATGCAAGGCATGTAGCAACGAATCAACAACAAAGTTGAGCGAGTTCATAGTTGGTTGTTTGGTTATAGTATTCATTTCATAAATCGTATGTTCGTTTTGTAAACCATGTATCATATTAATCCGTATCGCGGCCAATCCAGGCATGTGTGCGATGATTAGTGGGGGCTTCCCATGTGTTACTAGACCACACGTATCGACTGCTACGAAAATGTAAGAGGTGCCCTAAGTCAATGTCTATCAGCATTGACCCTTTGCCCATAGTTCATTAGTACACGCCCGCCCGACTGGCACGGTGTGAGGTTTGTTAAACCTAATAGCGCTATTAACTAATGACCCGCTCGCCATAGGCCTCGGCGATTAAGTCGATAAATGAGGGACTTCCTTTGATAGAGTTGATGGTCTTATGATCGTGTACGTAGGCTTTACGTACGTGCCCTTCAATCCGAGGACAGTAATAAGTATAACTGTACGTAGGTTTTACGTACGTGCCCTTCAATCCGAGGACAGTATAAAGTAGTTTAATAGTGATGGTTGTACGAGTAGTTATTCAATCCCATTCCCAACCCACCGGGAATCCCATGCCTTGGCTAGTGTGAACTCACCTTGGTTTGCTCGGCAGATACACAGAAAGGTCAAGTCTAGCAGCTAGTGGTCAACCACGTCCTAACATGGTTACCATACAAGTCAGGTTTTGGTTTCAAGTAGTGCACATAAGTATCACATAAGCTAGCAGATAAGGAACACACACCGATCATGGCAACACACATCGTCACATTCAACAGTTATAACATATTTAAAATTGGACTCGCACAAGCTTAGTGGCCTTGTGCAAGTCATCCGTTGGAGCCCACTAATACCCGGCCCAATATCAAGAACCCAACAAAAACTGTAAACATGAACACGGCCCAATAAACGAAACAATTTAAATAATCTTGTGCGGTCCAGTTCGTCTTGTGCGACTGGACAATTCTTGTGCGATTGGTCTTTTATAACTTTTATAATCAAGACTCTTGTTCACTGCCAACCGACCCACATGATCACATAAATTGCTAATCATTACTATCTACAACAAAATCACATGTAAATCCTCAGATCACTATCATATGCATGAAATCATTATAAACCCCTTAGCCATCTATGAAGTCACGTGCAACACTTATTAATTTATGATATCACCCTAATCGAGGTTCATCAAGACCATTATTTAACGCACAAAAATTCATATAAGACCAATCAAAGCAAGTCATCGGTTATCAATTCATAGTGAAAGCCTATTCCCTATTCACGAGAGCACTAGCAGCATCATGTCAAACCTTAATATTCCTGCAAGTCATTAACTAGTGGCACACATATTAAACCATCACATGTCTACTGTCATAATCACATGTCTACTGACAAAAGTCACCACACTAATCATGCACCATCTTATTATATGCACTATCTTATTACCATTGGTCCCATAGTAAACATTCAAAGTATTATCCATTCATTCAATATTAAAAAGGATTCACATATTCATCGATTATGTAGTTATCTACCTATCATCATTCTATTAACACCATAATATTTAATATCCAGTATGTTCTCTAAATCAAAACAGCCGTATATGATTACAATCATAAAACACCCATACACAAACTAAATTATATCATGTATGTATTCGATAATCAGGTTTATTCAACATCATACAATTAGTCGGACATGTTCATGAGCACCCATTAACAATTGTTCCCTTGGATTAAACCTAATCGATTTCATCAGAGTTCCCTACTAACATACAACCCTACTTATCAAAAAGCGAGCACATGCTTCAAGTATCAATCATCAATCAATGTCATGTGTAACAACCTACTAAATATTTTCACAAGATACTAACCAGATTGGATGATGAAACGAAGAGGGCTTCGAGTGACAGGAGGCAGCCGTCGGTTTGCAATAGGAGAGGAGAGAAGTTTAGGGTTTTGTGGTTATGACAAATACTATCTTAATGAGAGGGGGTTTTCACAAACCAAGTGTATATTCGCTGGATGTGAGCCGAGCCCAATTCTCGGGTTTCGTTTGGGCCGAGGGCTAGCCCAAGATAATTTAAAGAGTGTTGTGCGACTCGGGTGTATTGTGAAAATCGGGTATACATTGTGCGATCCACATATGTTATGAGTATATACATAACACACTACAATTTCATAACACTTATCACATAATTAAAACATAACATTTTATTGCAAACAATCACAATAGTTAATCACATAGCACTCACACCGGTTACTTCGAAATGCATGAAAGGTTCGGAAATACGAGTTGTCACATTATCCCCAAGTTGAAAGAAATTTCGTCCTGAAATTTGGTACGTACTCACTGAGGAAGCTAGTTAAGTTGCATGGTTTTCCTGGGGTGTCACATCCTCCCCCCGTTGATCTGGAATTTCGTCCCGAAATTCCGTAGCTTCGGCCTCAGTAGTGGTTGTACTGTCTGTGAATAGTTGGGGATACTTTTATTTCATTTGATCTTCGCGTTCCCAGGTGAACTCTGGGCCGCGACGTGAGTTCCAACGAACTCGAACGAGAGGTATTCTAGTGCGCTTGAGGACCTTAACATCCCGGTCCGTGATTTCAACTGGTTCCTCGACGAATCGTAACTGCTCGTCGATAGTGAGCTCCTTCAAAGGAACTACGAGAGTCTCATCTGACAGACACCTCTTCAGATTCGACACGTGGAAAACGTTGTGAACTGCACTGAGTTCTGCTGGTAGGTTTAGTTTGTAGGCCACCTTGCCTATTTTCTCGATGACTTCGAAAGGTCCGACGTATCGTGGGTTAAGTTTGCCTCGTTTACCAAAACGAACCACACCCTTCCAGGGTGAAACTTTGAGTAGCACTCGCTCCCCAACCTGGAGCTCGAGTGGTTTCCTGTCCTTATCGGCGTAGCTTTTCTGACGGTCACGAGCCGCCGCCATTCGTTGTCGTATTTGAGCTATTCGTTCTGTTGTGTCTACCACAAGTTCTGGACCTGTGATCTGACTATCCCCCAATTCTGCCCAACAAAGAGGTGATCGGCATTTACACCCGTACAATGCCTCAAACGGAGCAGCTTTAGTGTTGGTGTGGTAGCTGTTATTATACGAAAATTCCACAAGTGGCAGATGTTTTTCCCAGCCATTGCCAAAGTCAATTACACATGCCCTAAGCATGTCTTCGAGGGTCTGGATGGTGCGTTCAGACTGCCCATCCGTTTGCGGGTGATAAGCTGTGCTCATATCCAAACGTGAGCCAAAGGACTTGTGCATTGCTTGCCATAGTTCTGAAGTAAAACGTGCATCACGATCCGAGATAATAGAGGTGGGCACTCCGTGCCTCGAGACAACTTCCTTAAGGTATACGTCTGCTAGAGTGGAGAACTTATCCGTTTCCTTGATAGCCAAGAAGTGAGCAGACTTTGTGAGTCGATCCACAATCACCCAAATAGTATCGTTACCACGTTGAGATCTAGGCAGGCCAGTAACAAAATCCATGGAAATTTGCTCCCATTTCCATTGTGGTATCTCTGGTTGTTGGGGTAGGCCTGAGGGTTTCTGATATTTCGTCTTGACTCTCGCACAAGTCAAGCACTTGCCAACATAAGTTGCTATGTGGGCCTTCATGCTAGGCCACCAGTATGTAGTTCTGAGGTCGTGGTACGTCTTATCCGAACCAGGATGTACTGAGTAGCGAGACTTGTGTGCCTCATCCATCACCAGCTCTCGTAGGTTGCCATAAAGTGGGACCCAAATGCGTCCTGTTACGTAGTAAGCACCGTCTTCCTTTTGTTCTAATCGTGGCCTTGAGCCGTGTAGGGCTTCAGCCCTGATGTTTTCTGGTTTCAATGCTGAGATCTAGGCAGGCCAGTAACAAAATCCATGGAAATTTGCTCCCATTTCCATTGTGGTATCTCTGGTTATTGGGGTAGGCCTGAGGGTTTCTAATATTTCGTCTTGACTCTCGCACAAGTCAAGCACTTGCCAACGTAAGTTGCTATGTGGGCCTTCATGCTAGGCCACCAGTATGTAGTTCTGAGGTCGTGGTACGTCTTATCCGAACCAGGATGTACTGAGTAGTGAGACTTGTGTGCCTCATCCATCACCAGCTCTCGTAGGTTGCCATAAAGTGGGACCCAAATGCGTCCTGTTACGTAGTAAGCACCGTCTTCCTTTTGTTCTAATCGTGGCCTTGAGCCACGTAGGGCTTCAGCCCTGATGTTTTCTGGTTTCAATGCTTCTACCTGAGCATCTCGAATCTGAGAAGGAAGACTAGACTGTATAGTGAGTTGTAAAGCTCGTACGCGCTTAGGTGCAGTGGCCTTTCGACTGAGGGCGTCAGCCACAACATTGGCTTTGCCTGGGTGATACCTGATCGAGCATTCGTAGTCATTCAGCAGCTCGACCCATCGTCATTGTCGCATATTTAACTCTTTCTATTTGAAGACGTGCTCGAGACTTCTGTGGTCGGTGTAAATGGCGCACTTGATACCGTACAGGTAGTGTCTCCATAACTTAAGCGCAAAAACAACAGTTCCCAGCTCTAAATCGTGGGTAGTATAGTTCTTTTCATGAACTTTAAGTTGTCGTGAGGCGTAGGCTATAACTTTATCCCGTTGCATCAATACACAACCAAGACCCTGAATTGATGCGTCGCAGTAAACCACGAAGTCGTCTGTGCCCTCTTGCAATGAAAGAATAGGTGCGCTGCAGAGTCTATCCTTTAAGTGTTGAAACACTAATTCCTGTGCATCTCCCCATCGATAAACAACGCCTTTCTGTGTTAGTGAGGTGAGAGGTTGTGCAATCTTGGAGAAATCCTTGATGAACATTCTGTAGTAACCTGCCATGCCCAAGAATTGGCGAATTTCCGTTGGTGTACGAGGCGCAGGCCAATTCTTAATCGAGTCTACCTTAGATGGATCCACATGAATCCCATCCTTGTTCACCACATGGCCTAAGAAATGGACTTCACGAAGCCAGAAGTCGCATTTTGAAAACTTGGCGTACAGCTGTTCTGTTCGAAGGAGTTCCAAAATGAGTCGTAAATGCTGCTCGTGTTCCTCCTGACTCTTAGAATAGATCAGGATGTCGTCGATGAAAACTATTACGAACTTGTCCAGGTAAGGCTTGCACACTCTATTCATCAAATCCATGAAGACCGCAGGTGCGTTTGTCAGTCCAACCGGCATGACCAAAAACTCATAGTGTCCATAACGAGTTCTAAAAGTTGTTTTGGAGACGTTCTCTTCTCGGACTCTCAGCTGGTGATATCCTGATCTCAAATCGATCTTTGAGTAAAAGCTCGACCCTTGCAGCTGGTCGAATAGGTCGTCGATACGTGGAAGAGGATAGCGATTCTTCACGGTCACCTTGTTGAGTTCACGGTAGTCGATGCACATTCTGAAGGGACCGTCTTTCTTCTTCACAAACAAGACTGGAGCTCCCCAGGGCGAAGAGCTAGGGCGAATAAAACCCTTATCCAAGAGTTCTTGGAGTTGCGTAGAAAGTTCTTCCAACTCTGATGGAGCTAGGCGATACGGTGCACGAGTTATGGGCGCTGCTCCAGGAGCTAGCTCAATTTGGAATTCGACCTGGCGATGAGGCGGTAGCCCAGGTAAATCTTCAGGAAACACTTGAGGAAAGTCACGTACAACTGGAATATCCTCTATCTTCTTCTCTTTCGTTGATGCGTCAGTAACAAGTGCTAAGATAGTGGTGTGACCCTTTCGTAAACGCTTCTGGGCCTTAAGGAAGGATATAATGCCCACTACAGCACCACTCTTGTCGCCTTGAATTTCGAGAGGTTCATCCCCTGAGCGAGGAATAAGGACAAATCTTCTCGTTGCAAAGGATCTATGCTTGCTTTTGAGATAACCAGTCCATCCCAATAACGATGTCGAAACTACCCAGAGCTATAGGAATGAGATCGATAGAGAAAGTCTGACCAGCTAAGACGAGGTTACAACCCTTGACTATGTGACCACTGTGGTGTCTGTTGCATCTGTTGCACTTTGGGTGGTTTCCCCGTTATCCACCCTGCCCTTGACTACCAGAAGACTGCCGACCAGGGCTCTGATAGTCATCAATCTTTCGCTGTTGTGCCTGGGACTGAACTGAAGTTGAACCCTTGCTGGAGGTTCCATCCCACTTTCGTTTGTTGTCACTGGGAGTAGCAGAAGTAGTAGTAGCAGCATTAATACGTTTCAGCCGTTTGTTCTGTTCCACTTCCTGGTCTGTGAGGCGATGTGCAAGACGAGTAACATCCTGGATGGTAGCAAGGTTAGCCGAAGTTACATGACTTTGAATTTCTGATACTAAGCCTCTGAGGTACATCTCAATACGATTGATGGGAGGATCCACCATGGTTGGACACAACACTGCCAGTTCGATGGGTCGTTTCGCGTACGCTTCTATCTCTGACCCCGTCATTTTCAGGTCAAAGAACTCCGCTTCCAGCTTGTTGATGTCATCACGACTACAGTATTCACGGTTGATCAGTTCCTTAAAATCATTCCATGGGGTGGCATTAGCAGCCGCCAGCCCCAGCATCTGAACTTGCGCGTTCCACTATGTTAGCGCAGTGCCTTCGAGAGTACCAGTGGCGTACTTCACCCTACGAGCCTCAGGGCATTCACACATCTCTAAGACGGACTCGAGCTTTTCAAACCAATGGAGGAGTCCAACAGCTCCTTTAGTGCCACTGAAAGTCCATGAACGTCTTGGATGTGCATTCAGGCGGCTGAGCGTTCTGACCTTGTTGCGCGAGGAAGAAAAGACAGAGTTAAGCGCGAGAGTTGGGTCATGAGAGTAGGATATAACATCCTAGGTTAGGTTCGGAATAGCAGGTTATACTTCCTGCCTGAGCGGCTGCGAGTGCTGCCGTAACTTGTTCGTTGATAAGAGCCGTCAGCTGGCTTGAGTTAGATTCACACGTTCCCTCATGATCTTCACATCGAAGGAAACACAAATAGGAAAGGTGTCGCGAATGTGTATAAGTGTGGAGTGACAGAAAGAAGCAAACACACATGTGTTTTCAAACTATAGTTGCTACGTTTATCTAAGCATACCATGAGCATAGTTACAAGTAGGCAATATAAGCATAAATCATATCACCTAGAATGTCGAGCCTTGCACGTGGAGTGAAGCGTCGTTGTGGATCGTAGAGCACTATACAGGTTATAGTCTGGTTTTAACAAAAACATTTTCCCTTATTAAAACCAAGTTCTCTATAACCAATGGCTCTGATACCAATCTGTCACACCCCCAAAATCCACACGCGGAGTATCACCGCTTGGAGGCGTGACTGACCAGGATCAAGCCACCAATCATATTGAACAAACATATAAGTAAACATAATTCAACCAAACAATATGAAAGGGGTTCAAAAACCAAAGCATAGTTAAGTGTTTAGCGGAAGCATAATTGTAAAACCCATTGAAAGTTTTAAATATGAAATAGAGTAATGTTCATAGCATGGCACACACTGCCATGTCCCACAACGACCGTTCCTCCCTGTGCAAGCTCCATGAGTACCTAATGACCTGCAAGGCATGTAGCAACGAATCAACAACAAAGTTGAGCGAGTTCACAGTTGGTTGTTTGGTTATAGTATTCATTTCGTAAATCGTATGTTCGTTTTGTAAACCATGTATCGTATTAATCCGTATCGCGGCCAATCCAGGCGTGTGTGAGATGATTAGTGGGGGCATCCCATGTGTTACTAGACCACGCGTATCGACTGCTATGAAAATGTAAGAGGTGCTCTAAGTCAATGTCTATCAGCATTGACCCTTTGCCCATAGTCCATTAGTACACGCCCGTCCGACTGGCACGGTGTGAGGTTTGTTAAACCTAATAGCGCTATTAACTAATGACCCTCTCGCCATAGGCCTCGGCTATTAAGTCGATAAATGAGGGACTTCCTTTGATAGAGTTGATGGTCTTATGATCGTGTACGTAGGCTTTACGTACGTGCCCTTCAATCCGTGGACAGTAATAAGTATAACTGTACGTAGGTTTTACGTACGTGCCCTTCAATCTGAGGACAGTATAAAGTAGTTTAATAGTGATGGTTGTACGAGTAGTTATTCAATCCCATTCCCAACCCACCGGGAATCCCATGCCTTGGCTAGTGTGAACTCACCTTGGTTTGCTCGGCAGATACACAGAAAGGTCAAGTCTAGCAGCTAGTGGTCAACCACGTCCTAACATGGTTACCATACAAGTCAGGTTTTGGTTTCAAGTAGTGCACATAAGTATCACATAAGCTAGCAGATAAGGAACACACACCGATCATGGCAACACACATCGTCACATTCAACAGTTATAACATATTTAAGATTGGACTCGCACAAGCTTAGTGGCCTTGTGCGAGTCATCCGTTGGAGCCCACTAATACCCGGCCCAATATCAAGAACCCAACAAAAACTGTAGACATGAACACGACCCAATAAACGAAACAATTTAAATAATCTTGTGCGGTCCAGTTCGTCTTGTGCGACTGGACAATTCTTGTGCGATTGGTCTTTTATAACTTTTATAATCAAGACTCTTGTTCACTGCCAACCAACCCACATGATCACATAAATTGCTAATCATTACTATCCACAACAAAACACATGTAAATCCTCAGATCACTATCATATGCATGAAATCATTATAAACCCCTTAGCCATCTATGAAGTCACGTGCAACACTTATTAATTTATGATATCACCCTAATCGAGGTTCATCAAGACCATTATTTAACGCACAAAAATTCATATAAGACCAATCAAAGCAAGTCATTGGTTATCAATTCATAGTGAAAGCCTATTCCCTATTCACGAGAGCACTAGCAGCATCATGTCAAACCTTAATATTCCTGCAAGTCATTAACTAGTGGCACACATATTAAACCATCACATGTCTACTGTCATAATTGTGACAACTGCCACTTTTCGGTAACTTTCTTACACTTAAAGTACTCATTTTAGCTACATTTTTATGCATTTCGAACACTCGAACTACGTATTACATGATATACATCTTAGAATACTTATGGAATATTCAATTTTGATGCACATGATTCATTTTTATTGGTTACCTTTGAAACAATGTAAACAATGCATCGAAACAACTAGAGTAGTACCTAGTAAACTAGTGTGCTGACGTGAACTCAGGTTCCGCATAAACCATCTAATTTACATCTTTAGCACTTAGACAAAAGTCCAACATCAAATATACATTAAACCCTATATGGGAATAAAAGGGTTTGGTTTAATATATTACCAATGTCCGGTAGCACCAAAAACTGCCCGAAAACTGCCGAAAAGCACTAAAAGCGACGATTTCTACACTTTTCCGCAGTTTTTCTGCAGAAATCAGCTTTGTAATATTTTTACGACATGTAAAAATATTATTTAACATAGAATTCATGTGTGGATACATTCGGGTATCATCCGAGCCAATAACTACATCAATTCACACAAGTTACGCAACTTAGCGCTCAAATAACATCTAACCGAAACAATTCGAAACGAATATCCGAACAATGTCAAATTTTTTTTTAATGGTCATCTAGTGATTATTGGACCATTATGGTCTAGTAATGACCATTTAACACCCTTTAAACACCTAATCACTAATATTTATAAACTTCCTAAAACAACTACCTAAATATTCTAACATTTTACTAAGTAATTCAAGAAGCAAAAGCATGAGACACCCCCCCCTCATTCACGGTCATAAGACCCTTTGTGGGCCCCACATTACTTAACCATGTGTTTAATATCTAGATATTTTTGTTAAGTTGCAAGTGGATGATGTTGGTGGATAATTATAACACTTATCTCATTAAACATTACTAGCATTTTTTTTTTCACATATTCCATCTTTTATTACACAAACAAAAGCTGTCATCATCTTTATCCATTTTACCAAGAACACCTTCAAAAACCCATTTAAATTTTATCACATCTTGATGATCAACATGGAGTTTCATGGAGCTTAAGGTTATCTAAAGCATTTGCAAGTTAAAGGAAGTGTATTCATCCATTCAAGAGCCTTATATCATCAAGATCATCATCTTATTTTCTTCTTAATCATCTTCTAAGATCATCCCTAGCCATGTGCTAGAAGTAAGCTTCAAGATCTATTTTTTTTAATACTTATATTATGTTTATGATTGTTATTAACTAATAAATAACTAAATAATCATACATAATAAACATGAAAAATACAAAGAAGCAAAAATAATAATTATGATTTGTTTATGTTTGTTCATGTTGTGATCTAAGACTTGTTATTTGCATATTTGATCTTGTTGTGATGATTATGATATGAAGAACTTGTTAGATAATGTTTTAAAAATATGATCTAACAATTATACATGTTTATGTTAATGAGTTTTTTTAACATAAAGGTTTAAATGGATGATTATAACTTTTGATCTTGTGAAAGTATTTAAGGTTTTTATTTAAAAACAAGACTTTTACAAGATTATAAAAAGTAACATACAACATGAGATTTTTATAAATGTTGTTAAAACTAGAAGTAAACTTGGTTTTTGAACTAGTTAGCATATGTTATGATCATGTCCAAAACCCTACATGATTTGGAGATCATTTTGATAAGTTTATGTTATAAAAATCTCATATGTTTTAGTGAAGATGTTATGAGTAAATTGATGGTGATATTAAAAAGAAAATCATATGTTTTGATAACATGGCAAAATTCATATTACGAAGGAACTATGGCTAATTTTTCTTAGAAATCATGTGTTAGAAAAATTGTCGTTTTTAACAAAGTCTTTACAAGATTAGAAAGTTGGTCTTTCTAAACATAAAAATTGACATAAATATATATTTTGGTAAAATATATATTTAGTGAACATATCAAGTATGTGCTATGTGGTATTTGATGTATTAGTTATATATATCAAAGATAGGAACTTGAATATAATGACACAAATAAATACAAGACATACTTACAACTAAAGACTTACAAGAATACATATAGACACACTTGAAAACAACTTACGGACATTCCGAACTTTCGGACACAACTTATGGTCAAAACGGACGACGGGCGAATTTATGAACATATCGCCATTCGGAGAAATTACTACGACGTATAGACGATCTTTCGATGCGGACACAAAAATTACGTTACCATTAACAAAATTTGGACATTTTGAAACTTATAAAAACTATTATGTTTTTATTAACTAAAAAGTATACTTAGTGAATTTTTATAAAAATGTTTTTATAAAAATGAAAGACTTATACTTACATGTGGGCAATTTTATAACAAATGGGCTAACTTTTCTTAATGGGCTATTTTTATAACAAATGGGCTTACTTTTCTTAATGGGCTATTTTATATAAATGGGCTTACTTTTCTAAATGGGCTTAACTTCATAATGGGCTTATCAAAACACATGGGCTAAGCCCAATACCAAACATATGGGCCAAGGCCCAATAACAATAAGCCCAATACTATTTAAGCCCAATACTATTTAAGCCCAACACTATTTAAGCCCAACACTATTTAGGCCCAACACTATTGAGGCCCAACACTATTGAAGCCCAACACTATTGAGGCCCAACACTATTGAGGCCCAACACTATTTAAGCCCAACACTATTTAGGCCCAACACTATTGAGGCCCAACACTATTGAAGCCCAACACTATTGAGGCCCAACACTATTGAGGCCCAACACTATTTAAGCCTATTAACATGAATTCTTGGGCTAAGCCCAATGACACACATTTAGTAAAAATACAAGTATACAATGGATTCATACAAGACACGAAATCATGAGGACAAGATCCGATGATACAACTCACGAGATACAAGAATATGTATTTGGAGAAATATATACACTAAACAGTTATCAGTTAATACATCTAAGACACAGTTCAATGAATAACAAAGACATACAAGTCTTAACACATATTCAAGACACAAGACTTATACTCAAGTTATTTACAAAGACCGAAGGGTCTAACAAATATAAGGACATTTGTAGGTCGCAACATTGTTCAAGACGACCGTATGACAGATCACAGTTAGTTACTATTCACGGACGCAATTCTGTGAGTTCATGTCCCCTATTCATTTAAATGTTTTACAACTTTACAACTATCGGGGAAAATACATGTTCAACGTATGTTAAAGTTAGGGAATGAAACACCTTAGATCATGTGCGAATTAGGGTTTATACATCTAAGCACCATTAATCCAGTTTGGACCTAGGTACAAGTGGTTAGATCTAATGGGTATTGGCGAGCCCCACTCTTGGTCGTGGACCCATACAGAAGAGTGCGTTTGTGTCCCAGTCGATAGGAGTCGACATAAAATCGTCTAGGTTTGGATTGCTTCCTAATTCGTCACACATATTAATGTCCTCGCGAAACATTAATGATCAACGATTTCATTGACGCTTTACATACTACATCATACATACAGATACATCATACATACAGATACATCTTATACAACTCACATTTTATGGATACAGCTTATACAACTCACATTTTATGGATACAGCTTATACAACTCACATTTTATGGATACAGCTTATACAACTCACATTTTATGGATACAGTTTATACAACTCACATTTTACAGATACATCTCATACAACTAAACTGCATGAACTCGCTCAACTTTTGTTGATGTTTTCAAATTTACATGTATTTCAGGGAATTAGTGGACCAATGCAAAGATTTCAGTTCAAGGAAAACAAGTATCAATACTCCATTCCAACTATTGAAGGGTTTGCCTGTTATATACCGCCTCTTTGCGGTGATATAGTGGTCAAAGCCTTGACATTTTAAGACTTACATTTTGATGTATAAAACCATGACGACTTATTTTCATTTGATGGTTTGTAACGAATACATTTAACTTATGTTGCGTTCTTTTGAAACACTTATGTAATGGCAATGGAGTATGTTTTATTCATATAGTTTGTTCATGTACATCGATATTTATGCAATGAAAACCATACAGATCACACCTTGCGTTTCCGCTACGAGCGGGTGTGACAGATTGGTATGAGAGCATCGATTGTAGTGAACCAGGATTCTTTCTCGAGTCTAAGTCTACAATCACTAGGGATCTCTCACGAAAACCTCTTATTCATGTTGAACAGATTATAAATAAAATTGGACAAGTCAAAAGGTTTTCATTGCATAAACATTTTTCAAGGTCCACTACAGCAAAAATTCATTTCACATAAATCAAGCGAGGACATTTCCATGGGTGAAGTCTATGAGAAACAGACACAATACATTAATAGACTATGTGCCTACAATACATTACATTATCAGTTTATGCATTATAAACAACTTACAAGTTCTGCTTATACAAGATAGAAATCCTTGATTGATAGGATTTTACATGATTATATATATAGGTGGTTCATATATATGTTGCATGAAATATTTTGCCAAGAACAAAATACCTTCGACTTCAAACTCTATTATTATTCTTTACTCACACGATGAAAATATCGACCTCATGTCTATTACGGAGCTTATGGCGAACATAATTCCTAAGTAAAATCTTAAACTTAATTCCGTAAAATATGGTTGCTTTCTCGCGAATGCTGAGATGCCTGACCATGATAATGACGACGAGGCGAAGGTGGTAACCTTGGACAACAACTCCATTAGTGGGACGAGATCCACGTGACTCATACTAACCAAAGTGGATATACTCTTATCCCTACAAGGAAGATGAAGTACTCATCTTGAAGGTGCCCCTTCAATTGTTATTGTTACAGATTCTTTCCATTTCTATTTCATCTAACGTCGTACCGTCCTGCGAGTAACAACAACGGACGTTGACACGCGAACTATCACGAAGTTTCCTTCTATGTTGAAGGTATATAAACAATAGTGTCCTCTCTCTGACTGATCGCCTGCTCTGAACGAGAGAATGCTAGGGTGACCATGCAAGACAATTTATTATTACGGGGGCCCACGTAATAACAACTTGTAGTGCATGGAAATTCTGGTGGACTCTGCTGGTCAAGCTAATGATCACTATTCATTCAAAATTCTTAAGTTATTACTTGAGATTCAATTCTTCCTATCTAGTAGAACACGAACTGGGGGTGGTTAGTGTAACACCCTACAATACAATACAATACAATACAATACAATACAATACAATACAATACAATACAATACAATACAATACAATACAATACAATACAATACAATACAATACAATACAATACAATACAATACAATACAATACAATACAATACAATACAATACAATACAATACAATACAATACAATACAATACAATACAATACAATACAATACAATACAATACAATACAATACAATACAATACAGGAAGACGACACATATTTGTTCACACCTAACATTCGATCTATATCACGATTCAGTTGAGACTAGTCATTTAAACAAACAAAACATGTTAGCTACTCATGGAGGATTTTCCTCAACATTCTCGAAATTCTTAAACATGGGTTGGTTCCAGGGTGTCTATGACACTTTATCCTACTTTACCTCACCTTACTTTATCATATTCCACCTTACCATAATTATTGGAAGTGATACAATAAATTCCGTCGTTTGACATTTGTCTTTTTCCAAGGGATGGTATGGCATGAACCATGCTGCAACTCCCTCATTACATTCTATTTGACATATTTGGAGATTCTAATAATTTTGCTAGAGCTCGTGAAACTCAAGCACTATTACCATATTTGTCACATGGACAAGTAAGACAAAGGATTTTCTCTATTTAGGACGATCGAGGTCCATAGAGTAGGGAATACATATTATATGGACGAAGACCACCGGTTGGTTTCCCCTCCTCAACGAATTATTTCTCTTTCCATTTAGACGTATGACCAATACATGCAAGAGGCATTACACCTTTTGGTTTTGGTTATCCACATTATCATTCATTTTTGGTTATTCGTATTATCATTTATTCAAACATATATGAACCATGCGGTCTTAAGGTTTCGATGACCGATTGATTGCATTCTTCATTCTTGGGCACATGATAGACTTTATTTATCCAAATACATGTCTAGATTCTTTTAATAGTGTGTATTAAAAAGATCATGGCACCAAAAGAATCAATTGTTTAAGTTAAAAGTTATGTGTTGAAAACCATTGCTTTTACACAAGACATGTTTTATACATGACATTGTTACGCAAGACATTGTTATACATGTCATTTGACGTTGGTTTACACAAGACATTTTTGGTGGTTATTTGTAAGTGATGAGACGTGTGTAATATGATAAAAGCATGGTGGATACGCCGCTGGTACTTCCTATATATAAGTGCTTATGTTATATTGCATATCGTGGTGTTATTCAAATCTCTTCGACAAAGACAAGACATGACATGACATTTTTGCACAAGACGCGACATCTTCTACACAAGACATAATATTGTATTTCAAGACATGATATATTTATACACTACATTTCTATTGGTTATTTATTTAACCATACATCATTCTTTTATATCATCTGATTTTCATATCTATTTTCATATGATTTTATAAAAGAACTCGATCATAACTGGAGCTAATATTGTTGGTTACACTTGATGCTTTCACGATATCTCAAGGGTTGTTCCATACTGGGTAACACCCGAATTCAAACACACTGAGTGTTACATTTTAGGTTTAGCCTCGGAGATCCGAAGCATAACCGCATCATCCCTCTCTACCTCGATCACTCAAACAATAACTCTCGCCATGAGAGAAATGAAGGCAATCGCTGCCATAAACGATTTTGTCACAAAGATGTATGCTGATAACTTGCCGAAATCCTAAATGCGACAAGTGAGATGTTCATCATGAGGGCAATTGCAAAAGCGCCAAGAGTACCAGTGTGCTGATACCGGGCGCAAAAACAAAGGCTCGTAAGACGACAATACTTAAGAAGGGATCAAGCTGGTGAATAAGTGTATGTGTGGTTAGAACTATGAATACTCCACAAAATCCCAAAGAAGTCATGAGTACGTACACTCTACGATCATCATGTATCAATTCTTTTAATACCAACACCTAGCTTAGCTAGTGTCTTGAGATGTTAAGCATATACTCGAATTAGAGTCATGTTAGACACACATTACTATATCAAGTTAGCTAATGGGGAATTGGCTGAGACATATCAAATCATTAATGGTCACCGGTATGTATCCTATTCATCAACATTTCACATCCATGTTATTTGATACCATTGCCAATTTTAGCTTCATCTCAACATTTCACATACATGAGTTTCATGGCTAGGGACGGGATTGTCCTAGCTACAATTAGGGATTGGGTTATCCTACATCTAAACATATGGTTGGGTTATCCAACATCTAAACATATGGATCGGGTTATCCTACATCTAAACATATGGATTGTGTTATCCTACATTTAAACATAGGGTTCCTAAAACTATACAGTGAAGTCCTCGCCACACAGAATTTAAAATGTACTTGGCCTAGAGTCAAGTAAGCTAGACGTCTCCTCATTCTATAGAATTGGCAAAAAGTAAACTAGTCGAGTCTAGAGCTGAAATTCAATACCGATCTCTTCCCCGTTCAGTTAAGTAGTTTAGAAGTAGTGGTTGACATGGATTGGTTATCCGATAACCTAGCCAAAGTCTTATGTCACGAGAAGATCATTCGCCTACCACTACTGAACGAAGAGACACTTGTGATACATGGAGAGAAGCGCGACACCCCATTGCGGATCATCAATGGCATGAAAGCACATAAGTGCTTACGGAAAGGTTGTATTGCCTATCTAGCACTTGTTGTAGACAAGAAGGCCGTTGGGCCACAGCTGACAGATATTCTTTTGATAAAATAATTTCCTGAAGAAATTCCTGAAGTCTTGCCAGGACTACCACCATATCAACAAGTCGAGTTTCACATCGACTTGGTACCGGGAGCCGCACCCATAGCCAAATATCCATGTCGATTAGCACCTTCTGAACTTTGTAGTTGACCGAATAAGGATGTTGTGAGTTCATAACCCCCACTCTTTACCACTATACATCTTTATAAAGGTTTTGGGGGTGGAAAGACATGCAAGTTTTGCAAAAATGCACAACATTTTGATGAACGAAAATTCATATTTCTAAACCATGTTACAAATGAATTTCCAACTAACTCAAATGGTTTATGAAAGGTTCTAACTTCTACTCTAAGATAGACTTACGATCGGAGTATCATCAGTTACGAATTCAAGAGGAAAGCATACCGAAAACGGCTTTTAAGACGCGTTACGGTCATTACGAGTTTCTCGTTAAGCCTTTTGGTTTAACAAATGCACCAGCGGTCTTCATAGATTTAATGAATCGTGTGTGCAAGCCGTATCTCGACAAATTCGTCATAGTGTTTATTGACGACATTTTGATATACTCTCGATCGACTGATGAACATGAGCAACATTTGAGAACCATTTTAGAGTTGTTAAAGACAATAAATTCGCCTCAAATCGAAAAACAAGATATAGCATTACAACTTATTCTTAAGATTGGTGCATAGTATTTTACAATCTTATCATTATCCGACGATACCGATGACTCTGTTGTAGACTATGATGCTTCGCATCAAGGATTGAGTTGCGTACTCGTGCAACGTAAAAAAGTTATTGTGTATCGCGCCAATTAAAAAGTTCACGAGAAGAACTATACCACTCTCGACCTTGAGTTAGGCATGGTGGTATTTGCTTTAAAAAAAAATTATGGCGACATTATTTATATGGTACTCAATGCATTATTTTCACGGATCATAAAAGTCTTCAAGACATATTCAACCAAAAAGAATTAAATATACGTCAACGATGTTTGTTGAATTGTTGAACAACTATGATTGTGAAATAAAGTACCATCCGGGCAAGGCAAACGTTGTAGCAGATGCCTTGAGCCGCAAGGAGCGAGTTAGAACACTGAGAGTTCAAGCATTAGAGAAGATGATTCACAAGCGCTCAAGGAAGAGCATATTCAAGCAGAAACACTTCAAGGCATGAAGGAACAATTAGTGCCGAAAGAGGATGGAACTTTATACCTTATGGGTCGAAATTGGGTTCCATTCTTTGGCGGCCTTCGAGATGATATGTTGAGGAAGCACATAGGCCTAAGTATTGAAAGAATACTATTAGTGGCCTAACCTCAAAAGTGATATCGCGACTTATATCGGAGAATGCTTGACTTGCGCGAAAGTCAAAGTCGAATAGCAAAATCCCTCGGACTTGTTACAACAAACCGAGATTCCCGTTTGGTAATGGGAACAAATATCGATGTACTTCATTACGAAGTTACTCAGGACCTCAAGAGGTCACTACATGATATGTGTAATCATCGATAGACTAACAAAGTCCGCACACTTCTTACCGATTTGGGAGAAGGATAATACTGAGAAACTAGCGGAACTCTATCTCAAAGAAATAGTGGCTCGTCATGGAGTGCCTATTTCAATCAATTCAGACCGAGACGGTTGTTTTGTTTCAAGAATTTGGAAATCATTTCAACAGGCCTTTTGATATCATTTGAATTTAAGTACGTCCTTTCATCCACAAACTGACGGCCAGAGCGAACGGACAATCCAAACACTCGAAGATATGCTTCGCGCATATGTTATGGATTTAGACAGCAATTGGGATACTCATCTACCTTTAGTTGAGTTTTCCTACAATAACAGCTACCATAAGAGTATACAAGCTGCACCGTTTGAAGCTCTATATGGTCGAAAGTGTCGCTCTCCGCTATGTTAGGCGGAAACAGGCGATAGACAATTAATTGGTCCGGATTTATTCCAAGAGACTACGGATAAAAAATTTCAGATCAGAGACCGTATCAAGACGGCTAGCGATCGACAAAAGAGCTACGCAGACAAGAGACATAAACCATTATCTTTCGAGGTCGGAGACAAAGTCTTATTGAAAGTCTCGACTTGGAAGGGCGTAGCAAGGTTCGGTAAGCATGGAAAGCTTAACCCACGTTACGTTGGACCATTTGAAATCTTAGAAAAGATTGGCACTGTTGCCTACAAGTTGAAGTTACCAGATGAACTTAACAGTGTGCACGACACGTTTCATGTGTCGAATCTTAAAAAGAGTCCAACACAAGAAACCGTTATCATTCTATTCACATTGACGACAAACTCCAATTCACAAAGCACCTATTAAGGTCATGGACCGGAAGGTCCAGAAAATACAAAGGAGTCGTCACAAATTAGTAAAAATTCATTGGAACTCTCGACACGGACCCCAATATACTTGGGAACGTGAAGATCAAATCAAAGTCAAATATCCTCACCTGTTTGAGAACAATCCTGCAAAGGATGACTCAGCTTGAATTTCGGGACGAAATTCTCAATAACAGGGGGAGAATGTGACAACTGCCACTTTTCGGTAACTTTCTTACACTTAAAGTACTCATTTTAGCTACATTTTTATGCATTTCGAACACTCGAACTACGTATTACATGATATACATCTTAGAATACTTATGGAATATTCAATTTTGATGCACATGATTCATTTTTATTGGTTACCTTTGAAACAATGTAAACAATGCATCGAAACAACTAGAGTAGTACCTAGTAAACTAGTGTGCTGACGTGAACTCAGGTTCCGCATAAACCATCTAATTTACATCTTTAGCACTTAGACAAAAGTCCAACATCAAATATACATTAAACCCTATATGGGAATAAAAGGGTTTGGTTTAATATATTACCAATGTCCGGTAGCACCAAAAACTGCCCGAAAACTGCCGAAAAGCACTAAAAGCGACGATTTCTACACTTTTCCGCAGTTTTTCTGCAGAAATCAGCTTTGTAATATTTTTACGACATGTAAAAATATTATTTAACATAGAATTCATGTGTGGATACATTCGGGTATCATCCGAGCCAATAACTACATCAATTCACACAAGTTACGCAACTTAGCGCTCAAATAACATCTAACCGAAACAATTCGAAACGAATATCCGAACAATGTCAAATTTTTTTTTAATGGTCATCTAGTGATTATTGGACCATTATGGTCTAGTAATGACCATTTAACACCCTTTAAACACCTAATCACTAATATTTATAAACTTCCTAAAACAACTACCTAAATATTCTAACATTTTACTAAGTAATTCAAGAAGCAAAAGCATGAGACACCCCCCCCCCCTCATTCACGGTCATAAGACCCTTTGTGGGCCCCACATTACTTAACCATGTGTTTAATATCTAGATATTTTTGTTAAGTTGCAAGTGGATGATGTTGGTGGATAATTATAACACTTATCTCATTAAACATTACTAGCATTTTTTTTTCACATATTCCATCTTTTATTACACAAAAAAAAGCTCTCATCATCTTCATCCATTTTACCAAGAACACCTTCAAAAACCCATTTAAATTTTATCACATCTTGATGATCAACATGGAGTTTCATGGAGCTTAAGATTATCTAAAGCATTTGCAAGTTAAAGGAAGTGTATTCATCCATTCAAGAGCCTTATATCATCAAGATCATCATCTTATTTTCTTCTTAATCATCTTCTAAGATCATCCCTAGCCATGTGCTAGAAGTAAGCTTCAAGATCTATTTTTTTTTCATACTTATATTATGTTTATGATTGTTATTAACTAATAAATAACTAAATAATCATACATAATAAACATGAAAAATACAAAGAAGCAAAAATAATAATTATGATTTATTTATGTTTGTTCATGTTGTGATCTAAGACTTGTTATTTGCATATTTGATCTTGTTGTGATGATTATGATATGAAGAACTTGTTAGATAATGTTTTAAAAATATGATCTAACAATTATACATGTTTATGTTAATGAGTTTTTTTAACATAAAGGTTTAAATGGATGATTATAACTTTTGATCTTATGAAAGTATTTAAGGTTTTTATTTAAAAACAAGACTTTTACAAGATTATAAAAAGTAACATACAACATGAGATTTTTATAAATGTTGTTAAAACTAGAAGTAAACTTGGTTTTTGAACTAGTTAGCATATGTTATGATCATGTCCAAAACCCTACATGATTTGGAAATCATTTTGATAAGTTTATGTTATAAAAATCTCATATGTTTTAGTGAAGATGTTATGAGTAAATTGATGGTGATATTAAAAAGAAAATCATATGTTTTGATAACATGGCAAAGTTCATATTTCGAAGGAACTATGGCTAATTTTTCTTAGAAATCATGTGTTAGAAAAATTGTCGTTTTTAACAAAGTCTTTACAAGATTAGAAAGTTGGTCTTTCTAAACATAAAAATTGACATAAATATATATTTTGGTAAAATATATATTTTGGTAAAATATATATTTTGGTAAAATATATATTTAGTGAACATATCAAGTATGTGCTATGTGGTATTTGATGTATTAGTTATATATATCAAAGATAGGAACTTGAATATAATGACACAAATAAATACAAGACATACTTACACTCTAAAGACTTACAAGAATACATATAGACACACTTGAAAACAACTTACGGACATTCCGAACTTTCGGACACAACTTATGGTCAAAACGGACGACGGGCGAATTTATGAACATATCGCCATTCGGAGAAATTACTACGACGTATAGACGATCTTTCGATGCGGACACAAAAATTACGTTACCATTAACAAAATTTGGACATTTTGAAACTTATAAAAACTATTATGTTTTTATTAACTAAAAAGTATACTTAGTGAATTTTTATAAAAATGTTTTTATAAAAATGAAAGACTTATACTTACATGTGGGCTATTTTATAACAAATGGGCTTACTTTTCTTAATGGGCTATTTTTATAACAAATGGGCTTACTTTTCTTAATGGGCTATTTTATACAAATGGGCTTACTTTTCTAAATGGGCTTAACTTCATAATGGGCTTATCAAAACACATGGGCTAAGCCCAATACCAAACATATGGGCCAAGGCCCAATAACATTAAGCCCAATACTATTTAAGCCCAACACTATTTAAGCCCAACACTATTTAAGCCCAACACTATTTAGGCCCAACACTATTGAGGCCCAACACTATTGAGGCCCAACACTATTTAAGCCTATTAACATGAATTCTTGGGCTAAGCCCAATGACACACATTTAGTAAAAATACAAGTATACAATGGATTCATACAAGACACGAAATCATGAGGACAAGATCCGATGATACAACTCACGAGATACAAGAATATGTATTTGGAGAAATATATACACTAAACAGTTATCAGTTAATACATCTAAGACACAGTTCAATGAATAACAAAGACATACAAGTCTTAACACATATTCAAGACACAAGACTTATACTCAAGTTATTTACAAAGACCGAAGGGTCTAACAAATATAAGGACATTTGTAGGTCGCAACATTGTTCAAGACGACCGTATGTCAGATCACAGTTAGTTACTATTCACGGACGCAATTCTGTGAGTTCATGTCCCCTATTCATTTAAATGTTTTACAACTTTACAACTATCGGGGAAAATACATGTTCAACGTATGTTAAAGTTAGGGAATGAAACACCTTAGATCATGTGCGAATTAGGGTTTATACATCTAAGCACCATTAATCCAGTTTGGACCTAGGTACAAGTGGTTAGATCTAATGGGTATTGGCGAGCCCCACTCTAGGTCGTGGACCCATACAGAAGAGTGCGTTTGTGTCCCAGTCGATAGGAGTCGACATAAAATCGTCTAGGTTTGGATTGCTTCCTAATTCGTCACACATATTAATGTCCTCGCGAAACATTAATGATCAACGATTTCATTGACGCTTTACATACTACATCATACATACAGATACATCATACATACAGATACATCTTATACAACTCACATTTTATGGATACAGCTTATACAACTCACATTTTATGGATACAGCTTATACAACTCACATTTTATGGATACAGTTTATACAACTCACATTTTACAGATACATCTCATACAACTAAACTGCATGAACTCGCTCAACTTTTGTTGATGTTTTCAAACTTACATGTATTTCAGGGAATTAGTGGACCAATGCAAAGATTTCAGTTCAAGGAAAACAAGTATCAATACTCCATTTCAACTATTGAAGGGTTTGCCTGTTATATACCGCCTCTTTGCGGTGATATAGTGGTCAAAGCCTTGACATTTTAAGACTTACATTTTGATGTATAAAACCATGACGACTTATTTTCATTTGATGGTTTGTAACGAATACATTTAACTTATGTTGCGTTCTTTTGAAACACTTATGTAATGGCAATGGAGTATGTTTTATTCATATAGTTTGTTCATGTACATCGATATTTATGCAATGAAAACCATACAGATCACACCTTGCGTTTCCGCTATGAGCGGGTGTGACAATAATCACATGTCTACTGACAAAAGTAACCACACTAATCATGCACCATCTTATTATATGCACTATCTTATTACCATTGGTCCCATAGTAAACATTCAAAGTATTATCCATTCATTCAATATTAAAAAGGATTCACATATTCATCGATTATGTAGTTATCTACCTATCATCATTCTATTAGCACCACAATATTTAATATCCAGTATGTTCTCTAAATCAAAACAGCCGTATATGATTACAATCATAAAACACCCATACACAAACTAAATTATATCATGTATGTATTCGATAATCAGGTTTATTCAACATCATACAATTAGTCGGACATGTTCATGAGCACCCATTAACAATTGTTCCCTTGGATTAAACCTAATCGATTTCATCAGAGTTCCCTACTAACATACAACCCTACTTGTCAAAAAGCGAGCACATGCTTCAAGTATCAATCATCAATCAATGTCATGTGTAACAACCTACTAAATATTTTCACAAGATACTAACCAGATTGGATGATGAAACGAAGAGGGCTTCGAGTGACAGGAGGCAGCCGTCGGTTTGCAATAGGAGAGGAGAGAAGTTTAGGGTTTTGTGGTTATGACAAATACTATCTTAATGAGAGGGGGTTTTCACAAACCAAGTGTATATTCGCTGGATGTGAGCCGAGCCCAATTCTCGGGTTTCGTTTGGGCCGAGGGCTAGCCCAAGATAATTTAAAGAGTGTTGTGCGACTCGGGTGTATTGTGCAAATCGGGTATACATTGTGCGATCCACATATGTTACGAGTATATACATAACACACTACAATTTCATAACACTTATCACATAATTAAAACATAACATTTTATTGCAAACAATCACAATAGTTAATCACATAGCACTCACACCGGTTACTTCGAAATGCATGAAAGGTTCGGAAATACGAGTTGTCACAACGTATGTGGAGAAGTTCGTTTCTATCTTTGGTGTGACACCTTTGCTGACTGAATTGCAGCTGGAATTTGGATACGAGGTCTTCGAGGCTATCAATTTCCCCCACAGGTAAACTATCCCACCATACTCATGCTGCCCTAACCAGCGTTTGGACAAACATCTTACACCAAAGAGGCATGGGCCAGCAGGCTACCTCCCCGGCGCTCTTGAACAGATTTAGATGGTCATTAAGGTCACTTAAACCATCGTATTTTCCCACCGTCTGGGGCATCTTGCGTTTCTCCTTGATCGGTCCTCAGCGATCCTCCATGTGAATTTGGATTTGAATGTGGCGTCTGCAGGCTTGTAAGGTCTGGTAAGGTCGTCATCTTCCACATTCATGGGCTGTACCTGTTTAGTTGCCCCACCCTGGCTTATTCCCTGGGTAACCGGGGGCTGTGACGTGGTGATGTTGAGTGTGGAGCTGGGACCCCCGTTTGGAGAGAAACGAGGCCTTGATGTGTTACCCCTGTCATAAATAGGTTCTGCCGTAGGCGGGGTCTGACCATAAGTTGGTTGTGATGTTTGAAAAGACCACCAGGGTGGCATGCAGGCCGCGTATGGCGGTTGCTGAGCGTAACTTTGTGCTGCCATCTGAGGCGAGTATGCCTGGTTGTTGTATGGGGGTAAGTACCCATAAGGAGGTGCATAGTAATAGCCTGGGAAATAAGCTTGATTCCCAGGTGTGACTGGAGCATTCATGATTCCGGCAAGCATGATTACCGACTGATGGGGTGGCGTGGACAACGCTACTGAAAGTGCCGCTGAATACAGCGGTGGCATAGCGTGTGTGAGAGACGACTGATAATACTGGGCCATGCTCATTTGTTGTGTAATGTTGCCTGGACCCGCGGATGTGATAACGGGCATGGTGCTATGACGTATAGTCTGTGCACTTTTCGTTGATGCTGGGGTAGAAGCAATGGTGGTTGTTGTGGTTGGAGCCACCGGTCGTAGTTGCCATGAGGTGTTTGAGAGAGGGTCTACAGCTACCGTCCCAGAAGGAGCGACTAAGGCGCTCGAAAAACCCAGTGGTGCTTCTGCTTCAAACTCCAGGTCCAAAGACCTGGTTACGGCGGGTGAGGCAGGCATGGTGGTAACCACAGAACTCGTCATTAGCAGTGGATTACTGGTTATCACTGCTTGGTTTGGTGTTGTTACCGTGTTCTGATCGCTTGCCATTGGGTCTAGGTTCACAGATACCACCGAATGGTCCCACGGATGGCGCCAATGAAGAAACACTGACCTGAACGGTAGGCTCTGACTAGGACTTCAACTCTTGGCGATCCGAACCACGAACTTCAAAACAGAACACTGTTAGGACTCGTTACAGGAATGGGGTTATTCCTGTAACCACCCTCCGGCGTGAGAATAAGTCTCGGGTTTGGGAGTAAGCAAATATGTGTAGAGAGAGTAAACGAGAGCAGAAAATGCATACCTTTGATGTTTATCTCTATTTATAGTTTACCATTAGGGTTTCCCCTAACTTAGGATGGGCTCCGATAAGTTAGGGATTTGCATGATCTTCCCAAAAGATTGGGGATTCGGTTACGTAGTTTATCCATTCAGAATAGAAGATTCTGGAATAAACATGTGTAATTATATATTTATAATAAAATAATAGGTAATGACCGGGTCGGGTTAGCCGCTCCGGGTCATACCTCGTCAGCCAACAACTTTCATTATTGACATGAGGTGAGAGTGTATGAATTTGGATATATTTTAAGCACTTTTCACTCATTTATTAAGATTTAAATTTAGAAAACACGATATAACACTATCACTCTCTACAACATGCCAGGGTAAGTGCACTCATCGTTGGCGTAGTATAGTGATGGTAAGATACCGAGGTTGTCCAAGGATAAAGAGCTTTTAATACCAGAATATCGTGAACGTCTAATCTAACCAAATTTTGAGAAAAATATTTTTAATGAGTAAGTTGACATTTTAATCCCCGAGGTTTGTCAAAATTTTCCATTTTAGTTCAAATAGTTTTTTTTCTCCTCTGGGTCCCTGACTTTTCCCTTTTGTTACCATTTTTATCACATTGCCTAACTCTATCCAAAAACCCCATTTTTAACCAGGGGAATTTTTGGGATTTTCAATTTAAATCTTTCAAATTGCCATTTTGATCCATTCTTTTTTTATATTGAAAAAATAAAATAAAAACATCTAATTTACTCCTTATAATAAGAACCCAACATTTCATCCAGGTCTCCCAACCTCTTCATCTTCATAAACTCTCCATCTTCATCATCAATTCTCCCCACAACCACCACCATCACCGCCACCCCTTTTTCACCCCACAACCACCACCCCGTTGCCCCTTCTTCACCCCACAACTCGGGAATGTCAGATTACCCAAAACTGCCGGACATTTAACAATCTCCTTCACAATCATCCTCCAATTTCGACAAACCGCATCACAACAAACCACACTCTTTTTAGCAGGACAATTGGATTCCGATGCCTTGATCCGCATTAATATATCTGTTAACAACTCCTGAGGCATGCTAGCCCAACACCTTAACTTCAAATCATCATAAGTTTCTACAGAACTATCATCCACGATCCACCGTGACTTTAACTTCGATCCTAACCCGTTTGATGAAATATTCCCAAATTCTTCCTTCATTTCCTGAATCATAGTTTTGAAAGACATCTGTAGCTTCAATTTTAATGGACCACATAAACACATATTTTCAACAAACTCAGGCCTCAAAAAAGAAGATTGATCTAGTTCACATGATATTATGATAAATCATACATGTAGCAAAACAAAACAAAACAAAACATCAGCACTGGTATAAATCATAGCACGTATTGAGAAATAAATGATTGTGGGGTGAATAAGGGGCGGCGGTGATGGTGGTGGTTGTGGGAGATTTGATGATGAAGATGAAGATTTTATGAAGATGAAGAGGTTAGGAGATCTGGATGAAATGGTGGGTTTTTATTATAAGGAGTAAATTAGATTTTTTTTTTTGTTTTTTCAATATAAAAAAAGAATGGATCAAAATGCCAATTTGAAAGATTTAAATTGAAAATCCCAAAAATACCCCTGGTTAAAAATGGGGTTTTCTGACAGAGTTAGACAATGTGATCAAAATGGCAACAAAAGGGAAAAGTCAGGGACTCAGAGGAGAAAAAAAACTATTTGGACTAAAATGGCAAATTTAGACAAACATCAGGGACTAAAATGGCAATTTACTCTATTTTTAAAAGTAAGATAAAGAAAGAAACTAAAGTAATAAAAGAAACAAATAGACAAGATAGAATCACTTGGTTCCGACTTATCTTTTACATATCATTTGATGATTTCTGCATTTTGGGTTTTTTTAAGAGATTATCTTAGTTATAGTGGCATGCCCTTCTTTTGAAGGAAACGCTACCCTCGGCCATATTGGTCTGAGTCAGCAGGGATACAGTCCCGCAAGGCCGGGTTAAAGTTTTAATAGTAGTTTATTTATAAGGGATTCAAGCCATTCTTACTTCCCCCGATTTGATGCTATCTGCCTCAAAGGAAGTCTTAATAAGCTTGAATCAAGTCCACGCAAGATATATGCACTGAACAAGGCAAAAACTTTACCAAAACCACCCTTCTAACCCCCTTCCAGGCAGTTTCTGTGCTTTATATAGATCGTAAAGACATAAATGAGTAAATCAACAAAACATGAAGAGATGATAGAATAAAGTTCACTTTCAATATAAAAAACTAGTTATTACAGTCATTAATACAAACCCAATAAAAAAGTTAACCAAAGATTGGAAATCAAAAGTAATACATAAAAGATTTTGTCTCCACCAAGTTATGTAAGAGATTAGCCAAGCATGGCCATAGTTTGAGAAAGGCTCTTACGATCGCTATTGGATCCCGAGACTACTACACACTCTAAACTCTAATGGCTGTGGTGGATGATGGTGTTGTAGTGTTGAGAAGAGATTGCCAAAGGATGGCAGGAGTGGGAGAAGTGGTTTGCCAAGGGATAGATTGCAATTGAACCAAGCACCCATATTTAGAGTTGGAAACAAACAGTTTACAAGGCCCCATGCCCCATTCTTCTCTGTCTTCATTTAAAGAGTTGTGTCAGTCTGTATGCTTGCACGACCCCATGTGTCAACGACATGGCCCCGTGTCCCATGTACTTGTTGTATTATCCAAGATTATGCAAATCTGGGAGTTGACCACAGCCCGTGTCCATGGGACATGGCCCCGTGTCTCTTGTCTGCTTCTGTTTGTCTTTTTCTTTCTGGTATCTTGAGTGGGGCACAACCCCATGCCTTTGTAGCACGACCTCGTGCTTGTCTTCTGATTTGCTGTTTTTGGTCTTGGGGTGAAGCTCACAGGGTTGGTATGATGTATCAACTTCCCTTCTTCTGTATTCATGTTGGTTTTTGCCGTTAACTTGTTCCTTTTGTACCTATAAGCTCTTTTAATCCTAAAAATCAAAAGTATACAAAGAAAGGCACTTTTTCCGATATTAGTAACAAAAAGGGTTGATTTTATACCTGATCTGATATAATTTATATGTTGCATTTGGTGCATATCAAATACTCTCACACTTGAATCTTTGCTTGTCCTCAAGCAAAACTCTTTAATATTGCTTACACACCCAAATGGAATAGGTAGAGAAGAAGTTTTTGGGTCTTGCTTCAGAGTGTCGGGAATCCAAGTTTTATTTATTCTTGTTTTTTACTTTATTTACAATCCTATTCGACATGATGTATTTAGAACTCTCTTTAAGAAAAATAAATATTTTTGGGCATAACATGCCTTTTAAAATTTCATTAAACTATATACCAATTCACACACCTCACAAGTGATCACTCAACACTCGGCCGAAGATGTATAAGTGAAACGCTAGGTCCCGGTATGGAAATTACTACTACCATATGCTTGACAAGTAATCAAACATCCTCCTTTTTAATATAATCTTTGTAAATATCAAGAGAACTTTAAAAATTGTAGGTTTTGGCTAGAGGTAGGGTAGTTTTATTTGAAAAGTGGCTAAAAGTAAAATGTCAGTTTTCTTTTGAAATTTTATTTACTTGTGACTTAGGTACAAACTAAAGGTTTATAAGCAATAAATTTGCTTATTTATTTCAAATAACTAGTGATCTTTTTGATAGAATATTCACAATAGAGAGTAAGTCACATGTTTAAAATTTTTCAAAATAACCGACTTTTACTAAAACAAAGGGTGTAAAGATAAAAACAAGTTTCGGGTGATGGGTGATTTATGCAAAATTGTATCTTGCAGGTTTTTGAAACGAAAGGTTTTAGTCTTAAAGGGGTTAACTAAGGGAAATTTTGTTTTTGGTGGGGAGATAAAAAGAAAATAAGGTTGAAAAAAAGGGTTTGTAGTCGTAATGTCTCAATCATTTACTTTCTTGGATTAGTCGGCAAGGACCAGGAATGTATTGTCTTGTCAAGTTCTAGATTCGTAAGAACTGTACGGGCTATTCACACAAGAAATGAAAAGTGAGCATTTAGTAAATATATGATATTGAATGCTCGGTAAAGGCTCAAAACTTACAATTTGTGGGAATGGGTAAAAGTGTGAAAATATAAATACAATCAAATTTTAAAAAGATTGTCATGCCTTTTTATAAATTTTTCTTATACAGTTCTTTTTATCACGACGGTATTGGTTGTAAACTTGTAAAAACTAAATTTTTAGAACTTGGTTTTCTAACTTAAACTAAAAACAAGACAAAGCAAACTAAAAAAAGTATTTTGAAAAAGATTTGGGGTGTTTTAGCGGTTCCAAGTAAAATTTTGTGTAAGGCTTGTTTTAGGATAAACAAGTTCAAGTTCCCCCACACACTTAAATTACACATTGTCCTCAATGTGTCCAAAATATGTTAGAATTGATTAAATGTGTGGGCTTCCTGTTTCGGGTCTACGGTGTCGTAGGCTTGGTGGATCCAAGCATCCCAAGGTACCCGTAAGCTTAATCACACCACAACAATAACAATCTTACAAGAAAAGTAAAAAATTCCTACATTACCAACGTTTCAAGTTTAACATCCATCACGACACAAACATAAAAACAAAATAAAGTGCAGAAAGTAAATTGTTTGAAAAGTAAATTGTCTAGGACGGGTCGCAACCTGCAATCAACCATAGTGTTTAAAGAGAGGAAAGATTTAACATGTTACGTCGCCACCATGCCACCACCTTCGCCACCATCACCTAATCCGAGTCCATGTCCTCGCCCTCATCCTCATCGTTCCGGTACACCATATGCTCCCGAATATATGTGATGTCGGATCGCATAGAGGCCATGCTCCTCTCCATACCACCAACTCGGGTGTTGGTGCTTTGCCCCATGTGTAAGAGCTCGTTGTTGCAATCGGCGATGAGACTCAAGCTGCGGCATAGGCTGATGTCGGTCCGGGTGACCCAACCCCTTTTGTGAAGCTTCGTGGGGTGCGTCCTGCGTAGGTCTTGTAGACCCGGGCAATCCAGCCACCGAAGAAGATAGGCGTCGGATGTGTGGCTTTGGCATTTGAGGCCATGTTCTTCAACAACATGTAGGCAACGTTGAGGGGCTGCTAGTTCAGGATGCAATATAGGCAAGTAAGCTCTCGAAGATTAACAACACCCCCACTATCCTTCCTCTGACACAGTGTACCGCTTAGGACCAGATGTATGTAGCGAATGAGCGGGTCCCGTATTTTGGTACTCTTGGTGTTACTCGGTTTGTATATCCCATCTCCTATCTGTGCCCAGAATGTGTTTCTTGTGTTGTCGGGCATTTCAAAGATACTATCCATGAAGACAGGCTCGCCAACCTCCTCTTCGGTGTATGTAACAGATTCGGTACCAAGACATTTCATTCAACCGAAATTGTCCACTAAACCAGTCATTCCCTGCACATTTTGTCCATTCAATAGTTACTGCACATTCCCACATAAGAAACCATGTCTGTTAACTCGAATCCATCCAAACCTTCCGCTGCAACCGATTCAGTTCTCCAACACATTTAAACATTTAAGTGTGGTAAAAATTGCAAAAAAATGAGAAACATGAGTAAGATCATCTGAGAGACGTTAAGTTATCAATTTGTATACATATTCCATCATGGAAACTTGAGTTGAAATGGGAAAAATTATACTTTTTAATTCTTAAGTTATGCTATTTTTGTAATTTTTATATTATTAAAAAAGGTTGATGCTTAAAGAAAGGAAGATTGAGCTTAATCAACTCTCACGTGGTTCTGCTCTACACCAGGTTTGAGACTTTTTTTAAGACGATTGTATTATTAATTGATGATGATGATGACGCTGTTCGGTATTGATGTGTTTGATTTTCTTTAGCAGGCTGGAAGTATGGATCCCTTTTCTCCATATTTCTCATATTCCATACTTCTAGGTGCTCACTACTTTGATATTTTCCATGCTTATAAACCCCTTTTTTTGTTAGCCGTCAGTCTTTTCATAGGATTCGTGTTTAATAAACGTTTGACAATATCTTTGGCCTCGGATGATCATGTGTGCCAGGGTACTTCATCGAAACTTGTATGGAGCATTGGTGTTATTATACATCATACAATATCTTTGACCTTGGGTGATAATGTGGGCCAGGGTACTTCATCAAAACTTGGTATGATCATACAGTACCCCACAGAAGAAAATAAGCTATAACACCACCATACATCCGCCTCGGTACTGTATCATTAAGTCTTTCATCTGAAAACCATCAATACATAATATCAGACAATCAATATGTATATACACCCCACAAACATGTATGTAGAGAGATTATACCAGGCTTCGCAAAGTCTGACAAGCCAAAATCTATGGCTCTAAGCTGTGAGTTTATATCCAAAGACGTAAACAAGAAATTCTGGTGCAAATATTTATAACTTTTTAAACAAAAAACTTCGTAAATGATAGAATTGTAACCAAAAAAATAAAAAAATCTGCTGTTGTAGAAGAGTTAAAGATGTGATGCATGCATATATTCTTATTTGTTACTTTTAACTGGGATAATTTATGTGATGTTCTTATTTGTTTCAGTTTATGTTGCCTGGTCTGGACATGTTAATTGATTGAGAAATATACCATGAAAAATGATTATTTCTGCAATGATTTTAGGGGATTCGTATTTTATCTTCTACTATTATGTTATTTACAACACAAGAATGCTTTATTTTGTACACACTTTATGGTTAGTCCTTTGCTGTTTTTGTTTTTGCACACTTGATGGTTTTTCAATTTGTCATCATAGAATTAGACTTGGAATTGCATACGAGTTAAATAATTATGTATAAAATTTTGACTTTTGGTATAGTTGTTGAATATTAGGGGTTTGTAATTGTACAAATATTGTAAATGCATTGGGGAAACAGTGGATTTCTGTATTCCTCCACAAACTAATGTTATTTGTTGGAAACAAGTTAACGTTGACCCGTGCGTTGCGGCGGGACCGGTAAACCGAACACAAATTAAAAGTTAACACGTTAAAAAGAATAACTAAGTCGAAAGGATGACATTGGTTCGTTATGGCACGGACGCTCGTTTAATTTCAACAAAGAAAACCCAAATGTCGGAAAAAGAAATTAAATTGATCCATCGAAAACCATAAAAATGAATGCAGCTTTGGTTGTTTCAAATACATGAAAACCCAAATGTCGGAAAAAGAAACTAAATTGATCCATCGAAAACCATAAAAAAGAATGCGGCTTTGGATGTTTCAAATACATAGATGATAATCATATTTAAACATACACAACAAATATTCATCTATCTCCTGGAGTTATTCTTGCATAATATATAACAAATTGCCACTTTTATATTTTTCCCCTTTTTTTGAAGATCAATAATTAGTTTAACTTTTTATTATTAGGAGAGATCTTAGACCACGTTTTTAAGGTAAACATTGTATATGTTAAGTCAATTTAAAGCAAAAATCGTATGCCAATTTTTATATGTATGTCAATTTATTTTTTCTGGAATGATATATTATACGTTTTGGTATATCAAAGCTTGTAGTAAAGATGAAGGTTTGGCTAGTCAAAAGATAGGCAACATGGGCGAAGTTTTTAAGGGGCGAGAGGGGGCGGCCGACCCCCTGAAATTTTCGCTCAGTAGTGGAGAGTATGTAGTTTTCGTATAGAAATTTTTGGGAACATACGTTTTCAACCTCCGGTTTTATAGAAATTTTTAGGTTCAGTGATTTCTTCTCCCCCCCCACCCCCCCCCCCCCATTAATGATTAAAGATTTTCTAACGTCAACCAACACAATAAAATTATGAAATAATCATCCCTTCATCTAAAAGATAAAAGATCTGTATAATGCTTGGGTTATCTAATGATGATGTTTCTTTTATAATAGATCATATATATTATGTACAATGTTTGGGAGATGTATAACAGTGGGCGACGAAGTACCAAACAGTAAACACACCAAATCTATACAACTCAAATACAATCACTCAAAAACAAATTTGACAGTTTCTTCTACACACTCACACATAAACCAAGAAACGGAGAAGCTAGCATTTGCACGCCACCACAACCACGTGTAGCCGCAGCCATAACAACACCACCATCAAACCGTTGCTACCACATCACCAACGAACCGCCGTCTCAACAGTACTACCACTTAACCACAACCACCACAGCACCGTCACCGATTCACCGCTACTACTGCCGTTCAATTTTATATATCCTAAAATCTTTATCAACCATAACCACCATAACCGTCACCCCAGACGATCTCTCTCCATTTCTCCGTAATCGCCATGGCCGGAAAACGGTAACCACCATGGCAGTAGATTTTAACGGTGGCATCGGTTAGTTGATGGAAGTGTCCAATGTTGGATCGAGTAGGCGGCGGTGGTGGTTCGTGGCTAGCGGACATGTTTTCCGGTGATAATCGTTTCTCCGCCGTTTTCTTCGTCTGGGTTTCATCACCGTCTAGGATTTATTGTTCTTGTGGAGTTTCGGTGCATTGTATCGATATGAATTGGTGTGTATGATGAATTTACTTTGTATGCCTTTTCATTTACCCGGATGGGATGATTTGTATGGATCTTATATTCATTGCATGGAGGTGCGTCGTTTTGTTTAAAATAATCAAACGGTGGGGATGTTAACTTTTCAAACGGTGCGTCTTTTCATTTGTCTCGGTCGTGTCTTAAGTTGGTTTAAAATAATCAAACGGTGGGGATGTTAACTTTTCAAACGGTGCGTCTGTTCATTTGTCTCGGTCATGTCTTAAGTTGGTTTTTGTATAAGTGTATAATATTGTAAAAATATGAACTTTCACAAATATAGGAAATGCATTTTTCCTGATTTTTTACTAGAAATAAATATAAGAAACGAAAGAGATTTCATATATTTATTTGTGGGTTTGTGTTCTATATTAGAAGAGCTTCGCAACGAACTAAACCGCGTCCAAAACGGAGCTAAGATGAATGAGATATCGATGCTCAAAGTTTGGTGTTTGAAACATTGAATGCTGAAAAATTGGGAAAGTGGCACCTTGTCCCACATAGGAGGAGAGATGAAACTTAAAGTGGTATTTAAGTGGGAACTCTCCATTCTTATTCTTTCATAGAATCCCACACTAGTGTACACGTGAAGGGTGCCGAGCGCCCTACCTCACGCGCGCGCGGCGTGGGCGATGGGCGCAATGTGTCGCTTTGATTGCGCACTTTGCCCTTCGTGAGCCGCTTGAGAGCTGCCTTTATATTTTTTTACCCCGCATGCGTGGTACAGGCTGCAAGGACCAGGTGGCAAGTAGACCTTGGAGGATGACGTGGCAGGCAGGCGCACGAGTACACGGGGTAGGTTGATATGCACGTACTAGCGCATGGGCACTGAAATGACGTGCGCGGGCGCACCAAAGTGAATTAATACGATGCGACTGTGTGGCGTGCTTGTATAGGTTCACTGGTGGCTGGCGCACGCGCACAAGGGTCATGCAGACCTACTAGGGCACGCGCGCATGAGTTGTGCAAGCCTGCTCGTGCACAAAAGTGAGCCAAAATTGTCACACCCTGCTAGTTGCGGAAGCGTGTTGCGTGTGACGTAAGAAAGGTAATCATTGCATCCAATCATGTATCACCAGCTCAAGACTTATTTCCTGAAATATATGTAGTTTTAAAAAGTCAACAAAAGTTGAGCGAGTTCATGCAGTTTTTGTTAACATATGTAATCGTAGTATTCATGAAAATGAAATCTTGTAATCATAGTATTCATGAAAATGAGATCTTGTAATCGTAGTATTCATGAAAATGAAATCTTGTAATCGTAGTATTCATGAAAATGAAATCCTGTAATCGTAGTATTCATGAAAATGAAATCTTGGTATCGTAGTATTCATGAAATTGAAATCCTATAATCGTAGTATTCATGAAAATGAAATCTTGTAATCATGGTATGTTCTGATTCATTCATGGACTCTGTTAAGGATCTATCAGTGGGTAGCGAGCCCCTGACATAATGTACCATAAGTAAATAACCAAACCGAGAACACTTTGTTATCATTTGGGATCACAAAAGCACTCCACGGTTAACAACTAGGAGTGGGGCGTGCCTCAAGCCCAATAGATCTACACCTTTTGCACCTTGGTCACTAAGTGATTAATGGTTACTAATGTTATCATCCTACTTATGTACATTGATCATGTTATCTACTACTCCGTAACTAACATACCAATAGTTTTAGCATGTATTTCCCCTCGATGTTTTTGAAAACAAAACATTGAAATCAGTGAAAGGAGGGACATGAACTCACAAGTTTGCGTTCCGTGTATTATGATATCGAAGTGAGCGTCCGTACGTGTCAATAACCTACATGTGTACTAATCTCGTTAGACACTAGGTCTTTCGGACCTCGTACAAGTTGTTCATCTTGAATTCTTTATTATGTTCTCGTTTGTCATCTTTGGAACAACTTTGTATTTTAGAGCGTTGATAGTTTACTCGCTCGATTGTTATGTATATACATGTATTCTATACGTATTGAATTATAGGTGAACGGGCTTCACCCTTCATATGTCTTCATGCCGCGCACACGTGTAATTGAGCCCTTGCTCATGCCATTGGGCCGAGCCCATGTCATCTATGTTATCGTATCTAAACCATGTTTTAATGTTATTGGGCCGAGCCCATGTCATTGGGCCGAGCCCATGTTATCTATGTTATTGGGCCTAACCCATGTTTTATTGTTATTGGGCCGAGCCCATGTTATATTGTCATTGGGCCCTAGCCCATGTATTAAGGAATTTGGACCTGGCCCATTACTAGCTTTGATAGGCCCAATTCTAACTTTATGAGTCCATTAACATAATCTTGCAATTTTTTACCAAAATGTTACCAAGTAGTAAACTCTAAATAAGTTCATTTTTCCTATGAAAAATACTTGGTAATCTGTATAGTTTTCGACTTTCCGGATTCTTGTTATCGATCGTTTGGATATGTGCTCGTTTTAATGTCTAAAATATGTTATTTTAAACTAGACTTTGTAGTAACTTGTTCACGATGTCGATACGCCCAATCTGTTGTCTTCAAGTGTTATGTATTTCCATTTCGGCCATTTTATTTATTCATCCGTTTAATAGCATTTCATTGGAACATGTAGGAAACATGTATATGTATTTTTGGTGTCTTTTTATACTTGTTGCATACAAGTATTTCTTGGTTTCATGGGTGTATTATTTTGATCACCCTAAATGTATCTAAGTACATACACATAGCTCAAAATACATATACCTAGTAAGTTTCCAAATATATAATTTTTGTCAAAAATTATATTTATACATTATTATTTTCACCCTTTTATTTTTGTTAAAATATATGTTTAAGCTCATAAGAACTCTTGAATATTTGAGGCTTAACTATTCTCATCAAAGCTTCCATAATGACGTTTTAAGACCACTAATCGCGTTTAACTTTGTTAATCGCCCTTTAACACCATTTTTAATCGCGATTAGATTTTTAGAAAAATTTCGTCATAGTTTCCCTTAAAACTATGGCGTTTTCCACGTTTCAAAAACGTATTTAATCCATGTTTAAACCCATAATTATCATCAATACAATAAATTTTCAACCCATCAACTTTCATATATAATCACACATGCAAATCTTCATGAACTTTTTCTATAATATTTGTCAAATCTTCTAAAACAACAATATTTGTGTGCTCAATATTTAATCACACTTTTTATATAAACTTGTTTATATAAACCTTTCAAGACTACTAAAAATAAATATATTTTTAGGTTTATCCACAAGTTCCATATGCTTATATAACCTTAACTAGGTTGTATTACAATTTTACTAGTTTAAAAATCAAGTCTTTAACTTCATTATCAAGCTTATATATATATATATATATATTCAAAGAAATCATTTACACCTCTACACAAAAAGTTCATGAAGCTTTGAGGGTGATGATCTTGCTTAATCTAAACATGAATATGTTTAGATTGTATTTTTTTTTTTTTTTGAACATAATATGGCAAGATCATATCATCTCACATAATCTACACTACTACAACATCAAAAATCAACACAAACAATATATATTTAGTTATGTTATCTTGTTTATATATTTTTTTTAGTTTTTGAGTATTCTTTTAGTGAGTTTCAAGATTATTTCCCTTGTACTTATGTAAACTATATAACATAAGAACTAAAAAAAAGGTTTAGAATTCTTACAACTAGCACAAAGGCTAGGGAAGATCAAAATCAAGAAGATGAGGAGAACTAGATGTTTTGTTGAAGCTCCAAGTGGTGTATGATACACCTACAAAGTCTCCATGTTTGCAACACTTCTAGATCATCTTGAAATAGGGTTATATATACTTAAAATGGGTGCTTATAAATTGAAAATGGATGGCTAAATGGAGTTGCTTGTGGCCGTAGCCAAGGAAGAAGGGAAAAGAAAATTGTGAGCTTGAAATGTGGTAAGTGATGTAATGAGATTATGATGCATATGATGTATATTTACAAAATCTTCTAATGGTCAAAATAAGATCTCGTAAGTCCATGCTTCACACACCATCTCCATCATAATTTCTAGCATAGGTGAGTGGCTTGTGGGCCCCTCTCATGGCTGAAAATTTGGAGATTAGGGCATGGTCATATATATATATTTTTATGATCTTTATATATATAATTTATATTTTATGTATAGATATTTAGGTTGTTATATTAACTAGTTTGATTAGGGTGTAATTAGAGGTTTAGTATCTTAAGTGATATTAACTAGTTCGCTATACTAGTTGGTATTAGTTTCGGATGGTAAAAATATCACTAGTTCGCTCATCGGTTCGATATCGGGTGATATACGAAAGGTACTATATAATACCGGAAGCGATGGTTTTAATTTACCATTGTTGCTATAGCATTTATGTAAGGTGTTTACGACACCAAAATATGGCTAACTAGTTCGCTAGCCTTTTAGCTTAGCCAATTGGTTGGTAAAAATATAATTTGTTCGCCTATCGGTTCGAATTTGGTCAGGTTGCGAACAATGCAGCGTAGCACCGGGAGTTTATTTTTCGGGTATCCCATTGATATCCCTAAGCTTATTTATGATGCATAACCTCATATACAAGTCTTACGAGCATTAAAGTGCTGAATTTAGTGTTGCGGATAAGTTGAAATTGTTACTTTTATAGCCGAAACGGACAATTTTGTATTTAGGGCGTCGTACCGGAAAGTCTTGTATTATTGCAAGGTGTGTTTCATAGATGTGTTTTCATATATATATAGACTCAATTATGTCATTCGGGTGTCGTTTTTCATTGTTTCGTTCTGTTTTCACGGTTTTGCTGGCATGAATAGTGTAACCGTCAATAGTGTGCGCATCACTTTCTACCAACACTTTTAGGACATTGTTTGATTGGTTTCGAAATACACCGAAAACCAACATATGTTTTAGCATTGTTTTCTTGTCCTAACACAGTTATCTAATAAACGACACGGTTACGTAATTAAATTACGCTAAATGCATGAGATTATGTAAATAAACATAGTGATTAGATTGTACGGAATCACCAGTTATTTGCCATTTGTCACATTCCCCCCCTGTTAAAAAGAATTTCGTCCCGAAATTCACGTTGAGTTATCCTTTGCAGGAGTCTTCTCAAACAGGTGGGGATACTTTGTCTTGATTTAGTCTTCATGTTCCCATGTATACTCGGGTCCGTGACGAAGTTCCAACGGATCTTTACTAGTTTAATACGACTTCTCCTTGTCTTATGGACTTTCAAGTCCATAACCACAACGGGTTCTTTAGTAAACTGGAGTTTGTCGTCTTCATGAATTTCATCCGTTGGGATGATAACTATTTTCGTTGGTTAGACTTTTTTTTTAAGATTCGACACGTGAAATGTGTCGTGTATGTTATTGAGTTCTTCTGGCAACTTTAGCTTGTAAGCAACAGTACCAACCTTTGCCAGAATTTCAAAAGGCCTAATCTATTTCGGGTTTAGTTTTTCGCGTTTCCCGAATCTAGCTACGCCTTTCCAAGGCGAGATTTTTAGTAAGACTTTGTCTCCGACCTCGAAGGATAATGGTTTACGTCTTCTGTCCGTAGCTCTTTTGTCTGTCACGAGCCACTTTGATATGGTCTCGTATCTTTGATATCTTATCAGTAGTCTCTCTGACTAGTTCGGGGCCAATGAGTTGTTTGTCTTCGACTTCCGCCCAACACAGCGATGATCGGCACTTTCGTCCGAATAGTGCTTCGAACGGGGGCGGCTTGAATGCTTATGTGATAACTGTTATTATAGGAAAACTCTACCAGAGGTAAATGAGTACCCCATTTTCCGCCTAGATCCATCACACAGGCACGAAGCATGTCTTTCAAAGTTTGGATGGTTCGTTCGCTTTGGCCATCAGTTTGCGGATGAAATGCTGTGCTTAGATCCAAACGAGATCGCAACAATTCCTGAAATGATTGCCAAATCCTTGACACAAAGCGACCATCCCGATCCGAGATTATCGAAATAGGCACTCCATGACGTCCACAATCTCGTTGAGGTAAATTTCAGCTAACTTCTCCGTACTGTCTTTCTCATGAATAGGTAAGAAGTGAGCCGACTTGGTTAATCTATCAACGATAACCCATATCATGTCATGACCTCGAGAGGTCCGTGGGAGTCCTATAACGGAGTCCATTGCTATATGTTCCCATTTCCAAATGGGAATCTCGGGTTGCTGTAATACGCCAGATGGCTTTTGATATTCGGCCTTGACCTTTGCACGAGGTAGGCATTTCCCAACATAGGTCGCAATATCTCCCTTGGACTTAGGCCACCAGTAATATTCTTTTAGATCTTGATACAATTTATCGGATCCTGGATGTATTGAATATCTTGACTTGTGTGCTTCGTCCAACAATAAGTCTCGTAGACCGCCAAAGTATGGAATCCAGATCCTTCCCATGAAATAATAGGTGTTATCCTTATTCGATTCCATTTGTTTCTCTAATCCTCGCAAGAATTCTGCTCGAATGTTTTCTGGCTTTAGAGCCTCTTGTTGTGCCTCGCGCACTCGAGTAGTGAAGTTTGTTTGAATTGTCAACTCTAAAGCTCGTACTTATAATGTTCTAACTCTTTCTTTCCGGCTTAAAGCATCCGCCACCATGTTTGCTTTTCCCGGATGGTACCTGATTTCGCAGTCATAGTCGTTCAACAATTCAACCCATCGTCGTTGGCACATGTTTAATTCCTTTTGATTGAATATATGTTGAAGACTATTAGGATCGGTGAATATGGTACACTTAGTACCATAAACATAGTGACGCCAAATCTTTAAAGCGAATACCACTGTGCCTAACTCTAGGTTGTGAGTGGTATAATTCTTTTCATGGACTTTTAACTGTCGTGACGCGTACGCGATGACTTTTTCACGTTGCATTAACACACAAGCCAAGCCTTGGTGCGATGCATCACAATACACCACAAAGTCATCGGTACCGTCAGGGAGTGATAAGATTGGCGCTTGTCATAGTTTATCCTTGAGTGTTTGGAATGCCTTTTCTTGTTTTTCATCCCAATCGAACTTTTTATCCTTTAGAGTAAGTGAGGTTAGCGGTTGAGAAATTTTAGAAAAGTTCTCGATGAATCATCGATAGTATCCCGCTAAACCCAGAAATTGTCTTACTTCCGTTGGGGTCTTTGGAGTGTTCCAGTTCTTTATGGCTTCTATCTTAGCTGGATCAACATGTATTCCGTTCTCGTTCACCACATGACCCAGAAATTGCACCTCGCGAATCCAATATTTGCATTTTGAGAACTTGGCATACAATTTTTCTTTCTTAACCAGCTCTAGAATAGTTCTCAGGTGTTGTTCATGTTCTGCCTCGGTTCGTGAGTATATTAAAATGCCATCAATGACTACGATCACGAACTTGTCGAGATATGGCTTACATACTCGATTCATCAAATCCATGAATACGGCGGGAGCGTTTTTTAAGCCAAATGGCATAACAAGTAACTCGTAATGCCCATAGCGAGTCCTAAACGCTGTCTTAGGAATGCTTTCCTCTTGAATCCTCAGCTGATGATATCCGGATCTTAGATCAATCTTGGAATAAAAGCTGGAACCTTGCAACTGATCGAACAAGTCGTCAATCCTCGGTAAAGAATACCGATTCTTTGATAGTTAGTTGGTTTAGTCCTCTATAGTCGATGCACATCCGAAAGGTTCTGTGCTTTTTCTTGACAAATGGCGTCGGAGCTCCCCAAGGTGAGAAACTCGGTCTAATGAATCCTTTGTCAAGTAGTTTCGGAAGTCGAGTAGATAATTTCCTGCATCTCTGAGGGTGCGAGTCTATATGAAGCTTTCACCACCGGTGCAGCTCCTGGCACAAGATCGATACTGAATTCGACTTGTCGCTGCGGAGGTTGTCCCGACAAGTCTTCTGGAAAGACTTCAGGGTATTCCCTTACCACAGGGATGTCCTCCACCTTGCGCTACTCGGCCTTCTTGACGACCACATGGACAAGAAAGGCGATGCATCCTGTTCTCAGACTCTTCCGAGCCTTCATACAGTTGGTGGTCAGCAGCCGTGTGTCGTGTTTCTCTCCGTGCACCAAAAGATGTTCTCTCATCAGACAGGGGGAAAAAGAATAATAGTTTTTGCAGCACAACTACTTCTGCTCGGTTGTCGGCCAACCAGTCTATGCCAGAAGTTAAGTCGTAACAACCTAATTGAATGAGTGAAAAGTCGTTACTGAATTTTCGTGCTCCAAGTTCAAGTGTGCATCCTTTGATGTCTTTCCTGACTTGGCTAATTTACCATTGGTCAATCCTATTGAATGGGAGGACGTCTTGTTTACTTGACTCGGCTAAGCATACTTTGAATTTTATGGGGATGAAGCTAATACCGACACCGGTGTTAAACAACACGGATGCAACGGGTTGGTTGATAGGAACGTATCGGTGACCCTTAATGACTTCACATGACTTCGCTAATTCCTCATTAGCTAACTTGATAGAGCAAGACATGTTTAACCTACATGACTCTAATTCGTGTATATGCTTAGTATCTAAAGACACTAAGTTAAGCCGACGTTGGTATCCAAAGAATTGATACATGATGGTTGTAGAGTAGAGCATACCCCTAGACTTGCTTACTCACTAGCTTGATTCATCCTTAATCATCCATGCTCGTAGTGACCTCCTTGCCACAGTAAAAACCACCTCGTTCATTCTTAAATATAGCTAACTCATTAGTTTCTATTTTGTGCCAAGTGTCACCACACTGCTACTCTTGTCACTTTTGCAAGTGCCCTCATGATGAAAGTTTCACCTATCTCATTCCGAATTTTGACAAGTTATTAGCATACTTCTTAATGCGAGCATCGATTATGGAAGCAATCACCTTCGCTTTGCTTGTCACGGGATTTCTCTTTCTCTTAACACCCTCCTTGGGCAATCCCCCATCCTCACCACATCCTTGGTGAGACTAACTGAGAGAGTTACTTGAAAATAAATCTAGGTAGGGTGACATGATGTGATCATGATTCGGATCTCAGGGCTAAACCCCAAATGTAGCACTCAGTGCGTTTAGATTCGAGTGTTATCCAATATGCAATCAATCCTTGACAGATTGTAGAGGCGTCGGGGTAACTAACAACATTAGCTCTAATCATGATCGAGTTCTAGAGCTCGGTTCCCAAACTTGGAATTTTTCCACTAGCGAGCAATACTCTTCTCACTTAAGATTCTCGAGTTCTTCCCACAATAACCTCTTTGTTGTACTACTCCCTATAGTTTGCACTTGGAGATTCCACCAAGTTAACGCCTCATTCAACAGAAGGCTATTCGTTTACCAAAACGTTTACTTAGGAGTACATTTATTAGCAAGGTTAACTGACTTCCTTGTCTTTATCTAGCGGATAGAACTCACCGCACCTTCCGTATCAATGAGGTCTCGCGACTTATAATCCGGAAAAGCCTTAGGATTAAAATCTGGTGTGATTGCATCTCTAAGTGTGGCATTGCCACTCATTCTCGTCCCATCGGGATTTGAACCACTTGAACTACCGGTACCATCAGTACCATTACTAGTGTCGACTCGACAACCTCATGTTGTTCCATATGACCTCTAGTTCAACTTTAATAGCAGGGCACTGATTAACTGACCCTCTTCTAGGCGTAGATTTTCTTGTCGACGCCACGTTGTTTTCGATACATAGTATCATTGGGTCTAGGCTTTTATTTGGACAGATATAGCCTATCATGCGCCTAAGAATTAAGAATGTGATTGGTCATGGAAACCTCAAGACAGCGTTGCTCCGGTATATTTGAACAATGATATTCATGAATAAATGCATTCCAAAATGCATAGTACCTCTTGAGTGTATTAGCCATGTGCCTAAATGGGAAAAGAAGTAATTCGTTGAGGAGGAGAAACCAAACGGTCGTCTCCAATTTTTACAACGTGTATCCCATACTTCATGGATCTCGATCACCCAAAGTAGGAAAAATCCTTCGCCGCACTAGCCCGTGTGACGAATACGTTGATACTCCTTGAGCTCCACGAGCTTCGACAAAATTGTTATAATTTCCATAGATGTCGAATAATACAATGAAGGGTGGCTCATGCCATAGTATCCCTTGGAATAAGAAAAATATCAAACGACAGAGTTTAATGTAATCATCTCCGATAACTAAGATAAGGTAAGGTGTCATAGACACCAAAGAACCAGCCCATGTACAAGAATTTCGAGAATGTTGAGGAAAAATCCTCCATGAGTGGCTAACGAGTTTTGTTTGCTTTCGATGACTAGTCTCAGACGACACGTGTTATAGATCGAATGTTATGTGCAAACAATACGTGTAGTCTTCCTGTATCGTAGAGTGTTATAGTAACCATTCCGGTTAGTGTTCTACTAGATAGAAATTTGAACAACTTAAGAACTTCGAGTGGATAGTGATCTCTTGGTTTGACCCGCAGAGCCCACCAGGATTCCCATGCACTACAAGTTGTTATTACGTGGGCCCCCGTAATAATAAATTGTCTTGCATGGTCACCCCAGTGTCTCTCGTTCAAAGCAGGCGATCAGTCAGAGAGAGGAGTCTATTGTCTACATATCTTCAACATAGAAGGGACCTTCGTGCTGGTCCACGTGTCAATGCCCCTTGTAATTATTCATGAAAGGGCACAAAGTTAGTCTAAAAAGAATTCGTAATAATAACCACTGGAGGGGCACCTTCAAGATGAATACCTCATCTTCCTTGCCTTAACAAGAATGTAATCAATCATGACCTTTATGAATCTCAGGGACCTCTTCCCACTAGTAGAGTTGTTGTCCAAGGCTGCCACCTCCACCTCGTCGTCACAACTGAAGCTAGACATATACTACCCGAGGGAAGCAACCATCTTCCAAGGAATCAATGCTTTAGGGTCTCGATTAGGGACCACTTCCGCCAAAAGCTTCGTAATAGATGTGAGGTCATCATTCTCATCGAGTGAGTTAAGTGTAATAATAGAATTCATAGTCGAAGGTATTTTCATTCATGGCAAATATTCCATACAACACATATATAAATATATTATATATATATATAATTAATCACTAAATCTCATGCTGTTTTTGTTCTCATGTTTCACATGTAAGCCTTAGTGTTTTCAAGTCTATTCCTTATAGACTAAACATGTATTGAACCATATCAGTTACTTATGATTGAGCCCGCGTGATAGATCCTCATGTTATAGTGACACAATGAAAACCTTTTGTCATTTTGTCATACTTTTTGAAATCATCATTGTAATGTTATACACTTTGTTTTCATGTGTGAGCCCTTAGTGATTGTAGACCAAACTTTGTAAAAGTTTTTCCCCGGTTCACTACAATCAGAGCTCCGATACCAATCTGTCACACCCTTCTAGTTGCTGAAGCGTGTTGCATGTGACGTAAGAAAGGTAATCATTGCATCGAATCATGTATCACCGGCTCAAGACTTGTTTCCTGAAATACATATAGTTTTAAAAAGTCAACAAAATTTGAGCGAGTTCATGCAGTTTTTGTTATCATATGTAATCGTAGTATTCATGAAAATGAAATCTTGTAATCATAGTATTCATGAAAATGAGATCTTGTAATCGTAGTATTCATGAAAATGAAATCTTGTAATCGTAGTATTCATGAAAATGAAATCCTGTAATCATAGTATTCATGAAAATGAAATCTTGGTACCGTAGTATTCATGAAAATGAAATCTTGTAATCATAGTATTCATGAAAATGAAATCCTGTAATCGTAGTATTCATGAAAATGAAATCCTGTAATCATAGTATTCATGAAAATGAAATCCTGTAATCGTAGTATTCATGAAAATGAAATCTTGTAATCATGGTATATTCTGATTCATTCATGGAGTCTGTTAAGGATCTATCAGTGGGTAGCGAGCCCCTGACATAATGTACCATAAGTAAATAACCAAACCGAGAACACTTTGTTATCATTTGGGATCACAAAAGCAATCCACGGTTAACAACTAGGAGTGGGGCGTGCCTCAAGCCCAATAAATCTACACCTTTTGCACCTTGGTCACTAAGTGATTAATGGTTACTAATGTTATCATCCTACTTATGCACATTGATCATGTTATCTACTACTCCGTAACTAACATACCAATAGTTTTAGCATGTATTTCCCCTCGATGTTTTTGAAAACAAAACATTGAAATCAGTGAAAAGAGGGACATGAACTCACAAGTTTGCGTTCCGTGTATTATGATATCGAAGTGAGCATCCGTACGTGTCAATAACCTACATGTGTACTAATCTCGTTAGACACTAGGTCTTTCGGACCTCGTACAAGTTGTTCATCTTGAATTCTTTATTATGTTCTCGTTTGTCATCTTTGGAACAACTTTGTATTTTAGAGCGTTGATAGTTTACTCGCTCGATTGTTATGTATATACATGTATTCTATACTTATTGAATTATAGGTGAACGGGCTTCACCCTTCATATGTCTTCATGCCGCGCACGTGTGTTATTGAGCCCTTGCTCATGCCATTGGGCCGAGCCCATGTCATCTATGTTATCGTATCTAAACCATATTTTAATGTTATTGGGCCGAGCCCATGTCATTGGGCCGAGCCCATGTCATTGGGCCGAGCCCATGTTATCCATGTTATTGGGCCTAACCCATGTTTTATTGTTTTTGGGCCGAGCCCATGTTATATTGTCATTGGGCCCTAGCCCATGTATTAAGGAATTTGGGCCTAGCCCATTACTAGCTTTGATAGGCCCAATTCTAACTTTATGAGTCCATTAACATAATCTTGCAATTTTTTTACCAAAATGTTACCAAGTAGTAAACTTTAAATAAGTTCATTTTTCCAATGAAAAATACTTGGTAATTTGTATAGTTTTTGACTTTCCGGATTCTTGTTATCGATCCTTTGGATATGTGCTCGTTTTAATGTCTAAAATATGTTATTTTAGACTCAACTTTGTAGTAACTTGTTCACGATGTCGATACGCCCAATCTGTTGTCTTCAAGGGTTATATATTTCCATTTCGGCCATTTTATTTATTCGTCCGTTTAATAGCATTTCATTGGAACATGTAGGAAACATGTATATGTATTTTTGGTGGCTTTTTATACTTGTTGCATACAAATATTTCTTGGTTTCATGGGTGTATTATTTTGATCACCCTAAATGTATCCAAGTACATACACATAGCACAAAATACATATACCTAGTAAGTTTCCAAAATATATAATTTTTGTCAAAAAATATATTTATACATTATTATTATTATTTTCACCCTTTTATTTTTGTGAAAATATATGTTTAAGCTCATAAGAACTATTGAATATTTGAGGCTTAACTATTCTCATCAAAGCTTCCATAATGATGTTTTAAGACCACTAATCACGTTTAACTTTGTTAATCGCCCTTTAACACCATTTTTAATCGTGATTAGATTTTTAGAAAAATTTCGCCATTGTTTCCCCTAAAACTATGGCGTTTTCCACGTTTCAAAAACGTATTTAATCTATATTTAAACCCATAATTATCATCAATACAATAAATTTTCAACCCATCAAATTTCATATATAATCACACATGCAAATATTCATGAACTTTTTCTATAATATTTGTCAAATCTTCTAAAAAAACAATATTTTTGTGCTCAATATTTAATAACACTTTTTATATAAACCTTTCAAGACTACTAAAAAATAAATATATTTTTAGGTTTATCCACAAGTTCCATATGCTTATATAACCTTAACTAGGTCATATTACAATTTTACTAGTTTAAAAATCAAGTCTTTAACTTCATTATCAACCTTATATATATTTTTTTAAAAGAAATCATTTACACCTCTACACAAAAAGTTCATGAAGCTTTGAGGGTGATGATCTTGCTTAATCTAAACATATTCATGTTTAGATTGTATTATATTTTTTTTAAACATAATATGGCAAGATCATATCATCTCACATAATCTACACTAATACAACATCAAAAATCAACACAAACAATATATAGTTAGTTATGTTATCTTGTTTATATATATATATATATATATATATATTAGTTTTTGAGTATTCTTTTAGTGAGTTTCAAGATGATTTCACTTGTACTTATGTAAACTATATAACATAAGAACTAAAAAAAAAGTTTAGAATTCTTACAACTAGCACAAAGGCTAGGGAAGATCAAAATCAAGAAGATGAGGAGAAATATATGTTTTGTTGAAGCTCCAAGTGGTGTATGATACTCCTACAAAGTTTCCATGTTTGCAACACTTCTAGATCATCTTGAAATAGGGTTATATATACTTAAAATGGGTGCTTATAAATTGGAAATGGATGGCTAAATGGAGTTGCTTGTGGCCGTAGCCAAGGAAGAAGGGAAAAGAAAATCGTGAGCTTGAAATGTGGTAAGTGATGTAATGAGATTATGATGCATATGATGTTATATTTACAAAATCTTCTAATGGGCAAAATAAGATCTCGTAAGTCCATGCTTCACACACCATCTCCATCATAATTTCTAGCATAGGTGAGTGGCTTGTGGGCCCCTCTCATGGCTGAAAATTTGGAGATTAGGGCATGGTCATATATATATATTTTTATAATCTTTACATATATAATTTATATTTTATGTATAGATATTTAGGTTGTTATATAAACTAGTTTGATTAGGGTGTAACTAGAGGTTTAGGATCTTAAGTGTGACAACCGGTGATTTACGGCTCTTAATTATATGATTAACAGGTGTTAACGCGATAATAAATAGTGTTTAGAGCGTAGATTAACTTAATTGGGCCTTTGGAGTGCCTAGGAATGTTCAACCGGCTTTACAGGGCGTGAAGGTGGTTTACGAAAAGATCTGCTGAATGATAAGCGACAACGGATTGAAACCAAACAGAATACTGACAACGCCGACAAATATTAAATTTTTACGATATATTTTAGCTTCGTAATTAAATTTTAGTGACTACAGTCGAAACCGGATCGAAAAACAGATTAAAGACGACAACGATACAATTTTTCTCGATTATTACCGTAATCAACGAACGGGCGTGCAAACAATGACTACCGACCGTATTTTATGTATTTTAATACTAAAATATTATCTTTTGATGTTAGACGGAGTTCGGGTTTTTGACAACGTGTCTCGTAGGAATTACGGGCCACTCACACATGAGATGGGCTTGTGAGCCCTGGGCCCAAGCCCAAACCCCACAAGCCTAAACCTGCACATAATATATTAGATCTTATGAGATCTAACAAAATATTACCAAATCTATATAAAAGATCTTACAAAATCCCATTAAGATCTCTACAATCTATTCAAAATCTCTGCAAAAGATTATGCCTCAAAATTGGATTACATAAGATCTCTACATGATCTTACAAGATCTCAAATATCCTTTATAAAACACCCTCATCCTCACTTGTCTGCAACTAAGATCCATATACACACATATTTAATCTCACTCTCTCTCTCGTTCCCTCCCTCATCTCAAAACACAGAACCTAAAACAAAACACATATTCACTTGCCCTCATCTATCCCCTCTCGATCGAACACAGGAGACCAGAGAGCCTTGTTCCGGCTCCCCTCCTTCTCCGGTACCGATTATGACCAGCCACGCACACAACACCCCCTCCCTTCTGTGACATGTGTGACGTCTGACGCCACCACCACCGTCTGGTGGTGGCACGATGATGAATCAGGAGAAAGAGAGAGAGAGAGAAGCACGGAGAGAGAGAGGAGACGGAGAGGAACGGCGGAGCAGGAGCGGCGCCGCCGCTCACGGCGGCGGTGTTCTCGGGCTTTCCGATGATACTGCTGCTGATGATGCCGATATGCTATTGAAGATGATGATGGATGGTGCAGGTGGGGACGACAGCGGCTGCGACGCCGCTGTCTGCGACGGTAGACGACGGGGCAGTGGTGGTGGTTCACGACTCGGAATTCACGGTAACAACCCCCCTCTGCTTATTTCTTCTATATTTCTTTGAAGATTTGATGAAGATGATGTGACGTCGAAGATGTTCGGTTTGTTTCTGTCCAGATCGGGTTCAGGTCATGTTTTGTTCGAGCTGTGGTTCACGATGAGTGGGTTCGGGTCTCAGTCAGCAGGAGATCGGTAATGTTTTTGGGGTTTCGGACTAATAGGTTCAAGTATGGTTCGGGTTTAACATCAGTTTCAAGGTTTATTTGGGTTGTTTCGGGTTCGAGTGACGTTCAGTTCGGGTCACGGCTGGTTCAACTCTGTTTGACTCGGTCAACCGAGTCAACTCAGTCAACACAGTCAAGATGGGTCAACTCAGCCGGTCAACTCAGTTGACCCGGTCAACTCAGTCAACATTCCGACATTAGGATTTGGTAAAGATTTTACCGCACGTTTATTTCGATATCTTTATAGTTTTTGATTATTACCGTGCGAAACGAGCTCAAACCGAATAAAATGGCGAAAATATTAGTTCAAGTTACTTGGTTTTATTTACCGTATTGTCTATATAAATTGACTACATACATAAATTATTGAAATGTTGATTGAATCTTGAAAAATAACGACACTTTAGTTATCGGGGGCGTCCAAAAACAGAGGAAACTCTGCCCGTTTTTCGAGAAAACCCGTTAAATAAAACGAGTTTTACTATAAAACGAAACTATCAAATGAATACATATACAAATGTATTTCACTTTCGACGACACTTTATAACGTACAAGGAACACTGTTAACACGGATTATTTTATAAATATGGTTTCTATATTTCTTTCGAATATACAACAATACGAATCCTTATTGTAAAATAAATAATAATATATAATTGTTTCAACATCGAATAACCCGACATCCTTTTAGTGAAAATAAATAGTTTATATATTTATTTCAAACGACAACACTTTATGACTTTCGAAAGCAACGATTCAGAGACTATTTGCAACGAATAAATATAATTATTATACTCATTCCAAGTTTTGAAACCTCGTCAATTCCTTTATAAAAATAAATATAATTTATATATTTATTTATTCCGAATATCAAACAATATAGTTTCATTTCATAAAATAAATATAATTCATATATTTATTTCGGATATCAAACAACACGACGATTTTTTTTATTAAAATAAATATAGTTTGTATATTTATTTTAAACACCAAACGGCTCGTATTCTTTTCTAAAAATAGATATAACTTATCTGTTTATTTCAAACATCGAACGACTCGATGATGATTTTATAAAATAAATATAACTTTTTATATTTATTTTAAACGCCTAAACGACATATACCTATATTTTGTTAAAAAGCGAAACATGATACGAGATGGTTATATATTGTTTTCATATAACTATTCTACGAGTTCACGAGACGATTAACGTGATTATATTGATATAGTTATATATTTTCATATGAATATTCATATATTATAAACCTCTCGAGAGCTAAGTCTTACTAAGACTTATTTATTACTGACAATAAACGAGCTAAATGAATATAACTTAATCGTTTCATCAAGATAACAACTTACCGCCGATTCGTTCGGTTAATGATTCGGTAAGAGCTCGATGACATGTAGTTTTAGTTATTGCGTTTATTTAGAAACTTATTAGATATTCCGTGTTAGGAATATTGTAGAATGCACGCTAGCGAGTCTCATCTTGGAAACGAAATCACGAAGTCGTAATTAGCTTGCTTTGCACAAGACAATTCAGGTGAGTTCATAACCCCATCTTTTTACGGTTTTACATTTTTATAAATGTTTTCGGGGTGGAAAGACATGCACGTTTTGTAGAAAACACACAAAGTTCTCTATGAACAAAGACTGCATATTTTTAGACAAAGCACGTTGTGCAAGAACATACAAAGCTTTTGAACGAACGAAAACTCATATTTCTAAATCATATTACCAATGGATTTCGAGGAACTCAAATGGTTTGCGAATGGATTATACTAAATATACCGGCTTTTATAAAACAAAATGCATATTATCGAAATGTGAATGATTTTCATGACTAGGGATGGATCGTCTGGTGATAATATATAGAGACTGGGGAGTTGGCCTTAGAGGCTGGGGAGGTTTAGCCTTAGAGGCTGGGGATGTAACATCTGTGTCTGAAATCATTGTAAACAATTCAGTTATCAATAAAACAATGTTATTTGATCCCAATGTTTGTTTGGTTATGTTTTACATTTTTCATGTTTTGACTTTTATTCAATTTCAAACTCTATATCGCTTTCTGGAGAGTTATACGCAAACTGGTGCGTAAACGTAATCAGTTTAATGCGAAAAATACTACGGAACATCAACATATACTTAACATGCCTTAAATAACCTTTACATAACTTAGAAATAAGTTTTGAAGGCCTTGGTATGGCAAAAACTAGTTAATTCGCTTACAGGGACTAAACTTGACAAACTGCGAAAGTATGCCAATTTGAACTATAACAAACATTCTGGAACATGACCATAAGTTAAACACACCTTAAATATCCTTTATATAGCTTAGAAATAGGCTTTGAGGGGTTCGGTGTGCTAAAATAAACTTTTGGGTCATTCAGGGACTAAAAGCGTCAAAAAGTGCAGAAGTTTGCACTTTCGCGCATAACTTACGTTCTGAATACGTCCGGACATCCAAAAATTTATGTAAGCACTAAAATATTTTATTTTTTTGTTTGGCATGAGAAAAATCCATTCGTCGCGCAATTTGGATCGTTTTTCGCGCTTGTGCGCATTCCGTCGTAATTAACCGAACAACGCAATCGTACGGCCAAACGAACCGACATCCGAGATATTTTTGAGCACATTTTAAGTTCCCTATACTTTAACATCATTGTGGAGCTTGAAATTGGGTTTGACGGGTGTTAGAAGTGCCAAAACACGACGATACGCGCACAGGGGCCTGTTCTTCCATTTTTTGAAAGTTTCAGACCTACAAGGTCCTTACGGACCTCAACATTATTAGTGTTACGGTCCGTAACCAGGGGTCAGATGCAGAAAATCATTTTTAACAACCTGTTTCCTGCCCTTAGACACTCCAAAGGCCAATGCCACATGTCAAACTCTTGTGGTGGGGGCAAAATGAGTTACCATAACATTCCGACAAGTGTACGGGTGAGATCAAGGCACGTTGTTCGATAAACGATCCTAACGGTTGTCCATTTACTGTAAATACCCACATCCCCCAACTTCAAAACCCACTTGATTTCTTGAAATTTCTCTAAGTTGAAACATGTTAAGGCATATTCTACTTGTCATAGGACTAGTTAGGCGGTCCGAACGCGTTTCACGCGAACGACGCGTTAAAGTAGCATAAGCTACCTAAACGGGTCGTAATGGGTCGTAAGCACTTAGGTTAGGTTTCATTTAGTATGTAGGTTTTGTTAAACCATATGACACGAGTCTCCATACTCGTTTGGTTTACGAACCCTCATTCTATCTAAATCCTCCGATTTAGGTTCGGTTTATTAACATAGTTACCTATATTATGTGTCGTTTGATTCCGTGATCTCTAGCGTTGCTTGGTGGTTATCTTAGGACTTATGAGCAATCTCAAGTGAGTACATAGAACCCCCCTCTTTTACTGTTTTCCAAACGTTTTGGGGTGAAACACATGTGCCTACTTGTTACTTTCGTGCTTTCCTGTTTTCACATCATATACTTGCTATGTTCATTAGTGCATTATAGTACATGAGTTCATTACATTTTATGCTATGTATGTCCATTGCGTGCATACTTAGTACATCGTTTTAAATTACATTTCATGCTATGTATGTCCATTGTGTGCATACTTAGTGCATTGTTTTACATTACATTTCTGCTATGTATGCTGACTGATAGCATGCTAGCACATTGATTTACATGACTTTTCTGCTTTGTATGTTAACTTAGCATACTTAGTAGATTGTTTTCATATGACATGTATACAATTGCTATAACATTTGGTTTGCACAAACGAGACTAATATACGTTCATTAACATTAGCTACGCCGCTCGGTAGTAAGTAATGGTACCATAGGACTTGACAAATCCCATTCCTGACATCTCGGGTTTTGTTTGGATGTAAGGAATGACTGAATCCGAAAACATTTATTTTGATAACCTTGACTGAAAGGGTTATCCGACTGTCTCAAGGCTTGAATGTATGCGTTAACTTACCACATAAATGTTTGTATCAATGTAACATGCTTTTACTTTGCAAAACATAACTTTTTGATATATTCAAAATACTTTGTTTTGTACATTTCTACATTTGGTTTATGTGACAATACTTTACTTACAATACATAACATTTGTTGCACATTACTTGACTACATTTGGACTTTTCAACATTTGACATGGTTTATACAAGGACTTTTGACAATTGGTTTAAACATAGACATTATACATTGTTGGTTGGTGGATACGCCGCTGGTACTTCCTATATATAAGTGTTTGTATTATATTACATATCATGGCGTTATTTAAATCATTCAATTTGGACTATTACATTTTACATAAGTAACACGATTTTCACAAGACTTTGGTTTACAAACAATTTACTTTATACAACTCATTTTACTTGGTTATTCATTTAACCATGTATTAGTCTTTTATGTATACATATCATCTGATCTTATCGCTTTTTAAATGATTTACAAAACCAAACAATTAACAAGGTTCATGACTAAATTTTATTAAACATTTTCTTAAACTTAAGTCATGAATCCTATTTTCACAAACCTATGTATCTCATAGGCATTTTTATGCTGACGTACCTATTTTCACATGTGTTTTCAGGAGCTTTTGCGTAGGACGATGATCGTGACACTAGGGTGGACCTGTGCCTTAGAGACTTAAAATGGAGATAGACTTAGTTTAATTATGTTATGCACTCTTTGTTTCCTATTTAAGACAATGTAACTCTTATGTTGATAAATAAAATACAACTTTGAATGCCATGGTTATGAAACAATTAATTCTGTTACAACACTCCCCGACGTTTTCCGCCACGTTTTGTATGTTATAAGTGGTCGGGGTGTGACAGAAGAGTTGGTATCAGAGCCAATGGTTATAGGGAATTAGGTTATTAGTAATTCTTTGACCTAGACTATAACCTTTCTAGGACCCTAACACAAGTTTTCTTGTGTTTAGATCTTAAAACATGCACATCACCTATCCTTAGGTGATTATCAAAACAAGAACCCAATTTTCCGAAATGATTTTTGAAAATCAATCATCTGTTTTTGAATGAATTATTACAAGGTTTTGAACCCTCTATTGTAAGGTTTTGAACCCTCTGTTATACGGTTTTGAACCCCTTTGAATTTTCAAAAATCTCGTCAAAGTTTTGGGTTTTAAATAGTGTGAACACGTGCAAACTGGAAGAGTGAATGCATGTACCCTGGGTTTTCTGTCTAAGGCTAGAGTGTTCGTACAAATCCACATAATCGGACCAGACACTCTTACCTGGGAACTCTTGGGGTGAGTGTTCACTTATAGGCGAGCATGTCTTCGCGATACATTATTTTTGACCCATTTACTTTGATTAGTCACTGTGTGTCGTTTGTTTGCTTTGTGATACGGACGAATGACCACCATCTTTGCTTTTGTTGATTTTGTTTCATCTCATTCTCTTCATCCAATCATCTCACTCGTTTCCTTTCATGTTTTCCTCTTTTAGAATGCCTCCTCGACGCGAAAACCAGATAGCGACTGCCGAACTGGCAGAAATCATTGCGCAACAAATGGCTGCTCAATTCCCAAACCTCTTTGCTCAATGGAACCAAGCCAACAACAACAACAATGCTCCATGCAAATTCAAGGATTTTAACTCGGCTAAACCACTCAAGTTTAGTGGTTCTGAGGGAGCGACTGGGCTTCTTCAATGGTTCGAGAGCATTGAGAATACTTTCCATCGCGTGCAGTGTCCTGACAATCGCAATGTCGACTTTTCTTCGAGTGTGTTTCAGAAGAGGGCTCTCACATGGTGGAACGGGGTTATGAGAGACCGCGGTGTAGAAGTTGCTTTAGCGCAAACTTGGGCCGAACTTAGGGCCCTTATGATGAGGGAGTTCTGTCCTCGTCATGAGCTGCGAGCTTTGGAGAGAGAGTTTGATGACTTGAAACAGGACAGTGGCGAGCACAGGGCGTATACTGATAGATTTGAGGAGTTGAGTCTGCTTTGCCCAACTATGGTTACCCCACTCGACAAGGCTATCGAAAGGTACATCGACGGCCTACCTGACTCAGTGCAAGACATCCTTACTGGTAGTAACCCTACCACACTCCGTCAGGCTATCGAGTTAGCAGCGACATTGACTTAGTCGCAAATTCGGAAGAATAAGTTACACAGGAAGGGTGACAAGGGCAAGAAGCAGGCGTCTGACAAAGAAGATAGCAAGAAAGGTCAAAACAAGAAGGGAAAGAATTCTGGTTCCTCAAAGGGTTCTAGGAAGCGAAAGGCTTCCCAAAACTATGTCATTACTGCACAGGCACAAGCTGCTCCAAATCAGCCTGCGCAACCACTAGCCAAGAAGCCTTATCTTGGCAATGCGCCTTTGTGCAACAGGTGTAACGGCCGTCACCTACCACATCTCCAATGTCGTCATTGCACCAACTGTGGAAGAATTGGTCATCTTGCTGCCACCTGCCGCATTCCTGCTAATCAGAACCAGGCAGTTCAGAACCAAGCCCAACAAGTTGCTCAGCCTCTTGCTCAGCAACAAGGTCAAGCTGAACGACCTCATTTCCCTCCTGGTTCGTGCTACAATTATGGAGATCTGACCCACTACAGAAATCGGTGCCCAAGGCTAGCCAACCAGAATCAGAATCCAAACCAGAATCAAGCTCAGGCTCGAGGACGAGTCTTCAACATGAATGCTTAAGAGGCACAAGCAGACAATGAAGTGGTGAATGGTACGTTCTTTATTAATAGTCAGCCTGCATTTGTTCTTTTTTATTCGGGTGCCGATAAGAGTTTTGTGTCATTGTCTTTTGAGCCAATGCTTCGCGTGTCTAGAACGAAACTAGGTAAACCTTTGACAATAGAAGTTGCTAGTGGTGAACCCATTGTTCTTGATTCTGTTCTTCGCAACTGCTAGTTGAACCTTAACGACCATCTTTTTCCTATCGACCTCACGCCTATGCAACTTGGAAGCTTCGACGTTATAGTGGGTATGGATTGGTTAGCCAAGCATCACGCAGAGGTAGTTTGTTTCGAGAAGATTGTTCGTGTGCCGCTTTCGACAAGGGAGATCCTACAGGTTCGTGGTGAGAAACCTGCTGGTGGTCTCAAACTCATGTCTTGTTTTAAAGCTCGGAAGTATCTGCGAAAGAATTATGTGGCCTTCTTGGCACATGTCACAGCAGATAAAGGCAAAGGTAAGTCTATTCAAGATATTCCTGTTGTTCGGGATTATTCTGAAGTATTCCCTGAAGATTTACCTGGTCTACCCCCAGCACGCCAAGTCGAGTTCCGTATTGATCTCGTACCTGGTGCAAATCCCATTGCCAGAGCTCCATATCGTCTTGCACCATCTGAGATGCAAGAGTTGTCTAATCAGCTTCAGGAGCTCTCTGACAAAGGTTTTATCCGTCCTAGCTTTTCACCTTGGGGTGCTCCCGTTCTTTTTGTCAAGAAGAAGGATCGATCTTTTAGGATGTGTATTGATTATCGTGAGCTTAACAAGCTTACCATCAAGAATCGATATCCCCTACCTCGCATCGATGATCTCTTTAATCAGTTACAAGGTGCTTCTTATTTTTCAAAGATTGATCTGCGATTTGGATATCATCAACTTCGGGTGCATGAAGAAGACATTCCCAAGACAGCGTTCCGCACTCGTTATGGGCATTATGAGTTCACAGTCATGCCATTCGGTTTGACTAATGCTCCTGCTGTTTTCATGGACTTAATGAATAGGGTCTGCAAGCCTTATTTGGATCAGTTCGTCATTGTTTTTATTGATGACATCTTGATTTATTCTAAGACGCAAGCTGATCACGAGCAACATCTTCGTCTTACTTTGGAACTCCTAAAGAAAGAGCAACTTTTCGCCAAATTCTCCAAGTGTGAATTCTGGCTTAAAGAAGTTCAATTTTTAGGACATATTGTCAACGAACAAGGTATTCATGTAGATCCCTCCAAGATCAGTGCGATCAAGGATTGGGATACGCCTACTACTCCTACTGAAGTTCGTTCTTTTCTTGGTCTAGCGGGTTATTATCGCCGCTTCATTGAAAACTTCTCGAAGATTGCAGTTCCTCTAACTACTCAAACTCAAAAGAACAAACCCTTTGATTGGGGATTCAAGCAAGAGGAAGCGTTTCTGACTTTGAAACAAAAACTTTGCGACGCGCCTGTTCTAACTTTGCTTGAGGGCAATGGTGATTTCGTCGTTTATTGCGATGCATCTAAACTGGGTCTTGGCTGTGTTCTGATGCAAAGGAACAAAGTCATAGCATATGCATCGAGGCAGTTGAAGATACATGAGAGGAACTACACCACTCATGATCTTGAGTTGGGTGCAGTTGTTTTTGCTCTAAAGATCTAGAGACACTATTTGTACGGTACAAAATGTGTGGTTTTCACGGACCACAAAAGTCTTCAGCATATCTTCAATCAGAAAGAACTCAACATGAGGCAACGACGTTGGGTTGAGCTCCTAAACGACTATGATTGCGAAATTCGCTACCATCCTGGTAAGGCGAATGTCGTAGCCGATGCATTGAGTCGTAAGGAACGTACTAAGCTTCTTTGTGTTCATGTCCTTATCTGTTATTCAAGCTCAAACCGATATCCAATCCCGCATTTCTTAGGCTTAACAATCTTGTGTTTCACAGGGTTTGATGGATAAGGAATTTCCCTATCACATAACACCTGATCTCGAACTGAAGGGCAATGGATCGTATTACTTCATGGACCGTCTTTGGGTCCCAAGCCAAGATAACCTTCGCACCTTGCTTATGGATGAAGCCCATAAGTCTCGTTATTCTGTTCATCCTGGCTTAGATAAGATGTATAAGGATCTTCGTATTCAGTATTGGTGGCCTGGTATGAAGAAAGACATTGCCTTATATGTATCAAAATGCCTTACTTGTCTTAAGGTTAAGGATGAACATCAGCGTCCTTCTGGTTTATTGGTGCAACCAGAGATCCCAGTTTGGAAATGGGAAAACATTACTATGGATCTCATTACTAAACTCCCGCGCACAAAGAAAGGTCATGATGCCATCTGGGTAGTTGTTGATCGTCATACAAAGTCAGCGCATTTCTTGCCAATCTGTGAGGATTTTTCTGCTGACAAACTTGCAAAAATCTACGTGGATGAAATTGTAGCTCGACATGGTGTTCCTTTAAACATCATTTCTGACAGAGATGCTCGTTTCACTTCTCATTTTTGGAGAACCATGCAATCTGCTATGGGGACCCAACTTAATCTGAGCACAGCTTATCATCCGCAAACGGATGGTCAATCTGTCACACCCCCAAAATCCACCATGCGGAGTACCACCGCTTGGAGGCGTGACGTGACCAGGATCGAGCCACCAATCATATTGACCAACATAATTAAGCAAATAAAACCAAACACAATATGATTGGTGACCAAAAGGAAGTAAACCGATTTTTGGTTAACAGCGGAAGCATAAAACATAAGTTCAAAACATAAGTCCATAGTTCATAAGTTTTAAGTGCAAAACGTAGGTTTAATAAGTTCATAAAGTTTATTCATTAAGTACGGGACATATCAGATCGCATCCCACAACGACCACCTCCATATGTTCACGGTTGGTTGTCCACTTTAGAGTTGTTTCCAAAAACATAGTTTAATCTCATTCGGCTACCCAGCCGTGGGGGTTACCCCATAGTTCGAAAATGTTTATTAGTTAACCATCCCATGTCCACCTTCCCTGGCTATCCAGCCCGGCACTTTGGCCGTGGGGAGCTACCCCAGTATTTTAAACTACCAGACTCGTTTATCATATCGACCACTAACAAAAATCAATTGTGCCCTAGCGTCGGTGTTCTATCACCACCGACGTGCCATAGTCCATTAGTACACACCCGTCCAACTGGCACGGTGTGAGGTTTGTTAAACCTAATAGCGCTATTAACTAATGACCCGCTCGCCATAGCCTCGGCGATTAAGTCGATACAAAAAGGGAGGGACTTCGCTGATAGAGTTCTAGTCCAGTAAGTCTAATACGTCCCAATAGGACGAGGAATTCACATTCCTGAACGCGTCCCAAAGGACGAGGAATCCCTATTCCTGTACCCATTCCCATTCCCACCGGGAATTTACCATGCTTTGTAGAAAAGTGTGAACTCACCTCGGTTTGCTCGGTTAGATTCTCAAATATAGCTAACAGTCAAGGTCGGTCAATCACGTCCTAGTATGATTTACCAGTTAGTCATTTAGTGGCTTACAAATAGAGCACAAAGTTCCTACACGTATCTATCACATAGGATGCATTACTTTAACTGTTTATGCCCGTATATATACTTCCCATCCATTCCCCACTCATAAGCAAACATACAATAGTGTACGTAACACATATAACATGTTAGATCATTCACAGATAGCATACTCGACATTTAGACACGCAAGTCACAACTTATGTCATTTCAGCATTAATATTCAAAACCGGCTGTTTTCGGACATTTTAATAAAATAGTTAACTTATTCCAAAAATTCCCAAATTTTTACCGAATGTCTTAAACATTCAAAATTATATTGTGTAAAAATATCGGGGTCCGGTTCATTACCAATATTTTATAAAAATTCATTTTTCCAGACTGAACTCAGATTTATATTTTTCTGACCACAGTCCACGGGATAATTTATTTAAAATTCATCGAGCGTCCGATTTACGAAATTCTAGTGGGGTAATTACGAATACATCGGTTGTCAAATATGGTATAAATTTCGAGATCAGACTCCACACAGAATACAAGTTATAACAGAAAACAGGACGCACTTTTTCAGCAGAATAATTGCAGCTCTAGCTGCTGTTACGAAAAGACGCTTTAAAAATAGCAAACGGAGTCCAAAAATTACGATTCTGGTGCCATTAGAACCGTATTTCATAATAACACGTTTTAGACTCAAAATATCAGTTTTTCGTAGAGTTTATGACCTGTTTACAGCCAACTGAAGTTGGCTGTAAAACTTGGACAGATTCTGTTTTCAGTCTTTAACTTCCTAGTTCGTGTTCGATTGATTTCCGTTAGCATGATTAGTGATCATAACAACATCAAACATCAATATTAACCAGTAACACATCAGATAATCAACCAAGAATCATAACAACACAAGATCTACATGATTTACACACACATTTTCTCTATATCCATCTTATTCATCTTTTGTCCAAGACTAAAGTAAGTTCTTTTAGACTTTCATAAGTTTTTAACCATTAATCATCTATTAACCATAAAATACATGAACAAGATGAAGATTTTAGAAACTTACTACTAGCACAAGGCTAGGGGAGTTCAAGTGTGGAAAGGTGGTGGTTAAAAGAAGACGAGAGGGGTCCTTCCACTTCCGAACGCACCGAGCTTCGTTGTATGACCCGTAGCACCTTTGTATGTATGAGGAATGGCTAGAATGGAAGTTGATGGTGGGGGGGGGTATGGTGGAGGAGGTGGCTGCCGTGAGGTGGTGTAGAGGGAAGGTGTCACACCCCGACCATGTAGAACATACAAAACGTGGCGGAAACGTCGGGGAGTGTTGTAACAGAATTAATTGTTTCAAATCCATGGCAATTGAAGTTTCGTTTTATTAATCAAACATGAGAGTTTACATTGTTTTAAACAAGAAACAAAGAGTACATAACATAAATTAACTAGTTCTTGTCTCGTTTTAAGTCACTAAGGCACAGGTCCGCCTAAGTATGTCTTGATCAGTCCTATGCATCATCTCCTGAAAACACATGTGAAAGTAGGTACGTCAGCATAAAAATGCCTGTGAGATACATAGGTTTTGTAAAAACAGAATTCATGACTTATGTTTGAGAAAGATGTTTAGTCATGAACCTTGTAATTTGCTTTGTCTTGTAAATCATTTGAAAAACGATAAGATCAGATGATATGTGTAAATAAGAGAATAATGTATGGTTAAATGAATAACCATGTAAAATGGGTTTGTATAAGATAAGTTGTTTGTAAAACAATGTCTTGTGAAAAGTATGTTATTTGTATAAAATGTTATATGTCTCAAATTGAAATGGTTCAAATAACGCTACGATATGTAATACCATACAGACACGTATATATAGGAAGTACCAGCGGCGTATCCACCATGCTTGTATCATATTACACGCGCATCGTTACTTAAATCACCTACTCAAACCAAACCACCAAGATGTAATGTTTAACAATTGTAGAAATGTTTATGTATAGTCAAATGTCTATTGTCAAATGTAAATCAGGTCAACAGATACAAATGGTTCACACGGTTCAACAGTTACAGATGATTCACATGGTTCAACAGTTACAAACGGTTCATATAATCAAATGGTTACGACGGTTCACATAGTCAAATAGTTACAACGGTTCAAAATGTAGTATAATGTGTTCATATGCTGGATGAGCATATGCAACAAAAATGCAATGTAAAACAATGTACTAAGTATGCACACAATGGACATACATAGCATGAAATGTAATGTAGAACGATGTACTAAGTACGCACACAATGGGCATACATAGCATGTAATGTAAAACGATGTACTAAGTACGCACACAATGGGCATACATAGCATGTAATGTAATGAAATCATGTACTATAATGTACTAACGAACATAGCAGGTATATGATGTGAAAACAGGAAAGCATGAAAGTAACAAGTAGGCACATGTGTTCCACCCCAAAAAAGTTTGGAAAACAGTAAAAGAGGGGTCTATGTACTCACTTGAGATTGCTTAGAAGTCCTAGAGTGACAACAAAACAATGCTAGAGATCTCGGAATCAAACAGTACCTAATATAGGTAACTATGTTAATAAACCGGACCTAAATCGGAGGATCGGATAGAATGAGGGTTCGTAAACCAAACAAGTATAGAAACTCGTGTAATATGGTTTAACAAAGCCTACATACTAAATGAAACCTAACATAAATGCTTACGACCCATTACGACCTGTTTAGGTAGCTTATGCTACTTTAACGTGTCGTTCGCGTGAAACGCGTTCGGACCGCCTAACTAGTCCTATGACAAGTAAAATATGCCTTAACATGTCTAATATGGTTGTCAAATCAGTTTAGATGTCAAAATTTATGTTACATATGATTAAAACGAATTTTGGCATAAAAGGGGTATTTTGGTAATTTACGTAAGGCATATAAACTACCTATCATACAACTACTTAAACGAAGAGACCATAAGGTATAACCTCGGAAGGTTATTCCCTATATACTATGGTCACCTAATGTGTTTGGTCGGATCCTAATGATCGACCAAATGGGTCGGGTTCGAAGGTATAAGCGATTTATCAGATCGCTTACCCTTACGACCCTAGACAACGTGGTAATCAGTAGGCATAGTCCCAAGGGACTATAACCATCGTGATTACAATCACGTTGCGAAGTTCAAACGAACTTCGCATTGACCATAAACTGGTCAACGCAGAAAGTCAAACAAAGTTTGACTTTCGGACTCGAAAAGCAATAAAAGAACGAAGGAAAACTTACGAAGGGTCCCCGAATGCTAATCGTGATTCAAGTAGCTCAGGTATGAAACAAAGGTTTCAACTTAGAGCTTCTCAAATCAGATTCTAGTGAGTTTGAACCAAATGGGGGGTGGGGTATTTATAGTATTTCCCGAACCGTTAAGATCGTTTCTTGGAAACCGTGCTTTGATCTTGGCCATACACCTCAAGACAATGGTTTTACAAAACCATGTGAGCCCCTAGTATTGCCCAATACCATGTGCACCTCAAAACCAGCCCATAGATTCCCCAAAACCATGTGCAACAAGTGGAACGGACCAGATTCGATGTATCTGCAAACATCCTTCAGAAATGACAGTTTTGGTCCCTGTTGTGTGTTTAAGCCATTTCCGGCATGTTTAAGGCCCGTTAAGCCAAATTTAAGGCCCTAAAATGATGACTAAACATTGTGGACATGAAAAATGCTCAAAAATATGTCGGATGTCAGTTCGTTTGGTCGTACGAACGCGATGTTCGCTTAATTACGACGGAATGCGCATAAGCGCGAAAAACGATCCAAAATGCGTGACGAATGGAATTTTCTTATGCCAAACACTAAAATAAAATATTTTAGTGTTTACATAAATTTTTGGGTGTTCGGATGTATTCAGAACGTGAGTTATGCGCGAAAATGCAAACTTGTGCACTTTTTGACGCTTTTAGTCCCTGAATGACCCAAAAGTTTATTTTAGCACACCGAACCCCTCAAAGCTTATTTCTAAGATATGTAAGGGATATTTATGGTATGTTTAACTTATGGTCATGTTCCGGAAAGTCTGTTACAGTTCAAATTGGCATACTTTCGCAGTTTGTCAAGTTTAGTCCCTGTAAGCGAATTAACTTGTTTTTGCCATACCAAAGCCTTCAAAACTTATTTCTAAGTTATGTAAAGGTTATTTAAGGTATGTTAAGTATATGTCACTATTCCGGAGTGTTTGTTGCATTAAACTGGTTATATTTACGCATCAGTGCGCGTATAACCTTCCAGAAAGCGATTTAGAGCTTGAAATCGAACAAGAGTTGATATGTGCAAAAGATACACATATTTATAAAAGTCCAAAGTATGAAATACAATATTTAATTGATTTGGTATTTTTTGCTGGTCGCAGTGAGACAGGTGTCACAGTCTCCCCTACTTTAGAAAATTTCGTCCCGAAATTAATTCGTAGGAGTCTGTCTGTGACTTTGTGTTAAACAGCCATCAAAGATATGTACAACATAATTTTTTTATTTTCCTCAACGGATATTTTTTTTTCAGAAGCGAAAATGAACGAACGGAGTCATTTTCTCCAACGGGTTCTTCGGAAATGGAAAATAAAGGATTTTTAACTAAACGGATATACATTTCCCTCAACGGATATTCTTCAGAAGTGAAAACGAATGGATGATTCATTCTTCCTCAATGGGTCCTTCGTCAGAAACAGGAATGAAGGAATAATCCACGGATATTCATTTCTGTCAATGGATCTTCAGAACGAAAATGAACAAACGGGGTCATTTTCCTCAACGGTTATTCTTCAGAATTTGAAATGAAGGAATAGTCAACGGATATTCATTTCCTCAACGGATAATCTTCAGAAACGAAAATGAACTAACGGAGTCATTTTCAACGGTTGCTTCCTCAGGTATGGAAATGAAAGATTTAACAACGGATATTCATTTCCTCAACGGAAAATCTTCAGAAACGAAAATGAACTAACGGAGTCATTTTCAACGGTTGCTTCCTCAGAGTTGGAAATGTAGGATTTAACAACGGATATTCATTTCCTCAACGGATAATCTTCAGAAACGAAAATGAACTAACAGAGTCATTTTCAACGGTTGCTTCCTCAGAGTTGGAAATGAAGGATAAACGGATATTCTTTTCCTCAACGGATATTCGTCAGAAGTGAAAAATGAATAGTTCATTTTTCCTCAGCGGATGCTTCATCAGAATTGGAAATGAATAGGGTTAACTCTAGATGCATGATAGAACTCGCTGTGATTTCTGTGCACTAAATTCCATAATTATGTATGCATCCATAATTACGTAATTCCTTGCACAGTCCGCACAGTTCGTTTTGTAATGTTGTGGGGAAGGATATCAAACTTGTGATGAGGGTGACTAGACTACCATAGGGTCCTTTTTAATTAGATCGACAGAGGATCTTCTTAATTAGGCCACCAAGGAGTCCTTTCATCTATATCATCACATAATGTTCCTAACCAGATTTTTGGATCGATTAGTTTAACTAGACCACTAAAGGGGTCTAATTATGAAGTAGTACTTTATAATCCAAGGGACTTAACTACAGCGTAGAAGTCCATTAAGGATTTTAGGTAGTACCTTTGTGTATCCTACTACGAATCTCTTGTACAAGGATATGTAAGATTCTACGAGGATTTGGATAACATAATTTGGATCACATGACACATAAAAGGAAACACATAAGCACTTAATCACATAATTGTTTAATTGTTATTATCTTGTTATTGATTGCTATAAACTTGGCACCTCGTACTTCGTTTCTCTTGGAAGAAACGGGTACTTAGGATTTTCGTGGAAAACGCAAAAGATCATACAATGGAAGAAATTTGGGGGTAGTCTGTTCTTCAAGGAATATGGTTCTTTGATTGTTGGTATTGTAAGAGATATGTTTGTTTATACATACAACCACATAATTACATTGCAATGTAAATAAAAGATTTATTTATAAACAATGATAACAACTGTTTCATGGACCTTGACAACAAAAGAAAATAATACATAAGACGTGATTATTTCTAAACGATGTTGTCTTCTGGTTGGTCAGATGCTCATCCCTGCGCTGGATTTGCATTAGCAAGCCTTGGGCAATTCCTACGAAAATGGCCCATCTCGCCACAGTTGTAGCAAGACCCCGGTGGAAAACGAGCTTGAGTGGGATTGTTGCCCGCTTGATTTGGTGCAGCTGCTGTTGGGCAAACCCTCGCTGTATGACCTATAAGTCCGCAAACTTGGCATGTGCGGCACTTCACACCGGCATGATGATGTAGGCCACATTGGTTGCACAAGGGTGCAGTTCCGTTGTAGGGTTTCCTGGCAGGGGGTTGAGCCGGTTGGTTGGGGACGGCTTGATCATTGTGAGTAACTATGGCGAAGTTCTGAGAAGCCTTTCGCTTCTTTGACTTCTTAGGGGATCCAGTCTGTTCATCCATGGTCTTTGATTCCTCGATTGGGTTCGATTCCTTGACCGGTTTCTTGTCACCCTTTCGGAAAAGCTTACGTTTCCTGATCTGAGATTCAGTCAAGGTTGCAGCTAGCTCAATGGTCTGCCTAACTGTAGTAGGGTTGCTACCAGTCACAATGTCTTGTATTGAGTCAGGGAGGCCATCAATGTACTTTTCGATTGCCTTATCCAACGGCGTGACCATGTTTGGGCATAACAGACTTAACTCCTCATAACGGTCCGTGTAGGCTCGATGCTCACCGCTATCTTGCTTCAAACCATCAAACTCTCTTTCCAATGCTCGCAGTTCATGACGAGGACAAAACTCCCTCATCATAAGAGCTCTAAGTTCAGCCCATGTCTGTGCTAGAGCAACTTCTGCACCACGGTCTCTCATAACCCCATTCCACCATGTAAGGGCCCTCTTCTGGAACACACTCGAAGAAAACTCGACCTTGCGATTGTCAGGACACTTCACGTGGCGGAAAGTATTCTCAATGCTCTCGAACCATTGAAGAAGCCCAGCCGCTCCCTCAGAACCACTAAACTTGAGTGGTTTAGCCGAGTTAAAACTCTTGAAATTGCATGGACCATTGTTGTTGTTGGCTTGGTTCCATTGAGCAAAGAGGTTTGGGAATTGAGCAGTCATTTGCTGCGCAATAATTTCTGCCAGTTTGGCAGTCGCTATCTGGTTTTCGCGTCGAGGAGGCATTCTAAAAGAGGAAACATGAAAGGAAACGAGTGAGAGAATTAGACAAAAAGAATGAGATGAAACAAATCTGATGAAAGCAAGGATAGTGGTCATTTGTTCGTTACCACAAGGTAAACAAACGACACCCAGTGACTAATCAAAGTGAATGGGTCAAAAATAATGTATCGCGAAGACATGCTCGCCTATAAGTGAACACTCATCCCAAGAATTCCCAGGTAAGCACAACTGGTCTCGCGTCTGATGAGATATATACGAAGTGCTTGCCTAGACAGAAAACCCAGAATACAGGCATTCACCCTTCCAGTTTGCACGTGTTCTCATTATTTAAAACCCAAAACTTTGACGAGATTTTGAAAACTCAAAGGGGTTCAAAACCTTATAACAGAGGGTTCAAAACCTTACAATAGAGGGTACAAAACCTAGTAATCAATCATCCTAGAACAGATGATTAGTTTTCAAAGCGGTTTTGAAATTTATGTTCTTGTTGTGGTCGTCGCCTAAGGATAGGTGACGGTATTGTTTTATGACTAAATGCAAGTAAACTCGCGTTAGGGTCCTAGAAAGGTTATAGACTAGGTCAAAGCATTACGAATAACCTAATTCCCTATAACCATTGGCTCTGATACCATCTTTTCTGTCACACCCCGACCACGTAGAACATACAAAACGTGGCGGAAACGTCGGGGAGTGTTGTAACAGAATTAATTGTTTCAAATCCATGGCAATTGAAGTTTCGTTTTATTAATCAAACATGAGAGTTTACATTGTTTTAAACAAGAAACAAAGAGTACATAACATAAATTAACTAGTTCTTGTCTCGTTTTAAGTCACTAAGGCACAGGTCCGCCTAAGTATGTCTTGATAAGTCCTATGCATCATCTCCTGAAAACACATGTGAAAGTAGGTACGTCAGCATAAAAATGCCTGTGAGATACATAGGTTTTGTAAAAACAGAATTCATGACTATGTTTGAGAAAGATGTTTAGTCATGAACCTTGTAATTTGCTTTGTCTTGTAAATCATTTGAAAAATGATAAGATCAGATGATATATGTAAATAAGAGAATAATGTATAGTTAAATGAATAACCATGTAAAATGGGTTTGTATAAGATAAGTTGTTTGTAAAACAATGTCTTGTGAAAAGTATGTTATTTGTATAAAATGTTATATGTCTCAAATTGAAATGGTTCAAATAACGCTACGATATGTAATACCATACAGACACTTATATATAGGAAGTACCAGCGGCGTATCCACCATGCTTGTATCATATTACACACGCATCGTTACTTAAATCACCTACTCAAACCAAACCACCAAGATGTAATGTTTAACAATTGTAGAAATGTTTATGTATAGTCAAATGTCTATTGTCAAATGTAAATCAGGTCAACAGATACAAATGGTTCACACGGTTCAACGGTTACAGATGATTCACATGGTTCAACAGTTACAAACGGTTCATATAATCAAATGGTTACGACGGTTCACATAGTCAAATAGTTACAACGGTTCAAAATGTAGTATAATGTGTTCATATGCTGGATGAGCATATGCAACAAAAATGCAATGTAAAACAATGTACTAAGTATGCACACAATGGACATACATAGCATGAAATGTAATGTAGAACGATGTACTAAGTACGCACACAATGGGCATACATAGCATGTAATGTAAAACGATGTACTAAGTACGCACACAATGGGCATACATAGCATGTAATGTAATGAAATCATGTACTATAATGTACTAACGAACATAGCAGGTATATGATGTGAAAACAGGAAAGCATGAAAGTAACAAGTAGGCACATGTGTTCCACCCCAAAACAGTTTGGAAAACAGTAAAAGAGGGGTCTATGTACTCACTTGAGATTGCTCAGAAGTCCTAGAGTGACAACCAAACAATGCTAGAGATATCGGAATCAAACGATACCTAATATAGGTAACTATGTTAATAAACCGGACCTAAATCGGAGGATCGGATAGAATGAGGGTTCGTAAACCAAACAAGTATAGAAACTAATGTAATATGGTTTAACAAAGCCTACATACTAAATGAAACCTAACATAAATGCTTACGACCCATTACGACCCATTACGACCCGTTTAGGTAGCTTATGCTACTTTAACGCGTCGTTCGCGTGAAACGCGTTCGGACCGCCTAACTAGTCCTATGACAAGTAAAATATGCCTTAACATGTCTAATATGGTTGTCAAATCAGTTTAGATGTCAAAAGTTATGTTACATATTACTAAAACGAATTTTGGCATAAAAGGGGTATTTTGGTAATTTACCTAAGGCATATAAACTACCTATCATACAACTACTTAAACGAAGCGACCATAAGGTATAACCTCGGAAGGTTATTCCCTATATACTATGGTCACCTAATGTGTTTGGTCGGATCCTAATGATCGACCAAATGGGTCGGGTTCGAAGGTATAAGCGATTTATCAGATCGCTTACCCTTACGACCCTAGACAACGTGGTAATCAGTAGGCATAGTCCCAAGGGACTATAACCATCATGATTACAATCACGTTGCAAAGTTCAAACGAACTTCGCATTGACCATAAACTGGTCAACGCAGAAAGTCAAACAAAGTTTGACTTTCGGACTCGAAAAGCAATAAAAGAACGAAGGAATACTTACGTAGGGTCCCCGAATGCTAATCGTGATTCAAGTAGCTCAGGTATGAAACAAAGGTTTCAACTTAGAGCTTCTCAAATCAGATTCTAGTGAGTTTGAACCAAATGGGGGGTGGGGTATTTATAGTATTTCCCGAACCGTTAAGATCGTTTCTTGGAAACCGTGCTTTGATCTTGGCCATACACCTCAAGACAATGGTTTTACAAAACCATGTGAGCCCCTAGTATTGCCCAATACCATGTGCACCTCAAAACCAGCCCATAGATTCCCCAAAACCATGTGCAACAAGTGGAACGGACCAGATTTGATGTATCTGCAAACATCCATCAGAAATGATAGTTTTGGTCCCTGTTGTGTGTTTAAGCCATTTCCGGCATGTTTAAGGCCCGTTAAGCCAACTTTAAGGCCCTGAAATGATGACTAAACATTGTGGACATGAAACATGCTCAAAAATATGTCGGATGTCAGTTCGTTTGGTCGTACGAACGCGATGTTCGCTTAATTACGACGGAATGCGCATAAGCGCGAAAAACGATCCAAAATGCGTGACGAATGGACTTTTCTTATGCCAAACACTAAAATAAAATATTTTAGTGTTTAAATAAATTTTTGGGTGTTCGGATGTATTCAGAACTTGTGCACTTTTTGACGCTTTTAGTCCCTGAATGACCCAAAAGTTTATTTTAGCACACCGAACCCCTCAAAGCCTATTTCTAAGCTATGTAAGGGATATTTATGGTATTTTTAACTTATGGTCATGTTCCGGAAAGTCTGTTACAGTTCAAATTGGCATACTTTCGCAGTTTGTCAAGTTTAGTCCCTGTAAGCGAATTAACTTGTTTTTGCCATACCAAAGCCTTCAAAACTTATTTCTAAGTTATGTAAAGGTTATTTAAGGTATGTTAAGTATATGTCACTATTCCGGAGTGTTTGTTGCATTAAATTGGTTATATTTACGCATCAGTGCACGAATAACCTTCCAGAAAGCGATTTAGAGCTTGAAATCGAACAAGAGTTGATATGTGCAAAAGATACACATATTTATAAAAGTCCAAAGTATGAAATACAATATTTCATTGATTTGGTATTTGTTTGCTGGTCGCAGTGACACAGGTGTCACAGAAGGAGAGAGTGGTTGGTGGTGATTGTTTGATGAAATGAAATGTCTAACTTGTGTGTTTATTAATAATCCAAGTATACTCTTTGTCTAACATACGTCATGTGCCTTTATCCAACTACAAATAAATAAAATACTCAAAAGGATGGTGGGTGTGCTAGTGTTCTCAGTCAATCACAAGGGAAGAAGGAAAAGAAAAGTTTGTTTGGTGGGTGATGGTGAAATGAAGTGTTAAAGACCAAAGTGTTATTATATAATCCAAGTCCACCTTTTATCCAACATGTTTTATGTCTCTAAATATCTAGCATGTGCCATTTTAATAATCAAAAGAAATAAGGGTGTGTCACCCTAGGGGTGACCGTGAGTATGGGGGGGGGGGGGTAGTATGGGGTTGGGTGGTGTAATGGTTAGTTATAAACTAGTTGAAATCAAATGGTTCTAGTTAGTAGCTTTAGTGTGTCATTAAATATAAAGGGTGTTAGGGTGTTCGGGGACCCTAACTAGCTCAGAAAAATAAAAACTATGTCTTTGACAATATTTTTATGTTCCGGGTAAAGTCCGGTTGTTCTGTTCGGCGTTGTTTCGTTAAAGTGCTTAATTAATCCGTAAAGTGTCCTACATATATATTTTTGTAATGTTTTTAATTTTCAATACTCAGGAAAGCATACCGGACTATTTAGTAACTTTTCTGTATACTATTAGTATGTTAACAAATACATGTAAGCATAACACAGATATCAGAAAGCAGTTAAGTACTTCCACACAGTCGTCAAGCACTTTAATTATCATTAATAAATTGTACGGAATACATGGAATTTTGAGGGTTGTCACATTCTCCCCTTGTTAAGAGAATTTCGTCCTGAAATTTAGCGCGTGGTTACTGAGGAAGCTAGTTAAGTTGCGTTGTTTTCCTGATTTTCCTGGGGTGTCACATCATGCCCCCGTTGATTTGGAATTTCGTCCCGAAATTCTGCAGTAGCTTCAGCCTCAGTAGTGGTTGCTTTTTTCTTAAACAGTTGGGGATACTTGAGTTTCATTTGGTCTTCTCGTTCCCAGGTATGCTCTGGACCACGACGTGCATTCCAACGAACTCGAACGAGAGGTATTCTTGTTCGCTTGAGAATCTTAACATCTCGATCAGTAATCTCTACTGGTTCCTCGACGAATCGCAGCTGGTCGTCGATTGTGAGTTCCTTGAGAGGAACTATGAGGGTCTCATCTGACAGACACTTCTTCAGATTTGACACATGGAAAACGTTGTGAACTCCGCTGAGTTCTTCAGGTAGATTCTACCTGTAGGCGACTTTGCCAATTTTCCCGGTGACTTCGAATGGTCCGACATAACGCGGATTGAGTTTGCCTCGTTTGCCAAAGCGGACTACACCTTTCCAAGGTGAGACTTTGAGTAGCACTCGATCCCCAACCTGGAGCTCGAGTGGTTTTCTTCCCTTATCAGCATAGCTTTTCTGACGGTCACGAGCTGCCGCCATTCGCTGTCGTATCTGGGCAATTCTCTCGGTGGTATCTACCACAAGTTCTGGGCCAGTGATTTAACTGTCACCAACTTCTGCCCAACAGAGAGGTGATCGGCATTTGCGTCCGTACAATACCTCGAACGGAGCGGCTTGGATGCTGGTGTGGTAGCTGTTGTTATATGAAAACTCCACTAACGGGAGGTGCTTTTCCCAGCCATTACCAAAATCTATTACACATGCCCTAAGCATGTCTTCAAGGGTTTGGATGGTGCGTTCAGATTGCCCATCCGTCTGTGGGTGATAAGCGGTGCTCATATCTAAACGTGAGCCAAAAGACTTGTGCATTGCTTGCCACAGTTCTGAAGTAAAACGCGCGTCACGATCAAATATAATAGAGGTTGGCACTCCGTGCCTTGATACCACTTTCTTTAGGTAAATGTCTGCAAGAGTAGAAAACTTATCCATTTCCTTGATAGCCAGAAAATGTGCAGACTTGGTCAGTCGATCTACGATCAACCAAATGGTATCATTTCCGCGTTGAGATCTAGGTAGACCAGTAATGAAATCCATGGAAATTTGCTCCCATTTCCATTTCGGGATCTCTGGTTATTGAAGTAGGCCTGATGGTTTCTGATATTCAGTCTTGACTCTAGCACAAGTCAAGCATTTACTGACGTAGGTTGCGATGTGGGCTTTCATGCCAGGCCACCAATACGTAGTCTTGAGGTCATGGTACATCTTGTCCGAACTAGGGTGTACCGAATAACGAGACTTATGTGCTTCATCCATCACAAGCTCGCGTAGGTCTCCATACAGTGGAACCCAGATGCGGCCTGTTACATAGTAAGCGCCGTCTTCCTTTTGTTCTAGCCACTGCCTCGATCCTCGTAGGGACTCAGCCCTGATGTTTTCTACTTTCAATGCTTCAACCTGAGCATCACGAATCTGAGCGGGAAGGTTGGATTGGATGGTAAGCTGTAGAGCACGTACACGCCTAGGTATAGTATCCTTTCGGCTGAGGGCGTCGGCCACAACATTGGCCTTGCCCGGATGATATTTGATTCAAGAGCTCAACCCATCGGCGTTGACGCATGTTTAACTCCTTTTGCTTGAAGATATGCTCGAGACTCCTGTGATCGGTGTAAATGGTGCACTTGGTACCATACAGGTAATGTCTCCATATCTTAAGCGCGAAAACAACTGCTCCCAGCTCCAGATCGTGAGTAGTGTAATTTCTTTCGTGAACTTTGAGTTGGCGTGATACGTAGGCAATGACCTTGTCACGTTGCATCAACACGCAACCAAGTCCTTGGATGGAAGCGTCGCAATAAACTACAAAATCATCTGTGCCTTCAGGCAATGAGAGGATAGGCGCGCTACAAAGTCTATCCTTTAAGTGTTGAAATGCGGACTCCTGTGCATCACCCCAGCGATAGGTGACACCCTTCTGAGTCAGTGAAGTGAGAGGTTGCGCAATCTTGGAGAAATCCTTGATAAACCTTCTGTAATATCCTGCCAAACCCAAAAATTGGCGGATTTCTGTTGGTGTGCGGGGTGCAGGCCAGTTCTTGATCGATTCAACCTTAGATGGATCCACATGAATTCCATCCTTGTTTACCACATGGCCTAGAAAGTGGACTTCGCGAAGCCAGAAGTCACATTTCGAAAACTTGGCATACAACTGCTCTTTTCGAAGAAGTTCCAGCATATTCGTAGATGCTGCTCGTGTTCCTCCTGACTCTTGGAATAGATCAGGATATCGTCGATGAACACAATAACGAACTTATCCAGGTAAGGCTTGCACACTCGGTTCATGAGATCCATGAAGACCGCTGGTGCATTCGTCAGCCCGAAAGGCATAACAAGAAACTCGTAATGGCCGTAGCGAGTTCTGAATGCTGTTTTGGAGATGTCCTCCTCTCGGACTCTCAGCTGATGGTATCCCGAACTCAAATCAATCTTAGAGTAATAGCTTGACCCTTGCAGCTGGTCGAACAAGTCATCAATACGTGGAAGAGGATAACGATTCTTCACAGTCACCTTGTTGAGTTCGCGGTAGTCAATACACATTCTGAAAGTACCATCTTTCTTCTTCACAAACAAGACTGGAGCTTCCCAGGGCGAAGAGCTAGGACGTATGAAACCCTTTTCCAAGAGTTCTTGTAACTGCGTGGACAGTTCTTCAAGTTCTGATGGGGCTAGATGGTATGGTGCTCGAGCTACTGGCGCTGCTCCAGGAGCTAGCTCGATTTGAAACTCAACTTGACGATGAGGCGGAAGACCAGGTAATTCCTCAGGAAATACCTCAGGAAAATCGCGCACAATAGGAATGTCTTCTATCACCCTTTCTTCTGCAGATGAATCAGAAACGAGGGCTAGAATAGCGGTGTGGCCCTTTCGCAGACACTTCTGGGCCTTAAGGAAAGAGATGATGCCTACAACAGTACCACCCTTGTCGCCAAGAATCGCGAGGGGTTCTTTACCAGAACGAGGGATATGGACGATTTTCTCCTTGTAAATAAATCTCCGCTTGGCGTTAAGATAACCAATCCATCCCAATAACAACGTCAAAACTACCCAGGATGATAGGAATGAGGTCGATAGAAAGGTCTGATCGACAAGGACAAGTTTGTAGTCCCTTAACTACATGTGTAGCCTCTAAACTTTTACCATTTTCTAACTCTACGATGTGCTTGGTGTTCAAAAGTGTTGGGGTGCGCTTAAACATTTGACTAACTTTTAAGGACACATAACTAGTATCGGCACCCGAATCAAATAAAACAGTAACACAGAAGTCATTCAGAAGAAACTTACCCATCTCAACATTGGGATCGTTCCTTGCATCAGCCTGGCCAATCACGAAGGTGCGACCTAGGGCTCCATTTCCATTATTGTTACTCCCGTTTTTGCCTCCATTGTTGTTCTCATTTCCTTGGTTGTTGTTCTGATTCTGATTTTGATTTAGCTATGGACAGTGCCTCTTGAAGTGACCCTCAGCACCGCACTGGAAGCATCCCTTATTACCCTGCTGATGTTGCTGTTGGTTTTGTGGAGCTGGTTGTTGTTGTTGGCGATTCTGATTCGCAGGACGTGGGCTCCTGCAATCCTTGGCTTCATGACCCAGCTTGTTACACCTCAGACAGTGACCCTTGTGGCACCGCCCGCTATGATGCTTGTTGCACCGGTTGCACTTGGGGTGGTTCCCTTGGTACCCACCCTGTCTTTGACTACCAGAAGATTGCTAACCAGGACTCTGGTATTCATCAGTCTTTCTCTGCTGAGACTGAACTGAGGTAGAACCCTTGCCCAAATTTCCATCCCACTTACGCTTAATATCATTGGGAGCATCAGAAGTGGTAGCGCTAATACGTTTGGGCAACCTGTTCTGCTCAACTGCCTGATCAGTGAGTTGGTGCGCCAAACGAACGACTTGCTGGAGTGTGGGAAGGTTGGCCGCACTTACAGACCCTTGGATTTCCGGGACTAAGCCTCTGAGGTATAGCTTGATTCGCCTAGATATGGGTTGTGACATGTTAGGATATAAGGCAGCCAAGTCGTTGGACCTCTTTGTGTATGCCTCAATCTCTGATCCTTCCATCTTCAGACCATAATACTCTATTTCAAGTTTTAGAATGTCGTCCAGGTGGCAGAACTCTTCCTTAATCCAATCCTTGAAGTCGCTCCAGAGGATGGCATTCGCGTCTGCCAACCCGAGCATCTGAACTTGTGCGCTCCACCAAGAATACGCTTTCCCTTGCAACATGCCAGTAGCGTACTCTACTCGTTTGCTGGCAGGGCTTTCACTCTCTTCGAATGTATATTCGATTCTCCGGATCCAGTGTAGAAGGCCGATTGTCCCTTCAGTGCCGTCGAAAGTAGGAGGTTTGCATTCTAGGAACGCCTTGAAGGTGCTCATGCGTGTTTGAGGGTGCATGGTTTGACTCCCTGTTTGGATTGCTAAGGCTTCAGCAATCCGCTCGTTGATCAAGGTCGTCAGCTGACCCTGGGTCATGTCGAGACGTCCACTCATGATCTTCACATCGAAGGGACACACGTAAGAAAGGTGTCGCAAGTGCGTAAGTGTGGAGTGACATAAAAGAGTAAGCACACAAGGTTCAATTAGCAGTTAGCACATTAACTAATGCGTACCATGAACAATGTACCATGTAACTAACAAGTAGGTAATATAAACATAAACCGTATCACCTAGGATGTTGAGTCTTGCACGTGCAGCGAAGTGTCGTTGTGGATCGTTGAGCACTGTACAGGTTATAGTCTGGTTTTATCAAAAAGCTTTTCCCCTTTTTAAAACCAAGTTCACTATAACCAATGGCTCTGATACCAATCTGTCACACCCCCAAAATCCACCATGTGGAGTACCACCGCTTGGAGGCGTGACGTGACCAGGATCGAGCCACCAATCGTATTGAACAACATAATTAAGTAAATAAAACCAAACAATATACGATTGGTGACCAAAAGGAAGTAAACCGATTTTTGGTTAACAGTGGAAGCATAAAACATAAGTTCAAAACATAAGTCCATAGTTCATAAGTTTTAAGTCCAAAACGTAGGTTTAATAAGTTCATAAAGTTTATTCATTAAGTACGGGACATATCAGATCGCATCCCACAACGACCACCTCCATATGCAAGCTCCATAGCATCTAATGACCTGCAAAGCATGTAATAACGAGTCAACAACAAAGTTGAGTGAGTTCACGGTTGGTTGTCCATTTTAGAGTTGTTTCCAAAAACATAGTTTAATCTCATTCGGCTACCCAGCCGTGGGGGTTACCCCATAGTTCGAAAATGTTTATTAGTTAACCATCCCATGTCCACCTTCCCTGGCTATCCAGCCCGGCACATTGGCCGTGGGGAGCTACCCCAGTATTTTAAACTACCAGACTCGTTTATCATATCGACTACTAACAAAAATCAATTGTGCCCTAGCGTCGGTGTTCTATCACCACCGACGTGCCATAGTCCATTAGTACACACCCGTCCAACTGGCACGGTGTGAGGTTTGTTAAACCTAATAGCGCTATTAACTAATGACCCGCTCGCCATAGCCTCGGCGATTAAGTCGATACAAAAAGGGAGGGACTTCGCTGATAGAGTTCTAGTCCAGTAAGTCTAATACGTCCCAATAGGACGAGGAATTCACATTCCTGAACGCGTCCCAAAGGACGAGGAATCTCTATTCCTGTACCCATTCCCATTCCCACCGGGAATTTACCATGCTTTGTAGAAAAGTGTGAACTCACCTCGGTTTGCTCGGTTAGATTCTCAAATATAGCTAACAGTCAAGGTCGGTCAATCACGTCCTAGTATGATTTACCAGTTAGTCATTTAGTGGCTTACAAATAGAGCACAAAGTTCCTACACGTATCTATCACATAGCATGCATTACTTTAACTGTTTATGCCCGTATATATACTTCCCATCCATTCCCCACTCATAAGCAAACATACAATAGTGCACGTAACACATATAACATGTTAGATCATTCACAGATAGCATACTCGACATTTAGACACGCAAGTCACAACTTATGTCATTTCAGCATTAATATTCAAAACCGGCTGTTTTCGGACATTTTAATAAAATAGTTAACTTATTCCAAAAATTCCCAAATTTTTACTGAATGTCTTAAATGTTCCAAGTTTTATTGTGTAAAAATGTCGGGGTCCGGTTCATTACCAATATTTTATAAAAATTCATTTTTCCGGACTGAACTCAGATTTATATTTTTCTGACCACAGTCCACGGGATAATTTATTTAAAATTCATCGAGCGTCCAATTTACGAAATTCCAGTGGGGTAATTACGAATACATCGGTCGTCAACTATGGTATAAATTTCGTGATCAGACTCCACACAGAATACAAGTTATAACAGAAAACAGGACGCACTTTTTCAGCAGAATAATTGCAGCTCTAGCTGCTGTTACGAAAAGACGCTTTAAAAATAGCAAACGGAGTCCAAAAATTACGATTCCGGTGCCATTAGAACCGTATTTCATAATAACACGTTTTAGACTCAAAATATCAGTTTTTCGTAGAGTTTATGACCTGTTTACAGCCAACTGAAGTTGGCTGTAAAACTTGGACAGATTCTGTTTTCAGTCTTTAACTTCCTAGTTCGTGTTCGATTGATTTCCGTTAGCATGATTAGTGATCATAACAACATCAAACATCAATATTAACCAGCAACACATCAGATAATCAACCAAGAATCATAACAACACAAGATCTACATGATTTACACACACATTTTCTCTATATCCATCTTATTCATCTTTTGTCCAAGACTAATGTAAGTTCTTTTAGAGTTTCATAAGTTTTTAACCATTAATCATCTATTAACCATAAAATACATGAACAAGATGAAGATTTTAGAAACTTACTACTAGCACAAGGCTAGGGGAGTTCAAGTGTGGAAAGGTGGTGGTTAAAAGAAGACGAGAGGGGTCCATCCACTTCTGAACGCACCGAGCTTCGTTGTATGACCCGTAGCACCTTTGTATGTATGAGGAATGGCTAGAATGGAAGTTGATGGTGAGGGGTATGGTGGAGGAGGTGGCTGCTGTGAGGTGGTGTAGAGGGAAGGAGAGAGTGGTTGGTGGTGATTGTTTGATGAAATGAAATGTCTAACTTGTGTGTTTATTAATAATCCAAGTATACTCTTTGTCCAACATACATCATGTGCCTTTATCCAACTACAAATAAATAAAATACTCAAAAGGATGGTGGGTGTGCTAGTGTTCTCAGCCGATCACAAGGGAAGAAGGAAAAGAAAAGTTTGTTTGGTGGGTGATGGTGAAATGAAGTGTTAAAGACCAAAGTGTTATTATATAATCCAAGTCCACCTTTTATCCAACATGTTTTATGTCTCTAAATATCTAGCATGTGCCATTTTAATAATCAAAAGAAATAAGGGTGTGTCACCCTAGGGGTGACCGTGAGTATGGGGGGGGGGGGTAGTATGGGGTTGGGTGGTGTAATGGTTAGTTATAAACTAGTTGAAATCAAATGGTTCTAGTTAGTAGCTTTAGTGTGTCATTAAATATAAAGGGTGTTAGGGTGTTCGGGGACCCTAACTAGCTCAGAAAAGTAAAAACTATGTCTTTGACAATATTTTTATGTTCCGGGTAAAGTCTGGTTGTTCGGTTCGGCGTTGTTTCGTTAAAGTGCTTAATTAATCCGTAAAGTGTCCTACATATATATTTTTGTAATGTTTTTAATTTTCAATACTCAGGAAAGCATACCGGACTATTTAGTAACTTTTTTGTATACTATTAGTATGTTAACAAATACATGTAAGCATAACACAGATATCAGAAAGCAGTTAAGTACTTCCACACCGTCGTCAAGCACTTTAATTATCATTAATAAATTGTACGGAATACATGGAATTTTGAGGGTTGTCACACAATCTGAGAGAACAATCCAGACTCTGGAGGATATGCTTAGAGCTTGTGTGATTGATTTTGGTGGTAGTTGGGATTCACATCTTCCGTTGATTGAATCCTCCTACAACAACAGTTATCACTCCAGCATCAACATGGCTCCTTTCAAGGCTCTCTATGGTCGAAAATGTCGTTCACCAGTCTACTGGAATGAGATCGGCGAGGCTCAGCTTACTGGACCTGCCCTCATTTTAGAGACAACTGATAAGGTTAAGAAAGTTCGTGATAACCTTCAGACAGCTAGAAGGAAAACTTGGAATTTCAAGTCGGTGATCGAGTATTACTTAAGGTCTCACCTTGGAAAGGTGTGATCAGATTTGGAAAGAAAGGAAAACTTGCACCTAGATACGTTGGACCATTCAAGATCGTCGAAAGAATCGGTAAGGTAGCCTACAGAGTTGAGTTACCTCCTGAACTTGGAAATGTTCATCCAACCTTTCACGTGTCCAATCTCAAGAGGTGTCTAGCTGATGAGAACCTCCACATACCACTTGACGAAATTCGTGTTGATAAAACACTGAAATTTGTTGAGAAGCCTGTGGAAATCATGGAACGTGAAGTCAAGTGGCTTAAACGCAAGCGCATTCCTTTGGTCAAAGTTCGCTGGGAAGCTAAACGTGGACCCGAGTTTACTTGGGAACGCGAAGATCAAATGAAGGCGAAGTATCCGCATCTTTTCCCACGAGTTTCCTCTAAATAAATTTCGGGACGAAATTTCCACAAGTAGGGGAGACTGTAACATCTGTGTCTGAAATCATTGTAAACAATTCAGTTATCAATAAAACAATGTTATTTGATCCCAATGTTTGTTTGGTTATGTTTTACATTTTTCATGTTTTGACTTTTATTCAATTTCAAACTCTATATCGCTTTCTGGAGAGTTATACGAAAACTGGTGCGTAAACATAATCAGTTTAATGCAAAAAATACTCCAGAACATCAACATATACTTAACATACCTTAAATAACCTTTACATAACTTAGAAATAAGTTTTGAAGGCCTTGGTATGGCAAAAACAAGTTAATTCGCTTACAGGGACTAAACTTGACAAACTGCAAAAGTATGCCAATTTGAACTGTAACAAACATTCCGGAATATGACCATAAGTTAAACACACCTTAAATATCCTTTATATAGCTTAGAAATAGGCTTTGAGGGGTTCGGTGAGCTAAAATAAACTTTTGGGTCATTCAGGGACTAAAAGCGTCAAAAAGTGCACAAGTTTGCACTTTCGCGCATAACTTACGTTCTGAATACGTCCGGACATCCAAAAATTTATATAAACACTAAAATATTTTATTTTAGTGTTTGGCATGAGAAAAATCCATTCGTCGCGCAATTTGGATCGTTTTTCGCGCTTGTGCGCATTCCGTCGTAATTAACCGAACAATGCAATCGTACGGCCAAACGAACCGACATCCGAGATATTTTTTAGCACATTTTAAGTTCCCTATACTTTAACATCATTGTGGAGCTTGAAATTGGGTTTGACGGGCGTTAGAAGTGCCAAAACACAACGATACGCGCACAGGGGCCTGTTCTGCCATTTTTGAAAGTTTCAGACCTGCAAGGTCCTTACGGACCTCAACATTATTAGTGTTACGATCCGTAAGCAGGGGTCAGATGCAGAAAATTGTTTTTAAAAACCTGTTTCCAGCCCTTAGACACTCCAAAGGCCAATGCCACATGTCAAACTCTTGTGGTGGGGGCAAAATGAGTTACCATAACATTCCGAAAAGTGTACGGGTGAGATCAAGGCACGTTGTTCGATAAACGATCCTAACGGTTGTCCATTTACTATAAATACCCACATCCCCCAACTTCAAAACCCACTTGATTTCTTGAAATTTCTCTAAGTTGAAACCATTGTTTCATACCTGAGAATACTTGAGAAATCAAAGCTTTTGGGGACCCTTTGTAAGTATTCCTTCGTTCTTTTATTGCTTTTCGAGTCCGAAAGTCAAACTTTGTTTGACTTTCTGCATTGACCAGTTTATGGTCAATGCGAAGTTCATTTGAACTTCGCAACGTGATTGTAATCACGATGGTTATAGTCCTTTGTGACTATGCCTACTGATTACCACGTTGTCTAGGGTCGTAAGGGTAAGCGATCTAATAAATCGCTTATACCTTCGAACCCGACCCATTTGGTCGATCATTAGGATCCGACCAAATACCTTAGGTGACCATAGTGTATAGGGAATAACCTTCCGAGGTTATACCTTATGGTCGCTTCGTTTAAGTAGTTGTATGATAGGTAGTTTATATGCCTTAGGTAAATTACCAAAATACCCCTTTGATGCCAAAATTCATTTTAAACATATGTAACATAACCTATGACCTCTAAACTGATTTATCAACAATATTAAACATGTTAAGGCATATTCTACTTGTCATAGGACTAGTTAGGCGGTCCGAACGCGTTTCACGCGAACGACGCGTTAAAGTAGCATAAGCTACCTAAACGGGTCGTAATGGGTCGTAAGCACTTAGGTTAGGTTTCATTTAGTATGTAGGCTTTGTTAAACCATATGAAACGAGTCTCCATACTCGTTTGGTTTACGAACCCTCATTCTATCTAAATCCTCCGATTTAGGTCCGGTTTATTAACATAGTTACCTATATTAGGTGCCGTTTGATTCCGTGATCTCTAGCATTGCTTGGTGGTTATCTTAGGACTTCTGAGCAATCTCAAGTGAGTACATAGAACCCCCCTCTTTTACTGTTTTCCAAACGTTTTGGGGTGAAACACATGTGCCTACTTGTTACTTTCGTGCATTCCTGTTTTCACATCATATACTTGCTATGTTCATTAGTGCATTATAGTACATGATTTCATTAAATTTTATGTTATGTATGTCCATTGTGTGCATACTTAGTACATCGTTTTACATTACATTTCATGCTATGTATGTCCATTGTGTGCATACTTAGTACATTGTTTTACATTACATTTCTGCTATGTATGCTGACTGATAGCATGCTAGCACATTGATTTACATGACTTTTCTGCTTTGTATGTTAACTTAGCATACTTAGAACATTTTTTTCATATGACATGTATACAATTGCTATAACATTTGGTTTGCACAAACGAGACTAATATACGTTCATTAACATTAGCTACGCCGCTCGGTAGTAAGTAATGGTACCATAGGACTTGACAAATCCCATTCCTGACATCTCGGGTTTTGTTTGGATGTAAGGAATGACTGAATCCGAAAACATTTATTTTGATAACCTTGACTGAAAGGGTTATCCGACTGTCTCAAGGCTTGAATGTATGCGTTAACTTATCACATAAATGTTTGTATCAATGTAACATGCTTTTACTTTGCAAAACATAACTTTTTGATATATTCAAAATACTTTGTTTTGTACATTTCTACATTTGGTTTATGTGACAATACTTTACTTACAATACATAACATTTGTTGCACATTACTTGACTACATTTGGACTTTTCAACATTTGACATGGTTTATACAAGGACTTTTGACAATTGGTTTAAACATAGACATTATACATTGTTGGTTGGTTTAAGTGACTTAAGTAACGAGATGTGAGTAATATGATACAAGCATGGTGGATACGCCGCTGGTACTTCCTATATATAAGTGTTTGTATTATATTACATATCATAGCGTTATTTAAATCATTCAATTTGGACTAATACATTTTACATAAGTAACACGATTTTCACAAGACTTTGGTTTACAAACAATTTACTTTATACAACTCATTTTACTTGGTTATTCATTTAACCATGTATTAGTCTTTTATGTATACATATCATCTGATCTTATTGCTTTTTAAATGATTTACAAAACCAAACAATTAACAAGGTTCATGACTAAATTTTATTAAACATTTTCTTAAACTTAAGTCATGAATCCTATTTTCACAAACCTATGTATCTCACAGGCATTTTTATGCTGACGTACCTATTTTCACATGTGTTTTCAGGAGCTTTTGCGTAGGACGATGATCATGACACTAGGGCGGACCTGTGCCTTAGAGACTTAAAATGGAGATAGACTTAGTTTAATTATGTTATGCACTCTTTGTTTCCTGTTTAAGACAATGTAACTCTTATGTTGATAAATAAAATACAACTTTGAATGCCATGGTTATGAAACAATTAATTCTGTTACAACACTCCCCGGTATTTTCCACCACGTTTTGTATGTTATAAGTGGTCGGGGTGTGACAGGGGAGGTTCAGCCTTAGAGGCTGGGGAGGTTCAGTCTGAGAGACTGTGGTAAAATACATGTTACAAAAGGATTACAGACATTTTTATATATGGTATGGTTAGCCTAAGGAGGGTATACTACTAGATCATTTGAGGGGTGGGTACAACACTTAAGGCCATTAATCCTCGTCGTAGGACCGAGGGACATGAGTGATAGATCTATTTGGGTGTAGCGAGCCCACACCCATGAGGCCGGGGCGGCCCATAGAGGTGATTATGTCTTCCAGCCGGAAGCCCGGTACAAATTTGCTAGGTTTGAGTTCTTCCTGCACCTTTTCACACATACCATTGGCTTTGCAACCCATTGGTGATCTCTTTTTCCTTATTGCTACATACCAGGGACATATATACTTACAGAAATACTTGATTTATACAAATTAAATACCATGTTTTATACAAATTCAAAGCATAGGAGTATGCGGGCATGGAGTCAAAGTCAGGGTGGGCATTGACGGTTATACGAACATTACAAATACGAGGGTTTACAAATACATGGTTTTACGAACATAATACGTTACAAATACAAAGTTTCCATATAACTTGGCAAGAAAATGATTTCTAAATTCGTTTTCTCAATAGTATTTCACAAACCGGTGATTCAAAAAGATTTATTAAAAATCTTTTCAAAACAAACTATGAACTCGCTCAACTTTATGTTGATTTTTCGCATGTTTCTTTCTCAGGTCGCATTTCAAAATTATGGCACGGTTGGGATAGGAGAACCATTGGAGATTCGAGTGCTTAGTGGGCGTTTGCTTTCTAGAAGTCTTAGCTTTATTTGCTTCCGCTGTGCAATGAAGATACCAGTCCAGTCACGCCAGCTTTGATAATTTCGGGGTGTGACAGATTGGTATCAGAGCTATAGGTTACAGCAAATTAGGTTTCTGTTGTGATACCTAGGCTCTAACCTCACTTTACTCTGGGAACTTAGAATATTAAAACCTGAATACATACAGAACGCATAGTACTCGAATATGGTCTCCAACCGTTGTCGAAAAACAAATAGTCAAAATTTTGTTTTCAAACATACGCTATTGTGGTGTTTCATACACGGTGCACAAAACAATTACATATAGTACACAAAACTCCGAGAGTTTAGGAAACATGCATTTAAGACCTTCGAAAACTTATGTTGAAATTCATTCAAGGTCATCACGTAGGAACCACGATTATTAACTCGGGCACACACTATTATTCATATTGCCTATGATATTTTAACTTCCCGAGCAGGCAGCCTACGCATAACGAAACGCTAGTGCACGATAATACATGGAACTCAAATTTTACGTCAACAGATGTCGGAGTACATCACATTCTACGCGGAACGAAACGCTAGTGCACAGGTATACGTGAAACTTAAGCTATACATCAACGGAGGTTGAAGTAAGACACATACGACTATCGAGGCGAGGCCTTTGAAAAGACACGATGGCGCAATTCAACGACGACGCTAGATTCCTGTCAGCGGGAGAACTAACGACCAGGAAACGGCAACTTGTCACGCAATCCTGCAACGACACGCATCACTCCAAGGAAAAGACGTATGTCTCCACATTCCCCTATTTCAATTAACGACGAATACGCTATGTTCGACATTCCATGGTAATGTCACCTAACAACCGGTCATCACATGAAACCCCATGTTAGTGCATACATCTGTCGACTTCGTCTTGTATCGAGTCTAGTACTAGATATGTTAAATCAGTGCACGTTGTACGGGAAAATAGAGTTTTAGAGTTAATTTCCCATGAAATGTTGATTTCCCACGAAATGACAAAATGTTGATTTCCCACGAAATGACAAAATGTTGATTTCCCACGAAATGAACATTGCACTTTCGTGGGGAATCAGAAACTCTATAAATAGGCTAGTGATCATGTCATTTGGTGGGGAATCAGGAACTTGTACCGAAGTGCTGCCGGTATTTCTTGTGACTGTAATCAGTCTGAAATCAATATACAAGGCAAATTTAAGTAAAACAAGCTGTTTTTCGTGTCCGTTTCTTAGTTTCCGCCTCTGAAACGGATTAGAACACCTCTGATTGACTCGTTTGGGTCAAGCGCACGATCCTACAATTGGTATCAGAGCTCAGGAGGAGTAGTTCTGCATATATCAACCTGTTTTCATTGCATTTTCTCACTTCTACACCTTCTTTCTTCATCTGAACAAGTTTTCACAGTTAAAATCGGCCAAATTTTTCACAGATTGTGTAAAATTACATATTAACAAAGCCTTGAAAAAAACCAGAACAAAATTCGAATTAAAAATAGCAGAAATGGGCTCGAGAAGTGATTCCGCTCAAAAGAACATAGTCTGATTCCGCTCGAAGGTGTCTTATTCCGCTTGAGATTGACATTATCTGACTGATTCCGCTTGAGATTTACCAGAGATTTCGCTTGAAACTGTGTTGAAACATAAATCTGTGATTCCACTCGAGATCAGCTATTCTGCTTGAAACGGTGTTGAACTATTCCGCTTGAAATTAAGTTGAGTGATTCCGCTCCAAATTACTTTGGGATTCCGCTTGAGACTTACTGTTGATTCCACTCGAACTTATTGACTGATTTCGCTTGTACAATGTCGTCGTTTTGTTTAAACATGTCAGTCAACAGTAGTTATGGTCCAATGCATGTGTAGCATTTAAAAAAAACAAATCAACCCAATTAATGTGTCTTGTCAGCTCATACATATCGATCGGTCCAATCAGCAATCAATTGGTATCTAAGTTGTCGGCTCATGTTTAGCAATTGCATGTGAGTATATTACAATAATTTCAAGTGCCGCCCAATCAGATGATTGTTGAATATCAAACATGTCTACATGTGACTTGATGTAAGGTGTTTCCCGAAGTATCACCTGATTATTGAAACATGGCTGAGGAATTCTACAATGCATTCGCTACATCGGTTGCTCCTGTTACTACTGCTGAGACTTTATACAGTGAGAATGAGACGGGTACTCATCAGAAACCACCGAAACTCATGTACATTGAAGATTTTCAGGGTTGGAAAAATCGATTTGAGAATTGGGTACAAGCATACAAATTTGATGCATGGTGTTCGTTGTTGAAATATTATGAGAAACCAAAGAATGAACGAGGTATTGAAAAGGCTTTTTGTGATTATACAGAGAGTGACAAATTGCAGTTTACAAGTGAGAAAATGATGATAAGTATTCTTCAACAAGCGATTAAAGAAGATATCTTTATTTTGCTTCAACATAATGGGACAGCTTGATCAATTTGGGAGGCTTTGATTCAGAAATTCAGAGGGAGTGCTGATATGATCAAAAACAAAAAGGCGTTATTGAAGAAATCATTCGATATGTTTACAGCCTTCGATCATGAAACAACAAAACAGACCATTGATAGATATTGTCATCTGGTACTGGAAATGGGTAGATTGGACATCAAGAAAGAGGACGATGAGTGGGTCGATAAACTAGCTGAGGCATTACCACAACATAAGTGGGGAACATATTTGATGGTTGTGAAACTCATGAGGAAGTCTGAAAGTATGAACTTGGCACAGTTCATTCAGAAAATTGAAGAGCAAGAGTTGGATATCCAGAAGACAGCTATCATGACAAATCCAAATGCTAAACAGGATGTCAGTTTGTATTACAGAGGAAACATGTTTGAGGCTACCCCCAGCCAAACTCCAAAAATTAGTACTGCTTTTAGTTCAGATGGTTCTTCAAGTCCAAATGTTAGCACTACAACTCAAAGTGGTGGATATTCTTCATCATTTTCAAGCTTTGATCCAAACAGCACAACATCAAGTCCTCAACAGCAGAATTCTACAAATCTTCAATGCAATGTGACATTGAACATTCAGAATGGTCAACATCTTTCTCCAGAGCTGGCTAAATAACACATGGCATCTCTTGTCGCCATGTTAGAGTCATATGAAAGCCTAGTTGCAGGTAGAATTGGTAATCCGATGCTCACAAAAGAAGATTACGACCAAATCGATGCAGAAGAACTTGAATTGATAGATGTGAAGTGGTGTTTGGCTAGTGCATGTAGGAGAGGAGAAAAGTTTCAACAAATTACTGGCAGAGATGAGTTTCGAGGAATGGCTGCTTCTCCATTAGGTTTTGACAAGTCTAAAGTTACATGTTTTCGCTGTAAAGGAAAGGGTCATTTTAAACGGGAGTGTAAAAACCAAGAAGCAACCGGAAATCAAGAAAAGAACAATTATTATCAGAAATCAATCTTTCATCAGATTGATCAACAACCTCAACAAAAGGATCAGAAAACTTCTCATGGAAAAATGATCGAAGATGAAAATAAGAAAGCTTATTTTGGGATAATAGATCAAGATGATGAGTTTGTTGCAGAAGGTTTTAGTTGGGACAATTACATACCTGATATGGCTATACCTAATGTGGCTCTTGTTGCTAGAATTTTGGGTGAAGATGAAGCTAGTAAAAAAAGAATCCCGATTTTTCCAGATCTTGGAAGTGATGTTGATACTGATGATGAGGAAGAATATCTTAACAAATGTAGAAAAAGCATTGATCCTGACAGTTTTAATTTTTTCTATGCAGATAAAGTTGAGATGCTGAATCAGAAGAAGATTGCTCGTTTGAAGAGAGAGCTAGAAGCAGCAAAGTTACTAGCTGTTGAAAAGGCAAAGACAGAAGCTGGAGAAACAAAAGTTGAAGCAGTTACTGAGAATGCAACAGAAAAGATTGTTGAAGTGGAGAAAGTGGTAGAGAAAATTGTCGAAGTTGAGAAATTTGTGGAAGTTGAGAAAATTGTTGAAAAGATTGTTGAAATAGAAAAAATTGTTGAAGTTGAGAAACTTGTTGAAGTCGAGAAACTTGTTGAAGTTGAAAAGACTGTCGAAGTTGAGAAGATAGTTGAAAAGGTGGTTGAAGTTGAAAAACCATGTTTAAAATGTTCAGAATTTTGCAAAACTTGTGAAGAAAAAGACAAAAAGATTGCTGAATTAGAGAAGATGAAAGAAGATTTACTGTCAGATGTGAAGTATGTGAAGGAGTCGTACGATGTACTGAACAGGACAGTTGATAGTTTGAAAAGAACGAATTCAGAAATTGAAAAAGCAAATGACAAAATGAGTGCAACTTTAATGACAAAGCAGAGCATCATCAAGGAGTACATTGAAGATTGTACTAAGCTGAAGAAGGACTTGGAACTTGAGAAGATTGAGAGTGAAAGGATTAAACGATTACTCTTGAGTTATACTACATGTGATTATTTGATTGATCGTGTTTATCCTACTGTTGCAGGTCTTGAAGCTTTCAAGAAGAAAGAAAAAGAAAAAGAAGAGGATACTGGTAAGACACAAAGTGTCAAGTATAACAGATGTCCGCCCCCGATATTTGAAAGTTATTCTCCCAGAAATCCAAACGAGGAATGTGTCAATAAGGCTCTCAACATCAAGTTAAAGTCTGAAATCATTGATGAATTACCAGACAATATTGATGTCACATTCACAGTGTCTGACACTGATCATGAGTCTGAGTTAGTTAAGAGAGTTGTCGATCAGGTGTTGGATATGGATGAAGAGTCTAAGTCAGATAGTTTGAGTTCGTCTGAGAAGAGTTCGAGTTCGCCGGTTAAAAGGGTTTAATAAGGAATTCTTGTTATCAAAATCTAATTTGAGTGATGGTTCAATCAAAGTAGCTTATACTTTGAATGATTCAGACAAATTATATTCTGATAATGAATTTCCAATAAGAAGTGTAAAAACTGAAATGATCAAACAGGTTTTCAAATTGACAGAAATTAATATTTCTGAAATAAAAGATTTAAATCTTAATGGAAAACCTAACAAGTACACTTCTTCAAGAATTCAACAAAGAGTAAACAAGAAAATGGGTTATGGTTGTGGTTATGGTTTTCAAAAGAAACCAAACCATAATGGTAACCTTAAAAAGAAAGGTCTTGGTTTCAATTCTTCAGAAAATTATAAAAATCAAAAAACTTATAAACCAAAAACAAAATTTGTTTCAGGAGGAAGTTCAGAGGATGAACAGAAGAAACCGTTCTGGAAGCAGTCGAATCAAGAGTTTCTTGCTGAAGTAAAGAAGAATGTGAGAAAGTTTGCTTCAAGAGTTGACAGAAGAACCTGTTTCAAATGCCAAGAAGTTGGACACATAGCTTGGAATTGTCCCAAGACCAACTACCAAAAACAGGAAGTTTCTTCTAACTCTGTTCTGAGAAAGACTTGTGTTGATAAGAAAGAACAACCTGTGAAAAATGTTAAAAAGTTTGAAAATTCTACTTCTGAGGAAGGAGAAAGTTCAAAACGGTTTTACAAAAGAAGAGGTGATTTGAGTAAACAAAAGTGGGTTGTTAAAACAGATAGTTGTTCTGACAATGAATCTGATTCCATAAAATCAGAGGAGTCTTTGGTTGAGAAAAAGGTTGTGAATTTCGTTCCAGAGGTGAATGATGAGGATTTTCCTCCATTGTCAAAGGAAAATTTGATGAAAAAAGTGGGAAAGGTAGAGATCTCAAATCAATTCTTCGCTGATAAGGGAGAATTTGATGTTAAGAAGGCTTTCAATGGAAAAGTCAAGCATATTTTTGGTAAGATGGTTGACAGAAAGGTAAAAGGTGCCAAAGAGTTTTATAAATCAAAATGTTGGTGGGACAGATGTGTACCAAAATCACCCAAGGCTGGTCAGGCTTGGGTGGATATAATGTTTGAGTAAAAACCTGACTTGCCGGAACTCCCAGGTTGGTAAGAGTGGAGCAGGAATCGGCATCTTTCTTAGCAAATGATCCTACAAGTGGTACAGTTGGTAAAGTACAGGTGGTATATTTAAATTGTTATATTTTGATTTACAAATGATTAAGGTTGGTGAGTGAACCTGTAAGTGGTTGAAAGAGGTTTTCATTGACAAGTGGTTAATCAAGGTCATTAAGTTGAACTTGATTGGACTATGCTTACAAGTGGTATTTTGGAGAACAATATGATGAATTTATCCCCTGACCTACAAGTGGTTTGAAAATCAACAAAACTAATTTTCTGGAAAAACCATTTGATTAAAACAAACTTAAGTGTTTTGAAATCACAATGGGAAAATAGTTTGTTGTGAGGGGGAGTTCTGATTGTTTATGCCAAGTGGATGGCGAATTGAAACGATTTGATATCGGTTGTCAATTTTTTTAAGAAAACAAATTGTACAAGTAGAGTATCAAAATTTGTTTTCAAATTTCCTAAAATGTGTTTGCATTTTAGGGGGAGTAAAAATTTCAGAAAATCCAAAAACATTAGAAAAATTGAAAAAGCCAAAAACATGATAAAATCAAAAACGAGTTTTGTTGTGCAAAAGAGGAAATGATAGTACATCAGTGGACTGTCACAGCATGCTAAAGAAATGTAAAGTCAAAATGTGATAAATGGTCTCACTAAAGATGTGACGATAGGCTCAGCTAGACTAGTAGATTTGCGATAACGATACAAACCTAAAATGAAAAGCCTAGTTCTAGTGGGAAACGCGGTTGAAAGCATAGTACTTAGTTTTGTCCTTCTTGATTGTGTGCCTACTCAGTAATAGCTGATTGTCGAAAGACATAAAACTGGTTAAGTTTGTGAACTTTCACAACTTTGCTGAAAAGTCGCTGTGATTGTGCATTTCATTTTGCAAAGATTTAAACTTGTTTGATTTCTTTATTTTGTTTAAGCATTGGACATCTGTCACACCCCGACCAGGTAAAACATCAAATCGTGGCGGAAACGTCGGGGAGTGTTGTAACAGAATTATTGTTTCACAACCATGGCATACAAAGTTATATTTTATTTATCAAACAAGCGTGTTACATTGTCTCAAAACAGGAAATAAAGAGTTCAGAACATAATTAAACTAGTTCTATCTTTATTTTAAGTCTCTAAGGCATAGGTCCGCCCTAGTGTTACGATCATCATCCTAAGCAACAGCTCCTGAAAACACATGTGAAAATAGGTACGTCAGCATAAAAATGCCTGTGAGATACATAGGTTTTGTGAAAATAGGATTCATGACTTGGGTTTTTAGAAGAAAGGTTTAATAAAAATTAGCCATGAATCTTGTTAAGTGTTTTCTTTTATAAATCATATGAAAACTCGATAAGAAATCCGATTATATAAAAGAAAGGTGTATGGTTAATGAAATAACCCAGTAAAATGAGTTGTATAAAACAATGTCTTGAAAAATATGTTATTTGTGTAAAATGTAATATGTCTATACTGAAATGATTTAAATAACGCTACGATATGTAATATTATACAAACACTTATATATAGGAAGTACCAGCGGCGTATCCACCATGTTTGTATCATATTACACATGCCTCGTTACTCAAATCATTTACCCAAACCAACCACCAATGTAAATTATTCATGTATAAATCAATTGTCAAGTGTTATTGTGTAAACCATATCAAAATGTCCATGTCTAATGTAAATCACCAAATGTGTATATCAATGTCAAAATGTTTATGTTTAATGTAAATCATATAATGTGTATCCAAAAATATCATGTATGGCATGTGAAATATATCAACTAAACCATAGGTAAAATGCACAAAAACAGGGTATTGAATTAAACATAGTTTAAGTCAAAGTTATGTTTTGTGGAACAAATGCATGCTATACTGATACAAACATCTATGCGGTATTGTGAAAATGCATACATCCAAGCCTTGTGACTGTGGTGATAGACCTTTAAACAAATTAAAGGTTTATCTGTGTTATGTTTATCGAATTCGGTCATTCCTTCCATCCAAACATACCTAGGATGTCAGGAACGGGAGTTGTCAATTCCTATGGTACCACTACCTACTAACGAATGGCGTAGCTAATGTTAATGAATGTATTTTTGTCCCATTTAAACAAACCAAATGTCATACCAAAAATGTAAGCATGTGAAAACAATGCACTAAGTATGTAATCAAATGAACATACATAGCGTGAAATGTAATGTAAAACAATGTACTAAGTATGCACACAATGGACATACATAGCATGAAATGTAATGTAAAACGATGTACTAAGTATGCACACAATGGACATACATAGCATGAAATGTAATGTAAAACGATGTACTAAGTATGCACACAATGGACATACATAGCATAAAATGTAATGAAATCATGTACTATACTGTACTAATGAATATAACAAGCATATGATATGAAAACATGAAAGGCACGAAAGTAACAACTAGGCACATGTGTTTCACCCCAAAATGTTTGGAAAACAGTAAAAGAGGGGTCTATATACTCACTTGAGATTGCTCAGAAGTCCTAAGATAACCACCAAGCAATGCTAGAGATCACGGAATCAAACGGCACCTAATTATAGGTAACTATGTTAATAAACCGGACCTAAAGCGGAGGATCGGATAGAATGAGGGCTCGTAAACCAAATGAGTATGGGAACTCAAGTAATATGGTTTAAGAAAGCCTACATACTAAAACGGAACCTATCCTAAGTGCTTCTGACCCATTACGACCCGTTTAGGTAGCTTATGCTACTTTAACGCGTCGTTCGCGTGAAACGCGTTCGGACTGCCTAACTAGTCCTATGACAAGTAAAATATGCCTTAACATGTCTAATATTGTTGCCAAATCAGTTTAGATGTCAAAAGTTATGTTACATATGCTTAAAATGAATTTTGGCGTAAAAAGGGCATTTTGGTAATTTACCTAAGGCATATAAACTACCTATCATACAACTACTTAAACGAAGCGACCATAAGGTATAACCCCGGAAGGTTATTCCCTATATACTATGGTCACCTAATGTGTTTGGTCGGATCCTAATGGTCGACCAAACGGGTCGGGTTCGAAAGTATAAGCGATTGTTTAGATCGCTTACCTTACGACCCTAAATAAGCACTAAATTAAAAGTGACGAGCTAAGCATGTTAAAACATGCTTAACTAAGTTTAGAAGACAGGTTTGGTATCAAAACAAACGGTTTTGATACCTATGAGTAGTTTGGTTACAAAATACGCAATAACACGCATTTTGGCCGAAACTACGACTCGTCACTGAGCCTAGATAACGTGGTAATCAGTAGGTATAGTCACTAGGGACTATAACCATCGTGATTACGCTCACGTTATGAAGTTCAAACGAACTTCGCATTGACCATAAACTGGTCAACGCAGAAAGTCAAACAAAGTTTGACTTTTAACGCTAAAAGAATAAAAAGAATGAAGGAACACTTACAAAGGGTCCCCGAAAGCTTTGAACTTCCAAGTATTCTCAGGTATGAAGTGATAAAATACCCCAACTTAGAGAATTCTCAGATTTCAAGTGGGTTTTGCAAGTGAACTTGATGGGTATTTATAGATGTGGTAGAACGGTTAGGATAGTTTATCGAATAACATGCTTTGATCTTGTCCATACACTTGTTGAAACCTTATGGTAACTCAAAATGGCCCCTCATGAACTGAAAGGGCAAGTGTGGGTGAGTTTTGAGTGGTTAACAGCTGTAATCAGCTGTTAAACCTAATTAATCTGATCTGGGAGCCTAACGCGGGCTGCGTAAGGTAGCACCCAGAGTTTACGCGGGCCGCCTGGCCCTTCTGATCAGAAACAACTTTGCTGAATTGACAGTTTAGGTCCCTGTTGGTGTTTAAGGCCATTTCTGACATGTTTAAGGCCCGTTAAGCCATCGTTAAGGCCCTAAAATGATGCCTAAACATTGTGGACATGAAACATGCTCAAAAATATGCCGGATGTTGTTTTGTTTGGTCGTACGATCGCGATGTTCGGTTAATTACGACGGAATGCGCATAAGCGCGAAAAAGGATCCAAATTGCGTGACGAATGGATTTTTCTCATGCCAAACACTAAAATAGAATATTTCCGTGCTTTCATAAATTTTTGGATGTCCGGATGTATTCAGAACTTAAGTTATGCGCGAAAGTGCAAACTTATGCACTTTTTGACGCTTTTAGTCCCTGAATGACCCAAAAGTTTATTTTAGCATACCGAACCCCTCAAAGCCTATTTCTAAGCTATGTAAAGGATATTTATGGTATGTTTAACTTATGGTTATGTTCTGGAATGTCTGTTCCAGTACGAATCGTCATACTTTCGCAGTTTGTCGAATTTAGTCCCTGTAGGCGAATTAACTTGTTTTTGCCATACCAAAGCCTTCAAAACTTATTTCTAAGTTATGTAAAGGTTATTTAAGGTATGTTAAGTATATGTTGATGTTACGGAGTATTTTTTGCATTAAACTGGGTACGTTTATGCACCAGTTGACGTATAACTCTCTAGAAAGAGATATAGAGTTTGAAATTGAACAAAAGTCAAAACATGAAAAATGTAAAACATAACAAAACAAACATTGGGATCAAATAACATTGTTTTATTGATAACTGAACTGTTCACAATGACTACAAGCACAGATGTTACAGTCTCCCCTACTTGTGGGAATTTCGTCCCGAAATTTATTTAGAGGAAACTCGTGGAAAAAGATGCGGATATTTCGCCTTCATTTGATCTTCACGCTCCCAAGTAAACTTGGATCCACGTTTAGATTCCCAGCGAACTTTGACCAAAGGAATGCGCTTACGTTTAAGCCACTTGACTTCACGTTCCATGATTTCCACAGGTTTCTCAACAAATTTCAGTGTTTCATCAACACGAATTTCGTCAAGTGGTATGTGGAGGTTCTCATCAGCTAAACACTTCTTAAGATTGGACACGTGAAAGGTTGGATGAACATTTCCAAGTTCAGGAGGTAACTCAAGTCTGTAGGCTACCTTACCGATTCTTTCGACGATCTTGAATGGTCCAACGTATCTAGGTGCAAGTTTTCCTTTCTTTCCAAATCTGATCACACCTTTCCAAGGTGAGACCTTAAGTAATACACGATCACCGACTTGAAAATCCAAGGGCTTGCGTTTTAGGTCCGCGTAACTCTTTTGACGGCATCTAGCTGCCTGAAGGTTATCACGAACTTTCTTAACCTTATCAGTTGTCTCTAAAATGAGGGCAGGTCCGGTAAGCTGAGCCTCACCGATCTCATTCTAGCAGACTGGTGAACGACATTTTCGACCATAGAGAGCCTCAAAAGGAGCCATGTTGATGCTGGAGTGATAACTGTTGTTGTAGGAGAATTCAATTAGCGGAAGATGTGAATCCCAACTACCACCAAAATCGATCACACAAGCTCTAAGCATATCCTCCAGAGTCTGGATTGTTCTTTCAGATTGACCATCCATTTGAGGATGATAAGCTGTGCTCAGATTAAGTTGGGTCCCCATAGCAGATTGCATGGTTCTCCAAAAATGAGAAGTGAAGCGAGCATCTCTGTCAGAAATGATGTTTAAAGGAACACCATGTCAAGCTACAATTTCATCCACATAGATTTTAGCAAGTTTGTCAGCAGAAAAATCCTCACGGATTGGCAAGAAATGCGCTGATTTAGTAAGACGGTCAACAACTACCCAGATGGCATCATGACCTTTCTTTGTGCGTGGAAGTTTAGTAATGAGATCCATAGTAATGTTTTCCCATTTCCAAACTGGGATCTCTGGTTGCTCCAATAAACCAGAAGGACGCTGATGTTCAGCCTTAACCTTAAGACAAGTAAGGCATTTTGATACATATAAGGCAATGTCTTTCTCATTACCAGGCCACCAATACTGATTACGAAGATCCTTATACATCTTATCTAAGCCAGGATGAATAGAATAGCGAGACTTATGGGCTTCATCCATAAGCAAGGTGCGAAGATTATCTTGGCTTGGGACCCACAAACGGTCCATGAAGTAATACGATCCATTGTCCTTCAGTTCAAGATCAGGTGTTATGTGATAGGGAAATTCCTTATCCATTAAACCTTGTGAAATACAAGTGTGTTGAGCCTGAGAAATGCGGGCTTGGATATCGGATCGAGCTTGAATATCAGATTGAACACGAACACAATGAAGCTTAGAACGTTCCTTACGACTCAATGCATCGGCCACGACATTCGCCTTAACAGGATGGTAGCGAATTTCGCAGTCATAGTCGTTTAGAAGCTCAACCCAACGTCGTTGCCTCATGTTGAGTTCTTTCTGATTGAAGATATGCTGAAGACTTTTGTGGTCCGTGAAAACCACACATTTTGTACCGTACAAATAGTGTCTCCAGATCTTAAGAGCGAAGACAACTGCACCTAACTCAAGATCATGAGTGGTGTAGTTCTTCTCATGTATCTTCAATTGTCTTGATGCGTAGGCTATGACTTTGTTCCTTTGCATCAGAACACAGCCAAGACCCAATTTAGATGCATCGCAATAAACGACGAAATCATCATTGCCCTCAGGAAAAGTCAGAACAGGCGCGTCACAAAGCTTTTGCTTCAAGTTTTGAAAAGCTTCCTCTTGTTTGAATCCCCAATCAAAGGGTTTGTTCTTCTGAGTTAGAGCAGTTAGAGGAACTGCAATTTTCGAGAAGTTTTCTATGAAGCGGCGATAATAACCCGCTAGACCAAGAAAGGAACGAACTTTAGTAGGAGTAGAAGGTGTATCCTAATCCTTAATCGCACTGATCTTGGAGGGATCTACATGAATACCTTGTTCGTTGACAATATGTCCTAAAAATTGAACTTCCTTAAGCCAGAATTCACACTTGGAAAATTTGGCGAAAAGTTGCTCTTTCTTTAGGAGTTCCAGAGTAAGACGAAGATGTTGCTCGTGATCAGCTCGCGTCTTAGAATAAATCAAGATGTCGTCAATAAAAACAATGACGAACTGATCCAAATAAGGCTTGCAGACCCTATTCATTAAGTCCATGAAAATAGCAGGAGCATTAGTCAAACCGAATGGCATGACTGTGAACTCATAATGCCCATAACGAGTGCGGAACGCTGTCTTGGGAATGTCTTCTTCATGCACACGAAGTTGGTGATATCCAAATCGCAGATCAATCTTTGAAAAATAAGAAGCGCCCTGTAACTGATCAAAGAGATCATCGATGCGAGGTAGGGGATATTGATTCTTGATGGTAAGCTTGTTAAGCTCACGATAATCGATACACATCCTAAAAGATCCATCCTTCTTCTTGACAAAAAGAACTGGAGCACCCCAAGGTGAAAAGCTAGGACAGATAAAACCTTTGTCAGAGAGCTCCTGAAGCTGCTTAGACAACTCTTGCATCTCAGACGGTGCAAGACGGTAGGGAGCTCTGGCAATGGGATTTGCACCAGGTACGAGATCAATACGGAACTCGACTTGGCTTGCTGGGGGTAGACCAGATAACTCTTCAGGGAATACTTCAGAATAATCCCGAACAACAGGAATATCTTGAATAGACTTACCCTTACCCTTATCTGCTACATGTGCCAAAAAGGCCACATAGTTCTTTCGCAGATACTTCCGAGCTTTAAAACAAGACATGAGTTTGAGACCACCAGCAGGTTTCTCACCACTAATCTGTAGGATCTCGCCTGTCGAAAGCGGCACACAAACGATCTTCTCAAAACAAACTACCTCTGCGTGATGCTTGGCTAACCAATCCATACCCACAATAACGTCGAAGCTTCCAAGTTGCATAGGCGTGAGGTCAATAGGAAAAAGATGAATGTTAAGGTTCAACTGGCAGTTGCGAAGAACAGAATCAAGAACAATGGGTTCACCACTAGCAACTTCTACTGTCAAAGGTTTACTTAGTTTCGTTCTAGACACGCGAAGTAATGGCTCAAAAGATAATGGCACAAAACTCTTATCGGCACCTGAATCAAAAAGAACAGATGCAGGCTGATTATTAATAAAGAACGTACCGTTCACCACTTCATTGTCTGCTTGTGCCTCTTGCGCATTCATGTTGAAGACTCGACCTCGAGCCTGGGCCTGATTCTGATTTGGATTAGCATTCACCAATCTTGGACACTGATTATGGTAGTGGGTCAGATCCCCACAATTGTAACAAGAACCTGGCGGGTAGTGTGGTCGTGCAGCTTGACCCTGTTGCTGAGCAGGAGGCTGAGCAACTCGTTGAGCCAGGTTCTGAACTGCCTGATTCTGAGCAAAATGACAAACACCAGCAACATGACCTGACTTCCCACAGTTAGTACAGAAACGACACAGAAATTGCGGCAGATGGTGACTGTTGCATCTATTGCACAAAGGTGCATTTCCTGCATAAGGTTTCTTCGCTGGAGGCTGTGCGGGTTGGTTGGGAGCTGCCTGGTTAGCTTGGGCAGTGACAGCAAAATTTTGGGAAGCCTTACACTTCCTTGACCCCCTCGAGGAACCAGAATCCTTTCCCTTCTTGTTTTGACCTTTCTTGCTATCTTCTTTGTCAGACGCCTGCTTCTTACCCTTGTCACCCTTTTTGTGCAGCTTTCCCTTTTGAACCTGAGACTCAGTCAATGTCGCTGCTAACTCGATCGCCTGACGGAGTGTGGTAGGTTTACTACCAGTAATGATGTCTTGTACTGAGTCAGGTAGACCATCGATGTACCTTTCGATAGCCTTCTCGAGTGGGGTAACCATGGTTGGGCAAAGCAGACTCAACTCCTCAAACCTATCAGTATACGCCCGATGCTCACCACTATCTTGCTTCAAATCATCAAACTCTCTCTCCAAAGCTCGCAGTTCATGACGAGGACAGAACTCCCTCATCACGATCTCTCATAACCCCGTTCCACCATGTAAGAGCCCTCTTCTGAAACACACTCGAAGAAAACTCGACCTTGCGATTGTCAGGACACTGAACGTGACGGAAAGTATTCTCAATGCTCTCGAACCATTGAAGAAGCCCAGTCGCTCCCTCAGAACCACTAAACTTGAGTGGTTTAGCCGAGTTAAAATTCTTGAAATTGCATGGAGCAATGTTGTTATTGTTGGCTTGGTTCCATTGAGCAAAGAGGTTTGGGAATGCAGCAGCCATTTGCTGCGCAATGATTTCTGCCAGTTCGGCAGTCGCTATCTGGTTTTTGCGTCGAGGAGGCATTCTAAAAGAGGAAACATGAAACGAAACGAGTGAGATGATTGGATGAAAATAATGAGATGAAACAAAATCAACAAAATCAAAGATGGTGGTCATTCGTCCGCATCACAAAGCAAACAAACGACACACAGTGACTAATCAAAGTAAATGGGTCAAAAATAATGTATCGTGAAGACATGCTCGCCTATAAGTGAACACTCACCCTAAGAGTTCCCATGTAAGAGTGACTGGTCCGATTATGTGGATTTGTACGAACACTCTAGCCTTAGACAGAAAACCCAGGGTACAGGCATTCACCCTTCCAGTTTGCATGTGTTCACATTATTTAAAACCCAAAACCTTGATTAGATTTTGAAAAATTCGAAGGGGTTCAAAACCTTATAACAGAGGGTTCAAAACCTTGTAATAAATCATTCAAAAACAGAAGATTGTTTTTTCAAAAATCGTTTCGGAAAATTGGGTTCTTGTTTTGATAATCACCTAAGGATAGGTGATGTGCATGTTTTAAGATCTAAACACAAGATAACTTGTGTTAGGGTCCTAGAAAGGTTATAGTCTAGGTCAAAGAATTACTAATAACCTAATTCCCTATAACCATTGGCTCTGATACCAACTCTTCTGTCACACCCCGACCACGTAAAACATCAAATCGTGGCGGAAACGTCGGGGAGTGTTGTAACAGAATTATTGTTTCACAACCATGGCATACAAAGTTATATTTTATTTATCAAACAAGTGTGTTACATTGTCTCAAAACAGGAAATAAAGAGTTCAGAACATAATTAAACTAGTTCTATCTTTATTTTAAGTCTCTAAGGCACAGGTCCGCCCTAGTGTCACGATCATCATCCTAAGCAACAGCTCCTGAAAACACATGTGAAAATAGGTACGTCAGCATAAAAATGACTGTGAGATACATAGGTTTTGTGAAAATAGGATTCATGACTTGGGTTTTTAGAAGAAAGGTTTGATAAAAATTAGCCATGAATCTTGTTAAGTGTTTCCTTTTATAAATCATATGAAAACTCGATAAGAAATCCGATTATATAAAAGAAATGTGTATGGTTAATGAAATAACCAGTAAAATGAGTTGTATAAAACAATGTCTTGAAAAATATGTTATTTGTGTAAAATGTAATATGTCTATACTGAAATGATTTAAATAACGCTACGATGTGTAATATTATACAAACACTTATATATAGGAAGTACCAGCGGCGTATCCACCATGTTTGTATCATATTACACACTCCTCGTTACTCAAATCATTTACCCAAACCAACCACCAATGTAAATTGTTCATGTATAAATCAATTGTCAAGTGTTATTGTGTAAACCATATCAAAATGTCCATGTCTAATGTAAATCACCAAATGTGTATATCAATGTCAAAATGTTTATGTTTAATGTAAATCATATAATGTGTATCCAAAAATATCATGTATGGCATGTGAAATATATCAACTAAACCATAGGTAAAATGCACAAAAACAGGGTATTGAATTAAACATAGTTTAAGTCAAAGTTATGTTTTGTGGAACAAATGCATGCTATACTGATACAAACATCTATGCGGTATTGTGAAAATGCATACATCCAAGCCTTGTGACTGTGGTGATAGACCTTTAAACAACTTAAAGGTTTAGATGTGTTATGTTTATTGAATTCGGTCATTCCTTCCATCCAAACATACCTAGGATGTCAGGAACGGGAGTTGTCAATTCCTATGGTACCACTACCTACTAACGAATGGCGTAGCTAATGTTAAGGAATGTATTTTTGTCCCATTTAAACAAACCAAATGTCATACCAAAAATGTAAGCATGTGAAAACAATTCACTAAGTATGTAATCAAATGAACATACATAGCGTGAAAAGTAATGTAAAACAATGTACTAAGTATGCACACAATGGACATACATAGCATGAAATGTAATGTAAAATGATGTACTAAGTATGAACACAATGGACATACATAGCATGAAATGTAATGTAAAACGATGTACTAAGTATGCACACAATGGACATACATAGCATAAAATGTAATGAAATCATGTACTATACTCTACTAATGAACATAACAAGCATATGCTTTGAAAACATGAAAGGCACGAAAGTAACAAGTAGGCACATGTGTTTCACCCCAAAATGTTTGGAAAACAGTAAAAGCGGGGTCTATGTACTCACTTGAGATTGCTCAGAAGTCCTAAGAAAACCACCAAGCAATGCTAGAGATCACGGAATCAAACGGCACCTAATTATAGGTAACTATGTTAATAAACCGGACCTAAAGTGGAGGATCGGATAGAATGAGGGCTCGTAAACCAAATGAGTATGGGAACTCAGGTAATACGGTTTAACAAATCCTACATACTAAAACAGAACCTATCCTAAGTGCTTCTGACCCATTACGACCCGTTTAGGTAGCTTATGCTATTTTAACGCGTCGTTCTCGTGAAACGCGTTCGGACTGCCTAACTAGTCCTATGACAAGTAAAATATGCCTTAACATGTCTAATATTGTTGCCAAATCAGTTTAGATGTCAAAAGTTATGTTACATATGCTTAAAATGAATTTTGGCGTAAAAAGGGCATTTTGGTAATTTACCTAAGGCATATAAACTACCTATCATACAACTACTTAAACGAAGTGACCATAAGGTGTAACCCCGGAAGGTTATTCCCTATATACTATGGTCACCTAATGTGTTTGGTCGGATCCTAATGGTCGACCAAACGTGTCGGGTTCGAAAGTATAAGCGATTGTTTAGATCGCTTACCTTACGACCCTAAATAAGCACTAAATTAAAAGTGACGAGCTAAGCATGTTAAAACATGCTTACCTAAGTTTAGAAGACAGGTTTGGTATCAAAACAAACGGTTTTGATACCTATGAGTAGTTTGGTTACAAAATACGCAATAACACGCATTTTGGCCGAAACTACGACTCGTCACTGAGCCTAGATAACGTGGTAATCAGTAGGTATAGTCACTAGGGACTATAACCATCGTGATTACGCTCACGTTATGAAGTTCAAACGAACTTCGCATTGACCATAAACTGGTCAACTTAGAAAGTCAAACAAAGTTTGACTTTTAACGCTAAAAGAATAAAAAGAACGAAGGAACACTTACAAAGGGTCCCCGAAAGCTTTGAACTTCCAAGTATTCTCAGGTATGAAGTGATAAAACACCCCAACTTAGAGAATTCTCAGATTTCAAGTGGGTTTTGCAAGTGAACTTGATGGGTATTTATAGATGTGGTAGAACCGTTAGGATCGTTTATCGAATAACGTTCTTTGATCTTGTCCATACACTTGTTGAAACCTTATGGTAACTCAAAATGGCCCCTCATGAACTGAAAGGGCAAGTGTGGATGAGTTTTGAGTGGTTAACAGCTGTAATCAGCTGTTAAAACTGATTAATCTAATCTGGGAGCCTGACGCGGGCTGTGTAAGGTATCACCCAGAGTTTACGCGGGCCGCCTGGCCCTTTTGATCAGAAACAACTTTGCTGAATTGATAGTTTAGGTCCCTGTTAGTGTTTAAGGCCATTTCTGACATGTTTAAGGCCCGTTAAGCCATCGTTAAGGCCCTAAAATGATTCCTAAACATTGTGGACATGAAACATGCTCAAAAATATGCTGGATGTTGGTTCGTTTGGTCGTACGATCGCGATGTTCGGTTAATTATGACGGAATGCGCATAAGCACGAAAAACGATCCAAATTGCGTGACAAATGGATTTTTCTCATGCCAAACACTAAAATAGAATATTTTAGTACTTACATAAATTTTTGGATGTCCGGATGTATTCAGAACGTAAGTTATGCGCGAAAGTGCAAACTTACGCACTTTTTGACGCTTTTAGTCCCAGAATGACCCAAAAGTTTATTTTAGCACACCGAACCCCTCAAAGCCTATTTCTAAGCTATCTAAAGGATATTTATGGTATGTTTAACTTATGGTTATATTCCAGAATGTCTGTTCCAGTACGAATCGTCATACTTTCGCAGTTTGTCGAATTTAGTCCCTGTAGGCGAATTAACTTGTTTTTGCCATACAAAAGCCTTCAAAACTTATTTCTAAGTTATGTAAAGGTTATTTAAGGTATGTTAAGTATATTTTGATTTTCCGGATTATTTTTTGCGTTAAACTGGGTACGTTTATGCACCAGTTGACGTATAACTCTCCAGAAAGAGATATAGAGTTTGAAATTGAACAAAAGTCAAAACATGAAAAATGTAAAACATAACAAAACAAACATTGGGATCAAATAACATTGTTTTATTGATAACTGAACTGTTCACAATTATTACAAGCATAGATGTTACAACATCCTCTGCGTATACGTGAGTATCGACCTGGTTGTTAATGCCTAAACGTTCTGCTTTATTTTCTTTGGTGTTTCGTTTAAGCTTTGGACCTCCTCTGCGTATACGGAAGTATCGACCTGGTGGTTAAAGCCTAAACAACTTCAACTTGTTTTAGTTTTCTTATTTTGTTTAAACATTGGACTTTCTCTGCGTATACGGAAGTATCGACCTGATTGTTAACGTTTAAACATTCTGCTTTATTTTCGCACATATCACAGTTGATAAAAGTTTAAAGGCATTACTTGGGTCAGTGTATTGCATGATGAGAGGATATGCTAAGATTGTGGGGTCCATAAGAACTTAGTGCAAATTAATATACCTTAACGTATCGGTAAGCATTTCGAAAGTTTTTAGATTGAGCTTGTGGACAACAATATCGTCAATCAACGTGAATCATTTAGAGCTGAAAATGTTTAAAGCTTAACGGTGCTAGTGATTGGTCTCAAAAACTGATATGATCCTCTTACACAAACTCACAAAAAGATTGTATGTAAATATTTCTTTATTGCATTTTATTTCGTCAATTTCGAAATCCAAAAAGATTTTCGGTGTGTTTTAGCATAAATTTTGAAAAATCCAAAAAGATTTTAGACAATTGATGTTGAAAAGCTGATTTTCAAAATTCCGAGTGCTAAACATGACGAACAGGTTTGGGAAAATTTGTTTGAAGATGTTTGAAATGAAAATGATATTCATTCAAGTGGTTCATCAGTGATTTACATGATAAATCTTTTTGTTTGATAATTGAAAATGATGTATTCAGGGTTGTGTCTTCAAGTGAGCAGCAAAGTTTCTAAATTTATTATATCTTATCTTTTATGAAACTTATGTTTTGGGTAGAAAATATGCAGGTGAGTCAGGTTACGATATCTGCGCCTGTGAAAGCCAGACTACGATCCCAGCATGTTTTGAGGAGGAGTCTGTTAGATAAAGAGTTTGAAGATGTAAGAGCTAGGAGTTTGATTCTGAAGATGCGAGAGTGTTAAATCTACATCCGAGGGAAGATTATCTGTTGATGCTGTTAATCAAGAGAGATAGAGTGAGTCAAGAGCCAGATCGAGATTCTGGAAGCCCGAAGACTGATAAAGACTGAAGATGATAAGACTCGACACTGAAGACTCGTCAACATCTGAGGGGGAGTCTGTTAGTGCATACATCTGTCGACTTCGTCTTGTATCGAGTCTAGTACTAGATATGTTAGATCAGGGCACGTTGTACGGGAAAATAGAGTTTTAGAGTTAATTTCCCACGAAATGTTGATTTCCCACGAAATGACAAAATGTTGATTTCCCACGAAATGACAAAATGTTGATTTCCCACGAAATGAACATTGCACTTTCGTGGGGAATCAGAAACTCTATAAATAGGCTAGTGATCATGTCATTTGGTAGGGAATCAGGAACTTGTACCGAAGTGCTGCCGGTATTTCTTGTGACTGTAATCAGTGTGAAATCAATATACAAGGCAAATTTAAGTGAAACAAGCTGTTTTTCGTGTCCCTTTCTTAGTTTCCGCCTCTGAAATGGATTAGAACACCTCTGATCGACTCATTTGGGTCAAGCGCACGATCCTACACCCCATGTAAAGTCCTTAAATTTCTTTTATTGAAATTCTGACTTTTGCATCTAGTGAGTAGATTTTCACATCTCTACTCATCTTAATTGTCATTGTATCACGATCATTACTTTCATTGTAGCGAACACTAATTGCTTCATTTCTTGAAAATTTATATGTTACGCATGCATCGTTTGATACGCATGTGGTTTCATTGCAAATAACCATTTCATCAAAGTCCAAATATCATTTCGCTAAATCTAATTATCGAATTGTGATTCGAATGACCCGCATTATTATAACTGTTGGCTCCTTTGTTATCCAGTCAACACATTTTCTTGAAATTCATTCTCTTTTCAAGATACATACATGGTTTTTCATTGTGACCATGCCAAAAGATTATTGTCGATACATGTATTTATTGTCAGCTTGCGCCGAAACCAAGTTCGATTGTTTGAACTTCTTCATTACACATATTCGATTCAAGACACCATATGATGTATTAGGAGCATCACATTCAAATCAATTTTAACAAACACTTCATTTGTTCCGAGTCCTGGTAAACTTTTTTGGTATTCGACTCCATTAAATTGTTTGTTGACTTCAACACCTTGTGGTGGTGTTTTCACTTATTTGAAGCTTGCGCTAAACTCGTTTACATATCTCATGCACGGATTTAAATATTTATTTATTGATTTCTTTTAATTCCGCTTTTAATTATCATATTAAAGCAGTCTTAACACAATCGTGTGTTAAGACGATGGTACACAAAATTCATTGCATATTCCGGTGTACCTACTAACGGTTCTTTCAACATCAATCAAATATTTTACAATATTTATTGTTTCTTCATCTTCGATCGAAAACATTAATTCTTTGATGTTCCATCCTCAATTGAAAATCTTATGATGTCGTTTGAATCAAATTTTCAAACTTGCTTCACTGTACTTTCGCTTGACTTCAAACACGGTGAATTTGTTTGATCACCGCTATTATTAAATTGTTTCATTCACTACGACACCTTGTGGCATCGGTATAACTTGCAGCTTGTGCTGAGCACGATCGAGCGTTTCATGCAAACTAATACATTTGAGATTGTTAATTCTAAGTTCATCCAGTGGATGTTATTGCTTCTAGAACTCATTTACTTATTGTGAACGTTCATATGGAATTCAATTGGTCGAAGTTCCTGTTCATTTTTGGATCCCTGTTAACTTAGTCACATTTTGACATCAATTTTTGAAACATATTTCTTTTAAACCGTTGGGTTCTTATTGTCGAGGAATGTCATTAAATTCACATGATTCGAATAAGTCTAGTTTCGATTACGCGGTCATTCACTTTGTTATTATTCGGACTTACCTGCGAACAACACAATTCTGAGGAGATAACATAGTCTAAATTTCGAGGACGAAATTTCTGTAACAGGGGGAGAATGTGACAACCGGTGATTTACGGCTCTTAATTACATGATTAACAGGTGTTAACATGATAATAAATAGTGTTTACAGCGTAGATTAACTTAATTGGGCCTTTGGAGTGCCTAGGGATGTTCAACCGGCTTTACAGGGCGTGAACGGTGGTTTACGGAAAGATCTGCTGAATGATAAGCGACAACAGATTGAAACCGAACAGAATACTGACAACGCCGACAAATATTTAATTTTTACGATATATTTTAGCTTCATAATTAAATTTTAGTGACTACAGTCGAAACCGGATCGAAAAACGGATTAAATACGACAACGATACAATTTTTCGCGATTATTACCGTAATCGACGAACGGGCGTGCAAACAACGACTACCGACCGTATTTTATGTATTTTAATACTAAAATTTTATCTTTTGATGTTAGACGGAGTTCGAGTTTTTGACAACGTGTCTCGTAGGAATTACGGGCCACTTACACATGAGATGGGCTTGTGGGCCCTGGGCCCAAGCCCAAAACCCACAAGCCTAAACCTGCACATAATATATTAGATCTTATAAGATCTAACAAAATATTACCAAATCTATATAAAAGATCTTACAAAATCCCATTAAGATCTCTACAATCTACTCAAAATCTCTGCAAAAGATTATGCCTCAAAATTGGATTACATAAGATCTCTACATGATCTTACAAGATCTCAAATATCCTTTATAAAACACCCTCATCCTCACTTGTCTGAACTAAGATCCATATACACACATATTTACTCTCACTCTCTCTCTCGTTCCCTCCCTCATCTCAAAACAAAGAACCTAAAACAAAACACATATTCACTTGCCCTCATCTCTCCCCTCTCGATCGAACACAGGAGACCATAGAGCCTTGTTCCGGCTCCCCTCCTTCTCCGGCACCGATTATGACCGGCCACGCACACAACACCCCCTCCCTTCTGTGACCTGTGTGACGTCCGATGCCACCACCACCGTCTGGTGGTGGCATGATGATGAATCAGGAGAAAGAGAGAAAGAGAAGAACGGAGAGAGAGAGAGGAGACAGAGAGGAACGGCGGAGCAGGAGCGGCGCCGCCGCTCACGGCGGCGGTGTTCTTGGGCTTTCCGACGATACTGCTGCTGATGATGCCGATATGCTAATGAAGATGATGATGGATGGTGCAGGTGGGGACGACAGCGGCTGCGACGCCGCTGTCTGCGATGGTAGACGACGGGGCAGTGGTGGTGGTTCACGACTCGAAATTCACGGTAACACCCCCCTGTGCTTATTTCTTCTATATTTCTTTGAAGATTTGATGAAGATGATGTGACGTCGAAGATGTTCGGTTTGTTTCTGTCCAGATCGGGTTCAGGTTATGTTTTGTTCGAGCTGTGGTTCACGATTAGTGGGTTCGGGTCTCAGTCAGCAGGAGATCGGTAATGTTTTTGGGGTTTCGGACACATATGTTCAAGTATGGTTCGGGTTCAACATCAGTTTCAAGGTTTATTTGGGTTGTTTTGGGTTCGAGTGACGTTCAGTTCGGGTCACGGCTGGTTCAACTCGGTTTGACTCGGTTAACCGAGTCAACTCAGTCAACACAGTCAAGATGGGTCAACTCAGCCGGTCAACTCAGTCAACGTTCCGACATGATGTTGATGCATACGTCTGTCGATTTCATCTTGTATCGAGTCTAGTGTTAGAATTGTTAGATCAGGGCGCGTTGTACGAGAAATAGGAGGTTTTAGGTTGTATTAAAGGTGATTTCGCTTGAAGTGAGTGATTTCGCTTGAAAGAGACTTTGACAGTTTCAAGTGAAATCAACATGAGTGATTTCGCTTGAACTGATATTTGTCATCTTCAAGCGAAATCTCATCTCCTATGAATAGCTTTCAAGCGGATTCATTTAAAACACTCATGGTTCCGGTACCGAACTGCTGCCGAAGCGTCGTTTGATCTGTAAACTGATTTTAATCAATATACAAGACGATTAATAGTGAAACAAGCTGTTTTTCACATATGTTTCTTAGTTTCCGCCTCTGAAACATACTAGAGCTCTTCAAGGGTGTTAGTTCATTTCAGGGTTATTTTGCTTGAGTGTGGTATTTCGCTTAAAATTGTGTTTGTGTGAAATTTTTTTCCGAAACATGGACGAAGAGTTTTACAATGCATTTGCGACACCAGTTGCTCCTGTTACTGCTGCTGAAACTTTATATAGTGAAAATGAAACGGGAACTCATCAGAAACCTCCAAAACTGATGTACATTGAAGATTTCAAAGGGTGGCAGAATCGATTTGAGAACTGGGTGCAAGCTTACAAGTTTGATGCATGGTGTGCGTTGGAGAAAGATTACGAAAAACCAAAAAATGAACGTGGGCTTATAAAGGGTTTTAGTGACTTTACATAGATTGATAAGTTGAAATATACAAGTGAGAAAATGATGATCAGTATTCTTCAACAGGCAATTAAAGAAGACATCTTTGTTTTACTTCAGCATGAGGGTACTGCTAGATCGATTTGGAATGCATTGATTCAAAAGTTCAAAGGAAGTGCAGATATGATCAAGAACAGAAAGGCTTTGCTGAAGAAATCATTTGATATGTTTGTAGCCTTCGATCATGAAACAACGAAACAGACAATTGATAGATATTGTCATCTTGTGTTGGAAACGGGAAGGTTGGATATAAAGAAAGATGACGAGGAATGGGTGGATAAACTTGCTGATGCCTTACCGCAGCAAAAGTGGGGAACTTATTTGATGATTGTGAAACACATGAGGAAGTCTGAGAATATGAATCTGGCACAGTTTATTCAGAAAATTGAAGAACACGAGTTGGATATTCAGAAAACTGCTATCATAACGAATCCAAATGCCAAACAAGATGTCAGTTTGTATTACAGAGGGAACAAGTTTGAAGCTACTCCCAGCCCTAGTCCAAAGATTCAAACTGGTTTTAGTGCTGACAGTTCGTCTGGAACAAAGGGCAGTAATATGACACAGAGTGGTGGATCTTCATCTTCATATTCAAGTTTTGATCCAAATCATGCAACATCAAGTCCTCAACAACAAAATTCTACCAATCTGCAGTGTAATGTTACTTTGAACATTCAAAATGGTCAAAATCTGTCTCCAGAATTAGCAAAGCAACACATGGCATCACTCGTGGCTATGTTGGAATCTTATGAAAATTTGATTGATGGCAAGATTGGAAATCCGATGCTTACTAAAGAAGATTATGATCAAATTGATGCAGAGGAACTTGAGTTGATGGATGTGAAGTGGTGTTTAGCTAGTGCTTGGAGGAGGGCAGAAAAGTTTCAGCAAATTACCGGTAGAGATGAGTTTCGAGGAATGGCTACTTCTCCTTTGGGTTTTGACAAATCAAAGGTTACTTGTTTCCGTTGCAAAGGAAAAGGTCATTTTAAACGAGAATGCAAAAACCAAGAAGCAACCGGGAATCAATAAAAGAACAATTATTATCAGAAATCAATTTTTCATTAGATTACTCAACAAAAGGAACCACAAACTGCACATGCTCGACAAATTGTTGATGATAAACGAAAAATGATCGAAAATGCAAATAAAAAAGCTTATTTTGGTATCATTGATCAAGATGATGAATTTGTTGCTGAAGGATTTAGCTGGGATAAATACATTCCATCTGGTTTAGGTTTTGTTGCTAGAATTCAGGGTGAAGATGAGACTAATCAGAAAAGAATCCTGATTTTTCCAGATCTTGGAAGTGATGTGGATACCGATGATGAGGAAGAACATCTCAAAAAAGCTAGAAAAGGCATAGATCCTACTAGTTTTAATTTGTTTTTTGCAGATAAAATGGAGATGCTGAATCAGAAGAAGATTGCCAGATTGAAGAAAGAGTTGGAAACAGTAAGAAGGCTAGCTGATGAAAAGACAAAGACAAAAGCTGGAGAAGCTAATGTTGAACCAGCAACTGAGAAAGTAGTAGACAAAATCGTTGAAGTGGAGAAAGTGGTGGAGAAGATTGTTGAGGTTGAAAAAGTAGTCGAAGTTGAAAAACTGGTTGAAGTTGAGAAAGTTGTTGAAATAGAAAAGATTGTTGAAGTTGAGAAAGTTGTTGAAATAGAAAAGATTGTTGAAGTAGAGAAAGTTGTTGAAGTTGAAAAAATAGTTGAGGTCGTTAAACCGTGTTTGAAATGTGAGGAGCCTTACAAACATTGTGAAGATAAAGACAAGAAGATTCTTGAACTGGAAGAGATGAAAGAGAATTTACTATCTGATGTGAAGGAGTCGTATGATGTTCTGAACAGAACAATGGATAGTCTGAAAAAGACAAATTTAGAAATTGAAACTGCTCAGATGAGAATGGATGAAACGTTATTGACAAAGCAAAGGGTCATCAATGAGTACATCGAAGACTGTGCGAAGCTGAAGAAGGAATTGGAACTTGAGAAGATTGAGAGTGAAAGGATTAAATGATTGTTGCTGAGCTATACAACATGTGATTATTTGATTGATCGTGTTTATCCTACTGTTGCAGGTCTGGAAGCGTTCATGGATAAAAAGACTAAAGATACTAATACTGGTAAGAAACCAAGTGTCAAGTATAACAGATGTCCGCCCCCGATCCATGAAAGTTATTCTCCAAGGAATCCTAACGAGGAGCGTCTAAAAAACGCAGTCAACATCAAGTTAAAGTCTGAAATCATTGATGAATTACCAGACAATATTGATGTCACATTCACAGCGTCTGACACTGATCATGAGTCTGAATTATTAAAGAAAGTGGTCGATCAGGTGTTGGATATGGATGAAGAGTCAAAACTGGAGTCTAAGTCTGAAAGTTCGAGTTTGTCAAAGAAGAGTCCGAGTTCACCAGTTAAAAGGGTTTACAATAAAGAATTCATGTTATTAAAATCTAATTTGAATGATGGACCAATCAAAGTGGCATATACTTTGATTGATTCAGACAAATTATATTCTGATAAGGAATTTCCAATAAGAAGTGTCAAAACTGAAATGATCAAACAGGTTTTCAAATTAACAGAAATTAACATTTCTGAAATAAAAGATTTAAATCTTCATGAAAAACCTAAAAAGTACACTTCAAGAGTTCAACAGAGATTGAACAAGAAAAAGGGTTACGGTTCTGGTTATGGTTCTCAAAAGAAACCAAACCAAACCATAACGGTAATTTCAAAAAGCAAGGTCTTGGTTTTAGTTCTTCAGAAAATTATAAAAATGAGAAAAAATATAAACCAAAAACAAAATTTGTTTCAGGAGGAAGTTCTGAAGATGAGCAGAAGAAACCATTCTGGAAACAGTCCAATCAAGAGTTTCTTGCTGAAATAAAGAAGAATGTGAGGAAATTTGCTCCAAGAGTTGACAGAAGAACTTGCTTTAAATGCCAAAAAGTTGGACATATTGCTTGGAATTGCCAACAGTCCAACAATACAAAACAGGAAGTTACTTCTAACTCAAAACTGAAAGAAAAACTTTTCTTTGAGAAGAAACAATCAACTGTGAAATCGAAAGTGTTTGAAAATTCAACTTCAGAAGAAGGTGAAAGTTCAAAACGTTTTTACAAAAGAAGAGTTGATTTAAACAAACAAAAATGGGTTGTAAAATCTAAAAGAAGTTCTGACAATGAATCTGATTCCATAAAATCAGAGGAGTCATGTGTTGAGAAAAAGGTTGATAATTCCGTTCCTGAGTTGAACGAGGAAAATTTTCCGCCATTGTCAAAAGATAATCTAAAATCAAAAGGTAGATTTGAGATATCAGGTCAATTCTTTGCTGATAAGAAAGAATTTCATGCTGAAAAGGTGTTTAGTGGAAATGTTAAACATATTTTTGGAAAGATGGTTGACAGGAAAGTGAAGGATGCTCAAGAATTTTACAAATCAAAATGTTGGTGGGACAGATGTTTGCCACCAAAATCACCCAAGGCTGGTCAGGCTTGGGTGACAGCATTTTCACCATAAATTCTTGACTTGCTGGAGCTCCCAGGTTGGTAAGAGTGGAGCAGGAATCGGCATCATTTTTGAAATGTTTGGTTGGTAATTTTACAGGTGATATCTTTTTATTGTTATATTTTGATTTTCAAATGGTATGATTGGTGAGTGAACCTGCAAGTGGTTGAAGTAGGTTTTCATCTTCAAATTGTTAATCAAGGTCATTAAGTTGAACTTGATTGGACCATACTTACAAGTGGTATTTTGGAGAACAAAATGATGAGTTTATCCCCTAACTTACAATTGGTAAAATCAACGAAACTTTTTTTCCGGAAAAATCATTTGATTAAAACAAACTTAAGTGTTTTGAAATCACAATGGGAAAATAGTTTGTTGTGAGGGGGAGTTCTGATTGTTTATGCCAAGTGGATGGCGAATTGAAGCAATTCACAACAGTTGTCGTTTTACTTGTATAGTTTGTTTTCAAATTTCCTAAAATGTGTTTGCATTTTAGGGGGAGTAAAAATTTTCAGAAAATCCAAAAACATTTGAAAAATTTTGAAAAAGTCAAAAACATGATAAAATCAAAAATGAGTTTTGTTGTATAAAAGAGGAAACGATAGTACATCAGTGGACGATCACGGCATGCTAAAGAAATGGAAAGTTAAATAGTGATAAACGGTCTCACTGATGATGTGCCAGTAGGTTTTTGCACATTTAGTAGATTGTGAGGAGATATAAACCTAAAATTCAAACTTGCTTATATCGTGGGTAACATCTCTCGGATATATGGGTAACCCCCGAAATCTTGTTTGAAAGGTCCCTCTTTCTGAGATACTAGGTCTTTATGCTTAGTGATATCTGGGGGTATTATCCCGGGACTTCTGATAATGCGGAAGCAATGGCCTAGTCCCCGGAGAATACTTTACGCTTGCTTGAAATAAAAGCCTGCCCTCAGCATAAAAATGATGAAACATTGAAAAATGCTAATCATGTGCTGTTGTAAAAAAGATCCTCTAAAGGGGACCCACCTAAAGTCGAGCCGTCATCTCTCAGCTGAACGGAAGTTCTGACCTGAGCTCTCACGGTTTCGCAATTAACCCTTACAGATATCATCTAGGTATACTTACCTGTAAGACTGAATATTGGGATCTGGATACGGGAGTATATTCTGAGGTGGGATACACGATTAAGTTTAAGTCTCTAAAACATTAATCTCGTATCTCGAAACAATTGAACTTTGTGTGAAGATTTAAGTGGATCAGTATACTGATAATCTAAGTGAATCGTTTAGAACTTAAAATGTTTAAAGCTTAACGGTGTTAGTGATTTGTCTCAAAATCTGATGTGATCCTCTTACACAAACTCACAAAAATATTGTATGTAAATATTTCTTTACTGCATTTCATTTCTGTTATATAAAAAATCCAAAGAGATTTTCGGTGTGTTTTAGCATAAATTTTGAAAATTCAAAAAGATTTTAGACAACTGATGTTGGAGAGCTGACTTTCAAAATTCTGAGTGCTAAACATGACGAACATGTTTGGGAAAGTTTGTTTGAAGATGCTTAAAAAGGAAAATGATATATTTATAAATGGTTCATCAGAGATTAACATGATAAATCTTTCTGTTTGTTATTTGAAAATGATATGTTCAGTTTGTGTTTATAAGTGGTTTGCAGGGTTTCTAAATTGATTATATGTTATCTGTTATGAAACTTATGTTTTGGGTAGAGTGTATGCAGGAATGAAGTTTGGAAAGAGCCAGGTTCCGATACCTGAGGATTTTTCGCAAAAGTCATACTACGATCCCAGCATAAGTTGAGGGGGAGTCTGTTAAAGAAAGAATCAGAATGTGAAAGAGCCAGATAGAGATTCTGGAAGCCCGAAGACTGATAAAGACTGAAAACATTGAAGACTCGACACTTAAGACTCGTCAACATCCGAGGGGGAGTCTGTTGATGCATACGTCTGTCGATTTCATCTTGTATCAAGTCTAGTGTTAGAATTGTTAGATCAGGGCGTGTTGTACGAGAAAATAGGAGGTTTTAGGTTGTATTAAAGGTGATTTCGCTTGAAGTGAGTGATTTCGCTTGAAAGAGACTTTGACAGTTTCAAGCGAAATCAACATGAGTGATTTCGCTTGAACTGATATTTGTCATCTTCAAGCGAAATCTCATCTCCTATAAATAGCTTTCAAGTGGATTCATTTAAAACACTCATGGTTCCGGTAACGAACTGCTGCCGAAGTGTCGTTTGATCTGTAAACTGATTTTAATCAATATACAAGACGATTAATAGTGAAACAAGCTGTTTTTCACGTCTGTTTCTTAGTTTCCGCTTCTGAAACAGACTAGAGCTCTTCTGAACGACTCGTTCGCGCTACACGATCCTACACATAAGGATTTGGTAAAGATTTTACGGCACGTTAATTTCGATATCTTTATAGTTTTTGATTATTGCCGTGCGAAACGAGCTCAAACCGAATAAAATGGCGAAAATATTAGTTCAAGTTACTTGGTTTTATTTACCGTATTGTCTATATAAATTGACTACATACATAAATTGTTGAAATGTTGATTGAATCTTGAAAAATAACGACACTTTAGTTATCGGGGGCGTCCAAAAACAGAGGAAACTCTGCCCGTTTTTCGAGAAAACCCGTAAAATAAAATGAGTTTTACTATAAAACGAAACTATCAAATGAATACATATACAAATGTATTTCACTTTCGACGACACTTTATAACGTACAAGGAACAATGTTAACACGGATTATTTTATAAATATGGTTTCTATATTTCTTTCGAATATACAACAATACGAATCCTTTTTGTAAAATAAATAATAATATATAATTGTTTCAACATCGAATAACCCGACATCCTTTCAGTGAAAATAAATAGTTTATATATTTATTTCAAACCACAACACTTTACGACTTTCGAAAGCAACGATTCGGAGATTATTTGCAACGAATAAATATAATTATTATATTCATTCCAAGTTTTGAAACCTCGTCAATTCCTTTATAAAAATAAATATAATTTATATATTTATTTATTCCGAATATCAAACAATATAGTTTCGTTTCATAAAATAAATATAATTCATATATTTATTTCGGATATCAAACAACACGACGATTTTTTTTTATTAAAATAAATATAGTTTGTATATTTATTTTAAACACCAAACGGCTCGTATTCTTTTCTAAAAATAGATATAACTTATCTGTTTATTTCAAACATCGAACGACTCGATGATGCTTTTATAAAATAAATATAAATTTTTATATTTATTTTAAACGCCTAAACGCCATATACCTATATTTTGTTAAAAAGCGAAACATGATACGAGATGGTTATATATTGTTTTCATATAACTATTCAACGAGTTCACGAGACGATTAACGTGATTATATCGATATAGTTATATATTTTCATATGAATATTTATATATTATAAACCTCTCGAGAGCTAAGTCTTACTAAGACTTATTTATTACCGACAATAAACGAGCTAAATGAATATAACTTAATCGTTTCATCAAGATAACAACTTACCGCCGAATCGTTCGGTTAACGATTCGGTAAGAGCTAGATGACATGTAGTTTTAGTTACTGCGTTTATTTAGAAACTTATTAGATATTCCGTGTTAGGAATATTGTAGAATGCACGCTAGCGAGTCTCATCTTGGAAACGACATCACGAAGTCGTAATTAGCTAGCTTTGCACAAGACAATTCAGGTGAGTTCATAACCCCATCTTTTTACGGTTTTACATTTTTATAAATGTTTTCGGGGTGGAAAGACATGCACGTTTTGCAGAAAACACACAAAGTTCTCAATGAACAAAGACTGCATATTTTTAGATAAAGCACGTTGTGCAAGAACATACAAAGCTTTTGAACGAACGAAAACTCATATTTCTAAATCATATTACGAATGGATTTCGAGGAACTCAAATGGTTTATGAATGGATTATACTAAATATACCGGCTTTTATAAAACAAATGCATATTATCGAAATGTGAATGATTTTCATGACTAGGGATGGATCGTCTGGTGATAATATATAGAGACTGGGGAGTTGGCCTTAGAGGCTGGGGAGGTTCAGCCTTAGAGGCTAGGGAGGTTCAGTCTGAGAGACTGGGGTAAAATACATGTTACAAAAGGATTACAGACATTTTTATACATGGTATGGTTAGCCTAAGGAGGGTATACTACTAGATCATGTGAGGGGTGGGTACAACACTTAAGGCCATTAATCCTCGTCGTAGGACCGAGGGACATGAGTGATAGATCTATTTGGGTGTAGCGAGCCCATACCCATGAGGCCGGGGCGGCCCATAGAGGTGACTATGTCTTCCAGCCGGAAGCCCGGTACAAATTTTCTAGGTTTGAGTTGTTCCTGCACCTTTTCACACATACCATTGGCTTTGCAACCCATTGGTGATCTCTTTTTCCTTATTGCTACATACCAGGGACATATATACTTACAGAAATACTTCATTTATACAAATTAAATACCATGTTTTATACAAATTCAAAGCATAGGAGTATGCGGGCATGGAGTCAAAGTCAGGGTGGGCATTGACGGTTATACGAACATTACAAATACGAGGGTTTACAAATACATGGTTTTACGAACATAATGCGTTACAAATACAAAGTTTCCATATAACTTGGCAAGAAAATGATTTCTAAATTCGTTTTCTCAATAATATTTCACAAACCGGTGATTCAAAAAGATTTATTAAAAATCTTTTCAAAACAAACTATGAACTCGCTCAACTTTATGTTGATTTTTCGCATGTTTCTTTCTCAGGTCGCATTTCAAAATTATGGCACGGTTGGGATAGGAGAACCATTGGAGATTCGAGTGCTTAGTGGGCATTTGCTTTCTAGAAGTCTTAGCTTTATTTGCTTCCGCTGTGCAATGAAGATACCAATCCAGTCACGCCAGCTCTGATAATTTCAGGGTTTGACATTAAGTGATATTAACTAGTTCGCTATACTAGGTGGTATTAGTTTCGGATGGTAAAAATATCACTAGTTCGCTCATCAGTTCGATATCGGATGATATACGAAAGGTACTATATAATACCAGAAGCGATGGTTTTAATTTACCATTGTTGCTATGGCATTTATGTAAGGTGTTTACGACACCAAAATATGGCTAACTAGTTTGCTAGCCTTTTAGCTGAGCCAACTGGTTGGTAAAAATATAATTTGTTCGCCTATCGGTTCGAATTTGGTCAGGTTGCGAACAATGCGGCGTAGCACCGAGAGTTTATTTTTCGGGTATCCCATTGATATCCCTAAGCTTATTTATGATGTATAACCTCATATACAAGTCTTACGAGCATTAAAGTGCTGAATTTAGTGTTGCGGACAAGTTGAAATTGTTACTTTTATAGCCGAAACGGACAATTTTGTATTTAGGGCGTCGTACCGGAAAGTCTTGTATTATTGCAAGGTGTGTTTTCATAGATGTGTTTTCATAAATATATAGACTCAGTTATGTCATTCGGGTGTCGTTTTTCATTGTTTCGTTCTGTTTTCACGGTTTTGCTGGCATGAATAGTGTAACTGTCAATAGTGCGCGCATCACTTTCTACCAACACTTTTAGGACATTGTTTGATTGGTTTCGAAATACGACGAAAACCAACATATGTTTTAGCATTGTTTTCTTGTCCTAACACAGTTATCTAATAAACGACACAGTTACGTAATTAAATTACGCTAAATGCATGAGATTATGTAAATAAACATAGTGATTAGATTGTACGGAATCACCGGTTATTTGCCATTTGTCACAAAAATAGTGCACGTGCGCATAAGCGTTCAAACCTGCGCACGCATGAACTTGAACCAAAATGGCGCGCGTGCACCGGTGTGTCTTGCGCGCGCGCGCAAAAGCTTTCAGACATTAATGACTGAGCAGTTTCATTTTAGCATTCGAAACAGACGAGTCAACGGTTTTGACTGAGAATTAAATGACGAATTAAAGTGCATTGAAGATGTTTAATGTAATTTAATTCTCTCATTTAATTCTTTTGGCTGTTTCGACTCAGATGCTTTATAAATACAACATTATTTTCACTGCAGAGAGACACCAGCAACATCTGCAAACTTATGCAACTTTCTCTCTACATACTTCTGATCCTTCTGCTACTTGCTTCAAGCTATTATTCAGGTCCTCGAGCCAGCTCCGGCAGCACACACTGCTCCGGCTGTTGTACCCTGGGAAACAAAACGAGTTCTCCTGGGAGACTCGAAATTTGTTTTAAGGGTCCTGTGTTAAACACAACCCTCAGCCACTTTTATTCTGTTTCATCTTTCATTCTTGTAATTTGATTATCTCAGTTATAACTGTACTGTTTTCAGCTTTCTTTATTTCTGTATTGTAATTGAATAATAAAATTGTTTTATTTAATACGCGAACGGCTCCAACAGTATTAAGCTTTCTTAATTTATATTTGTTATTTAATTGGATTTTATGACCTTTTAGGTTAAATGCATTCATGTTGTTACATCAATCCATTGCCTGAAGTCAAGCATATATAATCCTTTCATGTTTCATGACCATGATTTCCTAAACCAGTAACCACTTGAGTTGTTGGCTCAATACATCTTAAATTGACAAGAAAATGTTCTAATCTAGCCTCTTTATACTATCATGGTAATTTCTTTAACGATTTTGTCTACGTTTAACGAAGACGAACAATTGGGACCCCCGACAGTGGCGAAGCTTGAAATTTCCGACCGAGTTGTCGTAAGTCACCGGACCTAAAATTATACCTTAAAAATTATAAAACCGGGGGGTCGAAAACGTATATATCTAAAAAATTCTATACGAAACGTACATACATAACACTACTGAGCGAAAAGTTCGGGGGGTCGGGCGCCCCTCCCGGCTCCTTCAAAGCTACGCCCATGACCCCTGACAACACACGCCTTTTTCTTCCACACAACAGCCTTGTTCATATGTATCTACTCATATGTAAGGGCTACATTGCTTAAGATTTTTCAGGTAAAAGTTTCTAAATTTTGAAGAAAAAAAATTGACCCAAACCCGGTGTGGGTGAATATGATTATAACACGAGTGTTGCAATTTGCGAAAACAATATGGTGTTTCTATAGGAGGCACACCCGCTGCAACGCACGGATATTCCCACTTTGAAGTTAAAATACTTATGATTATGTTACTTTGACAAATTAAACATTTTTTTTATTTATTTATTCCATTGTTATAGTCTATTCTATTACACCTCTCATGCCTCTCATTTCTGCATATCAAACACTACCTTAACGCATATGTTAAAAAATGTAGAAATAAATCTATCTTTTAAACAATACATACGCATTTGCCCATTAACTTTACTCAACTTTTGGTTATTTAAACAATAATTACACTTCTGCCCCCTTATTTTAAACTAACTAACAAACCATTTTTAAACAGTTATAACTTTTTCGTACGTTAATACTAAAAATAAAATTACACATAAATAATCAAGCTAATTTTAGCATCTGATTATTTGTTCTAACGAGATACCATAAAACTAATAAGTTGGATGCCTTAATTCTTTGGTGACGCAATTTATAGACCCCTATTATCAAATTTATTATTTTAAACTAATATAAGGATTCATATTAGCTTTTTAAGGTTTAGGACATCAATACGCTCTCAATTTTTATTTGTAAAAAGATTAAATTGACTTGTTTTTAGTTAATTAATTAAGGGGATTGTTAATATGAGAAAGATTATTCTACAACAAGAAAATGAAGTGTAAAAAGTGCAGGAGATGAGTTTCATCCTTGATTTACCATATTAATATTTGAAATTAAATGGTGTTAAATTTAGAATTCATGTAACTTGTCCTAAATATGAAATTCATGTAACTTTTTTTTTAAAGATAAATTTCATTCAACCAACCAAAGCCACAAGTGTCCTCAAATCAAGGACCCTTGAGCACAAACGAGGTTACAACAAATCCAACGGATATTTACACCATTTGTTCCAATCTAAACCTTTAAATCTAGATCTATGCTTGATCCAAAAAAACGTCACTATTTTGATATGCTCCATCAACTCCACCGCTCTCCCTGACTTATTATTAAAAATTCTATCATTTCTCTCGTTCCATATCGACCACATAGCCGTATACACAATACCTTGTAAAATTTTGGCTTCTGTTTTGGTCTTCGAATGGGAAACTTGCAGCTGAATTAAATCTGCAATGCCAAAGACATATACAGGGCTTAATCTGCACCAAGATTCCAAACTTTGCCACACTTCTGTCGCATACAAACACCCTGTGAGAAGATGCATCGAGGACTCTTGCTCCACATCACACAATGGACACAAAGTATTATCTAGCATGACCCCTCGCCTAAGTAAATTATCCTTTGTAGGCAATCTGTCGAGCCCAGCTCTCCATACAAATACCTTACATTTCATTGGAATCCAGCCACGCCACCATATTTTCATATTGTTAGTACTCTGCGAACAATCATGAAGTATTTTTTTGGCGCTGCGAACCGAAAATATACCGTTCTTGTCCCCTTCCCATTTCCATAAATCGACTCCACCTCCCCATTGATAGTCATGAATATCTGCTAAAAGATTAAACAGTTCCGTGACTTCTTCATAGCTACTCGGAGTCACTCGCCAATCCCATTTCAAGACTTTTTCACCTTGCTGGATCTGCACACGTTCAGCTATAGTCACCCATTTATTTTTTTCCAGCCTGAAAATATGAGGGTATTTAACACGCAACGGATCTGTTCCCAACCACCTATCTCCCCAAAAATTTATATTCGCCCCATCGCCTACAATACCCAAGAAAAAACTGCTCAGAATTCGGCCATTTTGAATCTTTTTATCTCCAACTTTAACAATTTGCCTCCAACACCCACTAGCCGAGGGTGTACAAGGCAAAATATTCCATGCTCTACTCGCCCCGTGACATCCGACTACAACCTTTTTCCACAAACAGTTTCTATCTTTTTTAAAACGCTACACCCATTTAAGGAGAAGCGCCTCATTAACACCTTGCAACTTAGACACCCCTAGACCACCCTCCTTTTTAGGTCTCGTAATAACATCCCAAGCGACCCAAGCAATCTTTTTTTTCCTCGGAAGAGCCAGCCCATAAAAATCTTCTCATAATCATCTCCATACAATCTATCACCTTCTTCGGAGCCTTATACAAAGAAAAATAATATATCGGTAGATTTTCAAGTACCGATTTAATGAGCACCAACCGACCCCCTATAGATAAAGTCTCCGCCTTCCATGATTCTAGTCTAGACTTTACCACATCAATAACTGTCGACCAATTTTTCACCCTATTCATATTAGCTCCGACTTTAATCCCGAGATAGTCAAAAGGGAAAGAACCTTTTTTACATCCCAGAATTTGTAACATTTCGTTGACTTGCACATCTTCTGTACCAACCCCAATAAGATTAGACTTATGAAGGTTAATGCGAAGGCCCGAACATAGATAAAACACCCGAAGAATTCTAGTTGTACTTTCCAGATTTTGACGCGACCAGTTCCCCAAAATGAGGGCATCGTCCGCATAAAACAAATGCGTAATATCAACTTCACTGTCATTAAAATTAATACCTGAGAATTCACCAACTTCTTTAGCTTTTTTCAATACCCAAGACAGCGATTCCATAACTATTAAGAATAAAAATGGGGATATAGGATCCCCTTGACGAAGTCCTTTCCCGCACTTAAATTCAAAAGTAGGCGAGCCGTTTACAAGCACCGCTGAGCGAGCTGATATCAGAATACCTCGGACCCAATTGCACCACCGAATAGGAAAGCCCATTTGTAACATAATAGAGACCAAAAAATTCCAATTTACGTTGTCATATTCTTTTTCGAAATCGATTTTTAATAAAAACGCCTTCCTTTTTCTTTTCTTAAGCCATTCAGTTAACTCATTGACCACTAAAGGCCCATCCAAAATGAATCGATCCTTCAAAAAAGCCGATTGATGCTCCGAAATGACACTACCCAACACCTTTTTGAGACGATTAGCAAGAATTTTAGAAATAATCTTACTAAACATCCCAATGAGCGTAATCGGCCTATAATCTTTAAGGCCTATAGGTGTTTTAACATTAGGAATTAAAGTTATAAAAGACGACCCACAACCGTTATTAATAGTACCTGACTCGGGAAACTCATTCAAGATTTTAGAAAAATCCTCTTCAAGAAAACTCCAAAAACGCTTCACAAAACGGAAGTTGAAACCATCAGAACCGTGAGCCTTATTAGACCCACATTCAAACATCGCGTCTTTAATTTCTTGTCTAGAAAACTCAGTAATCAAATAATTGCTATCAGCTTCATTCAACCTTTTAATACCCGTGCAAATTAATGGAGGCCTCTCCGCATACACCTCACGGAAGTGAGCCCGGAAGAAACGTAATACCTCCTTTTTAACCAAAGAAGGTTTAGAAACCCACACGCCATTCACTTCCAATCCCGGGATAGCGTTTCTCGCCTTTCTACCATTTACCATATTATGAAAAAATGAAGTATTCTCATCCCTAAGAGCCGCCCATTTTACCCTTGACCTCTGTTTTACATCTCGGTAACGAAAATAATCAATTTCTTCCAGATTTTTTTTTGCACTCGGTCCAAACCCACAACTCCTCCTCGTCCAATTCTTTCTCCTCCATTATAACTTCCATCTCCTCCTTCTCTGCACGCAGCCAAGTTTCAATCTCTACTTCTTTCTTTTTCACTTGTTTATACCAACTCCTTAAACCACTTCTAAGTCTCCTTAATTTTTCTGTTTAGACTACATCTGCTAGACCACTACCAATGTTTTCCCCCAAAATAGATTTCACTATGTCTTGGCATCCCGGTCTGTCCGCCCACGAGTCAAACCATCTAAACGGCTTTTTACCAAAATTCGTATCAACCAAAGAAAGCACCAGCGGAGAGTGATCAGACCGTTCCCTTTTTAAAGCCCGAACCCACGCATTAGGCCATTTGTTAAAAACATTTGAGCACACTAAGACCCGATCGATTCTACTCAATTTACATTCACCACCTCTATTCGACAAAAAAGTATATTTCATACCTCTCAACTCATATTCACGAAGACCAACCGCATCAATAAACTCATTGAAATCCCTAGCACACCCCGGGTCATATACTGAATTCTTGCGTTCTTCCGGACTTCTAACGGCATTAAAATCCCCAAGAATAATCCACCACCCCTGGATCTCATTCATAACCTGAGAAATCCTCACCCAAAGATTCCTTTTATCTACATTTTGATGTGGAGCGTATACATTTACTATGTTCAGCCTACTGAACCCATCAGACAAGATACCAGAAACGCATAAAAAATTATCATCTTTCTTCACCATATCTTTGACAAAAACATTTGGATCCCACAAACTCACCAACCCACCCGAGTGACCAGTAGCATTCGCATATTCACAGTCAAAACCCGTTCCTCCCCAGAAATTCGACATCATCCCACTATTGAAATTGCTACACATAGTTTCCTGTAACGCTATAAACGAGATACCATACTTATCCTTTAAACCTTTAACCCAACCATCCTTTCCAAACACCCCAATCCCTCGAATATTTATCGATAGACAATTCAAATCTTACCCGTTTGTAAACCTTCTTGAACGATGGACTCTTCTATCATATGCTCAAAGCGATTTAAATTAACCCCCATTTTTTCTCCTAGCACCTTAGTTGCTTCAACTTCAATCAATTGAACCGCTTTCCCATCTTTAATCGGCTGCTGTTCATCTGGTAAAGAATTCTGCAACTCTCCATTCAAGGTCTGATCTTCTCTTGAACGATTCCCATTAAATTCTTCACGGCCGGTCCGTTCTTCATTGTAAAGAATATTTTACACTGTATGTTCAGGTTGATGATTAAGATCAATACGTAAGTGGGCCTCATCCGAACCAATAGCCTCTTCAGAATCGGACTCTGACTCCTCCTCATCAGATAAGCCCAATAAGCTATTTAAAAGAAATGGATCAGACTTCTTGGGCTTCTTAACCACCTTGAGACTTTCTTGACTGCTTGAATAGAAATTACTGGGCCTATCCACAATGTCACCTTTTTTTAATTTTCTTCCTCTTGTTGACATTAGAAGCTTCTGTTTGACCAACATTATTATCCTCCATATAATTTTCAAATGGAAAGTCAACAGCTAGGACAAATTCTTCCTCACTCTCCACGACTTTAGTAACCGAATCCAAGTCAAAATTTGAATGATTAACATTAAATGCGAAATCATCAGTTGCCATATTGTTCTCCATGTCATTAATGTCATTAATGATGGTATTAACATTTTCCGGCACCGGCAAATCACCGGAAGCATCACCTTCATCAATGTCCACGTTCAACCTAATCGGTTCTCCATTATCATCGTTCATATCCACCGATTCAGAGACGCTATCTTCTTCATCATCACTTCCTATCGAGTCGGCCTTTGGTTCTACAAAATCCGGTAACCAATCCCCCATCTCCTCCGCAACCCACACCCGAAACTTTCGACCCTTCCACTGAACTACTAACTCCTCAGACACTCTTTTCCCGTCCCCTAACAGCACTCCAACGTATTCAAAAGAAAGATCTCGATCCGTCAATGATATATTAGCATGATGCACAACCTTTCCAAACGTACCTCCAACTTTATTGATGACTACGTTAGTCATCAAAGGTAGCGGAATACCTCGTATTTTAAGCCATGCAAGACGCTCAAACCCGAACACCTGCCCTTCCCAAGTACCGATCATAGAAAATCTACCATCCACCATGGACGCAGCCTCACGGACAGCGACTGTTGTGTTGGCATCTTGAAAAGTGATCAAAACATCTAATCCTCCCAAGTATTGAATACAAAAATCATCCGCATAAAATTCTTTAAAGATCACCTTAATGTTCTTAAGGTTCTCAACATCAGTCATCCTTGCCACAAGTGCCCTTCCATGCAAATCTTTGAATGTATTAACATTACAGTCAATATTAATCATCTTGCGAACTAGCATCTCTTTAAAAGACCAATCGCCAACCATAGTATTCTTACCCTTGTCTTCCTTATTTCCTCTGCTTCCTTCCCCATAATTCTTCTTAACTTCCGGTTTATCAACATTCTTCGCTTGACTATTAATCTCTCCTTCTTCTAAAAAAAATCGAGCGATACTGAACCATAATCTATATTCCCCAATACGAATACTACGAAGACATTTCAGCATTTCATCTCTATCTTTAATGTCTAAAATAGAGATAAAACCGAACCGATTTCCTCCTTTATCACGTTTCCTTGCTATGTATAATCTGTGCAAACTGACGAACGTGGCTTGCTAGATCATTCCCGCTGCATCTTTCCAGAAGATTAGTAACGAAAAATTTGGTAATACGACGTTGGACTCCAACCGGAATAGGTTTCCGGCGGTTATCCATAGAGATTCACACGACGAATCCACACAGAAGAAAAACATGGAAAACAAGAGGGGAAAAGGACAAAAGAGGAAAATCTAATATTGTTGACTCGTAAATCCACTCCCTCTTAATTCGAGCAGCATATTGCTACAATTTTCTTAAAAAAAGAATTACAGGATTTTGAATACCTAATACGTGATCTTGAATTCCCAGTAAGTGACTACATGATTACATAATTTTATTATAGTATTTTATGTGAAACCCTACTAAGTGATTACTTAATTACGTAACAATAGTTGACTATGTATTATTACGTGACTACGTGATTTTGAATATCCATTTCGTGATTACGTGATTTTATTATAGTATTTATGTGAAACCCCACTGAATGATTACATAATTACGTAAAAGCAAAACAAGTAATACATAATATTTCACATGGAATACCTAATAAATATTTCAACTATAATAACCACATAATATCGTATATTAGATATTTAGTCATGTAATAAAGCATAAACAATCAGGTTCCTATTATTGAATGTGTAATCACTTAACAAGGATAAGTGTATTAACATTAGTTATAACAAATCATATTGAATGTATAATCACGTAATGAATTTATATTGAATGTGTAATGATTTGTGTTTAATAGTAACCATGTAATGGGTATTAAAAAATCACGTAGTCATGTACTGGGTATTCAAAATCGCGTAATTATGTAATGAGTATTCAAAATCACCTAATCACGTGATGAGCATTTAAAATCCTGTAAATTTGTTTAAGAAGAGTATAACAATAGACTGCTCGAATTAAAGAGAATGAAATGATTGAAGAAAATGAAATTAGAAAAACCCCTAGCTCTCCTGGAAAATATTACGTGAGATGAAACTCCAACCAGTAATTTCCGCATTAGAAGGCAACTTTTTTCGTAGCCAACTTCATTCTTAAGCATTTATAGAGTTACCTATTGTACTGTACAATCTTTCATTGAATGCTCTCTTTATTGATTTATAAAAAAAAAAAAAAAAAAAAAAAAAAAAAAAAAAAAAAAAAAAAAAAACATTGATAGAATGATAGATGTGATGGATAAGATGAAATGTTAGTTGGAGTGGTTGGATGGGGCTAGTGGTTTTATATCACTACCCTATTTCATCATTCCTACTTTGGGTATGAGAAAATTAAAGAGAATTGAAAACTACCAAGAAGGTTCCATGTTCACAACCAAGAATGAAGAATGACAGCAGTAGCGCCTGTCAAAGACAGGCTTGATTCACGTGTATCACACGTACAATACCGCGTTAACAACCGTGAATTAAATGTTTTGAAATGTTTGGTAGGAAGGGGTACGTGCTAAATGAGGGTACCCCTACATGAAACCCCCCTACCAGAGAACACCGCTTTTTGGAGTTCGCTCAAATTTGGCTCGTAAAAAGCTCGCTTGGTATCAGAGCTGTCCCTAAAAACTCTTGAAAATTTTTAGGCCTTGGGCGTAAAAATGAATTGGGCCTAAAATTATGGTTAATAGGAAATGAATTAAAAAAAATAAAATTTTAGTGGTGGAGCCAAGACTTAAATTTGAGAACTTTACATCATCTTGAGATAGTTTTCTCCACTACACCACTAACATTTTTTTGCATAATAAACAAATGAATATACTAAATATATAGTTTAATAAATATATAAAAGCTTATAAAGACTTTTCGGGCCTTTTGAAAATTTGGGTCTCGTGCGTCAACACGGGTTTGCCGCCCTAGGAGCCGGCCTCGGTTGGAAACTGAGCCGACTCGGCTCGGTTAGAAGGTCAGCCTTGCCCAGCTCGGTTTATTGCACTCGTTAGCTCGATTGAGCTTAGCTCGGATTAGTTTACTTGTAATATATTTTATTTAATATATATATAGGGATGAGTTAAAATCAGAACCATTTTGAGTTGTGAGAACTAGGTCATCCAAAAGGTTTTTCTAAATTTTTTTTTCTCAATGGTCATAAAAAAAAACTTGTTTCAGCAAAAAAAAAAATTACGCATACCCACATTTACATGAGGCGTAAAAAAATATTTATCTTCGTAACCGGCGCATAAAAAAACTTGCATAACTCAAAACTACCAACTCGACAGGCTTTTTTTTTTTACTTTTTTTTACAGATGTGTTTATAATATTTTCATCTACGTTTGTGCAAAAAAAAAGTTTTGCCCAACTCGCGCGAGAACAAAAAGTTCTTACGGTTCTCACAACTCGTGGTGGTTCTCATTTAAACCAAGCCCTATACATATAATACATTATAGAAAATTGGTTATTAGATGCGTAGGCAATTAGGAGTGCAGTTTGATATATATGGAATATTTGAGGATTGATTAGAATGCTTAAGATCTTATATTGTTGTTCAATGAAATTTAAAGCTTTGTCTGTATTTGACACAAAAAAGGGTAGATGCAAGGTACCCTTGACCGCGGCAGTGATCTAACTTCCCAAGCTAACGACCCGACAACGTTGTCTGGCGGTGAATACCCTGCCAACTCGAGGGGAACGAAGAGCCTGGGGTTACCAGGTTTCGAACCCGCGAACTCAAGGGCCCTCAGGTCGGCTTTAAACATGATTTTGGCTTTTATGGAGTAGGTTGAACTTTTTATTGATATGTTCTTCTGAACTATTGAATGATATTTTAGACCATTAAATTTTGAAAGCTATGTATTAAATTTTCTTTTCAAATTCGAGCCTAACCAAATCGAGCCAATGCAGCTCGGTTAAAAACCAAGCCGAGCTCAACTTATGATTTTCACCACGGTATCAAACCCGAGCCGAGCCGGCTCAGTTTCTACTCCAGCCAAGCCCGAGCTTGCCTGGCACGGCTCGGTTCGGCTTGCCAACAACCCTATCCCCTCCCTCCGTTAGATAACGTTTGGTATGCTGGAATGAGGGATGAAATGGAATGGACCATTGCAAGGGAATAAAGTAAAGTGTGTTTGGTTAGTCAATGGAATGAAATGGAATCACCCATTCCATAAGCCATTTCATTCCCTCAAAATAATCTCATCCACACCCTCATTTTTTTCCATTCCATCTCCTCTTTCACTGTAACACCTCGTAAAATCATGTCCAATAATGTGTTGACACGTGTCCGTAATCCAAATTATGTCAAAAGTTGGCTAAGAGGGATTATTTTCGTCAAAAACGAAAACTATGTCTACAGAAGGACTAAAAGTGTCAACATGCTGAAACTAAGCCTCTGAATGACCTTATACGATGTTCGTATTCTCAAACGAATCAAATATTAGGCATGTGAAGCCGTTTGTGAAAACATTTGAAAGTTTGCGTAATTATTTAAAAGTTTGCGCGACGAAGGGTTAAAAGCGTCAACATGTTAATTCTTACCTCTGAGTGACCTTTTAATGAAGCGAGAGCTTCATGATGTTCGATCATACTCTCGGGAATTCCTAATATTGGCCATCTAAGGCTTTTATGCCATTAAACGATAATACGTGCAAGTTTGCGAGTTTAAGGGGTTAAAGGTGTCAACATGTTTAATTATACCTCTGAGTGAACTTTTACCGAAACTTGAAGCTTAACGATATTTCATTACACTCTTGGGAATATGCATAATGTGACACCTGGGTCACTGCGACCATCAAACAAATACCAAACCAATGAAATATTGTATTTCATACTTGGGATTTATAAAAATATGTGTAGCATTTGCACATATCAATTCTTGTTCGATTTCAAGCTCTAAATCGCTTTCTGGAAGGTTATACGCGATTTGATGCGTAAATATAACCAGTTTAATGCAACAAACACTCCGGAATAGTGATATATAATTAACATACCTTAAATAACCTTTACATAACTTAGAAATAAGTTTTGAAGACTTTGGTATGGTAAAAACAAGTTAATTCGCTTAAAGGGACTAAACTTGACAAACTGCGAAAGTATGCCAATTTGAACAGTAACGAACATTCCGGAACATGACCATAAGTTAAACACACCTTAAATATCCTTTACATAGCTTAGAAATAGGCTTTGAGGGGTTCGGTGTGCTAAAATAAACTTTTGGGTCATTCAGGGACTAAAAGTGTCAAAAAGTGCACAAGTTTGCATTTTTGCGCATAACTCACGTTCTGAATACATCTGGACATCCAAAAATTTATGTAAGCATGACTATATTTTATTTTAGTGTTTGGCATAAGAAAAATCCTTTCGTCGCGTCATTTGGTTCGTTTTTCGCGCTTATGCGCATTCCGTCGTAATTAAGCGAACATCGCGTTCGTACGACCAAACGAACCAAGATCCTAGATATTTTTGAGCATGTTTTGAGTTCCCTATACTTTAACTTCATTTTAGAGCCTTGAAATGAGGTTAACGGGGTTCAAACGCATCGAAAATCGCTTAAACGGGCTGCAGGGACCATTTCTGCCATTTTTGAAACAATTCTGAAACAAGGGGGCAGTGGCGTAGCGCCACTACATATGCCCTTACCAGTCGCGCTACGCGACTGCCTACTCTGGGTAGAAACATCAGTTTTGGACCAGATTCAGTGTTTTGCAACTCCAATCAACCTTTCAACACCCCAAAGGGCAAGGACACTTGTCAAAACCCTATGGTGAGTGCTTTATAAGCCACCACAACTTTCCGACAAGTGTACGGGCGAGATCATTTCCCCTTTTCCAAGAAACGATCCTAACGGTTCGGGAAAAACTATAAATACCCCCTTCATTCTCTTGCAAAAACCCACACTTGATCTTCTTGAGAGTTCTCTAAGTGGTTGTGATATTCACTTCCTACCTGAGAATACTTGAGAAATCAAAGCTTTCGGGGACCCTTTGTAAGTATTCTTTCGTTCTTTTATTGCTTTTCGAGTCTGAAAGTCAAACTTTGTTTGACTTTCTGCGTTGACCAGTTTATGGTCAATGCGAAATTCGTTTGAACTTCGCAACGTGATTGTAATCACGATGGTTATAGTCCCTTGGGACTATGCCTACTGATTACCACGTTGTCTAGGGTCGTAAGGGTAAGCGATCTGATAAATCGCTTATACCTTCGAACCCGACCCATTTGGTCGATCATTAGGATCCGACCAAATACATTAGGTGACCATAGTAGGTAGGGAATAACCTTCCGAGGTTATACCTTATGGTCACATCGTTTAAGTAGTTGTATGATAGGTAGTTTATATGCCTTAGATAAATTACTAGAATACCCTTTTCATGTATAATTGGTATTAAGCTTATGTAACCTAAACTTTTGTCACATAACTGATTATGTAACATGTTTAGGCATATAACACTTGTCATAGGGCTAGTTAGACATCTCAAGTGCGCTTTTGCGCGCACGACGCGTTAAAGTAGCGTAAGCTACCTTAATGGGTCGCGATGGGTCGAAAGCAATTATGTTAGGTTTCATTTAGTATGTAGGCTTTGTTAAACCATATGACACGAGTCTCTATACTCGTTTGGTTTACGAACCCTCATCCTATCCGATCCTTCGATTTAGGTCCGGTTTATTAACGTAGTTACCTATATTAGGTATCGATTGATTCCGTGCTCCCTCTAGCTTTGCTTGGTTGTTGTTCAAGACCTCTAAGCATTCTCAGGCGAGTACATTATTCCCCTATTTTACTGCTTTCAATTGTTTTGGGGTGATTCATATGTGCTAAATGTTTTCAAGGTTTAAACGATGGTTTCACAAACGATTTTCGATGTTAAAACGATGGTTTCACAAACGATTTCAATAAAGTGAACAAACTTGTTGGTTGTGTTTACATAACAAATGACATTCATTAGCAATGATCAAGCCGACCAGTATTAGGTTATGGTACCATAGGATCTGACAAATCCCGTTATTTACTACACCCGTGGTTATGTGTGGGTGTGGTGGGTAGCGACTGAATCTGTAATTATTAATTTACCCTTTGGTAAGGGTTTGTTAAGAACGCGAACGAGTTGGAGCGATGAACGCGTCAAGAAGGTTTGAATGTTATTAGCGAGACGACTATATAAGTAGTTTCACGACCTAAAACGAATTATACGATTTGGGTAACGATTGGTTTTCACGCGATGTTTGTACGATTTGGGTAATGATTGGTTTTCACGCGATGTTTGTACGATTTGGGTAACGATTGGTGTTCACGCGATGTTTGAACGATTTGGGTAACGATTGGTTTTTGGTTAAGTGTTTAGATAAACGGGACGGGTGTAAGGTGATGAAAGCATGGTGGATACGCCGTTGGTACTTCCTATATATAAGTGATTTCATCATGTTACATACCGTGGCGTTATTTAGTTCACTTGGGTAAAAGATTTTCAAACGATGTCACACAAACGAGGTTTTCGATATGATATAAACTATACGAGTTTTTAACGAGATTTATTAACAAGTTTTATTAACAATTTAATACGAGATGTCTCACAATTTGCTTTACTAAAACAAATGTTTTTTTGGGTTAAGAGTCATGGCTACGAGGTTTTATAAACTATAACCCGCTTGATTTGAGTTGGTTAATTAAGTTGCAATATTGTACTGTTTTCAAAACAAGGTTTTTAATAAAGTATTGCAGCATCTAAACTAGCCATGATTTCGACACTCCTACAAAACTTATGTACTCGCCAGCATTTCTTTGCTGACCTCGTTTTTACATATGTTTCAGGTATTGTTGAATGATATCGATTAATAGGATGCATGCTCACATAGGACTGGACGAGGCTTTAGTGACTCAATAACAATGATAGACTATGTTTAAATTGTGTATTTAGATTTCCAGACGATGTAAACATTCAATATTCAATAAAACAAAACACTTTTTTGTATCCATGGTTATGAAACAATGATTCTGTTGCAACACGCCTCGATGTTTCCGCCGCGCTTTGTTGTTTTACGCGGTCGAGGTGTGACACATAACCTATCTTGAAGGTCAAAAGTATCAAATATAAAACTTAAAGTGGCTTAGAGGGGCTTAATATGTCGAAAATGAAAGTATATAAAGGTTTTAAGGGACTAGGGACTAAAGTTGCCAACTTTTGAAACCTGGTGATGCCTTAGCGCGACGCGACAGCCACCCCCCTATGCTGTCGCGCGACGTGACGCCTTCATTTCGACAGAATGCCTTGTACAGCTGCATGTTTGTTTTCCTTGGCCACCACACAACTTCCTTACTCACATAATTCGATTCTAGGGGCTCTTAGTTGGTTTTAAAACCTGGTAATACACATGTTAGCATCTTGGAACTCCTCTAAACACTTGGCATGATCCAAGGAATTCATGTTCAAGTATAAATAGAGGTCATTGGAGGCCTTGAATCCTTGCACCTCTCATTTTTCCCTCAATATCTCATTCTTGGAGACTCCTACATAAAGGGGACTCCACCTCAGTTCAAGATTCGAGCTAGGACCCTTTGTAAGCGTCTTTAGTCACTAGTTTCTGTTTTATAGGATTTAAAGCCAAGAGTCAAGCGTTATCGTAAAAACACTTTGACTTTTAGTTAGACCTTAAACTTGTTCGCAACAAACATGGCTACGTGGTCGTAATTAGGTAGGTGTTAATCCCTCAAAAGGGCACCTCCTAAGAATCACGTTTGCTTGGTCAATTGACGAGTCAAAGTAATATTAATTTGAAAAGTCAACGGGCCAGTTTTTAAAATAATTGCAATATGAGTTTTGAAGTGTTCTAAAATATGTTTTATCACTTAAACAACTCGGTAATAATTATTAGAACATGTTTAAACATGTTCGGCTCGTCAATTCCCAATTTAGGGTCGGTTCACAACCGAAAGTCGCGTAGTGTCGCAACCCCCATCCCCTAATACCCCGGGAACGGGCGGCCGCGGCTAGCATTAGTGGTATCAGTGTTTATCAGTTTGGCAGCGGAAATTACATCAAGACCGTAGTTAGGAAACATTTTATCAGAGTAAAATACCACACTTTTATAATATTAAACACATGGGAAATTCCCAAGTTTCCAGTACACACATTTTTTATAGGGATAAACCCTATTTTATTTAAATAAAACATCTCTTTATTTAGGTAACTTTATAGCCACTTTTCCAAGCCTTAAGTGCTGTACAGCTGGCTTCTATTTGGCTTTCACATTTTGTTACCTGAAACGTGTTTAAAAATATTTTGTCAGTGGGAAATACTGGTGAGTGAATCCCAGTTTAATCAAGACAAGTAAAACCGTTTTATAGTATTGAGGGCGATCTCGCAATTACATTTGTTTCTATCTACTTTAATTACCACCCACGGTACTGTCAACCCGACTTGCGGTCATGTTACTACTCACAGTGTAGTAACAAATTTTGTATATAAAACTCCAACATACCGACGATAATTGTAGAATACAAATACTCAATCACTGTTTAATATAATGCAAAACATTTGAGATTTTTTAAAAATAGTTTGCAAAAAGGAGGATTACTCACATTGCTAACTTAGGGTTTTCATGTGTGATTTTCTGGTGATTATCTATTTATTACACAATGCACACGTGTTAGTATAATAACCCAATATTTACATTAGTTATACCCTCCCCGAGACAGAACTCCAACGACTACGTCGGGCAGAACCTCGACAACCGTTATGGAGCACTAGATCAATCGGGCAGCGTATCTAATATGTAACCGGGGGTTATGATACTTACAACGAGGCAGGGCTTCACTAATTAGGGGGTATTATGCTCGGGTATAGTGTATACTTTGTAAAATTGAGAGAGAGAAAGTTGTGCGGTGCGATTTGTGAACTGGGGCCAACGACCTCTATATATAGTGCCTGATTGGCACTTTCTCGCGGCACGCATAAACCACACAAGGGGCCTTCGCGCCCCGCGACATAGGCTGGGTAGGCCCTAGCCTTGTCGGGTCACGCGCATAGACTCGCCACGATTACGCCACGTGGCAGCACCGGATGAGGCTGCGTAGCCAGGTGGTCGCGCCCCGCGTAAGCCGAAGAGAGAGTCTTCGCGGCCCGCGAGCGCCTATTAAATCTTTATTTTATTTGATTTTTGTGAAATTAAAGGTATTTAGGACCAAATCTCGCATGAAATTAAAGGTATTTAGGACCAAATCTCGCATACGGGGTGTATTTTAAGGCGTACAGGGACATTCTAAATATATTAGAGGTGTTAGAAATATTTTAGGAGGGTTGTTATATCCTCCCCACCTTGTTTTAGAACTCGTCCTCGAGTTTACTAGAATAGGTGTGGGTATTTCCTTTGCATTTCTGATTCAAGCTCCCAAGTGTATTCTGGTCCTCTCTTGGAATCCCATTTTACTTTGACTAAAACTAATCTCTTCTGTTTGAGATTCTTGAATTTTCTATCTTCAATCGGTAGAGGTTTTTCTATAAACTTAAGCTTCTCATTTACCTCTATATCCTTAAGTGTCACACCCCGACCGCGTAAAACAACAAATCGCGGCGGAAACATCGGGGAGTGTTGTAACAGAATTAATGTTTCACAACCATGGAAATTAAAGTTTCGTTTTATTGATTAAAAGTGTTACAATGTCTTAATCAAACAAGGAAAATACAACATAATTAACTAGTCTTGCATCTTTTATTGTCACTAAAGCCCAAGTCTGTCTATGTGTATCTTGATCATCTTATGCAACAGCTCCTGAAAACACATGTGAAAATAGGTACGTCAGCATAAAAATGCCTGTGAGATACATAGGTTTTGTGAAAATAAGATTCATGACTTATGTTTGAGAAAATGTTTAGTCATGAACCTTGTTATTTGCTTTGTCTTGTAAATCATTTGTAAAACGATAAGATCAGATGATAAGTATAAATAAATGTCAGGTTAAATGAATAACCAAGTAAAAATGTGTTTGTATAAGATAAGTTGTTTATAAATCAATGTCTTGTGAAAAGTATGTTATTTGTATGAAATGTTCTATGTCTCAAACTGAAATGATTCAAATAACGTTACGACATGTAATACCATACAAACATTTATATATAGGAAGTACCAGCGGCGTATCCACCATGCTTGTATCATATTACACATGCATCGTTACTTAATCACTTAATCAAACCAAACCAAACCAAACAATGTAAAATGTTCATGTCAAGATGTAAATCATGTCAAAATATCTATGTCAAATATCCATGTCAAATGTCTATGTCAAATATCCATGTCAAATGTCTATGTCAAATATCCATGTCAAATGTCTATGTCAAATATCCATGTCAAATGTCTATGTCAAAATGTCATGTATGGCAAGTGAAAGGTCTCAACTAAACCATATGCACAAAAACAAAGTATTGAAGTAAAACTTGGTTTAAATCAAAGCTATGTTTTGTGTAAATGCATGATCAAATGTCAATCATGTTAAAATGTCTATGCCGAAATGTCTATGTCAAATGTCTATGTCAAAATGTCATGTATGGCAAGTGAAAGGTCTCAACTAAACCATATACACAAAAACAAAGTATTGAAGTAAAACTTGGTTTAAATCAAAGCTATGTTTTGTGTAAATGCATGCAAATATTTAATATAAACATTTATGCGGTATTGTGAATATGCATACATCCAAGCCTGGCGACTGTGGTGATAAACCCTTTAAACAAATTAAAGGTCTATCTGTCTTATATCAACGAATTCGGTCATTCCCTTCATCCCCTTTCCCTGGGACGTCCGGAACGGGAGTTGTCAATTCCTATGGTACCACTACCTACTAACGAACGGCGTAGCTAATGTTAATGAATGTATTGTCCCATGTAAACAAACCAAATGTCATAACAAAATGTAAGCATGTGAAAACGATGCACTAAGTATGTAATCAAATGAACATACGTAGCGTGAAAAGTCATGTAAAACGATGTACTAAGTAATGCACACAATGGGCACACCTAGCATGAAATGTAATGTAAAACAATGTACTAAGTAATGCACACAATGGGCACACCTAGCATGAAATGTCATGTAAAACAATGTACTAAGTAATGCACACAATGGGCACACCTAGCATGAGATGAAATGAAATCATGTACTATTATGTACTAACGAACATAGCATGTATATGATGTGAAAACAGGAAAGCTTGAAAGTAACAAGTAGGCACATGTGTTCCACCCCAAAACAGTTTGGAAAACAGTAAAAGAGGGGTCTATGTACTCACTTGAGAATGCTCAGAAGTCCTAGGATAACCACCAAGCAAAGCTAGAGATCACGGAATCAAACGGTACCTACTATAGGTAACTACATTAATAAACCGGACCTAAATCGGAAGATCGGGTAGCATTAGGGTTTGTAAACCAAACGAGTGTAGAGACTCGTGTCATTTGGTTTAACAAAGCCTACATACTAAATGAAACTTAACCTAAGTGTTTACGACCCATTACGACCCGTTTAGGTAGCTTATGCTACTTTAACGCGTCGTTCGCGTGAAACGCGTTCGGACCGCCTAACTAGTCCTATGACAAGTGTTATATGCCTAAACATGTTACATAATCTGTTATGTGACAAAAGTTTAGGTTACATATGCTTAATTACCAATTATACATGAAAAGGGTATTCTGGTAATTTACCTAAGGCATATAAACTACCTATCATGCAACTACTTAAACGATGTGACCATAGGGTATAACCTCGGAAGGTTATGCCCTATACTAGGGTCACCTAATGTATTTGGTCGGATCCTAATGATCGACCAAACTGGGTCGGGTTCGAAGGTATAGGCGATTTATTAGATCGCCTACCCTACGACCCTAGACAACGTGGTAATCAGTGGGCATAGTCCCAAGGGACTATGACCAACGTGATTACACTCACGTTGCGAAGTTCAAACGAACTTCGCATTGACCATTACTGGTCAACGCTGAAAGTCAAACAAAGTTTGACTTTCTGACTCGAAAAGCAATAAAATAAGGAAAAGAACGAAAGAATACTTACGAAGGGTCCCCGAATGCTAATCCCGATCCAAGAACTCAGGTATGAAACAATGGTTTCAACTTAGGGCTCTCAAAATCAGAATTCTTGTAAGAAATGAGGTTGGGGTGATGGGGTATTTATAGGAATACCCGAACCGTTAAGATCGTTTGTCGAAAATCGTGCCTTAATCATGTCCGTACAAGTGTCGGAAGGTTATGGTGACTAAATTGCCACTAACCATAGGGAATCAACACTTGGCAAGGGATAAGGGAGTGGATAACAGCTGTAAACAGCTGTCGATACATCGAATCCGGTCCCGAAAATGCGAAAAATGAGTTTTCTGCATGTTTCTGCCCAGAATAGGCAGTCGCGTAGCGCGACTGCATATGCCCTTAGGGCTCGCGCTACGCCACGGCCCCCATGTTTCAGCAAACTTTCAAAATTGGCAGAAATGGTCCCTGCACGTGTTTAAGGCCTTTTTCGATGCGTTTGAACCCCGTTAACCTCATTTCAAGGCTCTAAAATGAAGTTAAAGTATAGGGAACTCAAAAAATACTCAAAAATATGCCGGATGATGGTTCGTTTGGTCGTACGAACGCGATGTTCGCTTAATTACGACGGAATGCGCATAAGCGTGAAAAACGATCCAAATGACGCGACGAATGGATTTTTCTTATGGCGAACACTAAAATATAATATAGTCATGCTTACATAAATTTTTGGATGTCCGGATGTATTCAGAACGTAAGTTATGCGCGAAAATGCAAACTTGTGCACTTTTTGACGCTTTTAGTCCCTGAATGACACAAAAGTTTATTTTAGCATACCGAACACCTCAAAGCCTATTTCTAAGCTATGTAAAGGATATTTATGGTATGTTTAACTTATGGTCATGTTCCGGAAGGTCTGTTACAGTTCAAATTGGCATACTTTCGCAGTTTGTCAACTTTAGTCCCTGTAAGCGAATTAACTTGATTTCGGCATACCAAACCTTCCAAAACTTATTTCTAAGTTATGTAAAGGTTATTTAAGGTATGTTAAGCCTATTTCACTATTCCGGAGTGTTCGTTGCATTAAACTGGTTGTATTTACGCATCGGTGCGCGTATAACCTTCCAGAAAGCGATTTAGAGTTTGAAAATGGAACGAGAATTGATATGTGCAAATGATACACATATTTTTACAAATCCCAAGTATGAAATATAATATTTCATTGGTTCGGTATTTGTTTGATGGCCGTGGAGGCACAGGTGTTACAGTCTCCCCTACTTTAGGAAATTTCGTCCCGAAATTTATTTAGAGGAAACTTGTTAGAGCTTGAAAATATGAAGTTGAAAAGATCGAACAATATTGGTTAGGGTTCTTGAACTTCTAGTAACATTAATAACATTATGTTTGCAATGTAAGAGGGACACTTATATACAAGTATATGAAGCGTCATTGGTGCGTCCACCATGCCTCCATTACATCGTTCTCATTTTGTTATTGTTGTCACTATCGGTTCTTACACATAACAAACCTTACTAAGTTTCTGTGCACTAAATTTCATAATTATGTACGCGTCCATAATCATACAATTCCTTGCACAGTTCACACAGTCTACTTTATAATGTGTAGGGGAAAACCAAATGAACAATCCTGTGATGAGTGTGACTAGACTGCCATAGAGTCCTTTTGACTAAATCAATAAATGATCTAAATAGACTATCAAGGAGTCTGTCCAGCTACATCACTAGATGTCGTCTTTTAACCAAATTGTGAATCAATCTTTTTGATTAGACCACTAAAAGGATCTCTTATGAAACATGGAGCGGTACTTATATAATCCAAGGGTCTTAACTATTACATAGAAGCCCATTGAGGATTGAAGGTAGTACCTTTTGAATATCCTGCTACGAATCCCTCATATGAAGATATGAAAGATTCTGCGAGGATTTGGATATCGAATATCCAGAGTATTAAAAACACAAAAATGCATAAAAGAAAACATAAGATGAATTAACACATATCACATAACCACAAAATTGTTTAACTAGAAGTTTGTTCTACTAACAGAGTATATGTATTTAAAGCACACTAGGAATCCATCTCGTGGATTTCATTTGGCACTTTAAACATTATCAAGAATCTAACTATAAGGATAGAAAGATTCAAAAAGAAAATTCGATTTCGATTATTATAACCCGAAATGTTCGAATTTAGGTATATAAGGAATCCAATTAAGGACTCTGATTTGAATGATGATCATCCACAAGGATCTAATTGTGAAGATAAAAAGATCCCATATGGATTTTAAAAGTTGAAGATGTTTTGAAACCTTGCACTGGACGTGCTTATGTCAAAACATGAAGTAAAAATGCTTATGAAATTGAGATGCTAGATATGCCAAGGCGACATATGAAGCAGAATTTTGAAGGTTTAATCAATGTATGAGGAAAATATTTTTGAAAACTATGCATGGGGTTCTTTTAAGAAAAGTGTGTTTAACGTTTTTGAAACCTTATATATAATATTTTTTGAAATCATAAAGTAGGTATATTAGATAGATATATTTACAAAAATGTTTTAAAATCATGCGAGATGAATTTTGAAATTATGTATAAGGTTTTTGAAAGACATGAATGATGCTTTTCGAAATCATGCACTTGATAAGAAAATGTATTGTGTTAATATTGTCTTCAGACTATATGAAATATTTTGAAATTAGAAAGGTTGGTTTTGATAACATGGCCAATGTTTTTGAAATAACATAGACAATGCATCTAGAGAAAATTGTTTTTAAACTATATGAAATGTTTTGAGATCATGAAGATTGTTTTGAAATACTTGTACTGTATATGTTGAAAAATCAAAACGGAATGGGTATGAGATTTGAAAATATCCTTAGTTATCCAACCAAGGATTTAAAGGTACTGATGTGCAAAAAGCACTATTACTCATAGTTTCACTTTATTTCATGTACTTCGTTTCTTAGAATGAAACGAGTACTTAGAACTTTTGAGGAAATTATGAGCGATTTCTTGTAAGAGAGAATCACAAGCGTAGATTGTAAGGAACATAGTTCCTTAATGCAGGTATCATAGGAAAATGCCATAAACACATGTAATTATACTTGTATATCAGAATTGTGAACAACAACTTTTATTTATAAACAAACAGATTGTTTCACATTACAAGGATAACAAAAGAACAAAGGCATAAGACAGCAACATCCTTTGTTCAGCCGAATGCTCATCCAAGAGTTGGATTTGCATTAGCATTTGCATTCACCAGTCTCGGACAGTTGTGGCGGAAATGACCAATCTCTCCGCAGTTGAAACATGAACCCAGTGGGAATCTTGCAGCATTCCCTTGAACCGGAGCTTGAACCTGAGCAGCCTGATTTTGTCCCAAACGACAAATATTGGCCAAATGCCCAAGTTTACCACACGTCGTGCATTGCCAGCAAGCTTGTTGTACCGCGTGATGACCGTTGCAGCGTGCACAATGAGGTGCGGTACCGGCATATGCTTTCTTTGCAGGTGGTGTTGCCACCCGGATGGGTCCTGCTTGATTTGCTACTGCTGCAGTTGGACAAACCCTTGCCGTATGACCTATAAGTCCACAAGTTTGGCATTTGCGGCACTTCACACTAGCCTGATGATGAAGGCTACATTGGTTGCATAAGGGTGCAGTTCCGTTGTATGGCTTCCTAGCTGGTGGCCTTGCCACATGGCTAGGTCCCGCTTGATTAGGTGTAACCGCTGCGGGTTTCCTTGAAGCCTTACGTTTCCTTGATTTTGGTGCTGGCTTGACTTCTGCTTCCTTCAGTGGCTCTTGAGTGGCTTCATTGTCGAGACGAGAGGCTTCATTGTTAAGACGAGCCATGGCAATACCTAAATCCACAGTCCTCTGAATCACTTCGCCAATTTGCTGGACAAATTTGGCTGTTCGCTCGGGCATTTGACCAGTGCCAAGAGGAATAGACATTCTAGAGGAAAAATGAAAGACAGAGGAAGAAACAAGTGAAATGTTATTGGGTAATCAATACAGAATGGTAACGAATGAAAATTGTGATCATTTGTTTGTTACCTAAGGCAAACAAATGAGACGGTGACTAATCAAAGTAAATGGGTCAAAAATAATGTATCGCGAAGACATGCTCGCCTTTAAGTGAACACTCATCCCAAGAATTCCCAGGTAAGCACAACTGGTCTCGCGTTTGATGAGATGTATACGAAGTGCTTGCCTAGCCAGAAAACCCAGAATACAGGCATTCACCCTTCCAGTTTGCACGTGTTCACATTATTTAAAACCCAAAACCTTGACGAAGTTTTGAAAACTCAAAGGGGTTCAAAACCATATAACAGAGAGTTCAAAACCTTACAATAGAGGGTTCAAAACCTAGTAATCAATCATCCTAGAACAGATGATTAGTTTTCAAAGCGGTTTTGAAATTCATGTTCTTGTTGCGGTTGTCGCCTAAGGATAGGCGACAGTATTGTTTTATGACTAAACGCAAGTAAACTCGCGTTAGGGTCCTAAGAAGGTTATAGACTAGGTCAAAGCATTACTAATAACCTAATTCCCTATAACCATTGGCTCTGATACCATCTTTTCTGTCACACCCCGACCGCGTAAAACAACAAATCGCGGCGGAAACATCGGGGAGTGTTGTAACAGAATTAATGTTTCACAACCATGGAAATTAAAGTTTCGTTTTATTGATTAAAAGTGTTACAATGTCTTAATCAAACAAGGAAAATACAACATAATTAACTAGTCTTGCATCTTTTATTGTCACTAAAGCCCAAGTCTGTCTATGTGTATCTTGATCATCTTATGCAACAGCTCCTGAAAACACATGTGAAAATAGGTACGTCAGCATAAAAATGCCTGTGAGATACATAGGTTTTGTGAAAATAAGATTCATGACTTATGTTTGAGAAAATGTTTAGTCATGAACCTTGTTATTTGCTTTGTCTTGTAAATCATTTGTAAAACGATAAGATCAGATGATAAGTATAAATAAATGTCAGGTTAAATGAATAACCAAGTAAAAATGTGTTTGTATAAGATAAGTTGTTTATAAATCAATGTCTTGTGAAAAGTATGTTATTTGTATGAAATGTTCTATGTCTCAAACTGAAATGATTCAAATAACGTTACGACATGTAATACCATACAAACATTTATATATAGGAAGTACCAGCGGCGTATCCACCATGCTTGTATCATATTACACATGCATCGTTACTTAATCACTTAATCAAACCAAACCAAACCAAACAATGTAAAATGTTCATGTCAAGATGTAAATCATGTCAAAATATCTATGTCAAATATCCATGTCAAATGTCTATGTCAAATATCCATGTCAAATGTCTATGTCAAATATCCATGTCAAATGTCTATGTCAAATATCCATGTCAAATGTCTATGTCAAATATCCATGTCAAATGTCTATGTCAAAATGTCATGTATGGCAAGTGAAAGGTCTCAACTAAACCATATGCACAAAAACAAAGTATTGAAGTAAAACTTGGTTTAAATCAAAGCTATGTTTTGTGTAAATGCATGATCAAATGTCAATCATGTTAAAATGTCTATGCCGAAATGTCTATGTCAAATGTCTATGTCAAAATGTCATGTATGGCAAGTGAAAGGTCTCAACTAAACCATATGCACAAAAACAAAGTATTGAAGTAAAACTTGGTTTAAATCAAAGCTATGTTTTGTGTAAATGCATGCAAATATTTAATATAAACATTTATGCGGTATTGTGAATATGCATACATCCAAGCCTGGCGACTGTGGTGATAAACCCTTTAAACAAATTAAAGGTCTATCTGTCTTATATCAACGAATTCGGTCATTCCCTTCATCCCCTTTCCCTGGGACGTCCGGAACGGGAGTTGTCAATTCCTATGGTACCACTACCTACTAACGAACGGCGTAGCTAATGTTAATGAATGTATTGTCCCATGTAAACAAACCAAATGTCATAACAAAATGTAAGCATGTGAAAACGATGCACTAAGTATGTAATCAAATGAACATACGTAGCGTGAAAAGTCATGTAAAACGATGTACTAAGTAATGCACACAATGGGCACACCTAGCATGAAATGTAATGTAAAACAATGTACTAAGTAATGCACACAATGGGCACACCTAGCATGAAATGTCATGTAAAACAATGTACTAAGTAATGCACACAATGGGCACACCTAGCATGAGATGAAATGAAATCATGTACTATTATGTACTAACGAACATAGCATGTATATGATGTGAAAACAGGAAAGCTTGAAAGTAACAAGTAGGCACATGTGTTCCACCCCAAAACAGTTTGGAAAACAGTAAAAGAGGGGTCTATGTACTCACTTGAGAATGCTCAGAAGTCCTAGGATAACCACCAAGCAAAGCTAGAGATCACGGAATCAAACGGTACCTACTATAGGTAACTACATTAATAAACCGGACCTAAATCGGAAGATCGGGTAGCATTAGGGTTTGTAAACCAAACGAGTGTAGAGACTCGTGTCATTTGGTTTAACAAAGCCTACATACTAAATGAAACTTAACCTAAGTGTTTACGACCCATTACGACCCGTTTAGGTAGCTTATGCTACTTTAACGCGTCGTTCGCGTGAAACGCGTTCGGACCGCCTAACTAGTCCTATGACAAGTGTTATATGCCTAAACATGTTACATAATCTGTTATGTGACAAAAGTTTAGGTTACATATGCTTAATTACCAATTATACATGAAAAGGGTATTCTGGTAATTTACCTAAGGCATATAAACTACCTATCATGCAACTACTTAAACGATGTGACCATAGGGTATAACCTCGGAAGGTTATGCCCTATACTAGGGTCACCTAATGTATTTGGTCGGATCCTAATGATCGACCAAACTGGGTCGGGTTCGAAGGTATAGGCGATTTATTAGATCGCCTACCCTACGACCCTAGACAACGTGGTAATCAGTGGGCATAGTCCCAAGGGACTATGACCAACGTGATTACACTCACGTTGCGAAGTTCAAACGAACTTCGCATTGACCATTACTGGTCAACGCTGAAAGTCAAACAAAGTTTGACTTTCTGACTCGAAAAGCAATAAAATAAGGAAAAGAACGAAAGAATACTTACGAAGGGTCCCCGAATGCTAATCCCGATCCAAGAACTCAGGTATGAAACAATGGTTTCAACTTAGAGCTCTCAAAATCAGAATTCTTGTAAGAAATGAGGTTGGGGTGACGGGGTATTTATAGGAATACCCGAACCGTTAAGATCGTTTGTCGAAAATCGTGCCTTAATCATGTCCGTACAAGTGTCGGAAGGTTATGGTGACTAAATTGCCACTAACCATAGGGAATCAACACTTGGCAAGGGATAAGGGAGTGGATAACAGCTGTAAACAGCTGTCGATACATCGAATCCGGTCCCGAAAATGCGAAAAATGAGTTTTCTGCATGTTTCTGCCCAGAATAGGCAGTCGCGTAGCGCGACTGCATATGCCCTTAGGGCTCGCGCTATGCCACGGCCCCCATGTTTCAGCAAACTTTCAAAATTGGCAGAAATGGTCCCTGCACGTGTTTAAGGCCTTTTTCGATGCGTTTGAACCCCGTTAACCTCATTTCAAGGCTCTAAAATGAAGTTAAAGTATAGGGAACTCAAAACATACTCAAAAATATGCCGGATGATGGTTCGTTTGGTCGTACGAACGCGATGTTCGCTTAATTACGACGGAATGCGCATAAGCGCGAAAAACGATCCAAATGACGCGACGAATGGATTTTTCTTATGGCGAACACTAAAATATAATATAGTCATGCTTACATAAATTTTTGGATGTCCGGATGTATTCAGAACGTAAGTTATGCGCGAAAATGCAAACTTGTGCACTTTTTGACGCTTTTAGTCCCTGAATGACACAAAAGTTTATTTTAGCATACCGAACACCTCAAAGCCTATTTCTAAGCTATGTAAAGGATATTTATGGTATGTTTAACTTATGGTCATGTTCCGGAAGGTCTGTTACAGTTCAAATTGGCATACTTTCGCAGTTTGTCAACTTTAGTCCCTGTAAGCGAATTAACTTGATTTCGGCATACCAAACCTTCCAAAACTTATTTCTAAGTTATGTAAAGGTTATTTAAGGTATGTTAAGCCTATTTCACTATTCCGGAGTGTTCGTTGCATTAAACTGGTTATATTTACGCATCGGTGCGCGTATAACCTTCCAGAAAGCGATTTAGAGTTTGAAAATGGAACGAGAATTGATATGTGCAAATGATACACATATTTTTACAAATCCCAAGTATGAAATATAATATTTCATTGGTTCGGTATTTGTTTGATGGCCGTGGAGGCACAGGTGTTACATTAAGAGGCACTACTAGTGATTTATCGGCTAAGCATTTCTTGAGATTAGATATATGAAATACATCATGTATTCCTGTCATTTCTTCTGGCAGTTGTAACTAATAAGCTACTGGTCCTATTCTTCTAATAATCTCAAAAGGTCCAATATACCTGGGGCTTAGCTTTCCCCTTTTGATGAATCTTACCATTCCTTTCTAAGGAGAAACCTTCAATAACACTTTGTCTCCTACTTGAAATTCCAATGGCTTTCGCCTGTTATCAGCATAACTCTTTTGTCGATCGTGTGTTGCTTTTAGTCGTTCCTTGATTTGAATGATCTTGTCCGTTGTTTCTTGTACTATCTCTGGTTCAGATAGTTGCTTTTCTCCAATTTCTGCCCAACAGACTAGGGTTCAGCACTTTCGTCCATAAAGTGCTTCGAATGGTGCAACATTGATACTGGTATGATAGCTGTTGTTGTAAGAAAATTCTAACAATGGTAAGTGATCGTCCCAATTACATCTGAAATCAATTACACAAGCTCTAAGCATATCTTCCATCGTCTGAATTGTCCTTTCGCTTTGTCCGTCCGTTTGAGGATGATAAGCTGTGCTTAGGTTTAGCTTGGTTCCCATGGCTTTTTGGAAACTTGCCCAAAAATGAGAGGTAAAACGGCTATCTCTATCAGAAACAATTGATAAAGGAATTCCATGTAATGAAACTATTTCATTTACATACAACTTACCTAATTGCTCCATACTGAAAGTTTCCTTCATTGGTAGGAAATGAGCTGATTTGGTTAGCCTGTCAACAATCACCCAGATTGTATCATTTCCTTTTCTTGCTTTGGGTAATTTGGTAACAAAATTCATTGTTATCAATTCCAATTTCCAAACTGGCATTTCTAACTGTTGCAACAAACCTGAGGGTTTCTGATGTTCAACTTTAACTTGTGAACAGGTTAAACACTTAGAAACATAAGCTGCTATATCCTTTTTCATTCCTATCCACCAAAAAATCCTTCTTAAGTCTTGATACATCTTATCACTTCTAGGATGCATCGTATACTTAGATTTATGGGCTTCTTCTAATATACGGTGGCATAGATTTCCTAATTTGGGTATCCACATCCTTTTCTTATGGAATCTCCAAATTCCATTTGTTCCTTGTTCTAATTCCTTAATCATTCCTTTCAATTTCTCAGTATCATCCTTGATTACTGATTCCTGTACTTTCTTAATATGGTCATTTAAATCTACTTACAGGTTTAAATATAAGAGAATGTATTCTTTTTGGTTTCTCGTGATACTTTCGACTTAAAGCATCAGCTACTACATTAGCCTTTCCTGCATGATACTGGATATTACAATCATAATCACTAAGAATTTCCATCCAACGTCTTTGTCTCATATTTAACTCCTTTTGCCGGAAAACATACCTTAAACTCTTATGATCGGTAAAAATGGTAAACTTACTACCATAAAGGTAATGTCTCCAAATCTTAAGGGCAAAAATTATAGCTCCTAATTCTAAATCATGGGTAGAATAATTCTCTTCATGATTCTTAAGTTGTCTAGATGCATAGGCTATAACCTTTTGACGTTGCATTAACACGCATCTATACCCTAACTTAGAAGCGTCACAATAGACTACGAAGTCTTCAGTTCCTTCTAGTAACGCTAATATGGGTGCATTGGTTAATCTTTGCTTAAAAATTTTAAAGGCTTCTTCTTATTTTGATCCCCATTCAAACTTAACAGATTTACTGGTTACCTTAGTTAAGGGAATGACTATCATAGAAAAATCTCGGATAAATCTTCTATAATAACCGGCCAATCCCAGGAAACTTCTAACTTCAGTTGATGATTTAGGGGTTTTCCATTTGGTAATCGCCTCAATCTTTGTAGGATCCACATGAATTCCTTTATGATTGACTAAATGTCCAAGAAACTGCACTTCTTCTAACCAAAATTCACATTTTGAAAACTTGGCATAAAGCTTTTCTTTTCTTAATAAACTTAGGAGTGCATGCAGATGCATTGCATGTTCATTTTTACTCTTAGAGTAAATGAGAATATCATCTATAAAGACAATTATGAATTTATCCAAGTATGGTTTATATATTCGGTTCATCATGTCCATAAATGCGGCTGGGGCATTGGTTAAACCAAATGGCATGACAGTAAATTCATAATGGCCATACCTTGTTCTGAAACCGGTCTTAGGAATGTCCTCTTCCTGTACCTTTAGTTGATGATATCCTGAGCGTAAATCGATTTTTGAGAAAAATCGAGCTCCTTGCAATTGTTCAAACAAATCATCGATTCTTGGTAATGGGTACCGATTTTTAATCGTGACTTTATTCAATTCACGGTAATCAATGCACATACGCATTGACCCGTCTTTCTTCTTGACAAACAATATTGGTGCTCCCCACGGCGATGAACTTGGCTGTATGAATCCTTTCTCCAACAATTCATCTAGTTGCTTCTTTAATTCTTGCATTTCTGCAGGTGCCAAACGATAGGGTGCTTTGGCAATTGGTGCCATTCCTGGTAGTAGATGAATTCTAAATTCAACTTCTCTGGCCAGCGGTAGTCCTGGTAATTTTTCTGGAAACACTTCTGGAAACTAGGATACTACCGGAATATCCTTCAATTCTTTTCCTTTAGTGTTAATGATTATAGAAATCAAATACACTAATGATCCTTTTCTTACATAACTGGCCGTTTTCATCACAGAGATGAATTTTGTGGATCTAGATGGCTTATCTCCTTTAATTGTGATCTTTTCACCTTTTGGTGTGTGACAACTGCCACTTTCTGGTAATTTACGTACATTTAAAGCAATGAATTACATTATACAAATATGTGTTTTGAATATCTGAATTGCTTGATTACATGATATACATCTTAGAACACTCATTTATGATGCACATTATTCGTTTCTATTGGTTATATTTGAAACAGTTTAAAACAATGCGTCGAAACAACTAGAGTAGTACCTAGTGAACTAGCGTGCTGACGAAAACTCAGGATCCGTAGAAACCATCTAAATTACATCTTTAGGACTCAGACGAAAGTCCAACATCAAATATACATTAAACCCTATATGGAAATACAAGGGTTTGGTTTAATACTTTCCCGATGTCCGATAACACTAAAAACTGCCGAAAAGCACTAAAAGCGACAATTTCAACACATTTCCGCAGAAATTCAGCATAAATCAGCTTTCTAATATTTTTACGACATGTAAAAATGTTATTAAACATATAATTCATATGAGGATTACTTTCGGGTATCATCCGAACCAAAACTACATCAATTCACACAAGTTACACAACTTAGCGTTCAAACAACGTCTAACCGAAACAATTCGAAACGAATATCCGAACAATGTCGGATCTTTTTTTAGTGACCATCTAATATTATTTAGATCATATTAGACTAGTAATGGTCACTTAACACCTTCTTAACACATTTATACACTTGAAAAATTTAAACACCAAAACACCTAAACTTGGATAAAAGTTTCTAACACTTTAAACACTTAATAACATTTCAACAATTCAGGACCCCCCCCCCCCCCATGTTGTTGTGAACGGTTTTAAAGGGGTCCCACACCCTAATTTTTTTATTAAATATCTAGATATTTTATTAGTTTGCAAGTGGATTATGTTGGTGAATTATTACAACACTTAACCACTAAGTAAACTACCACTTTACCACTCAATTTTCATCTTTTATTACTTTCACTAAAACTCTCTCATCATCTTCATCCATCTTACCAAGAACACCATAAAAACCCATTTAAATTTTATCACATCTTGATGATCAACATGGAGTTTCATGGAGCTTAAAGTGATCTAAAGCATTTGCAAGTTAAAGGAAGTATATTCATCCACTCAAGAACCTTCAATCATCAAGATCATCATCTTCTTAGTTCTTAATCATCCTATAAGATCATCCCTAGCCTAGTGCTAGAAGTAAGCTTCTATATCTATTTTTTTTTCATACTTATATTATGTTTATGATTGTTATTATAACTAGTAATAACTAAATAATCATACATAATAAACATGAAAATACAAAGAAGCAAAAATAAATAATCATGATATATTTATGTTGGTTTATATTGTGATCTAAGACTTGATATATGCATATTTGATCTTGTTATGATGATTATGATATAAATAAATTGTTAGAGGATGTTTTAAAAATATGATATAACAATTATACATGTTTATGTTAAAGGGTTTTTAAAATAAAGGTTTAAAGGGATGATCATAACCTTTGATCTTGTGAAAGTATTTAAGGTTTTTATTTAAAAACAAGACTTTTACAAGATTATAAAAAGTAACATACAACATGAGATTTTTATAAAAGTTGTTAAAACTAGAAGTAAACTTGGTTTTTGAACTAGTTAGCACATGTCCAAAATCCTACATGATTTGGAGATCATTTTGATAAGTTTATGTTATAAAAATATCATATGTTTTAGTTAAGATGTTATGAGTAAATTGATGGTGATTTGGAAAAGAAAATGATATGTAAATAAACATGGCAAAGTTCATATTACAAAGGAACTGTGGCCAACTTTTCTTAGAAATCATATGTTAGAAAAACTATCATTTTTTTTACAAAGTCTTTACAAGATTAGAAAGTTGGTCTTTCTAAACATAAAAATTGACATAAATATATATTTTGGTAAAATACATATTTATTGAACATATCAAGTATGTGCTATGTGTTATTATTTGTATTAGTTATATATACAAGTTAGAGACTTGATAACAATGACACAAATAAATACAAGACATACTTACAACTAAAGACTTACAAGAATACATATAGACACACTTGAAAACAACTTACGGACATTCCGAAGGATCGGACACAACTTATGGTCAAATCGGACGACGGACGAATTTATTAACATATCGCCATTCCGAGGAATTACTACGACGTATAGACGATCTTTCGACGCATACACAAAAATTACGTTACCATTAACAAAATTCGGACATTTTGAAACTTATAAAAACTATTATGTTTTTATTAACTAAAAAGTATACTTAGTGAATTTTTATAAAAATGTTTTTATAAAAATGAAAGACTTATACTTACATGTGGGCTATTTTATAACAAATGGGCTTACTTTTCTTAATGGGCTATTTTTATAACAAATGGGCTTACTTTTCTTAATGGGCTATTTTATACAAATAGGCTTACTTTTCTAAATGGGCTTAACTTCATAATGGGCTTATCAAAACACATGGGCTAAGCCCAATACCAAACATATGGGCCAAGGCCCAATAACATTAAGCCCAGAACTATTTAAGCCCAACACTATTTAAGCCCAACACTATTTAAGCCCAACACTATTAAGGCCCAACACTATTGAGGCCCAACACTATTGAAGCCCAACACTATTGAGGCCCAACACTATTGAGGCCCAACACTATTTAAGCCCAATAACATGAAAACATGGGCTCGGCCCAATGACACCATTATTGTAAACACAAGTATACAATTGATACATATAAGACACGGAATTAATAGGACTAGATCTGACTATACAACTCACAAGATACAAGATGACATATATATATATTTGGTGAAATATATATATATATATATATAACAGTTTAACAATTCATACATCTAATACACAGATCAACGAAAAACAAAGACATACAAGTCTTACACACATTCAAGACACAAGACTTGTACTCAAGTCATTTATAAAGACCGAAGTGTCTAACAAATATAAGAACATTTGTAGGTCGCAACACTATTCAGGACGACCGCACGTGAGATCATAGTTACTTCTATTCACGGACGCGATTCTGTGAGTTCATGTCCCCTATTCATTTAAATGTTTTACAACTTTACAACTATCGGGGAAAATACATGTTTAACGTATGTTAAAGTTAGGGAATGAAACACCTTAGATCATGTGCGAATTAGGGTTATACATCTAAGCACCATTAATCCAGTTTGGACCTAGGTACAAGTGGTTAGATCTAATGGGTATTGGCGAGCCCCACTCTTGGTCGTGGACCCATACAGAAGAGTGCGTTTGTGTCCCAGTCGATAGTAGTCGACATAAAATCGTCTAGGTTTGGATTGCTTCCTAATTCGTCACACATATTAATGTCCTCGCGAAACATTAATGATCAACGATTTCATTGACGCTTTACATACTATATCATTACATACAGATACATTTTATACAACTCACATTTTATGGATACAGTTTATACAACTCACATTTTATGGATACAGTTTATACAACTCACATTTTATGGATACAGTTTATAAAACTCACATTTTACAGATACATTTTATACAACTCACATTTTACAGATACATCTCATACAACTAAACTGCATGAACTCGCTCAACTTTTGTTGATGTTTTCAAACTTACATGTATTTTAGGGAATTAGTGGACCAATGCAACGATTTCAGCTCAAGGAAAACAAGTATCAATACTCCATGCCAACTATTGAAGGGTTTGCCTGTTATATACCGCCTCTTTGCGGTGATATAGTGGTCAAAGTCTTGACATTTTAAGACTTACATTTTGATGTATAAAACGATGACAACTTATTTTCATTTGATGGTTTGTAACCAATACATTCAACTTATGTTGCATTCTTTTGAAACAATTATGACAATGGCATTGGAGCTTGTTTTTATTCATTTAGTATGTTCACTTATATTGTTATGCAATGAGAACCGATCAGATCACACCTCGCGCTTCCGCTACGAGCGGGTGTGACAGATTGGTATCAGAGCATCGATTGTAGTGAACCAGGATTCTTTCTCGAGTCTAAGTCTACAATCACTAGGGATCTCTCACGAAAACCTCTTGTTCATGTTGAACAGATTATAAATAAAATTGGACAGGTCAAAAGGTTTTCATTGCATAAACATTTTCCAAGGTCCACTACAACAAAAATTCATTTCACATAAATCAAGCGAGGACATTTCCATGGGTGAAGTCTATGAGAAACAGACACAATACATTAATAGACTATGTGCCTACAATACATTACATTATCAGTTTATGCATTATAAACAGTTTACAAGTTCAGCTTATACAAGATAGAAATCCTTGATTGATAGGATTTTACATGATTATATATATATAGGTTGTTCATATATATGTTGCATGAAATATTTTGCCAAGAACAAAATACCTTCGACTTCAAACTCTATTATTATTCTTTACTCACACGATGAAAATATCGACCTCATGTCTAATGCGGAGCTTATGGCGAACATGATTCCTAAGTGAAATCTTAAACTTAATTCCGTAAAATATGGTTGCTTTCTCGCGAATGCTGAGATGCCTGACCATGATAATGATGACGAGGCGGAGGTGGTAACCTTGGACAACAACTCCATTAGTGGGACGAGATCCATGTAACTCATACTAACCAAGGTGGATATACTCTTGTCCTTACAAGGAAGATGAAGTACTCATCTTGAAGGTGCCTCTTCAGTTGTTATTGTTACAAATTCTTTTCATTTCTATTTCATCTAACGCCGTAACGTTCTGCGAGTAATGACAACGAACGTTGACATGTGAGCTATCACGAAGGTCCCTCCTATGTTGAAGGTATATTGACAATAGTGTTTCCTTTCTTATTGATCGGCTGCTTCGTACGGGAGAACGCTAGGGTGACCATGCAAGGCAATTTATTATTACGGTGGCCAACGTAATAACAACTTGTAGTGCATGGGAATTCTGGTGGACTCTGCGGGCCAAGCTAATGATCACTATTCGTTCAAAATTCTTAAGTTATTATTTGAGATTCAATTTTTCTTATCTATTAGAACACGAACTGTGGTGGTTAGTATAACACCCTACAATACAATACAATACAATACAATACAGGAAGACGACACGTATTTGTTCACACCTAACATTCGATCTATGTTACGATTCAGTTGAGACTAGTCATTTAAAGAAACAAAACTTGCTATCTACTCATAGAGGATTTTCCTCAACATTCTTGAAATTCTTGAACATGGGTTGGTTCCATGGTGTCTATGACACTTTACCCTACTTTACCTTACCTTACCTTACCTTATCATATTCCACCTTATCATATTTATTGGAAATGATACAATAGATTCCGTCGCTTGACATTTGTCTTTTCCCAAGGAATGGTATGGCATGAGCCATGCTGCAACTCCCTCATTACATTCTATTCGACATCTTTGGAAATTCTAGTAATTTTGCTAGAGCTCGTGAAACTCAAGCACTATTACCATAATTGTCACATGGACAAGTAAGACAAAGGATTTTCTCTACTTAGGATGATCGAGGTCCATAGAGTAGGGAATACATATTATATGGACGAAGACCACTGGTTGGTTTCCCCTCCTCAACGAATTATTTTTTTTTCTCTTTTTCCATTTAAACATATGACCAATACACGCAAGAGGCATTACACCTTTTGGTTTTGGTTATCCACATTATCATTTATTCAAACATGTATGAACAATATGGTCTTGAGGTTTCCATGACCGATTGATTGCATTCTTCATTCTTGGGCACATGATAGACTTTATTTATCCAAATACATGTCTAGATTCATAGTGTGTACTAAAAAGATCAAGGCGCCAAAAGAATCAATTGTTTAAGTTAAAAGTTATGTGTTGAAAACCATTGCTTTTACACAAGACATGTTTTATACATGACATTGTTACGCAAGACATTGTTATACATGTCATTTGACGTTGGTATACACAAGACATTTTTGGTGGTTATTTGTAAGTGATGAGACGTGTGTAATATGATAAAAGCATGGTGGATACGCCGCTGGTACTTCCTATATATAAGTGCTTATATTGTATTGCATATCGTGGTGTTATTCAAATCTCTTCGACAAAGACAAGACATGACATTTTTGCACAAGACACGACATCCTCTACACAAGACATAATATTCTATTTCAAGACATGATATATCTATACACTACATTTCTATTGATTATTTATTTAACCATACATCATTCTTTTATATCATCTGATTTTCATATCTATTTTCATATGATTTTATAAAAGAACTCGATCATAAATGGAGCCAATGTTGATGGTTACACCTGATGCTTTCACGGTCTCTCAAGGGTTGTTCCATACTGGGTAACACCCGAATTCAAACACACTGAGTGTTACATTTAGGGTTTAGCTTCGGAGATCCGAAGCATGATCGCATCATCCCTCCCTACCTCGATCACTCAAACAATAACTCTCACCATGAGAGAAATCAAGGCAATTACTTGCATAAACGATTTCGGCACCAGGATGTATACTGGTAATTTGCCGAAATCCTAAATGCGACAAGTGAGACATTCATCATGAGGGCAATTGCAAAAGCGCCAAGAGTAGCAGTGTGCTGAGACCGAGCGCAAAACAAAGACAAGCAAGACGATAATACTTAAGAATGGATCAAGCTAGTGAATAAGTGTGTGTGTGGCTAGAACTATGAATACTCCACAAAATCCCAATGAAGTCATGAGTACTTACACTCTACTATCATCATGTATCAATTCTATTAATACCAACACCGAGCTTAACTAGTGTCTTTAGTTGTTATACATATACTCGAATTAGAGTCATGTTGTACACATATTACTATATCAAGTTAGCTAATGGGGAATTAGCTGAGACACGTCAAATCATTAAGGGTCACCGGTACGTATCCTATCAATCAACATTTCACATCCATATTATATGATACCATTGCCAATTTTAGCTTCATCTCAACATTTCACATACATGAGTTTCATGGCTAGGGACGGGATTGTCCTAGCTACAATTAGGGATTGGGTTATCCTACATCTAAACATATGGATCGGGTTATCCTACATTTAAACATAGGGTTCCTAAAACTATACAGTGAAGTCCTCGCCACACAGAATTTAAAATGTACTTGGCCTAGAGTCAAGTAAGCTAGACGTCTCCTCATTCTATAGAATTGGCAAAAGGTAAACTAGTCGAGTCTAGAGCTGAAATTCAATATCGATCTCTTCCCCATTCAGTTGAGTAGTTTCGAAGTAGTGGTTGACATGGATTGGTTATCCGACAACCTAGCCAAAGTCTTATGTCACGAGAAGATCATTCGCCTACCACTACTGAACGAAGAGACACTTGTGATACATGGAGAGAAGCGCGACACCCCATTGCGGATCATCAATTGCATGAAAGCACATAAGTGCTTACGGAAAGGTTGTATTGCCTATCTAGCACTTGTTGTAGACAAGAAGGCCGTTGGGCCACAGCTGACATATATTCTTTTGATAAAATAATTTCCTGAAGAAATTCCTGAAGTCTTACCAGGACTACCACCATATCAACAAGTCGAGTTTCACATCAACTTGGTACCGGGAGCCGCACCCATAGCCAAATCTCCATGTCGATTAGCACCTTCTGAACCTTGTAGTTGACCGAATAAGGATGTTGTGAGTTTATAACCCCCACTCTTTACCACTATACATCTTTATAAAGGTTTTGGGGGTGGAAAGACATGCAAGTTTTGCAAAAGTGCACAACATTTTGATGAATGAAAAATTCATATTTCTAAACCATGTTACAAATGAATTTCCAACTAACTCAAATGGTTTATGAAAGGTTCTAGATTCTACTCTAAGATTGACTTACGATCGGAGTATCATCAGTTACGAATTCAAGAGGAAAGCATACCGAAAACGACTTTTAAGACTCGTTACGGTCATTACGAGTTTCTCGTTATGCCTTTTGGTTTAACAAATGCACCAACGGTCTTCATGGATTTAATGAATCGTGTGTGCAAGCCGTATCTCGACAAATTCGTCATAGTGTTTATTGACGACATTTTGATATACTCTTGATCGACTGATGAACATGAGCAACATTTGAGAACCATTTTAGAGTTGTTAAAGACGGAGAAACTATACGCGAAATTTTCCAAGTGCGAATTTTGGATTCGCGAAGTAAAATTCCTCAGGCATGTAGTGAACGAGAAAGGCATTCAAGTAGACCCAGCTAAGATCGAAGCAATTAAGAACTGGGAAGCGTCCAAGACCCCAACTGGATTCCGACAATTTTTGGTATTAGCGTGATATCATCGGAGATCTATTGAGATTTTTTTTTTGTAATTACTCAATTGCTAACCTCCCTCACCCATAAAGACAATAAATTCGCCCTAATCGAAAAACAAGATATAGCATTACAACTTATTCTTAAGATTGGTGCATAGCGTTTTACAATCTTATCATTATCCGATGATACCGATGACTTTGTTGTAAACTATGATGCTTCGCATCAAGGATTGGGTTGCGTACTCGTGCAACGTGAAAAAGTTATTGTGTACACGTCGCGCCAATTAAAAAGTTCACGAGAAGAACTATACCACTCTCGACCTTGAGTTAGGCGTGGTGGTATTCGCTTAAAAATTATGGCGACATTATTTATATGGTACTCAATGCATTATTTTAATGGATCATAAAAGTCTTCAACACATATTCAACAAAAAAAAAATTAAATATACATCAACGATGTTTGTTGAATTGTTGGACGACTATGATTGTGAAATAAAGTACCATCCGGGCAAGGCAAACGCTGTAGCTAACGCCATGAGCCGCAAGGAGAGAGTTAGAACACTGAGAGTTCAAGCATTAGAGAAGATGATTCACAAGCGCTCAAGGAAGAGCATATTCAAGCAGAAACACTTTGAGGCATGAAGGAACAATTAGTGCCGAAAGAAGATGGAACTTTATACCTAATGGGTCGAAATTGGGTTCCATTCTTTGGCGGCCTTCGAGATGATATTTTGAGGAAGCACATAGGCCTAAGTATTGAAAGAATACTATTGGTGGCCTAACCTCAAAGGTGATATAGCGACTTATGTCGGAGAATGCTTCACTTGTGCAAAAGTCAAAGTCGAGTAGCAAAATCCCTCAGACTTGCTACAACAACCCGAGATTCCCGTTTAAAAATGGGAACAAATATCGATGTACTTCATTACGAAGTTACCCAGGACCTCAAGAGGTCATGACATGATATGGGTAATCGTCGATAGATTGACAAAGTCCGCACACTTCTTACCGACTCGGGAGAAGGATAGTACTGAGAAACTAGCGGAACTCTATCTCAAAGAAATAGTGGCTCGTCATGGAGTGCCTATTTCAATCATTTCGGACCGAGACGGTTGTTTTGTTTCAAGAATTTGAAAGTCTCGCCTTTAAAAGGAGTAGTGAGGTTCGATAAACGTGGAAAGCTTAACCCACGTTACATTAGATCATTTGAAATTTTAGAGAAGATTGGCATTATAGCCTACAAGCTGAAATTACTAGACGAACTTAGCAGTGTGCACGACACGTTTCATGTGACGAATCATAAAAAAAAGGAGTCCAACACAAGCAACTGTTATCATTCCTGCGGATGAAATTCACATTGACGACAAACTCCAATTCACTGAAGAACCTGTTGAAGTCATGGACTGTAAAGTCCAGAAATCATGGAGGAGTCGTATCAAATTATTAAATGTACGTTGGAACTCTTGACACGAACCCGAGTATACTTGGGAACATGAACATTAAATCAAAGCCAAATACTCTCACCTGTTCGAGAATACTCCTGCAAAGGATGACTCAGCTAGAATTTCGGGACGAAATTCTCAATAACAGGGGGAGAATGTGACAACTGCCACTTTCTGGTAATTTACGTACATTTAAAGCAATGAATTACATTATACAAATATGTGTTTTGAATATCTGAATTGCTTGATTACATGATATACATCTTAGAACACTCATTTATGATGAACATTATTCGTTTCTATTGGTTATATTTGAAACAGTTTAAAACAATGCATCGAAACAACTAGAGTAGTACCTAGTGAACTAGCGTGCTGACGAAAACTCAGGATCCGTAGAAACCATCTAAATTACATCTTTAGGACTCAGACGAAAGTCCAACATCAAATATACATTAAACCCTATATGGAAATACAAGGGTTTGGTTTAATACTTTCCCGATGTCCGATAACACTAAAAACTGCCGAAAAGCACTAAAAGCGTTAATTTCAACACTTTTCCGCAGAAATTCAGCATAAATCAGCTTTCTAATATTTTTACGACATGTAAAAATGTTATTAAACATATAATTCATATGAGGATTACTTTCGGGTATCATCCGAACCAAAACTACATCAATTCACACAAGTTACACAACTTAGCGTTCAAACAACGTCTAACCGAAACAATTCGAAACGAATATCTGAACAATGTCGGATCTTTTTTTAGTGACCATCTAATATTATTTAGATCATATTAGACTAGTAATGGTCACTTAACACCTTCTTAACACATTTATACACTTGAAACATTTAAACACCAAAACACCTAAACTTGGATAAAAGTTTCTAACACTTTAAACACTTAATAACATTTCAACAATTCAGGACCCCCCCCCCCATGTTGTTGTGAACGGTTTTAAAGGGGTCCCACACCCTAATTTTTTTATTAAATATCTAGATATTTTATTAGTTTGCAAGTGGATTATGTTGGTGAATTATTACAACACTTAACCACTAAGTAAACTACCACTTTACCACTCAATTTTCATCTTTTATTACTTTCACTAAAACTCTCTCATCATCTTCATCCATCTTACCAAGAACACCATAAAAACCCATTTAAATTTTATCACATCTTGATGATCAACATGGAGTTTCATGGAGCTTAAAGTGATCTAAAGCATTTGCAAGTTAAAGGAAGTATATTCATCCACTCAAGAACCTTCAATCATCAAGATCATCATCTTCTTAGTTCTTAATCATCCTCTAAGATCATCCCTAGCCTAGTGCTAGAAGTAAGCTTCTATATCTATTTTTTTTTTCATACTTATATTATGTTTATGATTGTTATTATAACTAGTAATAACTAAATAATCATACATAATAAACATGATAATACAAAGAAGCAAAAATAAATAATCATGATATATTTATGTTGGTTTATATTGTGATCTAAGACTTGATATATGCATATTTGATCTTGTTATGATGATTATGATATAAATAAATTGTTAGAGGATGTTTTAAAAATATGATCTAACAATTATACATGTTTATGTTAAAGGGTTTTTAACATAAAGGTTTAAAGGGATGATCATAACCTTTGATCTTGTGAAAGTATTTAAGGTTTTTATTTAAAAACAAGACTTTTACAAGATTATAAAAAGTAACATACAACATGAGATTTTTATAAAAGTTGTTAAAACTAGAAGTAAACTTGGTTTTTGAACTAGTTAGCACATGTCCAAAATCCTACATGATTTGGAGATCATTTTGATAAGTTTATGTTATAAAAATATCATATGTTTTAGTTAAGATGTTATGAGTAAATTGATGGTGATTTGGAAAAGAAAATGATATGTAAATAAACATGGCAAAGTTCATATTACAAAGGAACTATGGCCAACTTTTCTTAGAAATCATATGTTAGAAAAACTATCATTTTTTTTACAAAGTCTTTACAAGATTAGAAAGTTGGTCTTTCTAAACATAAAAATTGACATAAATATATATTTTGGTAAAATACATATTTATTGAACATATCAAGTATGTGCTATGTGTTATTATTTGTATTAGTTATATATACAAGTTAGAGACTTGATAACAATGACACAAATAAATACAAGACATACTTACAACTAAAGACTTACAAGAATACATATAGACACACTTGAAAACAACTTACGGACATTCCGAAGGATCGGACACAACTTATGGTCAAATCGGACGACGGACGAATTTATTAACATATCGCCATTTCGAGGAATTACTACGACGTATAGACGATCTTTCGACGCATACACAAAAATTACGTTACCATTAACAAAATTCGGACATTTTGAAACTTATAAAAACTATTATGTTTTTATTAACTAAAAAGTATACTTAGTGAATTTTTATAAAAATGTTTTTATAAAAATGAAAGACTTATAATTACATGTGGGCTATTTTATAACAAATGGGCTTACTTTTCTTAATGGGCTATTTTTATAACAAATGGGCTTACTTTTCTAAATGGGCTTAACTTCATAATGGGCTTATCAAAACACATGGGCTAAGCCCAGTACCAAACATATGGGCCAAGGCCCAATAACATTAAGCCCAGAACTATTTAAGCCCAACACTATTTAAGCCCAACACTATTTAAGCCCAACACTATTGAGGCCCAACACTATTGAGGCCCAACACTATTGAAGCCCAACACTATTGAGGCCCAACACTATTTAAGCCCAATAACATGAAAACATGGGCTCGGCCCAATGACACCATTATTGTAAACACAAGTATACAATTGATACATATAAGACACGGAATTAATAGGACTAGATCTGACTATACAACTCACAAGATACAAGATGACATATATATATATTTGGTGAAATATATATATATATATATATATATATATATATATATATATAACAGTTTAACAATTCATACATCTAATACACAGATCAACGAAAAACAAAGACATACAAGCCTTACACACATTCAAGACACAAGACTTGTACTCAAGTCATTTATAAAGACCGAAGTGTCTAACAAATATAAGAACATTTGTAGGTCGCAACACTATTCAGGACGACCGCACGTGAGATCATAGTTACTTCTATTCACGGATGCGATTCTGTGAGTTCATGTCCCCTATTCATTTAAATGTTTTACAACTTTACAACTATCGGGGAAAATACATTTTTAACGTATGTTAAAGTTAGGGAATGAAACACCTTAGATCATGTGCGAATTAGGGTTATACATCTAAGCACCATTAATCCAGTTTGGACCTAGGTACAAGTGGTTAGATCTAATGGGTATTGGTGAGCCCCACTCTTGGTCGTGGACCCATACAGAAGAGTGCGTTTGTGTCCCAGTCGATAGTAGTCGACATAAAATCGTCTAGGTTTGGAGTGCTTCCTAATTCGTCACACATATTAATGTCCTCGCGAAACATTAATGATCAACGATTTCATTGACGCTTTACATACTATATCATTACATACAGATACATTTTATACAACTCACATTTTATGGATACAGTTTATACAACTCACATTTTATGGATACAGTTTATACAACTCACATTTTATGGATACAATTTATACAACTCACATTTTACAGATACATTTTATACAACTCACATTTTACAGATACATCTCATACAACTAAACTGCATGAACTCGCTCAACTTTTGTTGATGTTTTCAAACTTACATGTATTTCAGGGAATTAGTGGACCAATGCAACGATTTTAGCTCAAGGAAAACAAGTATCAATACTCCATGCCAACTATTGAAGGGTTTGCCTGTTATATACCGCCTCTTTGCGGTGATATAGTGGTCAAAGTCTTGACATTTTAAGACTTACATTTTGATGTATAAAACGATGACAACTTATTTTCATTTGATGGTTTGTAACCAATACATTCAACTTATGTTGCATTCTTTTGAAACAATTATGACAATGGCATTGGAGCTTGTTTTTATTCATTTAGTATGTTCACTTATATTGTTATGCAATGAGAACCGATCAGATCACACCTCGCGCTTCCGCTACGAGCGGGTGTGACATGGTGAGTCTACTTGGATTGACTTTTGATCACATAGAATACTGGCTTTATTGGCTATTAACCAATCCATTCCTAATACAACATCAAATCCTGCCAGATTCATTGGATAAAGGTTTGCAATAAACTTTTGATTTGAAAATTCTATTCTTGCTCCCTGCAAGATTTCAGTGATCTTAATTGTTTCCCCATTTGCTGTCTCTACTAAACATTCTTGTGGGAGTTCAGTTAATGGTTGATTGAGAAGTTTGCAAAATGAAGTATTAATAAAACTTTCGTTCGCACCAGAGTTAAATAATACTTTAGCAAAAACATCATTAACTAAAAACATACCGGCAATCACATCTGGAATCATTTTGGCTTCTTCTGCTGTCAGAAAAAATGCTCTAGCATTTTTAGTATTCTTATATTTCATGGCTGGAGCTAGTTTCAGACAGTGTGGCTTGATGTGCCCTTTTTCTCCATAGTTGAAACGCACTCCATTACTAGGTTTCTTCCTACAATCTTCTTCCTTGTGTCCTGGGATCTTGCAGAAATTGAAGTAAGTGGAGCATCTTCCTGAATGCTTCTTCTTGCAGGCTTTACAGTAAGGTGCAGATGTAGAACCTATATTTTTCCCACGATTGGAATTTCATAGCGGAATTCCTCGGTAAGCCTTTGAGCTAGGTTTCTCCTCTGGTCCTCTTCTCGTGTACGCACTAATTCATCAGTCAAGGTGTTAGCTAGTTCTACAGCTTCTTCTATAGTTTGGGGTCTAGCTGCTTTGACTACATATCTAAACTCACTGATTAATCCCCATATGTAACGGGAGATTAATACTGGTTCTGGTGAAGCAAGAGTTGGCACTATTCTAGCATATTCAAAGAATGTAGTAGTGTAACCCTTACTATCCACTCCAGTCATTCTAAGATTTAAGAATTTATTTGCTATCTGTTCCTTTTCATTAGGGGGACATAATTTCCTTTCTACCATGTTCTTAAATTCTTCCCATTCCATATTGTAAACCCTGTCATTTCCTCTAGACTGGAGGATAGTGTTCCACCATTCTAAAGCTGAATTCTTAAACAGATTGGAGGCAAACATTATCTTATCCTCTTCTGCGCACTTGCTTATTTTCAAGACTGCCTCAGTCTTTTCTATCCAGCGTAAAGCTGCAATGGGTCCTTCATTGCCCGAGAATTCTATTGGTTTACAAGACCAGAATTCTTTATAAGAACAACCATAAGACATGGTTCTTCTTCTTTTGGGAATGGGCACTTGAAGTATTGGTCCATTGTTTACGCTGTGTTCTGGTTCAGTAGGTCGTTTACTGCCATTATTACTTTTATTATTCGCTTCTTTAACCGTTTTGATAATATATGGCATCGCGTCTATAATCCCTTGTGCCACTATGTGTTGGATAGAACTGTTATCCACTTGGTTTCCATTATTATTGTTATTCTAGTTTTCCTGGTTTACTTCGTTGTCCATCTGAATTTTAAATATTTACCACGTATTAATATCACAAGACAATATCCAATACAAACAATCACATCACAAGCATATTGATCCAAAATCGTCATCATTGCGACCTTTACTCTATTTTATATATTATGCATCTAGTACAAACTGGAACTGAAATCTAAAATTACAATACTATTATGCATCCGTAGCTATTTATCTATTATATATATATATATATATATATTACTATTAATGGTATGGGTTCATCCAAAATTCCATATTACGCTTGTCATATTTCCAGACGAGTCGTTCTCCTATCTGCCTCATCCTTTCACTTCCTTCTAAAATTTCCTCACCAAAGGTTCAGAGTTCTTGCACATTCTCAGTGCTCATGGGTGGTGCGGGTGCTGGTATTGGGTTAGGAAACTGGGGCATCGGTTCTTCGTGTGGGTAAGGGTTCTCTAGGATTTCCCTGATGTGTTGGTCGTTATCAAAATATGTGTGACATCTGTGTATTTTAAATCTTTGTACTGTTCCGGACAAATTTGTATTTAATAAAATATGGTGTTTTCATTTCAATATTTGTTTAATTATTTGTGACATTAGTACGTTTTCAATCATTGATCAATTCCGAACTCTCAAACCTGTTCTGGAACTGAAATCATAAACCATTACGTAAACATAACCAGTTTAACATGACGTACACATCGGAATGGGACATAAGCCAAACATACCCTAAATACCCTTTACATAACTTAGGAATAAGTTTCGAAGGATTCGGTATGGCAAAAACATGTTTATTCGAACTTTATAACTATTTGCGACAAAACTGCTTAACGAACGTTGGTGACCGCCCGGATAATATTTAAAACCTAAAAATATTCTGTTATTATTAAAATTTTATTTTTAATCATGTTCGTGTTGAAAAATAAATTAAAACGCTTAAAAACGTTATTTATCAAAGTTTAAGCGCGTACCGCGTGTTACTGCGTAACACAGTGCTTCTACTGCAAAACGCAGACAACGCAGCCAGTCTTGGCAACTGATATTTATTTCAGTAATATTTTGGCGAGTTTATTTTTATAGAATAATAAAAATAATATAAAACGCCATAAACCGGGATTAAAACACTAGACATTACACTTAACCTCCAACTATTATCTATTTTTTTTTCATTCAAATTTCACTTACCCCCCCCCCATATAATTTACGGTCACAAGGACCCCACCAAGATCACACCATATCTCCTAGATTTCATTCTTATTTTATTAAGATTTTACTTGATTTTATGGACAAGATATTGGTTGGAAGATTATAAGTATGGAGTGATATCTTACAAGATCTTTACATTTCAATACTTCACTCCATCTTCCTCCCTCGCTCTCTCTCCTAAACCGTAACACCTCACCACCATCACCATTTTCATCTTTCAATCTTGTTCTTGAAGATCAAACTCCATTCCAAGCTAGTTTCAAGTTGGTGTGAAGATCCAAAGGAGTTTCCAAGGTGTTTTCAAGTGATTCCAAGCTCCATATCATCAAAATCTCATCAAAAACTTACTTGAATCTTGAAGGTATAAAGTTTATGTTTAAATCATACACTTGATTCTTGGTTGTTCTTGATGATTGGAAGTTTCCCTTGAATCTTGGAATTTTTCACAAACTTGAAATCTAAAAAGAAATGGGTCTTGATACAAACTAAAAATGGTAGTATATGTGTGTGTATATATAACCGTATGTATGTGTATGTGTACATATTTGAGATTTAGTTTGATTTTTGATAAATACTTGTTTAGGGTGATTGCTTGCATGAACAAGATTATGTGCAAATACGTTAGAGATATAAAGGAGTGATTGAATCATGAGTTATAATTTGAAATAATGTTAGTATTTTGACATGTAAATGGCCAAAAATTTATTAGACATATTTGAGAATTTTTAAGTTGTTGCTTGTTCTTGAATGATAGTTAAAATGCAAGTGTTTGATGATTTGTGCATGATATGATGAATGTACAATTAAATCAGTAAGTAAACATGAATAAATTACATGTTTGATGCATTTAAAATCATATGAAATGATGATGATATGATAGTGTGCTTTAGACACTTGTACATAAGAATACATGTTGATTTAAAGCTCAAGAAATGATAAAAAATAATTGTATGACAAAAATGTTTTAGAACAGATTATAAACACTAAAAATAACATTATTTGGTATATTATAATGGCATGAAACTTTTTCATAGGTTAGATAGCTTTGAATGTTGTACATATAGCTTAGAAAGTGGTAAAATATGCGAAATTTGCATGATTTATGTGCTTTATGTGAGACCTGCACTATCATGAGTATAACCACTATTTTTTTCAGTAAATAACATGGGTTATGTTAAAATATCAAGTCGTTACGATTTGGGATGGTTAGGGTAACGTTTGATGCAAAACTATGCGGTAAAACGGTTAAAAATCGGGTTTTCGGAGGATTTTTATAAAACTGTATTAGATCAGTAAGTAAACTGATATTTTTGATATAAAAATAAGTATTTTATCTTATATTAAGTTTACTTGGTGTTTGGTTAGTCATACATGACTTCCGGCGCCCAAAAACGTTATCGAATCGCTAAAATACGTGTTTTTCAACATATACTATAATGGGTTGTTCATGGGTAAATTTTATGTGTTACATGTATTATGTGTTTTATAATATGTGTATGATGACATGTTTATAGTTGACAAGATTATGTGTGTTACGATATTTATTTTATGTCACAATAAGTATATATATTACGATGCGCAAATCGTAGATATATTGCTTATAACATGATGAGGGTCACCAATAAAATCGTTCAAGTCGCAAAGTTCTTAAAATATATATGTGAACGCATATATATATATATATACGTATATATTCACACCAACATAATAAAAAATAATAACTTTTTGAGAAAATCTCAAAGTTATGTGAAAATTTTAAGTGTTCGAGAAACTTAGGTATTTTTGTGAGTTTTTGATTATTAAATCGTTCTTATTTAATTTAGGACGAATAAACAATTTGAGGGGTTGTGTTAACATATAAAAACGCACCCAAAGGTGAGTACATAGTTCCCCAATTTTACGTTTTCAAATGTTTTGGGGTGATGCATATGTGCATAACTTTACTTTTCGTTTTCATGACATTATACATGTTTTATTACATATTACATATAATACATTATTTCAGAGACATTTTTATGGTATATTGACTTAGTATACCTAACATTTGGTTTCAAAGACATTTTATTGGCATATTGACTTAGTATGCCTAATGCATGGTTTTACAAAGACATTTCTCATGACATGCTTACATTGAAAAGGACATTTGGTATGTTTAACGGGTTAGTAGTACATTCATTAACATTGATCACACCGCTCGGTAGTATGTAATAGCGCTATAGGACTTGACAAATCCTGTTCCCGCTTTCTAGGAATTTCGGAAGGGGAATGACAGAATCCGAATACATTTTTGATAAACCTTGATCCTGATAAGGGTTTATCCGACAGTCTCAAGGCTTGAGTGTATGCGATAGACAAACCACATAAATGTTCATATCGATAAAAGCAATGGTTTTCAAAACATAACTTTTGATTTTAACTTTTGGTCATTCAAAGACCTTGTTTTGTACATGACATTTGACATTGGACATTGACATTTAAACAAGACATTATTTCATGGTTATTAATAAGTGATTTAAGTAATGAGACGTGTGTAATATGATAAAAGCATGGTGGATACGCCGCTGGTACTTCCTATATATAAGTGCTTTTATTGTATTGCATATCGTGGCGTTATCTAAACCACTTCAACGAAGACAAGGCATGACATATTTTATACATATTATTTTCATTTGGTTATTCACTTAAACATACATCATTTTTTTATATCATTTGATTTTTCATATGATTTTATAAAAGAAAATATTATACAAGGTTCATGACTACTTGTCATTAAACATTTCTTTTAACATTTAAAGTCATGAATCTTCAACACTAAACCTATGTTACTCACAGGCCTTTTTATGCTGACGTATTTACTTTCACATATGTTAAAGGAGCGAATGTTTGATGTGAGAGAGCTACACCTAGGGCGACTTGGGCCTTAGCAATCTAAAATCAAGAAAGTTATCGTCTTTTACGTTATGTGTTACGTTTGAACTAAGACAATGTAATAATTTAAACTTGTAAAACTTAACTTTAATTATCATGTGTTGTGAAACAATAATTCTGCCACATTAATCCCCGACGATTCTGTCGCGGTTTGTTGTTTTACGCGGTCGGGGTGTGACAGAAGAGTTGGTATCAGAGCTCATGGTTATAGGGAATTAGGTTATTAGTAAAATTTTGACCTAGACTATAACCTTTCTAGGACCCTAACACAAGTTACCTTATGTTTAGATCTTAAAACAATACTATCACCTATCCTTAGGTGATTACCAAAGCAAGTACACAAATCTCAATTCCATTTGAAAATCAATCATCTATCCTTAGATGATTTGTTTTTAGGCTTCATGCCTTTAAAGTTTTCAAATCTCGTCAAAGTTTGGGTCTTAATAATGTGAACACGTGCAGTCTGGAAGGGTGGGTGCCTGTACCCTGAGTTTTCTGTCTAAGGCTAGAGTGTTTGTACAAATCCACATAATCGGACCAGTCACTCTTACCTGGGAACTCTTGGGGTGAGTGTCCACTTATATGCTAAAGCATGTCTTCATTATGCATTATGTAGACCTATTTACTTTGATTAGTCACTGTGTTGTTTGTTCGTTTTAAGTAATGGACAAATAACCACCTTCCTTTGTGTTATCGATATCTTCAATACTCCTTTTGATTGTCTTATGTCAATCTCACACATTTCCTTGTGTTCCTTTTCTTTTAGATGCCTCCTCGACGTGATCAAACTCAAGACGCCGCAATGGCAGCCTTGATCGCTCAGCAAATCGCTGCTGTACTCTCGAACCTAGTTACCCAGTTAAACCAAGCAAACAACAACAACGCACCTGTTCCGTGCAACTTTAAGACTTTCAATTCGGCTAAACCGCTTCAGTTTTCTGGGTCAGAAGGAGCAACTGGGCTCCTACAGTGGTTCGAGAGTCTCGAGAGTACGTTTCATCACGTTCAATGCCCGAATGAACGAAAGGTTGAGTTTGCGTCAAGTGTGTTTCAAAAAGGGGCGCTTACTTGGTGGAATGGTGTGATGAGGGATAGAGGTGCCAACGTGGCAATGGCTCAAACATGGAAGAGCTTTGCGCACTTATGATGAAGGAGTTTTGTCCTCGGCATGAACTGAGGGCACTGGAAAATGAATTCCACGATGTCAAGCAAGATAGTGGAGAGCACCGTGCGTACACAGACCGATACGAAGAACCGAGCCTGCTGTGTCCCACCATGGTCACGCCTTTGGACAAGGCGATTGAGAAGTACATAGATGGCCTTCCTGATCCCGTTCAGGATATTGTCACCGGCAGCAACCCTACCACGGTGAGACAAGCCATTGAGCTAGCTGCAACCTTGACTGAGTCTCAAGTCAAGAAGGGTAAACTCCACCGCAAGGGTGACAAGAAACCATCTGACAAGGCAGAGAAGAAGAAGGGAAAGAAAGCTGAAACCTCGAAGAAATCTAGGAAGCGTCAGGCTTCCAAGAACTTTTTCGTTGTTGCACAGACCAATCAAGCTGCTCCTACCCAGCCAACACAACCACCTACCAAGAAACGGTATGTTGGTACTGCACCTCTTTGTAACAAGTGCAATTGTCATCATCAACCACATCTTCAGTGTCGTATTTGCAACAACTGTGGAAGATATGGCCATTTTGCTAACACATGTCGCTCTCCTCCTGCTCATAATCAAGCGGCATAAAACCCTGCCCAACAGCCAGCAAATCCTGCACGACCTCCTTTTCCGCCTGGGTCTTGCTACAATTGTGGAGATTTGACTCACTATAGGAACAAGTGCCCGAAGTTGGCTAATGCGAACCCGGCTCGTGGACGAGCATACAACATCAATGCCAATGAAGCGCGTGCAGACAATGAGGTGGTGAATGGTATGTTCTATGTTAACAACCAACTTGCTTCTATTCTTTTTGATTCGGGTGCCGACAAGAGTTTTGTATCCCTAGCCTTTGAACCATTGCTTGCAAAGCCTAGAACAAAACTAGGAAAACCCTTGACATTAGAGTTAGCCAGTGGTGAATCCCTTATACTTGATTCCGTCATTCGAAATTGCCAGTTTAACCTTAACGACCATCTCTTTCCCATTGACCTCATGCCAATGCAACTTGGGAGTTTCGACGTTATAGTAGGGATGGATTGGTTGACCAAATACCGTGCAGAAGTGGTTTGTTTTGACAAGATTGTTCGTGTATCTCTTTTGTCTGGTGAAACCTTAGAGGTTCGTGGAGCGAAACCCGCTAGTAGCCTTAAACTATTGTCTAGCACCCAAGCTCATAGATATCTATGAAAGAATTATGTGGCTTTCTTGGCACATGTCGTAGAGGAGAAAGACAAGGGTAAAACTGTACAAGACATCCCCGTCGTTCGGGATTATCCTGAGGTTTTTCCTGAAGACTTACCTGGTTTACCCCCAGCACGTCAAATCGAGTTCCGTATTGACCATGTACCTGGTGCTAACCCGATTGCCAAATCTCCATACCGTCTTGCACCATCTGAGATGCAAGAGTTATCGAAGCAGCTGCAGGAGTTATCGGACAAAGGATTTATTTGTCCAAGGTTTTCCCCTTAGGGCGCACCTGTCCTATTTGTAAAGAAGAAGGATGGATCATTCCGAATGTGTATCGATTATCGTGAGCTTAACAAACTCACGATAAAAAATCGATATCCCCTACCTCGTATTGATGATCTCTTTGATCAGCTTCAGGGTGCTACCTGCTTTTCGAAGATTGATCTACGTTCTGGGTATCATCAGCTTCGCATATCCGAAGAAGATATTCCCAAGACTACTTTCCGCACACAATACGGCCACTATGAATTTACTGTTATGCCTTTCGGTTTAAGGAATGCTCCTGCCGTCTTTATGGACTTAATGAATAGGGTTTGTAAGCCTTATTTAGATAAGTTCATCATCGTCTTCATTGATGACATCTTGATTTATTCCAAGACACGAGCTGACCATGAACAACATCTCCGTCTAACAATGGAACTCCTAAAGAAGGAACAACTTTTCGCTAAATTCTCCAAGTGTGAATGTTGGCTTAGGGAAGTTCAATTTTTGGGACATATTGTTAACGAACAAGGTATACATGTAGATCCCGCCAAAATCAGTGCGATTAAGGATTGGAATACACCAGCTACTCCTACTGAGGTTCGTTCATTTCTAGGTCTCGCGGGTTATTACCGCCGCTTTATTTCAAACTTCTCCAAGATTGCGGTCCCTCTCACAGCGTTAACTCAAAAGAATAAACCTTTTGAGTGGGGACCCAAACAAGAAGAAGCTTTTCAGACCTTGAAACAAAAACTCTGCGATGCTCCTGTATTGTCTTTACCTGAGGGAAACGACGACTTTGTCGTATATTGTGACGCATCGAATCTAGGCCTTGGTTGTGTTCTCATGCAAAGGAACAAAGTCATAGCCTACGCATCAAGACAATTGAAAATCCATGAGAAAAACTACACAACTCATGATCTTGAGTTGGGCGCTGTGGTTTTTGCTCTCAAAATTTGGAGACACTACCTTTATGGAACAAAATGTGTGATTTTCACTGACCACAAAAGTCTCCAACACATCTTCAACCAGAAAGAACTAAACATGAGGCAACGACGTTGGGAAGAACTTCTAAACGACTACGACTGCGAGATTCGCTACCATCCTGGTTAGGCGAATGTCGTAGCCGATGCATTAGGTCGAAAAGAAAGAGTCAAGCTTCATTGTGTTCGAGTTTGATCTGATATTCAAACCCGCATATTTCAAGCTCAACATACTTGTGTTACACAAGGCTTGATGGGTAAAGAATTACCGTGTCACATTAAACTTGAGCTTGAATTGAGAGACTTTGGGATATTCTATGTCATGGGCCGTTTGTGGGTCCCAAGTATAGACAATCTCCGCACCTTGTCAATTCATCCTGGTGCAGACAAAATGTATAAGGATCTTTGAACCCAGTATTGGTGGCCGGGAATGAAGAAAGACATTGCCTTATACGTATCAAAATGCCTTACTTATCTGAAGGTTAAGGCATAACATCAGCATCCTTCTGGATTATTGGAACAACCAGAGATACCAGTTTGGAAATGGGAAAACATTGCCATGGATCTCATTACCAAACTACCACGCACTAATAGAGGTCATAATGCCATTTGGGTAGTAGTTGATCGTTTGACAAAATCAGCACACTTCTTGCCAATCCGTGAGGATCTCTCTACTGAAAAGCTTGCCAAGATCTATGTAGATGAGATTGTATCCCGACATGGTGTTCCTTTGAACATCATATCAGACCGAGATGCTCGATTCTCATCCCACTTTTGGAGAACCATGCAATCTACTATGGGAACCCAACTCAATTTGAGCACAGCTTATCATCCTCAAATGGATGGACAATCTGAAAGAACAATCCAGACATTGGAGGATATGCTTAGAGCTTGTGTGATCGATTTTGGTGGTAGTTGGGATTCGTATCTTCCATTGATCGAATTCTCCTACAATAATAGTTATCACTCCAGCATCAACATGGCTCCTTTCAAAGCTTTATACGGTTGAAAATGTCATTCGCCGGTCTGCTGGAATGAGATTGGTGAAGCTCAGCTCACTGGACCTGAACTCATTCTAGAGACTACAGACAAAGTCAAGAAAATTCGCGACAACCTCTTAACAGCTAGAAGCCGTCAAAAGAATTACGCGGATAGACGACGCAAGCCTTTGGAATTCCAAGTTGGTGATCTCGTCCTACTCAAGGTATCTCCTTGGAAAGGTGTAATCAGATTTGGGAAGAAAGGAAAACTTGCACCATGATATGTTGGACCATTCAAGATCGTTGAAAGAATCGGAAAAGTAGCCTACAGACTTGAGCTGCCTCCTGAACTTGGAAATGTTCATCCAACTTTCCACGTGTCCAATCTTAAAAAGTGTTTGGCTGACGAAAACCTCCACATCCCCCTTGATGAAATTCGTGTCGATGACACGATGCACTTCGTCAAGAAACCTGTAAAAATATTGGACCATCAAGTCAAGAAACTCAAGCGCAAGTGCATACGGATAGTCAAAGTTCGCTGGGAATCCTAACGTGGCCCAGAGTTTACTTGGGAACGAGAGGATCAAATTAAGGCAAAGTATCCACACCTTTTCCCACAAGTTCCTCTAATTAAATTTCGGGACAAAATTTACAAAAGTAGGGGAGACTGTGACATCTATGTATTTTAAATCTTTGTACTGTTCCGGACAACTTTGTATTTAATAAAATATGGTTTTTTAATTTCAATATTTTTAATTATTTGTGACATTAGTACGTTTTCAATCATTGATCAATTCCGAACTCTCAAACCTGTTCTGGAAGTGAAATCATAAACCGTTACATAAACAAAACCAGTTTAACGCGACGTACACATCGGAACTTGACATAAGCCAAACATACCCTAAATACCCTTTACATAACTTAGAAATAAGTTTCGAATAATTCGGTATAGCAAAAACATGTTTATTCGAACTTTAGAACTATTTGCGACAAAACTGCTTAACGAACGTTGGTGAGCACCCGGATAATATTTAAATCCTAAAAATATTCTGTTATGATCAAAAATTTTATTTTTAATCATGTTCGTGTTGAAAAATAAATTAAAACGCTTAAAAACGTTATTTATCAAAGTTTAAGCGCGTACCGCGTGTTACTGCGTAACACGGTGCTTCTACTGCAAAACGCAGACAACGCAGCCAGTCTCGGCAATTGATATTTATTTCAGTAATATTTTGGCGAGTTTATTTTTATAGAATAATAAAAATAATATAAAACGCCATAAACCGGGATTAAAACACTAGACATTACACTTAACCTCCAACTATTATCTATTTTTTTCCTTTCAAATTTCACTTACCCCCCCCCCATATAATTTACGGTCACATGGACCCCACCAAGATCACACCATATCTCCTAGATTTCATTCTTATTTTATTAAGATTTTACTTGATTTTATGGACAAGATATTGGTTGGAAGATTATAAGTATGGGGTGATATCTTACAAGATCTTTCCATTTCAACACTTCACTCCATCTCCCTCCCCCTCTCTCTCTCTCTCCCAAACCATAATACCTCACCACCATCACCATTTTCATCTTTCAATCATATTCTTGAAGATCAAACTCCATTCCAAGCTAGTTTCAAGTTGGTGTGAAGATCCAAAGGAGTTTCCAAGGTGTTTTCAAGTGATTTCAAGCTCCATATCATCAAAATCTCATCAAAAACTTACTTGAATCTTGAAGGTATAACATTTATGTTTAAATCATACACTTAATTCTTGGTTGTTCTTGATGATTGGAAGTTTCTCTTGAATCTTTGAATTTTTCACAAACTTGAAATCTAAAAAGAAATGGGTCTTGATACAAACTAAAAATGGTAGTATATGTGTGTGTATATATAACCGTATGTATGTGTATGTGTACGTATTTGAGATTTAGTTTGTTTTTTAATAAATACTTGTTTAGGGTGATTGCTTGCATGAACAAGATTATGTGTAAATATGTAAGAGATATAAAGGAGTGATTGAATCATGATTTATAATTTGAAATAATGTTAGTATTTTGACATGTAAATGGCCAAAAAATTTATTAGACATATTTGAGAATTTTTAAGTTGTTGCTTGTTCTTGAATGATAGTTAAAATGCAAGTGTTTGATGATTTGTGCATGATATGATGAATGTTCAATTAAATCAGTAAGTAAACATGAATAAATTACATGTTTGATTCATTTAAAATCATATGAAATGATGATGATATGATAGTGTGCTTTAGACACTTGTACATAAGAATACATGTTGATTTAAAGCTCAAGAAATGATAAAAAAATAATTGTATGACAAAAATGTTTTAGAACAGATTATAAACACTAAAAATAACATTATTTGGTATATTATAATGGCATGAAACTTTGTCATAGGTTTGATAGCTTTGCATGTTGTACATATAGCTTAGAAAGTGGTAAAATATGCGAAATTTGCATGATTTATGTGCTTTATGTGAGACCTGCACTATCATGAGTATAACCACTATTTTATTCAGTAAATAACATGGGTTATGTTAAAATATCAAGTCGTTACGATTTGGGATGGTTAGGGAAACGTTTGATGCAAAACTGTGCGGTAAAACGGTTAAAAATCGGCTTTTCGGAGGATTTTTATAAAACTGTTTTAGATCAGTAAGTAAACTGATATTTTTGATATAAAAATAAGTATTTTAACTTATATTAAGTTTACTTGGTGTTTGGTTAGTCATACGTGACTTTCGGCGCCCAAAACCGTTACCGAATCGCTAAAATACGTGTTTTTCAACATACACTATAATGGGTTATTCATGGGTAAATTTTATATGTTACATGTGTTATGTGTTTTATAATATGTGTATGATGACATGTTTATAGTTGACAAGATTATGTGTGTTACGATATTTATTTTATGTCACAATAAGTATATATATTACGACGCGCAAATTGTAGATATATTGCTTATAACATGATGAGGGTCACCAATAAAATCGTTCAAGTCACAAAGTTCTTAAAATATATATGTGAACGCATATATATATACATATATATTCACACCAACATAATAAAAAATAATAACTTTTCGAGAAAATCTCAAAGTTATGTGAAAATTCTAAGTGTCGGAGAAACTTAGGTATTTTTGTGAGTTTTTGATTATTAAATCGTTCTTATTTAATTTAGGATGAATAAACAATTTGAGGGATTGTGTTAACATATCAAAACGCACCCAAAGGTGAGTACATAGTTCCCCTATTTTACGTTTTCAAATGTTTTGGGGTGAAGCATATGTGCATAACTTTACTTTTCGTTTTCATGACATTATACATGTTTTATTACATATTACATATAATACATTATTTCAGAGACATTTTTATGGTATATTGACTTAGTATACCTAACATTTGGTTTCAAAGGCATTTTATTGGCATATTGACTTAGTATGCCTAATGCATGGTTTTACAAAGACATTTCTCATGACATGCTTACATTGAAAAGAACATTTGGTATGTTTAATGGGTTAGTAGTATATTCATTAACATTGATCACGCCGCTCGGTAGTATGTAATAGCGCTATAGGACTTGACAAATCCCGTTCCCGCTTTCTAGGAATTTCAGAAGGGGAATGACAGAATCCGAATACATTTTTGATAAACCTTGATCCTGATAAGGGTTTATCTGACAGTCTCAAGGCTTGAGTGTATGCGATAGACAAACCACATAAATGTTCATATCGATAAAAGCAAAGGTTTTCAAAACATAACTTTTGATTTTAACTCTTGGTTATTCAAAGACCTTGTTTTGTACATGACATTTGACATTAGACATTGACATTTAAACAAGACATTATTTCATGGTTATTAATAAGTGATTTAAGTAACGAGACGTGTGTAATATGATAAAAGCATGGTGGATACACTGCTGGTACTTCCTATATATAAGTGCTTTTATTGTATTGCATATTGTGGCGTTATCTAAAACACTTCAACGAAGACAAGGCATGACATATTTTATACATATTATTTTCATTTGGTTATTCACTTAACCATACATCATTCTTTTATATCATTTGATTTTTCATATGATTTTATAAAAGAAAATATTATACAAGGTTCATGACTACTTTTCATTAAACATTTCTTTTAACATTTAAAGTCATGAATCTTCAACACTAAACCTATGTTACTCATATGCATTTTTATGCTGACGTATTTACTTTCACATATGTTTCAGGAGCGAATGTTTGATGTGAGCGAGCTACACCTAGGGCGACTTGGGCCTTAGCAATCTAAATTCAAGAAAGTTGTCATCTTTTACGTTATGTGTTACATTTGAACTAAGACAATGTAATAATTTAAACTTGTAAAACTTAACTTTAATTATCATGTGTTGTGAAACAATAATTCTGCCACATTACTCCCCGACGATTCCGCCACGGTTTGTTGTTTTACGCTGTCGGGGTGTGATAATATGGGTCCAGGGGGTCCAGGTTTGGGTAGGCTGCTAGGTTTTGCATGGGTTCCTCTGGTATTGGGTAGCGTTGTTCATAATCCCTATGGTCATCAAACCATGGGTCATAGTCTGGGGGACAGCGTGTTGGTACTCTAGGTATTTCAGCTGGGTTAAACTCAGGTACTGGAATCTGGTCTACAGGGTTTGGCTCAATTTCCATAGCTTGTGTAGGAAATAGCGGTAACGGCTGGGGTGCTATAAGTTGTTCTAGATTTGGGTCTGCAGCTGTGGTTGCTAGTATGTGGAAGTTTGCCAGTCTCCTATTAATTATATCCTGTGTTTGTGAGTTCATTTCTCTATTAGCGGCTGCTAAAGCTCGCTGCTGCTGAATTTTTCTCATCTTCTTTCTACGTTCATGGACTCCTCTGCTGAACCATCCTCTCTTCTTAGGAGGGAATGTCTCTTCAGATTGCGCTTTGAACACGAAAATCCCATCTTCAGTGTCAGCCGAATACCCTAAGAGGGTAGGTTGTGAAGAGGTGCCTTCGTCCCTAGGTGAGCTGGACAACTGACGGTAAGCGTCTGAAGGTCCTTGGTCTCTCATACTGTAAACTAACAAATAGTCAAATAACACAAAACAATAATATACAGATATATACGTATCCATGTAAATTATTTCCTAACATATTGAATAATATTTTGGTGTCAGCAGAACACTTTTGTGGCTGAATCAGTGGCTGTAGCTTTCATACCACCTTCTGTCGCAACCCCCGTCCCCTAATACCCCGGGAACGGGCGGCCGCGGCCAGCATTAGTGGTATCGGTGTTTATCAGTTTGGCAGCGGAAATTACATCAGGACCGTAGTTAGGAAATATTTTATCAGAGTAAAATACCACACGTTTATAATATTAAACACATGGGAAATTCCCAAGTTTCCAGTACACACATTTTTATAGGGATAAACCCTATTTTATTTAAATAAAACATCTCTTTATTTAGGTAACTTTTATAGCCACTTTTTCAAGCCTTCAGTTGTCACACCCCAAAAACGTCACAGCGGAGTATTAAACGTAGTGGTGACGGAGGTTGGTCCCCATTTATATCTTGTCTATCGATGCATTTAATTGTTGGACATTTTAATTTATTTTAAACATTACATTTTAAGACAAGACACAACCACATAGTTAAGTTGTCCTTGATCCTCGCGGATCTTATTACATACGTCCCAGAAAGTTTAAAAGTTGTCCAACATTTTTAAACAAACATCATGCCCCATTCAAACACAAGATACGCCATGATTCCGAAGCCGAACTTAAGTACCTGTAGAACATGTTAAAAATCAAGTGTCAACACAAAGGAAGGTGAGTTCACTTATTCACACACAAATACATTATTTCGAAGGAAAACTTTCTGATTATGTGTTTATTTGTAAACATCCATATAAATTTTAGAAGAGTAAACTGCCATTTTGGTCCCTGTGGTTTGGGCACTTTTGCCATTTTAGTCCAAATCTCAAACTTTTTAATTCTGGGTCCCTGTGGTTTGCATTTTGTTGCCATTTTGGTCCAAAAGTGAAATTTGACCAGAATCCCCAAATTAAAACCCCCTGTTTTGTCCTTACCCTCAGGGGTATTTTGGTCATTTTAGAATTATTATAACTAAATATTAATTAAATCTTTTTCTATTTATGATTAAACATAATGTCATTTGTCTCTCTCTTTCATCCTCGACCCAGATTCCACACCTCAAGATCTTCACTAGATAGAAAAACCTCAAGATCTTAATCAAAATTCACAAAGTTTTTAAGGCATCACAAAGACAAAAATCAGATAATGCACAGTTTAAACTTTGAAAACCCTAGTCCAGTAACAAAAACCAATCCAACACAGATTCAAGTAACCTTGCATAAATCATAGCAGATGCAGCAAAAACAAAAACAAATAGACAAAAAACACAAGATGAATTACCTAATGTAACTTGAATCCGATTCGATTTCTGAAAAAAATCAAAAAACGACACATCATCACCATTCTCCTTCTCATTAATCTCTCCAGAGCTCACATCCTCTTCTGTATACTCAACAGACACCTACAAAATCTCAAAAAAACTTCAATAAAAATCACAAAAACAACATTCTTTGACCTAAATCGGGCATCACCAACTAGTTCAGTACAAATCTCACTTCGTTTAACTAGAATAAAAGCAGCTGAGAGTAAATTGACCATTAGAACTACTTACAACCATTGTATTTTTGAAGAATTCGAAGATGAAACTGCGGATTTTGGAGAAATAATCAGCGAATCTGATTGGAGGTTTTTCTATCTAGTGAAGATCTTGAGGTGTGGAATCTGGGTCGAGGATGAAAGAGAGAGAGATAGAGAGGTGGAGGTGATGGTGTTGTGATGTAAGAGAGAGAGAGAGGGGCGGTGGTTGCAAGGGGTGCGAGAGGGTGGTGGCAGGTGGTGGTGCTTGGCGACGAGAGGGGGGTGGTGGTGGTGGCAGGTGGTGGTGCTTGGAGACGGACACAAGGTTTGTCGCTGAATGTTGACTTGACACTGTTGAATCTGTTGGAAGCTCATGGGAGGTAGTTGCAGGTTGTGGTGGGTTGTGATGGTGGAGGAGGTGGCGGTGTTTGAGTTTTTTGAGGTGCAGAGGTTGAAGATGATGAGGTTGAAGATGATGATGATCAGGGGGTTTTTATATTTGGGGGGCTTTTTAATAAATGAATTGCTTTAATGAAAATTAAATGACCAAACTACCCCTTCAGATAAAGACAAAAAAGGGACATTAAAATAGTAAAAAATCAGAGATTTTGAGTTTTGGACTAAAATGGCAACAAAATGCAAACCACAGGGACCCAGATGTACAAAGTTTGAGATTTGGACTAAAATAGCAATAGTGCCCAAACCATAGGGACCAAAATGGCAGTTTACTCATTTTAGAAAGTTCATTTCTACTTCCTTAATAAAATCCATGGGTCCTTCCGTCCCGGTTCACCCACCCGGCAATAACATTCTGACCCAGGTTTTGCTTATTAAATTATTTCGTCAATTTTCAGACTCGTAATGTTAGCTAGACAATACGAACTATATATTAACCATGAAGGGATAATCAATGCTAGACAATAATCAGAATCAAAATTCGTTGCTTGACTTGACACGGGGCGACCGGTCACGACGGGGTTGTCAACCCGATAGATCTACCAACAATTCCTCGCGTGCAATACTTAAATGATTAAACGACATCATGGGCGCAGGGTTCTCTTCGAGAACAATATGATGTCTGCCTCACGTACAATATATATATCCTACTAATATGACAATTTAATACATGATGTTGTACGAATCCCATGAAATCCCCAACGAAATGTAAGCCTATGCCGATACTCTCTTGAGATCTAGCACATTCGTTCCAACTACACGGTCGTTTTCCCCCAAACACCGTGCATAACCTTGTTTCCACCCGAAACATATTTATTCTCCAAAACCATTTCATCCCATATATATAATTTATCCAAAAATCCATATATTTTCAACGAAAATATATAATTTATATCAAAAGGTATGTTTTATTTCAAAAACATTATTAAACCCTTTTAGGCGTGTTCTACCCCCAAAATATATAAAGCAGTAAAAGAGGGGTTTAGTGACACTCACCTTTGAGTGCGTATGGTAATAGCGCAATCCCAGAGATTGATTTTCTACACGTCCTAATATAGGGACGATTCTAAATCAATATACAAAACACAAAAATCCTAAGTTTCTCCGTTTCTTAGAATTATCACATAACTTTGAGATTTTCTCGAATAGTTATCATTTTTATTATGTTGGCACGTTAATATATATATATATATATATATACACACACTTATTTTTATGATTTTGCTTCTTGAACGATTTTATTGGTGACCATTATTGTGTAAATCCATTAACACTCCCTGTTCATACGCAATATGTCTACGATTTGCGCATCGTAATATATATATATACATAAATGTTCATATAATTTATTATCACACAAACGAAATCTTGTTAACTTATCTATCTTGTCATTTTTAATGCTAATATACATAAAACATCTCATAAGTATCAAATTTCATGCTCGACAAACAAGTTACACATTTAACGCGATTTTTACCGTTTCTACCGCACAAAACGCACAATATACATGCATAATCTAAACTTCCAAAATCATGTTAATAACTTAACATACTTTCACATTCTCATGCTTAAATCACATAACACATTTTAATACATATGGTTTACCCAAAATTTTACCCATACTTGTGTATACTGAAAAATGCGAATTTTAGCGATTCGGTAACGTCTTCAGGCATCGGAAGTCACGTATGACCAACCAAACACCAAGTAAACTTAAAGTTAGTTAAAATACTTATTTTTATACTAAAAACATCAGTTTACTTACTGATCTAATTCAGTTTTATAAAAATCACTCGAAAAGCCGATTTTTGACCGTTTTAACGCATAGTTTTGCGTTAAACGTTACCATAATCACCCCAACTCAAAACGAATTGATATTTTAACACGATACATGTTATTTACTGATTAAAATAGTGGTTATAATCAGATTAGTGCAGTTTTTGTATAAGTCACATAAATCATGCGATTTCACGTGTTTTACAACTTTTAATGCACCAAGTACAACATGCAAAGCTAGCAAACAATATGACAAAGCTATATGTCACTAAACACTTTAAAATAACTTTGTTTTTGTGTTTATAATCTGTTCAAAACTGATTTTTACTAAATCATACTCAAATCACCTTTTTACAAACATTTATCATCATGCAAGATCTAGTTAGTGCATGTAATGCACTCATAACATATTTTAATCATTTTATATGAACTTGAATGCTCTTAGATCTTCATTTATTTCATGTTTCTAATACTCAAACATTCCAACATTCTTATGATCATCATACAATCATTGCTTATAAATGCAAGACATATACCTTCTTACATATTTAAAACTTTTAATCATCAAAATTTACATGCATGTGTACATATACATATATACATACATGACACATATACACACATGTATAAACTTACAAAACTTTACTTTTTAACATATCCATTTCAAATCATGGAAACCTTTTTGAGAACATTCTTTTATGACATCTTTACAACACATGCATGAAACCATCTTTCAAAAATCAACTCAAATCAAATCAATCAAGAACAAGAAATCTAAACACAACTTAACACACACATGGCCATAACTTTCGGCCTTATATACACACATATATACACTCACTTTTACATTGATTAAAATCTCATTCTTTGTTAAATACAAGTTTGTGATTTATTCCAAGTTCAAGAGAAACCATCTAACATCTCCATCATCACTAAAAATCATGAATATGATTTAAAAACAAGTTTATACCTTCAAGATTTTTAAGTGGGTTTTTGAGAAAAAATGGTGATATGACACTTGTTATTGCTTGAATCTTGCTTGAAATCACTTCCAAACACCCATTTTAGCTTGAAATCATCTTGAAAAGCTCTTGATTCTTCATGAAAAGATTGAAAATTTTGAAAGTGTATGTGTATAGGGGGTTTCGGCCGAGATATGTGAGAGAGAGGGAGTTGGAGTGTTGTTTTGATTTGTTCTCTTGATTGTTGTGAGGTTATGGAAGGTTCAAAGGTAATAATCATCATATGTGTATTCCTAGGCCAACAAGTGTTGGAGAGAGGAGAGAGAGAGAGAGAGAGAGAGAGAGCCTTCATAGCCGCCACCTAGCCCCCATGTCATGCACCTCTCACACCATTTGATATATACATACATATATGTATGTAAATTAGTGTTAAAACTGGCATCTTACTGGATACCGGGTATTTTATCTAGCGTTTTAATCCCGTTTTTGTGCGTTTTAAATTATTTTTATCATTCTATATAAATAATCACTTAAAATTATTACTGAAATAATTACCAGTTGCCTCGACTGGCTGCGTTGACAGTATTTTGTCTAATTCGCGCGGTATCGCGCAGTACGCGCTCAAACTTGAAAAATAGAGTTTCTTAGCGTTTTAAATTATTTTTCCTCACGAATATGATTAAAATTGTTATTCAAATCATAACAGACTATTTTTAGGATTTTAACACTGATCGGGTGGTCACCGACGTTCGTTTCGCATTTTAACCGTTACGCGATAAGCGTTTATCTTACCGTTTCCAACATAATTTTTATCAAAGTTTAATTTTACCAACTCATTAAATTTCACATATAAACATCATCACCAGTCAAATACAGCCCTGTTACCTATTCACAACACGTGTTACAATTATACGGTACGGCCTGAAAAGCCGGGTGTCACAGTCTCCCCCTGTTTAGGAAATTTCGTCCCCGAAATTTTTACTCTACAGGTTTTGTTTTCGCACTAAGTAAGAATAACAAAAACGGATTTAATGAATATGGTCTTGTATTTTCTGCGAGAAACTTTGATTCTTACGAAGACTCTTCGTAGAACTATATTACACACATCCTCAGCTCCTAAACTCACGTCTCAACGCTCTCCACCCTTTCCAGGGTCCATCATTCACAAGCACTTAATCAAGAAGATTAATTCAAAGTTTCGCCATTTCAGGTTTATCATACCTATATTCACATATACATTACCCTAAACCTGAAGTAGTCCGAGTTTACATACGATTTATCCAACTCGAGATGGGCTCTCGGAAGAATCAGATCTTATAAACTCATTATCTTTCTTGGATTCATTTCAAATATCCAAAAATCACGCCAACGATAGTTCATATATACAACTAGAATGCTGAAATCTCCTTTCCGGTTATTAACATAACTCTTCTAGCTATACGCACTGCTTCTACGATGCTTCGATAAACTTCCGTTTATCTTCCAAACAAATCTCTACAAGGGACAAAATCAGTGTATTATCCATTATACACTTTCTCAACTACATCCAAATAGTACATCATGTACACTACTCAATTCTGATGGTAGCTTGAGCCTATAAGCGACTGATCCAACTGAAGATGGGCTCTTGAAAGGACCAAGTCAGTGTGGCTCAGCTTTTCTTTCCTCTGCTAAACCTAATAACATCTTTCACAAGATAACTCCTTTAACAGAACCAAATCTTCAATCTAGATTCGCAATAGTTTCCTTCAATTGTCCATGTAATCCTTCTGTTGATCAATTGGCGACTTTTATCCTTCCCTCGATCTAGGCAAATCCTGTCGCTAGTTTCCTAGATAAATTAGGGTCTGGTTAATTATCCTTTGTCACGTTAGCTCAATGAAGTAACGATCAACACTTCCATCCATGCAAAGCTTCAAACCGAGCAACCTAAATACTAGCGTGTTAATTATTATTGTAAGATAACTCTGCCAAGGGCATGTGAGTATCTTAACTTCCTTCTGAGTCCTTCATACACGCTCCCAACCTCAAGTTGAATTACAAGCATACCTTTCTCATCCCTTCCAATTCCATAGTTAACTTCAAACGTTACTCATGATTCTTTTTGGTTCGTGCATAGACAAGCATGTCGTCGATGAATATTATCACGAATTCATCCAATTAGGGTTTCCATACCCTATTCATGAGATTTATGAATATAAATGGTGCATTAATTTAATCAAAGGGCATGACTAATAACTCGTAATGGCCATATCACATTTGAAAAGCAGTCCCCGAAATATCTTCGTAGCAACCTTCAACTGATAATATCTCAATCGTAGATCGATCTTCGTGTAGCAGCTGGGTCCCGGTAGCTTGATTGAATAGATTGTCAATCCTCGGTAATAGGGTACCGATTCTTGATAGTCAACTTGTTCGGTTTTCCAAAATCCTCACATATCCTGAAGGATCCATCCTTCTTTCTCTCAACATAACCGATGTACCTCAAAGCGAAAAGCTTGATTAATTGAAATCCTTGTCCAAAAGCTCTTAAAACTAACTCGACATTTCCATCATTTCAAACGGTGCTTGATCTATAAGGAGATTGTGCAATTGGGTGCAGCACCGTGAGCCAGATCGATTTGAAATTCGATCCATCTCGTAGGGGAGATCCAGGTATGTCTTTTTAGGAAGACATCCAGATAGTTCCGATTGATAGAAATCTTTCCGATTATTCTTACATTCGGTTTCCGCATCCATCACATTCACTAAAACGCAGGATAGCCCTTTCGCAACAACTCAAGCATCCTCACAACACTGACAACTCTCGACTATCAACACTCAACACTCGACTCGGTCGATCTACGTGAACAACTTCTGCCTTTCTTCTGTCATTAGGAGGAGATATTCCAGCTAGCTTTTTCAAGCAATAGTCCCCACTTCATCCTCAGAAAATCAATCCACTCTCATGTCTTCGTCGGAGCTCCCCAGCTTCATTGGAAATAAACCAACACTAGAACTATAATCCCCTAACTAATTACTACAACCGCGAACGACCTCGCTAGTTTCTATCGACTTACCAGTTGCTAGTTCTATCAGGCACTTTATACTTAGCTTACTTGTAGATGAACACAAGAATGGTTCAAAGTTTTTTGAACAAAACTCAAGTCAGCATTGGTATTAAAAGTATGAACATAAATTGGCTTTTGATTCAAAACATACCAGTAATAGTAGCAGGACTCTCACTTGCCTTCCCGACACTCGCCTCAACGGAATTGCCCCTAGCATCCTGTCCTTTCGATTTCGGGCATTTTCTTTTGTTGTGTCCTTGTTCACCACATGCGAAGCATCCTTCGAGTGCAACTCCATCCAATGTATTCTTAGCGTAACACTGGGAAATCACATGTCTGGTTCGGCCACATCTAGCGCACTTCTCTTGTTCATTACTGACTTTACCCTTTCCTGACTCTTTAGGGTTAGCTACACTCGCTTTCTCCAAGTTACGTTTCTTCCTACTCTCCACTTCAGGAGTCTTCTTGGAGCTCTCAGGTTTGCGCTTCTTCAAATCTCTAATTCTGGGTTCAGATCGCTGAAACACCCGGATGACCGACTCATTCTGACAGCCCGATATCACGCATATTGATGTGACATCATTGCATAGGACACCAGTAAATGATCTTAGGTTACAACCCTGGATTGTTTTGTGTATGCTCCTGTGCACTATTCATACGGTTAATGGAAATCAAGAATACGTTCCAATGAGATCATAACAGATGAACTTCCAAAACTTTCCGATCATTATCTTACCTGGAGGGGTTTCCAATCTGTATCCCACCAAGATCCTGTCCGTGAGTACCGCATCCACGTTCCTGGCCGTCATTTTGGTTAGCATCACGCTGTTCCTAGGCAGTATCAACTGTTGGTTTTTGAGTCGTGCCAACTCTTCTAGTGTGGCAGGTAGTCTAGTACCTTGTCTTGCTTTTGGCGGCATTTTCGTCGTTTCTATTATTTACAACAAAAATAATCGCATGAGACGATAACCAAAAATAATTCAATCATTAAATATTAGTGGACAAAACATTGCACATGTATATTATCCACACATTAATGAGAAAATTTTTAAACCAAAAGTAGATCATCTGATATTATCATAGAAATTAATAACTTGTTTTCAGTACATCACAACTATCCTTGGCATGTCTACATCGACATCCATAACAATTTTTCACAAAAATTTCTACCTAATATCACAAGATATAATCGGCACGCAGGCCCCCAAAACCAAGAGTACTAAAAAGTATCTAACATAACAACCATAAACAACAATCACAAACAAACAACCACAACATCTAACGCTTCATCCCTATAAAATCCAACATCTTCCTAACCAACTCCTCCAGATCCACTATCCTCCAATGCATCTGGTCCATCGCACTGTTATCCAATTCCTTCAACTCATCGTACCAGTCCATTTGCCCTTCGAGGTCCTTCAGTTTACCCTTAGTCGTTTCCAGTTCTTCACGCATGGCAGCAAACAGTCAGTCACAATGGCAACATCGATCCACCCAAACCCCTTTCTGCTTCTTAGAAGCAGATGCAGTCTCAGCATGTGATGTAGAAGCAATCTCTCCAGCAGGCCTAACCCTCTTCCCGCAACGATAATACACTAATAGGGGCGTAGTAGATGCGCGTGACTCTATGACGGGTAAAGATGACTCTGACAGAATAGGTCGAGGGACCTCAACAATAGACTCGATCACAGTAGCAGGTGGAGCAACAGATGGCTCTAATGGTCGAGCCGTAACAATAGTGGCATCCACTGCTGGTGCAATACTAAAAGGTCCTCCAATAACAGGGACACCTCTGATCACGTCATCGATAACTAGTACTGTGCCAGATGATTGTCCCATCTCGTGAATCGAGAGAGGAGAGTCATCGTTGTCATCAATCGACCCGTTGCTAGTGGAAGCATATCGGGGGTCTACCTGGCTAGCAAGAGCAGCAGGGTCGACACGGAATGATGAAGCAAACTCTGCCATACCAACCATCTGTGGGATCGTGATAGGTGTCTCTGGTAGAATGTATCTGGGTGAAGTCTCGAAATCTGGCTCGCTACCTGAGTCGTTGATCTCGATGACCTCGTGCTCGTGCGACATCTGTGACACATATGTAACCGTACAAGTAAGTGTGTGATCAACATGGATAGTAACACGTAAGGTCCAAATAAACAGAAAATCACGTATGCACATAAACACATAGGGTCTTCATACCTGATAAATTTTTCTACGTTTATTTAAAATACTTGGCTTCGAGAATTTTGGACTTCATATTTCAAAATTCTTCGGTTGAAGTCTAGTGTTTTCCTCCGAAAACATCTAGTTCGCTAACAACCAATGGCTCTGATACCAACTTCTGTCACACCCCAAAAACGTCGCAGCGGAGTATTAAACGTAGTGGTGACGAAAGTTGGTGCCCATTTATATCTTGTCGACCGAAGCATTTAATTGTTAGACATTTTAATTTATTTTAAACATAAGTTATTTAAACATTATGTTTTAAGACACGACACAACCACATAGTTAAGTTGTCCTTGATCCTCGCGGATCTTATTACATACGTCCCAGAAAGTTTAAAAGTTGTCCAACATTTTTAAACAAACATCATGCATCATTCAAACACAAGATACGCCATGATTCTCGAAGCCGAACTTAAGTACCTGTAGAACACGTTAAAAATCAAGTGTCAACACAAAGGAAGGTGAGTTCACTTATTCACATACAAATACATTATTTCGAAGGAAAACTTTCTGATTATGTGTTTATTTGAAAACATCCATATAAATTTTAGAAAGTCCATTTTTACTTCCTTAATAAAATCCATGGGTCCTTCCGTCGCGGTTCACCCACCCGACAATAACATTCTGACCCAGGTTTTGTATATTAAATTATTGCGTCAATTTTCAGACTCGTAATGTTAGCTAGACAATACAAACTATATATTAACCATGCAGGGATAATCAATGCTAGACAATAATCAGAATCAAAATTCGTTGCTTGACTTGACACAGGGCGACCGGTCACGACGGGGTTGTCAATCCGATAGATCTACCAACAATTCCTCGCGTGCAATACTTAAATGATTAAACGGCATCACGGGCGCAGGGTTCTCTTCGAGAACAATATGATGTCTGCCTCACGTACAATATATATATCCTACTAATATGACAATTTAATACACGATGTTGTACGAATCCCCTGAAATCCCCAACGAAATGTAAGCCTATGCCGATACTTACTCTCTTGAGATCAAGCACATTCGTTCCAACTACACGGTCATTTTCCCCCAAACACCGTGCATAACCCTGTTTCCACCCGAAACATATTTATTCTCCAAAACCATTTCATCCCGAAATATATATAATTTATCCAAAAATCCATATATTTTCAATGAAAATATATAATTTATATCAAAAGGTATGTTTTATTTCAAAAACATAATTAAACCCTTTTAGGCGTGTTCTACCCCCAAAATATATAAAGCAGTAAAAGAGGGGTTTAGTGACACTGACCTTTGGGTGCGTATTGTAAATAGCGCAATCCCAGAGATTGATTTTCAACACATCCTAATATAGGGACGATTCTAAATCAATATACATAACATAAAAATCCCAAGTTTCTCCGTTTCTTAGAATTATCACATAACTTTGAGATTTTCTCGAATAGTTATCATTTTTGATTATGTTGGCACGTTAATATATATATATATATATATATATATATGAGTCCATATATATATATTTTTTTATTTTTATGATTTTGCGACTTGAACGATTTTATTGGTGATCATTATTGTGTAAATCTGTTAATACTCCCTGTTCATACGCAATATATCTACGATTTGCGCGTCGTAATATATATATACATAAATGTTCATATAATTTATTATCACACACGCGAAATCTTGTTAACTTATCTATCTTGTAATTTTTAAAGCTAATATACATAAAACATCTCATAAGTATCAAATTCAATGCTCGATAAACAAGTTACACGTTTAACGCGATTTTTACCGTTTCTACCGCACAAAACGCACAATATACATGCATAATCTAAACTTCTAAAATCATTTTAATAACTTAACATAATTTCACATTCTCATGCTTAAATCATATAACACATTTTAATACATATGGTTTACCCAAAATTTGAACCATACTTATGTATACTGAAAAATGTGTATTTTAGCGATTCGGTAACGTTTTCAGGCGTCAGAAGTAACGTATGACCAACCAAACACCAAGTAAACTTACAGTTAGTTAAAATACTTATTTTTATACTATAAACATCAGTTTACTTATTGATCTCGTTCAGTTTTATAAAAATCACTCGAAAAGCCGATTTCTGACCGTTTTAACGCATAGTTTTGCGTTAAACGGTACCATAATCATCCCAACTCGAAACGACTTGATATTTTAACACGATACATGTTATTTACTGATTAAAATAGTGGTTATAATCAGATTAGTGTAGTTTTTGTATAAGTCACATAAATCATGCGATTTCACGTATTTTACAACTTTTAATGCACCAAGTACAACATGCAAAGCTAGCAAACATTATGACAAAGTTATATGTCACTAAACACTTTAAAATAAATTTTTTTTTGTGTTTATAATCTGTTCAAAACTGTTTTTTACTAAATCATACTCAAATCACCTTTTTATAAACATTTATCATCATGCAAGATCTAGTTAGTGGATCTAATGCACTCACAACATATTTTAATCATTTTATATGAACTTGAATGCTCTTAGATATTCATTTATTTCATGTTTCTTATACTCAAACATTCCAACATTCTTATGATCATCATACAATCATTTCTTATAAATGTAAGACATACACCTTCTTACATATTTAAAACTTTTAATCATCAAAATTTACATGCATGTGTACATATACATATATACATACATGACACATATACACACATGTATAAACTTACAAAACTTTACTTTTTAACATATCTATTTCAAATCATGGAAACCTTTTTGAGAACATTCTTTTATAACATCTTTACAACACATGCATGAAACCATCTTTCAAAAATCAACTCAAATCAAATCAATCAAGAACAAGAAATCTAAACACAACTTAACACACACATGGCCATAACTTTCAGCCATATACACACACATATATACACTAACTTTTACGTTGATTAAAATCTCATTCTGTTGGGATTGAACCCTATCAGAGGAACAGATAATTAAAGCCAAAACTGGATCAGAGCAGTGGATCCAGAATAAGCAGATGTTTACATACAAATCTCTCCCCTTGAAAGTAACTTCATAGCTGCTGACCTCCTTTCTGCTGATCTTGCTAAGTGCTGACCTACAACTGCTGCTCAAGTAAAGACCTGATGAAAGACCAAAGCTCTGCTGACTCAATCTACTGCCTTGAGTCAAGTACTGCTGATCCGGACAAGCACTGCTGGGTTCACAGCAGTGGAAGGATGCAGCAGCTGTTTAAAGTGTCTTTTATGTAATGTAATGTAATGTAATAGCAGTAGTTTAGTACATCAGTGTTTGTATAGATCAGAGGTTAGAGTTTGTTAGGAGGTTAGATGTCACTTTCATGGTGACGTCAGCTAAGATGCTCAGTGGTTTGTAAGTGCCTATAAATAGTTCAGTACTTTGTACTGTTCTATTAGCTCTTGCAATACCATCTTCTTTGCACGAACAAACGCTGAGCTCTGGCTGAGGGGGAGTTTGTATTCAAGCATTACTTGTAATCGTTATTGGAAGTTAATTCAATCATTCGATTCCTTGTTGAAAATGTCTTGATCAAAGCAATACTCTCGTTTGATTGTATGCAAAGTTTGTTTTCATATTAATTCCGCTGCACAACTCTTTCATTTCCATCTTAATTTCAAACGAAAATACAATAAAAAAGAAACTCAGATCCAACAATTGGTATCAGAGCCTGGACAGTCAAATTTGATTTAACAATCATTTTGACGTAAAGATTTCAGCTCATAACAGTTGATACTGATCGTTTGATTCGTCCGTTGAAAAACAGAGCAAGGATTAATCACCATTAAAGTTGATTACTCAGTGTCTGTTAAAACAACAAGAATGACGTCACAATCTCAGGATGATAAAAACAACATCGGCTCACTTTTTAAACCACCTATGCTAAAAAGAAATGAGTACAACATCTGGCAGAGGAGGATGCGTCACATCCTCGCTCAACAAAGCACAGGTTGTTGGAGGTCTGTCACCTTTGGCCCCCATGTTCCTTCAGTGCCAAGCGCTGAAGATGCTAAAAAGTTCGTTCCAAAACCAGTTGAAAATTATACAGAAACCGACTTTCAAAAGATCGAACTAGATGCTAAAGCGTTTAGCATCATAGCATCAGCACTGCCCAATGAAATATATGCTGGACTGTTACACTGTAACAGTGCCAAAGAGTTATGGGATGCACTTAAGGAACAGTTTGGGGGAACCGAAGAAGTCATAGAAAACAATAGGGAAATCCTGAACCAATAGTATGAAACATTTTATCATGTTAGAGGTGAATCACTGACGCAACAATTTGAGCATTTCAGTTGTCTCATCAGTGAACTGAGGCTTGTTAAAACCACTTTTACAAACTCAACTCAAAATAGCAGGTTCCTCAGGCCACTGCCAGAAAAATGGGACACCATAGCTTTTGTCACCCGAAATTCACCTGAGTTCAAGGATCTGACCTTGACCCAACTCCATGGTCGACTCCTGACCTATGAAAGGGAGTTGAACCAGAAGAGGAAGTTACAAGAGTCAGGAAAAGCCGTTGATGATTATACATTCGGTAACACTGCTCTTTTGGGTCAAGAAGAATCTGGGAGCAGTGGTAAGGATCAGGGTTATGATCACTTCATTGACATAACTTCTGGTGCAAATTTTAACAACCCTGATCCAATCATTCGATGATGATTTGAACTAAATGTCAGATAATCTAAGCTTTGAACTAAATGATTTGCAACATTTTGATCCCACTGACTTAGAGGATGTTGGTGCATGTTGGTGACAACAGCTTAGATTTGGTCTTTGGATATCTTGTAATTTGTTAAACGATAAACGGTTAGCGGGTTTAGCTTTGTATTAGTGAGTTGTAATGTTTGGGCTAACCAAAACCCACATTGGGTGATGGGGGACGAAATGGGCCTAGCCCATGTAGGAACCCATGCCTAAAGTTGCAACCTTGTGTTATATAAACAAGGTTAGGCTTTAGGGTTTAGGTTAATCAGTTAATCAGCCAAAACAGTTGTGTGAGAGCAAATTCGTGATAGTGCTTGTGCTTGGACGAATTTGGAGTTGGTTAGGGATCTTGATTGATTGTAATCACTTTGATAGATAATCAATAAAGATCCAGTTTGAAAGTGTCTTGCTGTTCCTGTTTTCTACTTGTTTCTGTGATATTCTGATCAAGAGGATTCCGCACTCTTGATTGGAAAGACAATTCTATGAAGATCCATACGAATAGGGGACTTACAATTGGTATCAGAGCATTAGGCTCTTGAAGGCTCGGTTCAGAATTGGTTGCTGCAGAAACTGGAAGAATATTCGATTTTTTTTAACTGAAAAATTAGGGTTTTAAAATTTTCGAATTTTTCTGTTGGTTTGATAAAAAAATTTCGAGATTTTTGGCTGCTTTGTTATTCTGTTTTGTTTGATTGCTGATTTGCAGGATTTCAGGAAAGATTTCATTGATTTTGGAAAAGTTTTTGGTTGATAGACTTGAAGATTCGAAGACTGTTCTTCGTGTTCTTCGTGTTTTTCGATCTGTTTTTCATAGTTTTCGAAATTATTTTGCTGATTTGGGTGTTTAATCTTTGCAGGATTCTGTTAGAAAAGATCTGGAAATCTTCGAAAGTTCGAAAAGATTGAATTTCCTAAATTACTGATCTGGCGAACTAGACTGATCTGGCGAACTAGTCTGACCAGCGAAATTAACTGTTCTAGCATATTTATCGGCGAAGTAAATCCAAAGGCGACTTTGGTAACCGGATAACTTTCCACAGCGAAGTTATTATGGTTTTCGGTGACTTTACAGGTCGTCGTAATAGCGAATTTGACCAGCGAAATTGACTCAGCGAATTTGACTTGCGAACTTAACCTATCAGCGAACTAAAGCAGCGAATTTAGCCACAGACCCAGCGAAATTAATTGAGGACTTAAAACCAGCAAATTTAAAAGTGGTGGAAAATTTTCTGGCTAGCGTAAGAAATAATTCACGTTTTTGAAAATAGAAAGTGAACCGTAAGTCATCTGAAGAAACCGTCTGCACCATTTGATTCCTCGTATTTTTAGGAAAAAAAAAACTCTGGAAAATCCCGAATACGGTTTTTGACATTATATATCATTGGATTTGTCTTTTCGAGACGATTCTAAAGGTGTAATTTGGTAACCACTGTTTTCGGAGATCTTTTGTACGTTTTTAACAGTCTGTTACGTTAAAATGTCAAACAAGATGAATTTGAAAGCTCCTAAGATGATGAAGGTGGAGAATTATCTTACATGGAAGGACAACTTCAAATCCTTCATTGAATCTCAGGATGCTCGCATGTGGATCTGTATAGAAGATGGGTACATAAACCCTACACATGATTATGAGGGCAGACCACGTAGAACAGATTATGTGAACATGAAAGAGGATGATAAAAGGAAGTATGACGCTGAAAAGAGAGCATTGGCTGCAATTAAAATGTCCTTACCTGATAGCATCAAGCATATCTTCAACAAGTACACTAATTCAAAGGATATGTGGGATGCATTACAAAAGCGATATCAGGGAAATGAGAGTGCCACTCAGGCATTCATGGCAGAGATAGTGCCAGTTGATGAGGCTGAAACTACTGTTAGTGATGCTGAATCTGAAGTGAAAAATGATGAAGCCAAAGTGGATGCTGAAGAAAAGAAGGAGAGTGAAGCTGAACAGGTTGTTGCTGATGAAAACTCAGAAGTTCATGAGAAAGAGGTACAATTTAATTCTGTATGTTTGAGATGTCGTGAACTACAGGGTGAGGTTGCCAGGTTGACAACACAAAACCAAAGTCTGGTAAGTGAGATGTCTAACATAAAAGAAGCAAACTTTTTTGCTAAAAGAAATGAATCATCATACTTGAAGAAGATAAAAGGTTGTGAAGCTGAAATTGAAGCTTTAACTTGCAAACTAAATGAAAAACTTCAAGTTATAGACTTAGCTCATGACGTGATGGCTGAGAAAACAAAAGAGATTTCTGAAAAATGCAAAGAGTTGTCAGATGCACAACTCAAAATTGTTGAACTTGAAAAGAAATTAGGTCAATTCAGGGACTCTACTTTTGTTATGAAACACATGATGGGTGGGTTAAAGAAGAGTAATGACAAGACCAGTGTGGGCTTCCAGGGCTTTAATGAAGTTCCACCTCCTCTTAGTCATAACTATTCATTCCTGCCTAGTGAAAATGAGCTAGCAGATTTTATGGCATCTACACCAAGTAGTTTCGCATCCACATCAAGTCAAGGTGATGGATCTGAGAGTGATGAGGCTAAGGAAAACAATAACAGGGAACCTTTGAAAAGGAAAAATTCACCGCCTAAGAATAAAAATCAAGCTTTTGTTAAAAAGATTAATTTTGTTCAAGGTAGTGATATGAAAAACGAAACTGCTGTTATTGAAAATGAATCGAATGTAGAGTTTGCTAAAAATAAGAGCATAGAAAATTCTAAAATAAAGCAAACTGAACAAGGTTCATCTAAGGGATCATCACCATCTGATAAGGGATCTACCTCAGAGACTCCAGCTAAGAAGTCTTCGAAAAAGAGATCGTGCTTCAAATGTTACGTCAAGGGACATGTAGCAAGCTGCTGTCCTAACAAAAAGAGTGAAGCAAAACTTAGTGAAAAACAGAGAGGGAAATTACCAGTGAAGGAAGGTGATAGTGAGGAGAAAGGATCAAATTCTCCAAAGAAATCTGCTCCTAAGCAACCAGAAAATGTTGCTGTTGGTGAAGATAAGGCTGAAAAAGGAACTCCACAAGTTCCACGTTTTCAAAGAAATCAACCTAGATTTCAGCCTAGATCTCCACCAGGCAGATTTGACAGACCTAGAAGCAGTTCACCAAGAGTGAACAATTATAATGCTAATAATTTCAGAAGTCAAGGTCAATATCAAAATCGATACCAGAATAATGGTGGTCGAAATTTTTATAACAATGGCTTTAGAAATTACAACAATAATGCTTCTTGGAATCAAAATTCAAGGTTTCAAAATCAAAATTTTCAAAGGTCAAATAGTCCAAATACATATAGGAACCCTCAGGACCAGAGACCTTATGGAAATCAAAACCCATTTCCATCAACAGGTCTGAGATCCAAGACTCCAGTTAGGAGTAATGGATATTGGATGGATGTTCCAGTAGTTGGTGAATTTGGACGACCCAAGACCATTAAGGCTTGGGTCCCCCAATCTAACTAATTTCTTAGTTGGTGTGTGCAGGAGCTGCTAAGGAGGATTATCAACTTATGTTGTTAATGGCTGCTCTAGGCATGTGAAGGGGGATGTGAGATTGTTGATATATTTATTTTGATTGATTTAAATTGAAGTTCAAAGTGCTGATTCGACACACTAGATAACCTGGCAGATCTTTATACTAAAGCATTTGACAGGGCTAGCTTTGAACACTTAGTCGAACTCAACGGGATGAGGAATCCTGAATAACTGGTTTTTCATAAGAATTTTTGTAAATAGTTTACTGTTTTTTTTTCTTAAAAATCAAAAATACAAAAACATTGAAAAATCAAAAACATAAAAAAAAAATAGAAAATTAAAAATGAGTTATCACTGTGTGAAAAAGAAGAAATGATAGTACATCAGCAAGTTAGACTGTCACACTGAAACTGAAATTAAATTGCTTAAGTGTGATAGCAGCTTCATCATATGATGTACCAGTAGGCAAAAAGCATGAAATAATCAACTTACCAATGTGATATAAACCTAAATGAACTGAATATGAGTGGGGAACACATCAGTGGTGTATGGTTTAATGACCTTAAATCTTACGTTGATAGATTGCCAAAATATGAAGTTTTGGGTCTTTATACTGTTATTTCATCTGGGGATATCTTGGCTGTTCGTCTGTTCAGAACTAAAAATGTACATGACCCCAGGAAAGAAAGTCACTTGGAATTAGCTCATTTCTATTTGAATGTCTGTATGTGTCCCGATACACACAATTTTGATCTGATTCTGAAATCTTCTCTGAAAAAGTCGTGTACCTCCTCTGCTGCATCCAGATATATGCTGACCTGGAGGTGCTAGGCAACGACAGCTTCTGCTGCATCCAGATACATGCTAACCTAGCTGTACGTTGTCGCGCTATAGATCTAATAAACCCGAAAGAGGCCCTCTAGTGCCCAAATGAAACCCAATAAACCTATATCAAACTGAGAAAAACTCATTTGATCTGTATATTATACCATCTCTCCTAAAGATCTATTCTGTTCTCTTCTCAACCTATTCCCAGTTAAGATTTCAGAAATCTGGATTGGACTTGTGAAATATGTGGTAGGGAAGATACTTGCATGATAGAGTGTGTTGTTTATATTTCCAGGATTTGATTAGTATTTATTTGGGTGTTCATTGTTAAGAAATCAAAACATGATAAAACAGATTATATGCAGACCAGACATTGTCAGGATATCTTAAAGGATGACATCAGTATACTCACCTACTACGATGAATCTTTGTGCATACCTTGATCGCGGGGGTATATTCTGAAGTGGGACACACTAATATTTCAGTAATTAATATTACCTTAATGTATCATATGGTAATGGTACTTGAAATGTTCATGCATTTTGTTTAAGTGGACAAACATACTGGTAATCGTCTTGAATTGCTTTTCACGACAAAATTAAATAAAGAATTATATAATAGTGTGAAAACAGTTTGATTTTGTTGATATGATCTTCTTACCAGTGATTCTCACAAAAATAGAGTGTTTATTGCTTTTGTTATTTACTTGTTTTCAGAAAATATAAAAAATCCAAAAATAGTGTCTTTTTCTGTTTAAAATTCTTAACGTACGAAAGACTGTTATTCTTGGAGGAATTGTTACTGATAGGGGGAGACGGTGTTAGAAAGTGAGTTCAAAATTTTAAATCATGCGGGTTATAGGGTGTGTGATTAAAAAGTTTTGCGTGTTGGTGATGAAATTGAAAATGCTTAATCTGTGATACAATTTAACTATCTCTTGAATAATAATAATTTGTTTAACTTATGTTGAAAAATTCTTATGGTTTCTCGAGATGTTTGTTTTATAGTAAACAGATTGAAGCAGTATGTTGAGAAGTTGCTGTGAAGATGAGAGTTTGATTGGATGCATGGTAGAACCTCCTTTCTATATTGCAGACAAGTTGAAGAGTTTGAAGATTGCTATTCAAATGCTGAATTGGAGTTTACTCAAACGCTAACGTTTTTGAAGATTTGGTGATTGGATGCATCAGCTTAGGGGGAGTCTGTTGCTGACAGAAGCTATTGAAGCTGAAGCTATCCAAAGACCAAAGACAGTGCAAGATTACATGAAGATTGCAAGAAGACTAAAGACAAAGTTATTTTATGAAGCTATTGTCAAGGGGGAGTTTGTTGGTGCATGTTGGTGACAACAGCTTAGATTTGGTCTTTGGATATCTTGTAATTTGTTAAACGATAAACGGTTAGCGGGTTTAGCTTTGTATTAGTGAGTTGTAATGTTTGGGCTAACCAAAACCCACATTGGGTGATGGGGGATGAAATGGGCCTAGCCCATGTAGGAACCCATGCCTAAAGTTGCAACCTTGTGTTATATAAACAAGGTTAGGCTTTAGGGTTTAGGTTAATCAGTTAATCAGCCAAAACAGTTGTGTGAGAGCAAATTCGTGATAGTGCTTGTGCTTGGACGAATTTGGAGTTGGTTAGGGATCTTGATTGATTGTAATCACTTTGATAGATAATCAATAAAGATCCAGTTTGAAAGTGTCTTGCTGTTCCTGTTTTCTACTTGTTTCTGTGATATTCTGATCAAGAGGATTCCGCACTCTTGATTGGAAAGACAATTATGTGAAGATCCATACGAATAGGGGACCTACAGAGGAAATGGACATCTTGCACCAACTGGCTTTGCTAAGCGTTAGAACTAGCAAATTTTACAAAAGAACAGGGAGAAAATTCCCAGGTTTGCATGGGAATCTAAGGGTTGGGTTGGATAAATCGAAAATCAAGTGTTACAAGTGTAATAGGTTAGGGCACTTTGCTAGGGAATGCAGAAGTCAAAACAATGGACCAATAGTTACTCATCCTAGCTCTAACCCTAGACCTCAAAACCAAAGCACTGTGCACTATACCCAATATACCCCTGCAGCTCAAGTGAACACTGCTCACTATGCTGCTGCCCCTGTGCCAGTGCATTATGTCCAAACTACTGTCCCACAAATTCAGTACGTTCAAACCCCTGCTCCACAGGTACAAGTGCAACCTGTTGCACCTCAAACTACTGCTCCAGCAGCAGTACAACCAGATCAACAAAGTTTTTTCACTCAAGGGTTTGTTGACTGGAGCAGTATGCCTGAAGACCTTAGTGATGAAAATTTTGCACTCTATGCTTCTAATGATTCTTCTCATAATGAATTTTGTTTGATGGCATTAGAGTCAATACAGGAGGGGGTTGAAACTGAAGGGGAACAGCTGAGCATTGAAACAGTGGATGAGGTGACTGAAGCAGTGGTTACTGCTGTGGCTGGTGAACTACTGTTGGGAGAAAGTTCAGGTACCCTGATTGAACCATTGACAGATCCATGGTCCAAAGAGGACAAAGAAGAAGAGAAAGAAGAAAAGGCTGGTGAAAAGAAGGTGAAAGCTGATGATGAAGAAGATCATCAATGTGATTGTGCTTTGATGGCAGCTGCCAAGGTATCTCCTCAAGTTCTTGAAAAACTGTGTTCTGACAATTGCATAATTGCTTTTGCTAACATTAAAGAGGTGAATGAAAACCTTCGGGATAAAATCTTGACTGATGAGGTTAAATTTGAAAAGTCTTTAAAAGAACTTAAAAACAAATTGACCGAAAAAGAAAAAGAGATCAGCTGTCTAAAAGAAGAGCAAAGCATAACCAAAACCCAACTTCAAACTATGGTAGAAAAATACCAAGTTTGCAAAAAGGAGTTGGAGTCCACCCAGATTACTTGTGAAAGATGGGTGGAATCCTGCAGAGGATATGAGGTGATGCTTGCTAAACAGATTGAAAGCAATGTGAAATTTGGGGTTGGTTATAGAAAATATGATGATGAACACATTGTTTTTGAAAAATCTGTCCAAACAACTGATGAAGCCACTGAGCTCATCCCCACAAACAAGAATGGCCAAGAAGTGAAAATCACTGACAAACTTGGTAACAAAATCACACTTACCAGACCAATGGGATCCTCCACTTTTAAGGAGCTTGAAGATCATCAGTTTAAACCAAAATGGTCTGATGAGTGTGATATTCTTGAAAATTTCAAGCCAATGGACTTTACATCAACTGATGGTGCTAAAGCTCCAAAAGCTAAAGTCATACCTCTCAAGGACATCCCAGTAGTGGTTAAAACCTCTGCTGCAAAGGAGTCTGAAAAGAGAAAGAAGAAAGAAAAAATTGATAACTTGTTTTATGAATTCTGTGAGAAAAGGAATCATCTAACAAAAGATTGTTTCCACTTAAAAGCTTATGATCTAAACAGAACAAGTGTCATTGTCCCAGCAGAAAGCTGCATTGTTTGTGGTAAGACAAACCACAAAACTCAAGCATGTGTGTATCTCAAAAACTTTGATGTGAAAAAGAATGAGTACATTGCTAAAACATCCTTGAGTCCATCATCATCATCAACATCCGTCAAATTCACCAAGAAACAACCACTGTTTGTGCCAGTTCAAACAGTTGTCACAAAACAGCTGAACCAAACATCTGTCAAAAGAGATGTTCAGGTTACTGATGCACCCCCTGCCAATCAGTTCAAAAAAGGCAAGGAAAAACAGTCTTACCAAAGGATTCCACACGTTTATGAGGCCTACAAAAGGCCTTCTAAACCTAAAGTGAATAGGCATCCTTTTGGTTACCAGCAGATGATTGGTCAAGACCCACAACAGTGGTTAGAAAAACACTGTCCTAAAACAGTCCAAACCCCTGATCTAACCACTGTCCATCATTCTGCATCCATCCTAGACACTGTTGAGACTCCATCCAAAGCCTTGTTGGCTTTGGAGACCTTAATGAACTAATCCTTTTACTTCATTTGCAGGGAGCTTCTGCATGCTTTGATAGTCTTTGGTATGTAGATAGTGGAGGCTCCAGGCACATGACAGGATGAAAAGGCCTCCTCAAAGACTTTAAAATCCATGGAGGGGGTGATATATCCTTTGGGAATAATAGTAAAGGGAAAGTTCTGGGGTCTGGTACAGTGGAGTCTGGAAAAGTAAAATTTGAAAATGTCAATCTAATAGACAATCTAAAATTCAACCTTCTGAGTGTGTCCCAAATGAGTGACAAGGGATTTGGGTCATTCTTCACAAAAGACTGTTGTAGGATTGTTGGACCAGAAATGGTCAAAAAGATTGAAGCAATAATCAAAACTGGTCAAACTAAACTTGTTGCTCAAAGAAGTGGCAATGTTTATGTTCTTGACATGTCAAAAGAGTGTCCTAGAGCTGAAGCCTGTTTGTTCTCAGCTGCCTCTAACAAAGAGACAGAACTTTGGCACAGAAGGCTGGGGCACACAAATCTTAAGACAATCACTGAAATTTCAAAAAATGGTTTGGTGAGAGGCCTACCACAAAATTTTTTTTCATGCCCTGAACATTGCATTTCCTGTTTAAAAGGAAAACAGCATAAAAGTTCTTACAAGTCCATTGAAGAGTCCAAAACAACCCAGTGTTTGCAAATGCTACACATGGATTTGTTTGGCCCAGTTCAAGTCATGAGCCTCAAAAAGAAAAGATATTGTTTGGTTATTGTTGATGACTTTTCTAGGTTTACATGGACTTTCTTTTTACACTCAAAAGATGAGACTGCAGGCATTTTGCAAGACTTTGTAATACAGGTTGAAAAGCAATTTGACCTTCCAGTGAAAAGCTTCAGGAGTGACAATGGCACATAATTCAAAAATAGGGAGTTGGATGCCTTCTGTGTGAAGAAAGGGATTGTAAGGCAGTACAGCATCCCTAGAACACCAGAGCAAAATGGGGTAGTAGAAAGGAAGAACAGAACTTTGATTGAGGCTGCCAGAACCATGCTTGCAGATTCAGGTTTGCCATTAACTTTCTGGGCAGAAGCAGTAAACACTGCTTGCTATGTTCAGAACAGAGTTTTAATAAACCCCAGGCACAAAAAGACTGCCTATGAAATTCTGTATAAAATTAAACCACTGATCTCATACTTCAAGGTGTTTGGCTGCCCATGTTTTATTTTGAACTTAAAAGATTCAATTTCAAAATTTGCAGCCAAAATTGATTGTGGTTATCATCTGGGATACTTAACCACTGCCAAGGCCTACAAAGTGTTCAATACACGGACCAGAGCAGTGGAGGAGACTTTGAATGTTAAGTTCAATGAACTTTCATCAATGAAAATCCCAGCAAACCCTGCAGATCTGTTTGATCTTGAAAAATTCACTTTTGAAAATACTGCTGTCAAGACTAACAGTGCAGGTCCATCAGAGGATACAACACCAGACTATGGGTATGAAATCATCATCCCTCAAAGGTCTGCCACAAAAGGAAAAGCACCAGTTGTTCAAAACAGGTGTCAAAGCTCAAACGCTGCTACTTCAACAGTTGTTGATCAAAGTAGCCCATCAACCACTGCTTCCACATCCTCAAACACTGCTAACAAAAGTCCTCAAACAGTGGATAAAAGTCAGCAGTTGTCCACTTCATTACCTCCTATTCCACCACCTTTTGAAGCCACTGTTGGATCATCAAAGTCCCCAGCAGTGGTTAGCTCAGATGATACACATTTGCAGCCTTCACCAACAAATGCCATCATACCATACCAAGGAGATTTAATCTTCTTGAGATCTCATCCACCTGATCAAATCATTGGCAACATAAATGAAGGGGTGCTCACAAGAAGCCAAACCCAAAACATTTGTCTTTTTACTGGTTTTCTATCACTCTATCAGCCAGTCAAGTACCAAGAGGCACTGAAAGACAACAGCTGGGTAGAAGCCATGCAAGAGGAGCTCCAACAGTTTAAAAGACAACAAGTATGGGAGCTTGTACCACTACCAGAAGAGGTTAGTCCCATTGGCACAAAGTGGGTCTTCAAGAACAAAACTGATGAAAGGGGTATTGTTGTCAAGAATAAAGCCAGGCTTATGGTTCAAGGTTACAGACAAGAAGAGGGGATTGATTATGATGAAACATTTGCCCCTGTTGCAAGATTGGAAGCCATTAGACTGTTCCTGGCCTTTGCTGTCAACCACAATATGAAGGTGTTTCAAATGGATATCAAAAGTGCTTTCCTCTATGGTACAATTCAAGAAGAGGTGTATGTTTGTCAACCTCTAGGTTTTGAGGATCCATTTTATCCAGATCATGTCTACAGGCTAAACAAAGCCTTATATGGCTTGAAACAAGCACCAAGAGCTTGGTATGAAACTCTTTCCAACTTCCTACTCTCAAATGGTTTCAAAAGAGGTACCATTGATAAAACACTGTTTCTTAAATGGAGAGGGAAGGATTTAATGATTGTCCAAATTTATGTGGATGACATTATTTTTGGAAGCACATGTAACAAAATGTGTGAAGAGTTTAGAGAACTCATGACAGCTGAGTTTGAAATGAGTGCAATGGGTGAGCTGCAATGCTTTCTTGGTCTCCAAGTACAGCAAATGCAAAATGGAACTTTCATTTATCAAAGCAAATATGCTAAAGAACTTTTAACCAAATTTGATATGAATGATTGTAAACCATTCAGCACACCCATGGCCACAAATAAGCTGGTCATGTCTGATGAAAAAGATGAGCTGATTGACCAAACACTTTATAGAAGCATGATTGGGTCTTTATTGTACCTAACTGCATCTAGACCAGACATCATGTTTGCAACATGTGTCTGTGCAAGAAGTCAATCAGCTCCCAGAAAATCAAATCTCATTGCTGTAAAAAGGATCTTCAGATACATAAAAGGTGCTCCCACACTTGGTATCTGGTATCCAGCTAATGGGAATATCAAGCTTTCAGGCTTTTCAGACAGTGAATTTGCTGGATGTAACACTACAAGGAAGTCCACATCAGGAGGGTGCCAGTTTCTAGGTGATTGCTTAGTTTCATGGCAAAGCAAAAAGCAAGCAGCTGTTTCAACATCCACTGCTGAAGCTGAATACATTGCTGCTGCAAGCTGTACAGCCCAACTCCTGTGGCTTCAAAATCAGTTGCTGGATTTTGGTATCACTGCCTTAAAGACACCACTCATGTTGGACAGCCAGGCAGCAGAAAATATCATCAAAAATCCAGTTTCCCATTCAACCACCAAACACATCGACATCAGACATCACTTTGTGAGGGATTGCTATGAAAAAGGTTTGATTTCTCTGCATCATGTCCCAACTAAAGACCAGTTGGCAGATGTGCTCACAAAAGCACTTGATACAGCCACTTTTGAAAACTTGGTCTCTAGGATTGGGATGCTGAACATGGAATAACAAGCAACATCTTGTTTTTCTATGAATAAAAGCAACAAAATGTTTTCAGAAAATCAAAATTCCATCCTTAAAAATAGCTAAAAAATGAAATTTTCATTTAAATCCTTAAAAAGTCTGCCATTAACCACTGCTTGTTCAAAAGTCTGCTTTACTTCAAAAGTCTGTTCACTGCTGAAAGTCAACCCCTGTTCTCTCATTCCATTTGATAAACTCTGTTGTTCAAAAGCAGTGTCTTATCCACTGATATACTATCCACTGATAGTGAAAATCATCCACTGATCTACAACCACTGCCTTCATTAGTTACTTTCATAAAAGTACTGTCCTTCACTTTCACCAGGGGTTGTCACGTGGGCAGTACTTATTTGGTCAGACTTTTTGTAACGGCTGCCACGTCAGCATTCACTTTCTTCCCTATAAAATTCCCCATTCACTACCAAAACAGGGTTTTACTGTCGAATTGAATTCTTAAAAATTCTCTTCTCAAAGCAGTTTTTCATCTCATCTTTCACAAATTTCTTCGATCGATCATCTTCAAAATGACAAAATCGAAGTCATCTTCAAAACCCTCATCCAAATCTTCATCGAACACAGCCTCTCAAAAGGCAATTTCCACTGAAATTCCATATAAACCATCCCACAATCTCCTGGGTCTTCTCACTAAACCAGGCACCACCAAGGTTTTTGATTCCATCATTGACATCATGGCACAATCAAAGTACAAAACTTTGTTCACCGCCGATGCATCAATTTATTTGGCAACCTAAAGAGAGTTCTGGACAAATGCAACCCTTGAAAAACAAGGAGACACTGCAACCACCATACACTCTTCTATAAAGGGTAAAGCTATCCAAATCATGCCACAATCCATCTCAGAGGTCTTTCAACTCGGTGATCAGGAAGGTAAAATTTCTTTCACTAAAAACGAGTTACAAACAGACTTCATTGAAAGAGGGTATGAAGCCACAATGATGAAGAAACTTACCTTACAAAAAGGTTATTTTCCTTCTGCAACCAGATTTTTATTTCATACCCTCCTACTATGTGTTTCAAACAAAACCACTTCTTTCAATGAAATCCCTTTAAAAATTCAAAATCTGGGATATGCAATTCTTTAAGGAGAAAATTTTAACTATTCTCGGGAAATTTTTAAAGATTTGGTTAATAATGTTGAAACAAAATCATTCTTACTGTTTCCGAGGTTTTTAAGTTATTATTTTGAAAAGAAACTCAGTAAGGATGATTTAACTGTAATAAATCAAGGTGATTCTACTCAAATAAATAGTTTAACAACTAAAACTTTTTCAAGAATGTTAGCACCTTGCAAAACACAAGCAGAGGTGCCTGAGCAGAATTTAGTAGTTACAACTGCTCCTCAGGTATCTGCTGCTGAGCCCACTGCTCAAGGTGATCAAAGCAGCAGACCAACTGTTTTGAAACCCACACCTACAATCACCAAAAAGCCAACAAAAAGAAAAAATCAAAAACCCCCCAAACCAATCAAAAAGGAAACTCTGGAGGATGAGATACCAGAACAAATGCCTGTGACAACACAAAAGTCACATGAAACCACTGCTGCTTCTTCCTCACAGCAGTTGGTACAAATATCTCAACCCATAACCGAAACTCCTCCTGCTTCTTCACAAAAAGAACAGGTTGTACAAATAGGGTCTCCACATCATGATGCTCTGGAATCACTTGATTCCATCATCCACAGTCCAATGCCCGGGACAAATCCTTTTTCTACACCAAACATCACATCCACAATTCCCTCACCAATAAAACCACTGTTGGATGCAATTGATTTGAACCAGGCATTAACCAGTCCTTCTCAATCACCTATCAATGAGAATATACCTCAACAACTGACTGGGTCTGATGTATCAATCTTTGCTAACCCACCAAGACAACCTGAGGAGGTTACACCCCATGAGTTACAAGTAACTCTTGGTGGTAATCCAAGTGAAGCAGCCACTACAACTGTTGAATCTACAGGTTTACAGTTGGACAGTGGTTACATTAATAAGACTTCCTTGGAGGCAATTCCTTACATAGCACCTCTGCCAACCACCAGTGGATTTATTTATCCTACTGGCAACATCAAAAGGTTGTCAAGTGTTGAAGGAAGAAGACCCCAGTACCAAGAAAAAGGGGCATCAGTGGTTAATGTTTGGAGTACACTCCCTACATCCACCACTGATAAAACCACTGCTAGTGGGAAATCAGATGATCCCATTAACTTTGGTGATGGTTTAAAGTACCAGAAATTGACGGATCGTATTGAAAAGCTTGATAACTCTGTTGCAGAACTCAAAGATATGCTGAAACAGGTGTTACAAGTACAAAAGGTACAATCAACTGCTGTTCCACCTCAAGCACCTGCTCCACAAAGGGCACCTGCTACAAATGAGCTCTGGAATTTATTTCAATCTTTTCTCCATCAACAAGCACAATTAGCAGATCAGCAACATGAAAAACATGTCCAACAGCTGAGAAATGCAATGGAGTCAAGGTTCAAGCACACTCAGGCTGATCTAAAGGCTCTCAAAACTCAGATCCTGCACATCACTGGCACTGCTCCACCAACTGTCCTATTCATTGATCAACTCCCTGAAGATAATGCCAAAAAGGGGGAGAAACTTAAGGTGTGGAAGAAGAAGGGTATAGATAATGGTCTGTACATTGAACCAGAGAAAAAAAACATGACCAAAAATATCCCTTTGCCAGATGGTAGTAAGAAAGTTGATGTGACCACCAATGCACTGGCAGATGCAGTTGCAAGTGTTAAAAAGGATAGAGAGGTCAAAAGGAAAGCCAGGGTGGATCATCCAAATCAGGGTACTTCTGGTTCAAAGGATCATGAAAATCCTGTTGATGAAAAGAAGAAGCCTACTAGAAAAGTAAGGCAACCCAAATCCATTTCAACCAGGCGTTCAAAGTCTGCTCCAAAACCACCACCTAAAACACCTGTTGTATCAACAACTGCTGGTACTTCAGTGGTTTCAACATCTGCTCCCACTTCAATACACACCACTTCAACACACACCAAATCCACTGCTTTACCATCATCACCACCAAAAACAACACCTGCTGACATACAGCAGAAGACAGCAGATGTTATAACATCTGTTGTAATGACAACAGTGGTTGAAACACCAGTTGTTTCAACAGCTGTTAGTCAATCACAATCCACTGCCACTACATCTACCACCACTGTTCCATCCAAAACATCATCAGTCCCTCCTACAAAAAGGAGAAGGCTAATCCTCAAAGATGATGACACTTCACCACCACAAACATCTTCAAAATCTTTAGCACTTGTCACAATACCAAAACCTGTTCCTCTCTCTTCAGTTCAAATGTACAAGCCCTTACCTCCTGCAGGTGTTCAATTTCCTCTTGAATTAGCAGCTGTTAGAGAAGAAATAAAATCTTTTTACTTTGAGGATGACCCTGCCAAAAGGAGTTTGCCATCAATAAAAGGATATCCCTGGCCTAAGAATGTTGATGAATACCTGGAAATCAAGGCCAAGCAAGCAGAGGATATCTCAAAGAAAAACACACAAGGGAAATCTGATAAAGAAATTGCATAGAAAAGTCAATATTTGCTCACACAAGTCAGATCCCTAGAGCAATTTGCAAAAAATGTTAGTCAACAAATCTCAGAGAGAGCTGCTGAAACTCTGAAGAAAGACTACATTGAAAGCATCATGGCTCACAAGAAGTACAAAGGAGAGAGATACATGTACAAAGAGTGGACTATTCCTGAACTTGAAGATGAAGCAGCAAGAATTCAAGACATGATAAAAAGGAAAGTCATTCACACTCCTCCTGACTGGGCAAAGTTTAGAAAGAATGTACCTGACAAACAGGAAGAGCTGAAGAGAATGAAAGAGGAACTGGTAGCTGCTGATTATGGGAACAAAAGACAAATTGCTAGATGGAAAGAAGATGTGGTCAGGGCTACTTACAAAAAGTTGGAACAACTAAGAAAGAAAGATCCCATAGTTCCTCAAAAGCCTGACTATCCTGAAGCAGCGGTTTCAAAAAGACCTTCAAAGCTGCAAATCAGGAGAACCACAGCTCCAGCTGGTGCTGCCATCTACAAAAGAAGGCCACAGAAACAGCTGATTGCTGAAACCATCAAAGAGTTATTGGAAGGTGAAGACCTTGGAAAAGAGGGTATAAAGAAAATGATAATAGAAACTCTTGGTTTGGATCAAACTGCAAGTACTGCTCACCCAGTCATGAATAGGCCAGCCTCACCAAATACTTCTGCAAATAAACATCTCCCAAGAAACCCACTAGGCTCAAAAATACAAAAGTGGGAAACTGACAAACAGACCTGCGTATTGACTTTGCTCAGGTCTGGTGGAGAAGTGGAGAAAATATCAAGGGAACAAGCTCTTAGCCTGAGTCTTGAAGATTTGCAGGATCTCCTTGATCTTCCACTTAGCAGGGATGATGAAGATACAGATGCCCTAGACTTTGAATTACAATTTAAAGGTCAGATAAGGGAACTGTTGATGAGGCAATAAAGATTTCCACAAATAATGAGGAGTTTTGGCATTATCTGTTCCTGGGGGAGATTGTTGGGATTGAACCCTATCAGAGGAACAGATAATTAAAGCCAAAACTGGATCAGAGCAGTGGATCCAGAATAAGCAGAGGTTTACATACAAATCTCTCCCCTTGAAAGTAACTTCATATCTGCTGACCTCCTATCTGCTGATCTTGCTAAGTGCTGACCTACAACTGCTGCTCAAGTAAAGACATGATGAAAGACCAAAGCTCTGCTGACTCAATCTACTGCCTTGAGTCAAGTACTGCTGATCCGGACAAGCACTGCTGGGTTCACAGCAGTGGAAGGATGCAGCAGCTGTTTAAAGTGTCTTTTATGTAATGTAATGTAATAGCAGTAGTTTAGTACATCAGTGTTTGTATAGATCAGAGGTTAGAGTTTGTTAGGAGGTTAGATGTCACTTTCATGGTGACGTCAGCTAAGATGCTCAGTGGTTTGTAAGTGCCTATAAATAGTTCAGTACTTTGTACTGTTCTATTAGCTCTTGCAATACTGTCTTCGTTGCACGAACAAACGCTGAGCTCTGGCTGAGGGGGAGTTTGTATTCAAGCATTACTTGTAATCGTTATTGAAAGTTAATTCAATCATTCGATTCCTTGTTGAAAATGTCTTGATCAAAGCAATACTCTCGTTTGATTGTACGCAAAGTTTGTTTTCATATTAATTCCGCTGCACAACTCTTTCATTTCCATCTTAATTTCAAACGAAAATACAATCAAAAAGAAACTCAGATCCAACACATTCTTTGTTAAATACAAGTTTGTGATTTATTCCAAGTTCAAGAGAAACCTTCTAACATCTCCATCATCACTAAAAATTAAGAATATGATTTAAACACAAGTTTATACCTTCAAGATTTTTAAGTGGGTTTTTGAGAAAAGATGATGATATGAGACTTGTTATTGCTTGAATCTTGCTTGAAATCACTTCCAAACACCCATTTTAGCTTGAAATCATCTTGAAAAGCTCTTGATTCTTCATGAAAAGATTGAAAATTTTGAAAGTGTATGTGTATAGGGGGTTTCGGCCGAGATATGTGAGAGAGAGGGAGTTGGAGTGTTGTTTTGATTTGTTCTCTTGATTGTTATGAGGTTATGGAAGGTTTAAAGGTAATAATAATCATATGTGTATTCCTAGGCCAACAAGTGTTGGAGTGAGGAGAGAGATAGAGCCTTCATGGCTGCCACCTAGCCCCCATGTCATGCACCTCTCACACAATTTGATATATACATACATATATGTATGTAAATTAGTGTTAAAACTGGTATCTTACTGGATACCGGGTATTTCATCTAGCTTTTTAATCCCGTTTTTGTGTGTTTTAAATTATTTTTATCATTCTATAAAAATAATCACTTAAATTATTACTGAAATAATTACCAGTTGCCTCGACTGGCTGCGTTGACATTATTTTGTCTAATTCGCGCGGTATCGCGCAGTACGTGCTTAAACTCGAAAAATAGAGTTTCTTAGCGTTTTAAATTATTTTTCCTCATGAATATGATTAAAATTATTATTCTAATCATAACAGACTATTTTTAGGATTTTAACACTGATCGGGTGGTCACCGACGTTCGTTTCGCATTTTAACCGTTACGCGATAAACGTTTACCTTACCGTTGCCAACATAATTTTTACCAAACTTTAATTTTACCAACTCATTAAATTTCACATATAAACATCATAACCAGTCAAATAAAGCCCTGTTACCTATTCACAACACGTGTTACAATTGTACGGTACGACCTGAAAAGACGGGTGTCACATCAGTGCTGTCCAACTGGCTTCTATTTGGCTTTCACATTTTGTTACCTGAAACCCGTTTAAAAACATTTTGTCAGTGGGAAATACTAGTGAGTGAATCCCAGTTTAATCAAGACAAGTAAAACTGTTTTACAGTATTGAGGGCGATCTCGCAATTACATTTGTTTCCATATACTTTAATTACCACCCACGGTACTGTCAACCCGACTTGTGGTTATGTTTCTACTCATAGTGTAGTAACAAATTTTGTATACAAAATCCCAACATACCGACGATAATTGTAGAATATAAATATTCAATCACTATTTAATATAATGTAAAACATTTGAGATTTTGTAAAAATAGTTTGCAAAAAGGAGGATTACTCACATTGCTAACTTAGGGTTTTCCTGTGTGATTTTCTGGTGATTATCTATTAATTACACAATGCACACGTGTTAGTATAATAACCCAATATTTACATTAGTTTTACCCTCCCCGAGACAGAACTCCAACGACTACGTCGGGCAGAACCTCGACAGCCATTACGGAGCACTAGATCAATCGGGCAGCGTATCTAATACGTAACCGGGGGTTATGATAGTTACAACGAGGCAGGGCTTCGCTAATTAGGGGTTATTATGCCCGGGTATAGTGTATACTATGTAGAATTGAGAGAGAGAAAGTTGTGCGGTGCAATTTGTGAACTGAGGCCAACGACATCTATATATAGTGCCTGATTGGCACTTTCTTGCGGCCCGCTTAAACCACACAAGGGGCCTTCACGTCCCGCGACATAGGCCAGGTAGGCCCTAGCCTTGTCGGGTCATGTGCATAGACTCGCCATGATTACGCCACGTGGCAGCACCGGGTGAGGCTACGTAGCCAGGTGGTCGCGCCCCGCGTAAGCCGAACAGAGAGTCTTCGCGGCCCGCGAGCGCCTATTAAATCTTTATTTTATTTAATTTTTGTGAAATTAAAGGTATTTAGGGCCAAATCTCACATACGGGGTGTATTTTAAGGCGTATAGGGACATTCTAAATATATTAGGGGTGTTGGAAATATTTTAGGAGGGTTGTTATATGTAGTTTGACTTCTACGTTGACTTTTGGTTATAAACCGAATTAGACTAGTATGCTACTGATTTTAGGTTCCTTTATGATCGTAATATAATGTAGTATAACCCAGAAGGTTATACTACATGATTGAACTAGGAATCTGAGTTTTATGAAAGTTTCCGTATTATTGCCATACTTTGACCTTTATGCCCTTTTTAGCAAAAATAAGGTTTTAGACACAAATAAGCTTGCAAATGATTTAGGTACTGATATGTTAACATGTTTAACATATTTTGATGTTACAAATCTGATCATAAACTGAGTTTGCGTATAATGTCGTAAATTATGCTTTAAATTGACCAAAATGCCCTTTATGCGCATAGATCGGTTCTAAGCATAATTTTTCATACCAAACTCATTGCCTTCTGATTTAATATCATAATTAGGATATTTTGGGATATCAATTCAGATTATAAACTGAGTTTGTGCACAAGTGCTTGTATTATGTTCTTAAATGACGATAATGCCCTTATAACACACAAAATGGTTTTTAAAGCATGATTATGATATGAAACCTTTTCCTATTGATATGTTATATTAAATAACATATTTTGGTCATATAAACCTGATCATAACATCAGTTTTCCTTAAACATCGCACATATCGTCATTTAATGATTTTAACGCCGTTTCGGCGCGTAGTATGGTTTCAAACCATAACTACCAACCAAGATTTGTTACCTACTGATTTTATAAATCATTTTAAATATTTTATAGTAGGTAGATGATATAAACTCAGATTCCCAAATTAGATTTCGAAACTATGTGTGAAATGACCAAAATGCCCATAAGGTGCATAGTTTGGTCTTAAACTATAAAACACACATATGTTTGATATCATACTGATATTATATCATAAATAAAGTGTTTTCACAGAATGTTTATGATTGTAACATCAGATTGTACGCAAGTCTCTTTTATACGTTAAATGACCAAAACGCCCTTATGAGGCATTGTTTGATTTTAAAACCTTAACGGGCATAAAAGTTGATACCCTACTGATGTTATAACTTGTTTAAAGTATATTGGCATATGGAACTTGTTCATGACTCATCTGGTTACCCGATATCTCTTATAAGCATACGGTTAGACTTACGTAACTAGTTTACATAAGTTTACCGAAACAGGTTTAACCTTATCGTTTTGATCTCAAAATCCAGAATGTACAATGGTTACCCATATTATACAAGTCCTAGTGCTTTTTGGTTTTAAACCACATTCTATTCAGTATACGCTTAATCTAGCGAACCTATTCTTAAGTATCGGGTCATGTCTAAAGGAATTACCTTTGGCCCCTATACATTCTGACAGATAATAAATGTGTTCATTCCAGACTATAGTACCCCCAGATAATCGGACTTGCGTCAATACTTAGACTTGTGGCTCTTTGCCAAATATAGTCTTATTGATTGGAAGCTAGCAAAAAGGTAAATACTCTTGACTTATTTTAGTGTAAACTTGGGATGGAAATTATGCCTCTTGGGACGGTTATTACACAAGTAAGTCACCTATGATTGCGCAAAAGTGTATGAATACAGTTTTATTCCGTTTGCTTGATAATTACTGTTATTGGGGGTCATTGAATACATGTCCGGACAACCCAATGGGTTAATCAAGTATATAATCTCGTAACAAGAAAAATCCCAAGATGTATTAAAAGATCACCTACGGGTTATCTATATGCATAAAACTCTTTTTGAAAAACTATTTTTCCAAAGAGTCAGTTAATTGTATTTACCAGCTTTGGTTGACGTATTTTCAAAAGATTGAACAACAGGTACCGAACCTTATTATAGGCTGGGATTATGGGTCGGCTAGAATGAAGGCTAAGGAATTTGCACTCCTGAAGCTTAAGGCCTATGATGTCTAAAGCTCTCTTTATTTGGATCCTTCCTGTGGGCTTGTATCGAACTCTTGTAATACTTTTGTACATTCAAGCTTTATTTTAATAATTTTAATCCAATACTTCCACTGCATATTATTATTGTGACACCTGGGTCACTGCGACCATCGAACAAATACCAAACCAATGAAATATTGTATTTCATACTTGGGATTTGTAAAAATATGTGTATCATTTGCACATATCGATTCTTGTTCGATTTCAAGCTCTAAATCGCTTTCTGGAAGGTTATACGCGATCTGATGCGTAAATATAACCAGTTTAATGCAACGAACACTCCGGAATAGTGAAATAGGCTTAACATACCTTAAATAACCTTTACATAACTTAGAAATAGGCTTTGAGGTGTTCGGTATGCTAAAATAAACTTTTGGGTCATTCAGGGACTAAAAGCGTCAAAAAGTGCACAAGTTTGCACTTTCACGCATATCTTACGTTCTGAATACATCCGAACATCCAAAAATTTATGTAAGCACTAAAACATTTTATTTTAGTGTTTGGCATAAGAAAAATCCATTCGTCGCGTCATTTGGATCGTTTTTCGCGCTTATGCGCATTCCGTCGTAATTAGCCGAACAACGCAACCGTACGGCTAAACGAACCGACATCCGAGATATTTTTGAGAACATTTTAAGTTCCCTTTACTTTAAATTCATTTTAGAGCTTTGAAATGGGGTTAACGGGCCTTAAACGCGTCGGAAAAGGCCTTATTACACTACAGGGACCAAATCTGCCATTTTTGAAACTTTCTGTGTAGAAACATTGAATCTGGCCTATACCACCTTTGCACATGGTTTTGGGCAATACTAGGGGCTGGTTTGATGTGCACATGGTATTACAATACCATGGGTGCTAGTGCATGGCCAAGATTGAAGCACGTTTTCCAAGAAGCGATCCTAACGGTTCGGGAAATCCTATAAATACCCCATGCCTTCAATTGCAAAACCCACTAGAATTTTGATTTGAGAAACTCTAAGTTGAAACCATTGTTTCATACCTAAGTTACTTGAATCGAGATTAGCATTCGGGGACCCTTCGTAAGTATTCTTTCGTTCTTTTATTGCTTTTCGAGTCTGAAAGTCAAACTTTGTTTGACTTTCTGCGTTGACCAGCTTATGGTCAATGCGAAGTTCGTTTGAACTTCGCAACGTGATTGTAATCACGATGGTTATAGTCCCTTGGGACTATGCCTACTGATTACCACGTTGTCTAGGGTCATAAGGGTAAGCGATCTGATAAATCGCTTATACCTTCGAACCCGACCCATTTGGTCGATCATTAGGATCCGACCAAACACATTGGGTGGCCATAGTATATAGGGAATAACCTTCCGAGGTTATACCTTATGGTCGCTTCGTTTAAGTAGTGGTATGATAGGTAGTTTATATGCCTTAGGTAAATTACCAAAATACCCCTTTGATGCCAAAATTCATTTTAATCATATGTAACATAACTTTTGACATCTAAACTGATTTGACAACCATATTAGACATGTTAAGGCATATTTTACTTATCATAGGGCTAGTTAGGCGTTCCGAACGCGTTTTACGCGAACGACGCGTTAAAGTAGCATAAGCTACCTATATGGGTCGCGATGGGTCGAAAGCAATTATGTTAGGTTTCATTTAGTATGTAGGCTTTGTTAAACCATATAACACGAGTCTCTATACTCGTTTGGTTTACGAACCCTCATCCTATCCGATCCTCCGATTAAGGTCCGGTTTATTAACGTAGTTACCTATATTAGGTACCGATTGATTCCGTGCTCCCTCTAGCTTTGCTTGGTTGTTGTTCAAGACCTCTAAGCATTCTCAGGCGAGTACATTATTCCCCTATTTTACTGCTTTCAATTGTTTTGGGGTGATTCATATGTGCTAAATGTTTTCAAGGTTTAACGATGGTTTTACAAACGATTTGCGATGTTAAAACGATGGTTTCACAAACGATTTCAATAAAGTGAACAAACTTGTTGGTTGTGTTTACATAACAAATGACATTCATTAGCAATGATCAAGCTGACCAGTATTAGGTTATGGTACCATAGGATCTGACAAATCCCGTTATCTTACTGCCCCCGTGGTTATGTGTGGGGGTGGTGGGTAGCGACTGGATCTGTAAATTGTTAATTTACCCTTTGGTAAGGGTTTATTAATGCGAGTTGAATTAAAGATACCCTTTGGTGGTATATTCGAGTCACGAAGGTTTGAATGTTATTAGCGAGACGACCATATAAGTAGTTTCACGACCTAAAACGAATTATACGATTTGGGTAAACGATTGGTTTTCACACGATGTATTAACGAGTTAAACGATTTGGTTAAACGATTGGTTTTCACACGATGTATTAACGAGTTAAACAATTTGGTTAAACGATTGGTTTTCACACGATGTATTAACGAGTTAAACGATTTGGTTAAACGATTGGTTTTCACACGATGTATTAACGAGTTAAACGATTTGGTTAAACGATTGGTTTTCACACGATGTATTAACGAGTTAAACGATTTGGTTAAATGATTGGCTTCAAAGCGATATACGATTGGTTTTTGGTTAAGTGTTTAGATAACGGGACGGGTGTAATGTGATGAAAGCATGGTGGATACGCTGCTGGTACTTCCTATATATAAGTGATTTCATCATATTACATACCGTTGCGTTATTTAGTTCACTTGGGTAAACGATTTTCAAACGATGTCACACAAACGAGGTTTTCGATATGATATAAACTATACAAGTTTTTAACGAGATTTACTAACGAGTTTTATTAACGATTTATTTCGAGATGTTTCACAATTTGCTTTACTAAAACAAATGCTTTTGGGTTAAGAGTCATGGCTACGACGTTTTATAAATTATAACCCGCTTGATTTGAGTTGGTTAATTAAGTTGCAATATTATACTCTTTTCAAAACAAGGTTTTTAATTAAGTATTGCAACATCTAAACTAGCCATGATTTCGACACTCCTACAAAACCTATGCACTCGCCAGCATTTCTTTGCTGACCTCGTTTTCACATATGTTTCAGGTATTGTTGAATGATATCGATTGATAGGATGCATGCTCACATAGGACTGGACGAGGCCTTAGTAACTAAATAACAATGATAGACTATGTTTAAATTTTGTATTTAGATTTCCAGACGATGTAAATATTCAATGTTTAATAAAACGAAACACTTTTTGTATCCATGGTTATGAAACAATGATTCTGTTGCAACGCGCCCCGATGTTTCCGTCGCGCTTTGTTGTTTTACGCGGTCGGGTGTGACAGAAAAGTTGGTATCAGAGCCAATGGTTATAGGGAATTAGGTTATTAGTAATACTTTGACCTAGACTATAACTTCTAAGACCCTAACGCGAGTTGTCTTGCGTTTAGATTTTTAAAACAAAACCGTCACCTATCCTTAGGTGATAACCACAACGAGAACTCAATTTCGAACCTGCTTCGAAAATTAATCATCCATTCTAGGATGATTGATTACTAGGTTTTGAACCCTCTGTTATAAGGTTTTGAACTCTCTAAGTTTTTCAAAATCTCGTCAAAGTTTGGGTCTAAATAATGTGAACACCTGCAAACTGGAAGAGTGAATGCCTGTATCCTGAGTTTTCTGTCTAAGGCTAGAGTGTTCGTACAAATCCACATAATCGGACCAGTCACTCTTACCTGGGAACTCTTGGGGTGAGTGTTCACTTATAGGCAAGCATGTCTTCGCGATACATTATTTTGATTCATTTACTTTGATTAATCTCCGCGAGTCGTTTGTTTGTTCGAGTTAACGAAAAAATGATCCCCTCTCTCGCGTTTTGTCGATACCTCTTGTGTTTTTCCAATTGTCAATTCCGCTCATGGAGGAGCGTTCAATCCGAATGCAAACGAGGCCCGAGCTGACCACTTCGTTGTCAATGTTACCTTTCTGGTTAATGGAACGTTTCTTGTTAACAATTGACCTGCATCTATTCTTTTGATTCTGGAGCCGATAAAAGTTTTGTTTCATTATCTTTTGGGCCTTGCTTGCAATACCTAGACTAAACTGAGAAAACCCTTATCTGTCGAAGTTGCTACTGGTAAACCTCTTGTTCTCGATTCTGTTATTCGTGATTGCCAGTTGAAGCTTGGTAATCATCTTTTTCCTTTTGACCTCACACCGATGCAACTTGGGAGTTTCAACATTATCGTTGGAATCGATTGGTTAACCAAACACCACGCTGAGGTGGTTTGTTCTGATAAGATCGTTCTTATTCCTTTGTCTTCTGGCGATGTTCTGGAGATTCGAGGCGAGAAGCCATCTGGCGGTTTGAAGCTTATGTCATGTACAAAGGCCCAAAGTTACTTGCGAAAAGGATATGTTGCTTTTCGGGCACGTATCGCCGAGGAGAAAGACAAGAGCAAGAGTGTTCAGGATATTCCGATTGTTCGGGATTATCCAGAGGTGTTTCCTGATGAACTACCTGGTTTACCTCCAGTTCGTCAAGCCGAGTTTCATTTTGACTTTGTACCCAATTGCGAAAGCACCTTATTGTCTTGCACCGTCCGAGATGCAAGAATTATCGAAACAGCTTTAAGAGTTGTCTGATAAAGGATTCATCCGTCCGAACTTTTCACCTTGGGGAAACTCCTGTCCTCTTTGTGAAAAAGAAAGATGGATCTTTTCGAATGTGTATCAATTATCGTAAGCTTGATAAGCTTACCATCAAGAATCGATATCCCCTACCTTAAATCAATGATCTCTCCGATCAACTGCAGGGTGCTTCATGCTTTTTCAAGACCGATTTGCGTTCTGGGTGTCATCAACTTCGTATTCTCGAAGAAGATGTTCCCAAAACGGCTTTCTGCACGAAGTATGGCCATTACGAGTTTACAGTCATGCCTTTTGGGTTGACAAATGCTCCAGCCATCTTCATGGACTTAATGAATAGGGTCTGCAAGCCTTATTTGGATCAGTTCGTCATTGTTTTTATTAATGACATCTTGATCTATTCAAAGTCTCGAGCCGAGCACGAGCAACACCTTCGTTTGACATTGGAACTCCTGAAGAAGGAACGACTTTTTGCTAAATTCTCCAAGTATGAATTCTGGCTTTAAGAAGTTCAGTTCTTAGGTCATATTGTCAACAAGTAGGGTATTCATGTAGATCCGTCCAAGATTGTTGCAATTAAGGACTGGAATACACCGACGACGCCTACAGAGATTCGATCTTTTCTTGGTCTTGCTGGTTATTATCGGCGATTCATTTCAATTTTCTCGAAGATTACGGTTCCACTCACTGCTTTGACTCGGAAGAATAAGCCTTTTGAGTGGGGACCCAAGCAAGAAGTAGCGTTTCAAACGCTGAAGCAGAAGTTATGTAATGCTCCTGTTCTATCTCTGCCCGAAGGAAGCGATGATTTCGTTGTCTACTGCGATGCGTCCAACGTAGGCCTTGGTTGCGTCCTCATGCAACGAGGTAAAGTTATTGCATATGCATCTAGACAGCTGAAAATTCACGAGAAGAACTATACGACTCATGATCTTGAGTTAAGAGCAGTGGTTTTCGCAGACCACAAAAGTCTCCAGCATATTCTCAATCAGAAGGAGTTGAACATGAGGCAACGACGTTGAATTTAACTCTTAAACGATTACGATTGCGAGATTTGCTACCATCCTGGTAAGGCGAATGTCGTAGCCGATGCGCTTAGACGAAAAGAACAAGTCAAGATTCATTCTGTTCGCACTCTATCTGATATTCAAACTCGTGTTCTTCAAGCTCAGCAATTTTGTGCTTCACAAAATCTGATAGGTAAGGAATTACCACATCAGCTTGAGCTTAAACTCGAAACGAAAAGGGGCAATGGGTTGCTCTATTTTAAGAATCCTTGTGGATGTTTATCGCCCACATCGGAGCCCTGATTGGATTCCTTGTACACCTTAGTATGAACATTACAACTCAATTAGGACAAACCGAATTCATATTAAGATCTTCCTATCTTTATAGTTAGATTCTAGATAATATTTAAAGTGCCAAAGGAAATCCATGGATTGGATTCCTGGTATGCTTTAAATACCCGTGTCCAAAGATAACAAATTAAAGGTCAAATTAAACGATTAAACGATTATACGATTATACGAATATGCGATTATGTGATATGTGTTTATGTGTTCTCCTCTATGTTTTTGTGTGAACCGATTTTCAAATCCTCATAGAATCTTTCATATCTTCATATGAGGGATTCATAGTAGGATATTCAAAAGGTACTACCTTAAATCCTTATGGGCTTCTACGTGGTAGTTAAGACCCTTGGGTTATATAGTACCATTCCATGATTCGATGAGAGACCCTTGAGTGGTCTAGTTAAAGATTGATTCAAGATCTGGTTAAGAATGGCAGGTGATGATACAGCTGAAAGGACCCTATGGTGGTCCAGTCACACTCATCACAGGATTGTTCATTTGGTTTTACCCTACACATTATAAAATAGACTGTGTGAACTGTGCAAGGAATTGTCTAATTATGGACGCGTACATAATTATGAAATTTAGTGCACAGAAACCCAGTAAGATTTATTATGTGTAAGAACCGATAGCGACAAAAATAACAAAATGAGAACGATGTAATGGAGGTACGGTGGACGCACCAATGACGCTTTATATACTTGTATATAAGTATCCCTCTTACATTGCAATCATGATGTTATTAAAGTTACTAGAAGTTCAAGAACCCTAACCAATGTTGTTCGATCTTTTCAACTTCATGTTTTCAAACTCTCACAAGTTTCCTCTAAATAAAATTTCGGGACGAAATTTCCTAAAGTAGGGGAGACTGTGACACCTGGGTCACTGCGACCATCGAACAAATACCAAACCAATGAAATATTGTATTTCATACTTGGGATTTGTAAAAAATATGTGTATCATTTGCACATATCGATTCTTGTTCGATTTCAAGCTCTAAATCGCTTTCTGGAAGGTTATACGCGATCTGATGCGTAAATATAACCAGTTTAATGCAACGAACACTCCGGAATAGTGAAATAGGCTTAACATACCTTAAATAACCTTTACATAACTTAGAAATAGGCTTTGAGGTGTTCGTTATGCTAAAATAAACTTTTGGGTCATTCAGGGACTAAAAGCGTCAAAAAGTGCACAAGTTTGCACTTTCGCGCATATCTTACGTTCTGAATACATCCGGACATCCAAAAATTTATGTAAGCACTAAAACATTTTATTTTAGTGTTTGGCATAAGAAAAATCCATTCGTCGCGTCATTTGGATCGTTTTTCGCGCTTATGCGCATTCCGTCGTAATTAGCCGAACAACGCAACCGTACGGCTAAACGAACCGACATCCGAGATATTTTTGAGAACATTTTAAGTTCCCTTTACTTTAAATTCATTTTAGAGCTTTGAAATGGGGTTAACGGGCCTTAAACGCGTCTGAAAAGGCCTTATTACACTACAGGGACCAAATCTGCCATTTTTGAAACTTTCTTTGTAGAAACATTGAATCTGGCCTATACCACCTTTGCACATGGTTTTGGGAAATACTAGGGGCTGGTTTGATGTGCACATGGTATTACAATACCATGGGTGCTAGTGTATGGCCAAGATTGAAGCACGTTTTCCAAGAAGCGATCCTAACGGTTCGGGAAATCCTATAAATACCCCATGCCTTCAATTGCAAAACCCACTAGAATTTTGATTTGAGAAACTCTAAGTTGAAACCATTGTTTCATACCTGAGTTACTTGAATCGAGATTAGCATTCGGGGACCCTTCGTAAGTATTCTTTCGTTCTTTTATTGCTTTTCGAGTCTGAAAGTTAAACTTTGTTTGACTTTCTGCGTTGACCAGTTTATGGTCAATGCGAAGTTCGTTTGAACTTCGCAACGTGATTGTAATCACGATGGTTATAGTCCCTTGGGACTATGCCTACTGATTACCACGTTGTCTAGGGTCGTAAGGGTAAGCGATCTGATAAATCGCTTATACCTTCGAACCCGACCCATTTGGTCGATCATTAGGATCCGACCAAACACATTAGGTGGCCATGGTGTATAGGGAATAACCTTCCGAGGTTATACCTTATGGTCGCTTCGTTTAAGTAGTGGTATGATAGGTAGTTTATATGCCTTAGGTAAATTACAAAAATACCCCTTTGATGCCAAAATTTATTTTAATCATATGTAACATAACTTTTGACATCTAAACTGATTTGACAACCATATTAGACATGTTAAGGCATATTTTACTTATCATAGGGCTAGTTAGGCGTTCCGAACGCGTTTTACGCGAACGACACGTTAAAGTAGCATAAGCTACCTATATGGGTCGCGATGGGTCGAAAGCAATTATGTTAGGTTTCATTTAGTATGTAGGCTTTGTTAAACCATATAACACGAGTCTCTATACTCGTTTGGTTTACGAACCCTCATCCTATCCGATCCTCCGATTAAGGTCCGGTTTATTAACGTAGTTACCTATATTAGGTACCGATTGATTCCGTGCTCCCTCTAGCTTTGCTTGGTTGTTGTTCAAGACCTCTAAGCATTCTCAGGCGAGTACATTATTCCCCTATTTTACTGCTTTCAATTGTTTTGGGGTGATTCATATGTGCTAAATGTTTTCAAGGTTTAACGATGGTTTCACAAACGATTTGCGATGTTAAAACGATGGTTTCACAAACGATTTCAATAAAGTGAACAAACTTGTTGGTTGTGTTTACATAACAAATGACATTCATTAGCAATGATCAAGCTGACCAGTATTAGGTTATGGTACCATAGGATCTGACAAATCCCGTTATCTTACTGCACCCGTGGTTATGTGTGGGGGTGGTGGGTAGCGACTGAATCTGTAAATTGTTAATTTACCCTTTGGTAAGGGTTTATTAATGCGAGTTGAATTAAAGATACCCTTTGGTGGTATATTCGAGTCACGAAGGTTTGAATGTTATTAGCGAGACGACCATATAAGTAGTTTCACGACCTAAAACGAATTATACGATTTGGGTAAACGATTGGTTTTCACACGATGTATTAACGAGTTAAACGATTTGGTTAAACGATTGGTTTTCACATGATGTATTAACGAGTTAAACGATTTGGTTAAACGATTGGTTTTCACACGATGTATTAACGAGTTAAACGATTTGGTTAAACGATTGGTTTTCACACGATGTATTAACGAGTTAAACGATTTGGTTAAACGATTGGCTTCAAAGCGATATACGATTGGTTTTTGGTTAAGTGATTAGATAACAGGACGGGTGTAATGTGATGAAAGCATGGTGGATACGCTGCTGGTGCTTCCTATATATAAGTGATTTCATCATATTACATACCGTGGCGTTATTTAGTTCACTTGGGTAAACGATTTTCAAACGATGTCACACAAACGAGGTTTTCGATATGATATAAACTATACGAGTTTTTAACGAGATTTACTAACGAGTTTTATTAACGATTTATTTCGAGATGTTTCACAATTTGCTTTACTAAAACAAATGCTTTTGGGTTAAGAGTCATGGCTACGAGGTTTTATAAACTATAACCCGCTTGATTTGAGTTGGTTAATTAAGTTGCAATATTATACTCTTTTCAAAACAAGGTTTTTAACTAAGTATTGCAACATCTAAACTAGCCATGATTTTGACACTCCTACAAAACCTATGCACTCGCTAGCATTTCTTTGCTGACCTCGTTTTCACATATGTTTTAGGTATTGTTGAATGATATCGATTGATAGGATGCATGCTCACATAGGACTGGACGAGGCCTTAGTGACTAAATAACAATGATAGACTATGTTTAAATTTTGTATTTAGATTTCCAGACGATGTAAATATTCAATGTTTAATAAAACGAAACACTTTTTGTATCCATGGTTATGAAACAATGATTCTGTTGCAACGCGCCCCGATGTTTCCGCCGCGCTTTGTTGTTTTACGCGGTCGGGGTGTGACAATTATAATGTGATAACTGTTATCCAACCGTCACGATTGTACCCATCCAGGCCCACTGGAAATCGGGGTGTGACAGGTTGGTATCAGAGCTACAGTTTGAGTGAATTAGACACTAGCCCTTAGTGTCTAATCTCAAATATCAGAAATGCATATTCCTTTAAAAACTCTGAGTCTAGACCTAAATATAAGACTACTCTTAATCTGTATAGTAGTTATTGATTTTATACCGCCAAGGTGTCGCAGACCAGATGAGGAAACTATAATGGGTCACGGACTCGAGGATCTCTACCATTGAGTAGCTTGAAGTTCCATATGGTGAACTACATATGTTTTGGAGACGATGACTCCGATATGGGGATGATAAACCTCGTCACCCAATGAAATATATTTTGATATTCTTGTGATATCCTAATATCATTTATCCAAAGTCTTTCATATTCGATAGACGTTTCGGTGATATCTCACCAGCTGATTTAAGCAGCAACAACTATGGAAAGTGCACATATATCCACTTAGCACCAAATTTCTATTATTTGATTCAAATGTTCTCTCATTCTAGAGAATAAGCAGAAAAAGGAATCACTTATTCTGATTCATGCTTAAAGCATATAATTTCGAGTCTTCAAGCTTGATTAATTCAAACCTATCTGGGTATATATTATAAAATTCGGCAAATCTTGCCAGCAAATATCTTCAACTTGAGTACAACAATGATTTTTATTTCATTGATTTTTAGCAACTACGAATGCCAAACTTAGTTTGATAAAAGCGCCATATGATAATTGGCAGTATCTAAGTGTGTTCCATAGATTGCTTTCATGCCTAGACAGTATGTCGGTTTAATGCATGGAACCACTAAGATCTCCCAAGGGTCATATTGTACTGATATTGGCTAATAGTAAGCATCTAATATACTTTGGCGATATTACTGCCATAAGAAGAATCATGATTTTATGGAGCCCCTTTTTATGATTTTTCCTTCTAATAATATGAAGGCCACATTTATTGTTCCTACCTTATCAAACAGACCTCTTGATTGCGCAATAGACAAAGGCCAAAAGCACATGTTCCCATCAATAAGTGGTTGAAAAAGTGCAAAAATGTTCGTCCAAATATGAGACGACGTATCCCCAATTCTCCTGATAAGGAGAGGGGTAAATTTTTAAACGGTGTACTTTATTGAGCCGTACCATATACAGTGTACTTTATTGAGTTGTATCATATACGTTGTACTTTATTGAGGCGTATCCCCAATTCTCCCGATAAGGAGATGGGTATATATTTAAAAGGTGTACTTTATTGAGCCGTACCATATACAGTGTACTTTATTGAGCTGTATCATATACGTTGTACTTTATTGAGGCATATCCCCAATTCTCCCGATAAGGAGAGGGGTATATATTTAAACGGTGTACTTTATTGAGCCGTGCCATATACAGTGTACTTTATTGAGCTGTATCATTTACGTTGTACTTTATTGAGGCGTATTCCTGAATCTGCCCATAAGGAGAAAGGGTATATTTTAAATGGTGTACTATATTGAGCCGTATCGTATACACTGTACTATATTGAGGTGTATACCAAATTCTCCAACTAAGGAGAAGTGAATATAATTAAAAACGTCTAATAAGACGTGTCCTGAAAACTCCAATTAAGGAGAAGGACTAAAAGTGTAAACTCTATTGGGTGAAGATAAATTAGTCGAAGGACCGCTAGCAATCAAGCAAATAAATCTCTTTTGAATTTACTCGGTCTACTAGTTCTTATGTAATTAAGACTAGTAAATAAGACCATGATAAAAGACTCTGCCTTAAATTTCCCACCAATGGTAGTGGTTGAAAAGGTGATAGAAGTGGAAAACTGATTCCCTTACACCCATATAATCTTAAAAATCTTTAAGTGATTCTCATCCAACTATGGGACGACACTTATCTAAGATCTCCAACTAATTCCCGAATGTGTGGAAAGGAGATAGAAAGTTCATCCATCTATGCGATGCTAATCTTCCCCAAATCTCCCAATAAGGAGAAAGGGCATATATTTAAACGGTGTCTGTATTGAGCCGTATCATATACGCAATACTATATTGAGGCGTATTCCAATCTCCCAATAAGGAGAAAGGTATATATTTAAACGGTGACTGTATTGAGCCGTATCATATACGCTGTACTATATTGAGGCGTATTCCAATCTCCCAATAAGGAGAAAGGCGTATATTTAAACGGTGACTGTATTGAGCCGTATCATATACGTTGTACTATATTGAGGCGTATTTCAATCTCCCAATAAGGAGAAAGGCGTATATTTAAACGTTGACTGTATCGAGCCGTATCATATACGCTGACTGTATTGAGGTGTATCCCCAAATCTCCCAAAATGGAGAAGGACTTATATTTAAAACGTCAACTGTGACGTATTCCCAAATCTCCCAATATGGAGAGGGACTTATATTTTCAACGTCAACTGAGACGCATCTCCAAATGAGGAGAAGAATTCATATTCAATACATTGACTGAAACGTATCATTAAAATCTCCAACTAAATTCCCAACTGCGTGGAAAGGAGAAAACTCTCATCCAACTTCGTGACGATACTTGTTCCAAATCTCCAACTATTCCCAATTATGTGGAAGGAAAGGAATCATAATACTGTATTGTCAGTCAAAATAAGAACGGTTGTGGTCGTATGACTCCCTGTCCAAGGAGGTGGGTTATACCCAATCCTCATAGTCTATATGATCAATGCGATCATGACTAATATCATCTAATACAATGAACATATCATTTAACGTCCTTACTGATATTTTGCTTACTGGCTATAATATTGTCCATTTGAGACATTGACATTGTGATCTTTATGATCCACTGTCCAGGGTAGTGAGCTATGCTCCAACCTAATAGTCTATATGATCAATGCGATCATGACTAAAATCATCAATATAATGATTATGATTAACATTCCTAATGATGTTTCGCCTTCGGGCTATATTATGTTGTCCAATTGTGACAAGATAATTGTAATATTTTATGATTCCTTGCCCAAGGGGGTGAGCCATGCTCAAATCTCATAAGTCTACATGAATAATGTGATCCTGACTAATATCATCAGTATGATGATCATAATATTAACATCCCTAGTGATGAAGTGCCTATGGGCTATACTTTACTCTATTGTCGATAAGACAATGATAGTGGTGATCGTTATGGTCCCCTGTTCAAAGTGGTGGGTTATACCCAAACCTAATAGTCTATATGATCAATGCGATCATGACTAACATCATCAACATCATAATCATACTAAACATCCCTAGTGATGTCTCGTCTACAGGCTACATTATATCGTCCATTTGAGATAATGACAGTTGTGACCAATATGGTTCCCTGTCCAAAATGGAAAGCTATGCCCAAGTTTCGCAGTCGATATGATCAAGTGCGATCATGACTGATATCATCAGTACGATGACCATTAGTTTAACATCCTTTGTGATGTCAATCGAATTGCCTACGGGCCATATTATATCGTCAATTATGACAACAGTTGCGGTCTACGACCCCGTATTTAAAGGTAATGAACTATGTTCAAACTTTAAAGCCCTATGATCAAACGAGATCGCGACTTATATATATCTTAAATGTTCTCTGTAACAAGGCTTCCGTGCCATATCTTGAATTATCCTTTGTGACAAGGCCTTAGTGCCATATCTTCCATTGTTCTTCGTAACAAGGCTTTAGTGCCATACCATTCAATGTCCTTTGTGACGAGGCCATGTTCCATGTCTATATGTCTTTCGTGACCGGCCAATGTACCGTATTCTAAATGTCCTTCGTGACAAGCCAATGTGCTATATTTAAATGTCCTTTGTGACAAGCTAATGTGTTATATTTAAATGTCCTTCGTGACAAGCCAATGTGCTATATTTAAATGTCCTTTGAGACAAGCCAATGAGTTATATGACTAAGCCCTTTACCAATTGTGGTAAGCAGGGCTAGTGAAATTGATATATAAACATATGGATCTGTAAGATCTAATGCAAATAAATTGATTTGCTATTTAGTTCTCGAATTATTACTGATGGCTTTATTATCTTTCAGATAAACTTATGGCGAGCCTGAGTATTGGGAAAGTAAGAAAGAAAAATGGTGGTGACGATTTAGAGCACCAGAACCGTAATGACGAAGAGAATCGTCTTCGATCCATAGTTACCGATGAAGTCGGTAAAGCCCTGGCTGGATTTATGGCCACATTTAAAGGGCCAGAGCCATCAGTACAGAAAGAGAACTCCGTTACAAAACCCCGTTCTAATACTCATAAGACTGAAAGGTCTCAATTCTCCTCAACTAAAAGTGAGCAGAATATCAAGAGTATCAAGAAAGCTGAGTCTTATGACTCTAAGAAGGGGTGTACCTATAAATACTTTGTTTTATGTAAACCCCGTGACTTTACGGGTGAGATTGGAGCAATAGATGCTCTAAAGTGGCTGGATGAAATGGAAACCGTTGTTGATATAAGCGGTTGTGCCGCCAAGGACATTGTTAAATACGTGTCCCAATCCTTCAAGGAGGATGCTCTGACTTGGTGGAAGGCACTAATCCAATCCACTGGCAAGATTGCAATGTACAACCTGAGTTGGTCAAAGTTCATGGAATTGATCCGCGAGACTTATTGCCCAGCTCACGAGATGGAGAAAGTTGAATCTGACTTTCTAAAGCTAACCATGAAAGGCCTCGAGAGTCGAGCCTATTTATCTGAATACAACTCCTTATCAAGACTCGTGCCGTATTTAATTACCCCCGAGTCTAAGCGCATTGCGCGGTTTATTGGAGGACCCGCTCCAGAAATCAAGGGGATGGTTAAATCCTCTAAACCTACTACTTATAGATCCGCTGTGGATCTGGCTCTTTCTCTTACTGAAGATGAGATAAGAGTAAGGGCGATTAAGGCCGAGGAGGATCATAAGCGAAAGCGTGATGATACCCCAAGTAAGGATTACAAAAAGGGTAAAGACTAGTTCAAATTATAACCAGTCCAAGCCGAATGAGGCAAAACCCGAATGTAAAACCTACGGGAAGCAACACTTCGGAAAATGTTTCATGAGCAGACCAAGGGATGTGGCATCTGTAAGAAGATGGATCACAAGTCTCATGAATGCAAAGACTTGAAAGATGCCACCTGCTATGGATGTGGCTAAAAAGGGCATATAAAGACCCGCTGCCCAAAGAGGGCGACTGCCAAGAAGAACAAGGCCACTGATGGCCAGAAAGGTAATGTTTGAGCCTTCCAATCTGCTACAGCAAAAGCAGTTCAAGACATGTCTTTACGTATCTGTTTCTCGTAAATGTTTTATTTATTAGAAACTTGTTTTAAACTCTGGAGCCACTTAAAGCTTCATCGATTGTAAATTTAATAAAACTTTAAAATCTGGCTTTTCAAGGTTTGGATATTATTTATAAAAATCAAGCGGCCAATCTAGATGGTTGATCGGAGTGTCGCGCTCCGGTCAAAGATAAGATTTATAAGCCCTAATTACCCTTAACAAATAGCTAGTGGTAATAAGGGGTCGAACTACGAAGAGTATGTGGTTTACGAATGGACTTGATTGAATTTAAACGAGTGTCACAATTTATGAAGCTTGCTAAGTTGTTTTTATGGTTTTTATTTAGTAAAGGGATGTTGAATAAAATTACTAAAGTGATTGGATTGATTAACTACTAAAGATTAATAATTGCAAGAAAGTAATTGAGTATTTAAACAAGATAAAGAAAAAGGGTTCACACCCGGTTTCGGTAATTGCAAACCTAGGTTTTGTTGGTGCATACATCTGTCGTCTTCGTCTTATATCGAGTCTTGGACTTGTTGCGGTTCTGTTCAAGCTTGATGTCATCATCAAGAATGATGACATCATATATGTGACATCACAAGTGACATCATCAATGCACATACTCGAAATTACATGCATACATGAAACAATTTTGTATTTCGCTTGAAGACAAAGTGTAGGTTCGCTTGAAAGTCATGTAGTTCGCTTGAAAGTATTTAGGGTGAGTTCGCTTGAATTGTCATGTGTAGCTTCAAGCGAACCAGCATCTCCTATATATATGTTTCATGTTCTTTCATTTGAAGCGGACTAGAGGAGGGACTAGGAAATCTGTACCGAAGTGCTGCCGGTATTTCTTGTGACTGTAATCTCTGTTAAATCAATATACAAGAAGATTAAAGTGATATTCTAGCTATTTCAAGCCTATACGTCTGTTTCCGCCTTTCGTATAGTCTAAGATTTCTTCTGAACGACTCGTTTGGGTCTCAAAACGATCCTACAAGTGGTATCAGAGCTCAGGAGGAAGAGATCTGGCCAAAACAGCTTGTTTTTCGTCACGTTTTCTGATTTCTACATCTTCTTTTTCAAATTTAAAAGTTTTTCACGGTTAAAATCGGTTCAAATTCACACATATTATGCGCAATCATGTTTTAACAAATCATGGAAAGTTTCATCATTAAAATCGGTCTAAAACTTGATTTTTTTCGTAATCCCGCTTGAAATTTGTTCGTATTTGCTGACGTCATTGACATTTCAAGCGGATTAAGGGTATTGAGTCCGCTTGAAAACCACATCTCGCTTGAGTTTACATCGTGAGTCCACTTGAAAATGAATTCTCTCTTGAGTTTACATTGTGAGTCCGCTTGAAAATGACATCTCGCTTGAGTTTACACTGTGTCCGCTTGAAAACAATGACCGCTTGAAAACACGTATCGAGTATTGTGAAACATTCTGCTTGAGGTTGTCAGGTCACAGTTAGTTGGGAAATGAAATCATGTGTTTGTGCCAGTTTGCCTTAAAGCATTCACGTCTTTGTCGGTTAGTTTTAGTCATCGGTCCAATAGAATCAAGCTTTGAATTAGTTGGATAAGTTCAAGACCAAGCGGCCAAATCATATTGAATTGATAATTGATATTGTCGGTCACATTATTTTGAAAGATAATCAAAATTAAAGGTGTCATGTGCATCGACTGAATACAAAGAATTGAACATTGTGTTTTAATAGTTGTCGGCTAAGTGGATTTGTGTCAGTCAATGTGATTAATATCTTTGTTCAAGGTTACGGCCCAATCAATATCATTCATTAAAAGAGCCCATGTTAAACATTTAAAGTTTGTCGGCCATAAACTCGCATGTGCATGTAAAGAGTGATATTGATTGTTGACAGTTGTCTAGAAAGTATCAATTCAATTGACAATTCTCAGTACATGTGTTGAACAAGTTCTCGGCCCAAGTTTCATTATCATCGGCCCAATCAGTGAAGGCCCAATTGAATTCGCTTTGTTTTGATCGGCTCATTCATTCAGTGATTTCACTTCAACAACATTGAAACGAGTCCACAAATATTCGACACGAGTCTTCAATTGTTTTCATCAACACACTTCACTTTTATGTATTCAGTCCGTTTAAACTGATTGTGTTTTGTTTGTTTGTATACAGGTGTTTTACGAGGTGAACTAGTTCGTTTGAAAGCTTGTTTGAGAAATTCTTCGATACCGAAACATGGATTCTGAATTCTACAACGCATTTGCTTCAACCCCGATTACTCCGACTACCATTGCTCAGAACATGAACTCGGAAAATGAGACTGGAACTACACAAAAACCCCCGAAACTTATGGGAATTGAAGAGTATCATGGATGGAAAAATCGTTTTGAGAATTGGGTTCAAGCAAACCATCTAAGAGCTTGGGAAAGTATTGAAACCAACTATGTTAGACCACAGTCTGCATTGAATGTTGACAAAATCATCTCGGAATTTTCAAACCAAGAAAGAGACAGTTATAAAGGAGAGAAAATGATGATAAGTCTCTTACAACAAGCAGTTAAAGAGGATATATTTGTTTTGCTTCAGCATGATGGTAGTGCATATTCAATCTGGGAAGCACTCAAAAAGAAATTCGAAGGAAGTACAGAAATGCTCAGAAGTAAAGCATCTCTGATGAAGAAGGAGTTTGAGTTGTTTACGAGTATGCCCGGTGAAACTACAAAGACTCTCATTGAGAGATATTGTCATCTTGTGCGTACCATGTCTCAGTTGAAGATCACTAAAACTCCAGCAGAATGGGTGGAAAAGCTAGCTGATGCTTTACCGCAGAAAGAATGGGGTACCTATCTCATGATCTTAAAGAATTCTGGAGAGTTTAGCAGATTGTCAATCAGACAGTTTATTGAAAAACTTGAGGCACAGGATCTAGAACAGCAGAAGATTGCAAGAATGAATAGCTTAAATCATCAACAAGATATCAAACTGTACTATAAAGGAAATGTTCAAACTGTTGAAACTAGTCCAAAGATCCAAACCGCGTTTAGTGCAGGAAATTCATCTGGATCAGTCAGTCAAAGTTCAGTCAACACTAGTGGATTTTCAAGTGTTAATCCTCCAAGTGTTCAAAGTGAAAATGTTGGTAATGGACATTTGATTCAGTGTAATGTGGCTTTGCATCTTCAAAATGGACAAAATTTTTCAGAAGAAGTTGTGAAAAGTCATATGGCATTGTTGGTTACTGCGTTGGAATCTTACGAAGGATTGATTGCTGGAAGAATTGGCGATCCGATGCTAACAAAGGAAGATTACGACCAGATTGATGCAGAGGAATTGGAGCTTATGGATATTAAATGGGCTTTAGCAAGTGTTCTAAGAAGGGAGAAAGGTTTTGATTACAGGAAGAAATGATTTATTGGATGCTCATCTTTCAGCTTTAGGTTTTGATAAATCTAAAGTTACTTGTTTTAAATGCAGGGAGAAAGGTCACTTCAAAAGAGAGTGCAAAAATCAGGAGTCTAGTGGAGCAAAGAATCCTTTTGGAAAAGATGATTACTATCGAAAAGCCATATATCAACAGGTTGCTAATCAACCACATCAACAAAAGGATTCACAAACTGCACATGGGAAAATGATCGAAGATGCAAACAGGAAAGCTTATTTTGGTATCATTGATCAAGACGATGAGAAAATGGCACCAGGATTTAGCTGGGATAAGTTTGTGGATGAAAATGGGAAGTTTAAAGCTTTCATTGCTCAAATTGTTCAAAAGCCAGATCTGATGAAAGAATGGATAGCAGTGTTATCTGATGATGAGAAAAGTGAAGATGAAGAATCTGTTTCTTCTGAAAATAGTTCAATAGATAATAATGATGATGAAGAAGTTGAGCAGATAAATATTGGAAAAACTCATTTATCTTCTGACAGTTTTGAATTTTATTTTGCAGATAAGTTGAAGAAACTCAAAGAGAGAAAAGCTGCAAAAGAAAAAAAAAGAAATTAAGATTGTTGAGGTAGAAAAGTTAGTTGAAGTAGAGAAGATTGTGGAGATTGAAAACATTGTTGAAGTTACAAAACCTTGTCTTTCATGTTTGGTATCTTGCAAACAAGGTGAAGAAAAAGACGAGAGGTTTAATGAATCAGAAAAGTTGAAAGAAAAGTTGCTGTTTGATGTCAAGAATTTGAAAGAATCATATGATGTATTAAACAGAACGGTGACTAGTTTGCAGAAAACAAATTCTGAATAAGAAGATGCTTTGAAGATGTTGAATGCAACAATGATGTCGAAGCAGAAAGAAATAAACTTTTACATTGAAGAATGTGCGAAATGGAAGAAAGAGTTGGATAGTGAAGCAGCCGAGAATGAAAGAATCAGACGATTGCTGCGAAGTTATACAAGTTGTGATTACATAATTGATAGAATTTATCCTACTGTTGCAGGTTTTGAGGCGTTTAAAGACGAAGACAAGAAGTCAAAGAAGAAAAAGGATACTGGTAAGAAACAGAGTGTCTGTTATAATAAGTGTCCGCCTCCAATTTGGGAAGGGTATTCGCCTAGAAAACCGAATGAGGAACAAGTCCAAAAGGCAGTTAATCTAAAGCTAGAGTCCGAGTTAATCAAAGTATTACCAGACAACATTGATATCACATTCACAGCGTCCGACACAGATCATGAGTCCGAGTTAATAAAAAGGATGGCCGATCAGGTGTTAGATAAGGATGAGGAGTCAGACTCAAAATCCGAGTCCGAAAGTTCGTGTTTGTCAGTCGGGAGTTCGAGTTCGAATTCGTCTGTCAGGAGTTCAAAAACGTCGGGAAAACAGGTTTATAGTAAAGATTTTTTGTTGTCAAAATCTAATTTGAAGGCCGAAACATTTGAAGTTGCTTATACTTTGAATGATTCTGACAAATTATATTTTGATAAAGAGTTTCCTATAAGAAGTGTAAAATTTGAAATGATCAAAAAGGTTTTTAAAATGATAGAAATTAATATTTCTAAAATAAAAGACTTAAATCTTACTGAAAAACCTAAAAAATACACTTCAAGAGTTCAACAACGTTTAAACAAGAAAAAGAGTTACAATTCTGGTTCTTGTTTTCAAAAGAAACCAAACCAAAATGGTAACTACAAAAAGAAAGGTCTTGGTTTTATTTCACCAGAAAATTACAAAAATGAGAAAATTTCTAAAAATACAAAATTTGTTTCAGGACCATCTGCTGAAGAGGAGAAGAAAAGCTCTTTTTGGAGACAATCAAATCAAGAATTTCTTGCTGAGAAGAAGAAAAATGAAGCTCATCTGAGAAGAGAAACAAGAACCTGTTTTAGATGCAATGAAGTTGGTCACATTGCATGGAACTATCCCAAAACAACTAAGACAAACCAGGGAGTTTCAGAAAAACTCAAAGAAGTAGTTGTTGATAAAACTGAACCGCCAACTGAGAAATTTAAATTGTTTAAAAATTCTACATATGAAGTTGGTGAATGCTCGAAAAGGTTTTACAGGAGAAGTGTGAAGCTTGACAACCAAAAATGGGTTGTTAAGAAATCTGATGAAGAAACTGGCAATGAATCTGATTCCACAAAATCAGAGGAGTCACACGTTGTTAAAAAGAGTGAAAACTCAGTTCCTTCAATGGATGATGAGAATTTTCCACCATTAAGGACTGAAAATTTTAAACAAAAGATTGGGAAAGTTGAGATCTCGAATCAATTTTATTCTGAAAAGAATGAATTTGATGTTGAGAAAGCTTTTAATGGGAATGTAAAGAAATTTTTTGGAAAAATGATCGATGGGAAGGTTAAAGGGGTAAAGGAGTTTTATGCTACAAAGAAAGCAACTTACACTCCAACTAAAGAGGAGTTGGAATCACCCAAGGCTGGTCAGGCTTGGGTGGACATTTTCTTTCAATGAAAAACCTGACTTGCCGGAGATCCCAAGTTTGTAATCGTGGATCAGGAATCGGCATCATTCTTGTTAAACTTATTTTTGTGAAAGATTTTAAAATTGTCTAAATTTTTACAGGTTGTGAACAATGTCGGAGCTCCCAGGTTTGTAAGAGTGGAGCATGAATCGGCATCTATCTTTCTTGGTTGATAATCTTACAAGTGGTAAAGATGGTAAAGTACAGGTGATATCATTTAAATTGTTAGTTTTCTACAAATGGTATGATTGGTAGGAAAACTTACAAGTGGTTAAAGAAGATTTACACTTACAAGTGGTAAAATCAAGGACATTAAGTTGTACTTGCATTTTCCTACAAGTGGTTAATCAAGGTCATTAGTTTGAACTTGATTCGGCCATACATTCAAGTGATTGATTGAGAAGCAAGATGATGAACCCCTAATCTACAAATGGTAAAATCAATCAACAAAACTTATTTTCTAGAAAAACCATTTGATTAAAACAAACTTAAGTGTTTTGAAATCAATGAGAAAATAGTTTGTTGTGAGGGGGAGTTCTGATTGTTTATGCCAAGTGGATGGCGAATTGAAGCAATTCGATATCGGTTGTCACTTTATTGTACAGTTTGTTTTCAAATTGTTCTTACTAAGTGGGTCAAGAGATCATTTGTTTTAAAATTTCCTAAAATGTGTTTGCATTTTAGGGGGAGTAAAAATTTCAGAAAATCTAAAAACATTTGAAAATTTGAAAAATACAAAAACATGATAAAATGAAAAATGAGTTTTTGTGTCAAAGAAGAGGAAATGATAGTACATCAGTGGACGATCACAACATGCTAAAGAATTGGAAAGTCAAATGTGATAAACGATCTCACTGATGATGTGGCAGTAGGTTTTTGCACATTTAGTAGATTGTGACGAGATATAAACCTAAATTCAAACTTGCTTTTATCGTGGGGAACAACTTCTTGAATATATGGGTAACCCCCGAAATCTTGTTTGAAAGGTCCCTCTTTCTGAGATACTAGGTCTTTATACTCAGTGATATCTGGAGTATTATCCCGGGACTTCTGCTGAATGGAAATTCTGACCTAGTCCCCGCATAATACTTTGCAAATTGCTTGAAATATAGCGCAGCCCTCAGCAAAAATGATTAAACAATAAAATTGATAATCATTGCTGTTGAAGAAAAGATCCTCTAAAGGGGACACACCAAAAGTCGAAGCCGTCATCTCTCTGGGTATACGGGAGTATCGACCTGAGCTCTCACGGCCCTCGCAATTTAACCCCTTTACAGATATCATCTGTGGTATACTCACCTGTAAGACTGAATATTGGGATCTGGATACGGGAGTATATTCAAGTAGTGGGACACACGAATAAGTTTAAGTGTTTAAAACATTAATATCGTATCTTGGAACAGTTGAACTTTGTGTGAAAATTTAAGTGAAGTATACTGACAATCTAAGTGAATTGTTTAGAACTTAAAATGAAATCAAGCTTAACGGTGTTGGTGATTTGTCTCGATAACTGATATGATCCTCTTACGCAAACTCACAAAAATATTGTATGTAAATATTTCTTTACTGCATTCCTTTGTTATTAAAAATCCAAAAAGATTTTCGGTGTGTTTTAGCATAAATTTTGAGGAATTCAAAAAGATTTTCGACAACTGGTGTTGGAGAGCTAATTTTCAAAATTCCGAGTGCTAAACATGATGAACAGATGGTTTGGGAGAGTGTGTTGTTTTGAAAATAAAAATGATATATCTTCAAATGGTTCATCAATGATTAACATTGTAAAATCATTCTTTGATTGTATAATTCCTGCAAGTGGTTCATTAGATGGTGAGATTGTTTTTCCAAGTTATCATCAGAAAATTTATTGTGAGGTAGAGGATGTGCAGGTTTCTAAGAGATAGAGGGCCAGGTTCTGATACCTGAAGAATTTGTGATTTTATCGAGCCAGACTGCGATCCCAGCATATCGAAAGGGGGAGTCTGAAGACATCTGAGTAAAGATTGATCGTGGGGAGTCTGCTAGAGAGAGAAGGATTCAGTGTGAGACAAGAGCCAGGACAAGTTTTTGGAAGACCAAAGAATGATAAAGACTGAAGATTGTAAAAGACTCGACACTTAAGACTCGTCAACATCTGAGGGGGAGTCTGTTGGTGCATACATCTGTCGTCTTCGTCTTATATCGAGTCTTGGACTTGTTGCGGTTCTGTTCAAGCTTGATGTCATCATCAAGAATGATGACATCATATATGTGACATCACAAGTGACATCATCATTGCACATACTCGAAATTACATGCATACATGAAACAGTTTTGTATTTTGCTTGAAGACAAAGTGTAGGTTCGCTTGAAAGTTATGTAGTTTGCTTGAAAGTATTTAGGGTGAGTTCGCTTGAATTGTCATGTGTAGCTTCAAGCGAACCAGCATCTCCTATATATATGTTTCATGTTCTTTCATTTGAATCGGACTAGAGGAGGGACTAGGAAATCTGTACCGAAGTGCTGCCGGTATTTCTTGTGACTGTAATCTCTATTAAATCAATATACAAGAAGATTAAAGTGATATTCTAGCTGTTTCAAGCCTATACGTCTATTTCCGCCTTTCGTATAGTCTAAGATTTCTTCTAAACAACTCGTTTGGGTCTCAAAACGATCCTACAGGTTTCTACAAGTTTTAGAATTGACCTAATTGGATAAATGATTAACGGATTTAGTGTACCGTGACTTAGGTGCCAATAACTATCAACATTCCTAAGAATGGACAAGAATGCACTTTGTAATCAACACAAGTAAATCCTAACCAAGATAACGCATAAGTGCACAAATTCATTTCACAAAGTCATACCTTTATCATCGTTCGACAATTTGTAAATTCAATTCAAATACACGAGAATTATCAAAGGTGTTCAAAATCAAAACACAATTTGTCACACAAGCCAAAACTAAATTCAAATTGAAACCCTAGATAATATAACTATCTACACAGGGGTGAAACCAAGGTGATTAGCCGCTCATGGTTGAAGGAACTTGATCACCAAGTGATAGGATCTTGAACTTAAGCATCTTGAAACCTTGATGATGAAAATGTTGGTTTAGGGTTTGTGGTGGAATGATGAGAATGAATGGATGAATGGGTTGAAGAATTGGTTAGGGTTAGGATGTAGGTGATGATGATTTGGTGTAAGGGATGGATTGGTGATGATGTGTTGGTGATATTAGGCTCCAAGATCAAAGTTCAAACTCAAAACAAAGTGTAACTCCTGACTTAATGGCTCAAGAACCGTTTAAACTCATTAAAAGATCAAGAAAACACAATTTTCACGACTGAACAAACGGGAGCCCGTCGCCGACTGGCTCTCTTGATGCCATTTTTGTCCGACGCCTTGTTTTCCTGGATATGCGCATATTTGGTTAACGAACATTTCTAAAGGGCGTCGTCGATGGCCTCCCCAACTTCCATTCTCCAATTTTAGCTTCTTGAGTTCCCGTTTGATCCGTAACACGTCCCGATTGTTCGTTTTTCATCCCGATGGCCCGTAAGGCTCCCGAAAAGCACCTTAAACTTCTCTTGACCTGCAAAATATAAATCTAATCAAAAGTAGGCTTTTCAAGATTAAAAGTTAAGTAAAAACTTAAGCTTAAACACAAACGAGCACCGTCATTCGACCACGTATCAATGGTTTCATATATAATATATCCTTCATGAAACAATTTGTCTTCGATAATCTTTTTATCTATAAATCCTGCGGGATTCGATATGTTCTTAAACATGGATTGGTTAGTCCAAAAACCAAATCCACACTGTCTGTAGTAAGAAACTTATCGATTAAAATCCCCATCTGGAGATATACTCACCATTCATGGAAGATCAACACTATGGATTGCCGAGGAAGCTTTTATGCTTAAGGTATCCAAGTGATTGAAAGAAGAATGTGTTATCTATATGGCCAAAGTAAATTCTGACAAATTAAAGTCGAAAGCCGAAGACCTTTGTGTGGATGGACATGAGAAATCCATAGCCACCTAGGAAGCTAAATGCTTAGAATGTTCGCAAGTGAGTCGAACATCGTAGATCATTTATGATATGCATATTGAACAGGAAAATTCCGCATGGAATTAGGAAATGGTAACAACGGAGCTAATCTCCAAGTTACCTAAGATAAATTGCGTCAACGACACGATGTGAAATATAGTCGACTGACTTACCAACTCGACGCTTCTTGTCAAATAAGGAAGATTTAAAATTCTGACAAGTTAAGCTGTATAACGACAACATCGAGTCTCCTTATGGAGCACCGCTGTCTAAAGTATCGACTTATGATACTAAATATATTCTTATCTTTGGAAAATTCGGCGAAATGCTCAACTGATAAGCACTAGTCATGTTTCGCCATGACATTTAAACATAAGTATAAGGTTTATTGAAAAACCTTGTCCATTATGGACCATGAGAATTTAAGAGTTCCAAGTTTACCTCGTAAATGTGAATATGTGAATGGGATTCCCTTTGTGGCCCAGGATACTCTTGAGAGGTTGAAACCTCCTACTATACGGAATTGACCGTATTGCTCTGAGCAAATCTCGAGGTCGAGATTTCTTTTACGGGGGTGAGGATGTAACACCTCATAAAATCGTGTCCAATAATGTGTTGATATGTGTCCCTAATCCAAATTATGTCAAAAGTTGGCTAAGAGGGATTATTTTCGTCAAAAATGAAAACTATGTCTACAGAACGACTAAAAGTGTCAACATGCTGAAACTAAGCCTCTGAGTGACCTTATACGATGTTCGTATTCTCAAACTAATCAATTATTAGGCATGTGAAGCCGTTTTTGAAAACATTTGACAAAAATAATGGTAATTCTGTACAACTTAAACACTTGATTTAACGCTTAATTTCTCTCGTTACGATTAATTACTATATGATTAGGTCGTATAAGTTCTAGCAATCATAGGACATGGTTAAAAATGCTAAACAATAATAACACAATCGCCATGTAACGAGAAAACCGCAAACTATGGCCTAATATGTTGGCAATATCGTGAAAACACTATTCATGCCAGCTAGTTCTAAAAACTGTTGGAACGAGCAACGAAGGGCATGGACGCACTTGGTAGATGGAATACAAATAAAAATCCCGAATTAGGGGCACTAAATCGTTAAAACACTTAAACTTTCCGGTGAACACGTATGAATGCACTTTGTCCGCTCTGCGCCAAAATATAACCAAAATAAAGCGTCCGCAACACTAAAATCTATCATTTCAGTGTCCGTAAGACTTATAATAAATGTATACACCTTAAATAGGCTTGTGGATAGCAACAGAAGATTCAAATCACAAGTTTCCGGTACTATGTCGTAACGACCACAACTTCGTCATTTTTACACCGACGAACTAGTTAACAATATTTTCGCCACCCAAACAACAAAATGAATCATCTAGTGAACTAGTTAAGCACATTTTGATGTCAAAAATATTACCGGAACGCTTACGGTGCAAGAACTTATCAAACCTCCTAAACCCCTAAACTTTTATAACTATCCTACGACTTTTATTATATATATATATATATATATATATATATTATAAAAAAAAATATAAATTAATACCCCCCCTTTCATGAATGGTGGACCCCACCATCAACCTACATGTGGAAAAGATCTAAAAAAAGTATGGAACTAGAAGATTTGGTTTGAAAAATTTGCAAGATTTGATCATTACACCCTTACCTTATCAAGTGTCCATAACTTATCATTTCACTAAACATTTTGCAACCAAAAACCCTTTCATTCCTCCCTCAAATCTCGGCAGCCCCCAAGCCCTCTAAACCTCTCATTTTGATCCACAAAAATCACAATTTCAATCTCTAAAAACCCATTTCAAGATCATCCATGGAAGGTGTAAGCATGAAGCACACTTAGGACTTTGTTTGGAGCTTAATCTCTTCTAAATCACCATCTTAAAACACTTTCAAAGTTGTAAGTCTCTTACTTATCATATTTAAGCTTGTTATCAAGAGTAGATTATTAAAGTACTAGTTGATCATCTTGAAAATCAATAAAAATCACACTTAAAACCCTAAACCAAACCTAAACAACTCACTAGTCATGATATATTATGTGATTATTATGTGTTTTAGAGTTGTATGAGTGGTATGATCTTTCTTATCTTGGTTAAAATAAGTTGTTTAACTCATGATTTATGATTTTCACGTTGTATGATTAGTGTAGTGAACTAGATTAGTGATGACCTTGATGGATTAGTCTTAAAAATGTGATTTAAACACTTAGAGGTTTAATTCAAGAAAGATCATCACCCTTAAACTCATGAGCTTGATAAATATATATTTCATACTTGAAAGATTAAGGATTTTATGGGCTAAACTTGGTGGTTAAGAACTTATAAAAGTAATTTCTTAAATAAATCAAGTGATTAAATAAATGGTTATGAAAATCACACTTGTAAAGTCTGGAAATTTTAAGGAAATCGTTATATGTAAAAGCTCATGAATTTAGGAAATACAAGGTTGTGTTATTACTTGAAAAATTGTATTTGGAGGAGATTAATACATTGATGATGATGTTGGTAAATGGAAAATTGGTTTTAAACACGTTTTTAATGCGTGGGAAAAACGCCATAGTTTAGGGAAACTATAGCGAAATTTTATAAAAATCTAATCGCGATTAAAATGAGATTAACGGGGTGATTAACATGGTTAATCGTGATTAGTAAACTTAATTGTGATTAACGACCCTAATCATGATTAGATAAACCCTAATGACGATGGTTATATAAACTCAAGGGTAAAGTTTTTAAATAAAACAATAAATATAATTTTTGGAGAAAATTATAAATACGATTTAAATACCTTAGTTGGTGTATAATACGTGCGTATTATGTGTATGTATTAGTGATAGGAAATACAACCAAACACATAAATACCTTTCACAAAAGAAATACATGAATACTTGAAAATACACCAAATACATATACATTAACCACATATATATCTCAACCACGAACGGACAATCGGACAAAGGATAAGCAGGCGAATGGACATCAGACGACTTAACTTATAACCAATGTACTAACATGACAATATATATATAAATATTCGAACCGACACAAAATATATGATAAACACTCTATCGAATGAAGCGCTTCGTTATCGGCAACCATCACCCTATTGCCTCGACACGGAGTGTGCACGCACCACGGACGACATATTGTCACTTCCGACACGAAAACACACATATTTGGCACTACGACGAAACTCTTAAAAATAATATATATTTATAGACAAGAGAAATATAAATATATGTTGACACTTATAAATATCCGGGAAGTATAAAATGAATATTACTAAGTGTACATTTACATGTGAGTATACAAGTATAGTAATACGTGTAAAATACGCTCAAAATACACTTGTAAAAGTATAAAAATACTTGGGCTAAATTATAAACTTTGGGCTTTTAAAAATTAATTTTGGGCTTAGGTTAACATAAATATTGGGCTAAACCCAATACCTTGAATACATGGGCAAAGACCCATTTCCTAAAATATTTATAGAAGCCCACTTACAATACTAACATGGGCTAGGCCCAAATGCCATAAAATATGGATTAAGCCCAAAACACTAAAGTGTGGGCTAAGCCCAAAGTAAAATACATGTTTATTTTTATAAATATATATTGTACAAAAACATTATAAATACGGTATACTTACATGTATAATACGCTATACCTACACGTATAATACCATATACCCACACGTATAAATACCGTATACGTATACGTATAAAGCACACAAATACTAGTACACATACGGTTTATGTATATGTATAAAAGACTCTAATACATGATGATATACTCACATACCCTTGTTGAAGTGTATTCTCTCACTAAGGTTGTATACATACGACAACGTATTTCGACGCTAAGAATAAATACTTTCAACACTTTTATCAATTAAAGATATACACTTATATTTGTGTAATAAATATAACGTCTCGAATCAATGTATATCGGAAACAAATGCCAACATATTACTAAAATACATAAGTGTTCCAAGAACTAAATGAAAATAATAAACGTTCAAGATGAACAACGAGTACGAGGTCTAGGAAAGACCGACGTGTCTAATGAGTTAGAACCCTTGTAGGTTGACTCGTGTTTACGGAACACGTTGATTGAATATCTCTCTCTCAGGAACGCAAAGTAGCGAGTTCATGTCCCCCTTTTCTTTTAACTGTTTTCGGATTTATAACTCTCGGGGGTGGAATACATGTCTCGATGGTATGGTTTAGCTAGGGAATGAACTGTTAGATCATGTGAGCGAATAGTAATCTCTCTTAAGTGCCATTAATCTCGTATAAGACTGAGGGCAAAAGTGGTAGATCTATCGGGTGTAGCGAGCCCCACTCTTGGGTCCTTATGTGGCCCATGTAGTGCTTTTGTTGTTCTAACTGGGTGGACCAGGGGAAATTCGCTAGGGTTGAGTGCTTCCTATGTCGCCACACATATTAATGTCCTTGTAAAACATTAATGATCTGTTCATAGACGCTATACATACCTGTTTGTTATAAAAGATCTCTCACATGTTTAAAGGTGTAATTGGAGCTCACTCAAAACACATGAACTCGCTTAACTTTTGTTGATGTTTTCAAACTTACATGTATTTCAGAGAACTAATGGGACTTTGGTGTTGGTGGTCTTTTGAAGCTTTTGGAATAACAAGTTATCGATGTCATCCCTTTTGGAGGGTTTGGTCCATATATCTCATCTTCAATGAGATATAGGATGCAAAGCCTCATATTTTAAACTTATGTCGAACTCGTCCTTTTGTAAAACTGAAACTTATGTTGGTTTGTATCTTAAACAACTTATGATGTGTAATATTCAAAATTATGTCAGTGGATGAACATCATATGTTTTTAATCATGTAGTTGTTTACTTATATCGTAAGCGATGAAAACTAATCAAGTTCACACCGCACGCTTCCGCTAATAAACAAGTGTGACAGATTGGTATCAGAGCTTCGATTGTAGTGAACTAGGATTCCTTCTCGAGTCTAGTCTACAATCACTAGGAACCTCTCACGAAAACATTTTGTTTTTTGTAAAATGTTTTTCATTGCATATACAAAGGCACCAAGGTCCGGTAATAAAAGTCTTTTCAAGGAAACAATGCGAGGACATTAATTGGGGCATAGTCTATATGGGATAGACTTGCCGAACTAGAACTAAAACGCACAAGAACAATGTGATTACATGTGATATGCTACATTTACTTTCCCATACATATATAATAAGTAATGTTATTATTTATTGATACATATGTACATGTTGTACGGATTATTTTGCCAGTGTACTATGGCTTCCTCAGCTAGCAGTGGTATCTACGACCCTATGGAGATAGCGTCGGATGACGAGTTTCCACATGTTATTGAGATTGTTTCTTCTAATGATGAGGACACGGATGATTTTCAGCCATTCGCACTACCTGATCCTATCCTAGATGGCGAGCCATTGGAGGACGACGTTTTAGCTGTGGGGCCACAGCTAAACGAGTTTATGATTATTGGTCATCCTGATGGAGCTCACATCGTCGACTACATTCCACTGGATGTTGCTCCTCTCGTTGCGGTCCCAGGGTTTATCGTTGTGTCTGATGACGAGGATGATGTCCCCGTCATCCAAGTCCATCGTTTGAACGATGAGATTGCTGATGGTGAGGCCCTTGACATGGTTATTTTAGAGGTTTCCTCTCCTATCGTTTCTGTAGTAGACATTTCATCTTTTGATTCTAGTGACGACGCGTCATCCTCAGCCATCTGCCTCACTGGATTGCGAGCGGATGCCACTGATAGTAGCTTTGACACCATACCCATCGCTACACAGTCTCTTGTTCATACCCCTGCACCTGTTTCGGCTCCCATTGCTAATTCTACAGTTGTCCCTTCTGATACACCGACACCTCACACTAACTCCGTCACTCCCACTACTGGACACCCACTTTCATCTCATGCTGCTGATCCTCACCATACTGACGCACCTATCCTTTTCTCTAATGAGATTCCAGCACCTCACCCTAGGGAGGGCACTTCTCGACAGCCGACCTATCCCGATACCCATGTGCCAGCTGACCACTTGTCTACATGATACCCCTCACCACGTATGTCTGAGTCTGATCCGTACCATCCATGTCACCATCCTATTTTCACTCTCGATGATGTTACCCTCTCTTTACAGCTATGGATTCAAGTCCTCTCCCGCCAGGTCTGGGAGTTGCAGCAGCTTAGAGATTCTATGCCACCACCACCACCAGCCTACCCTCCACCATCTATTCCACCACTACCATCATCACCACCACCACCACCATCTCTGCCACGTTCACATTCACTTGCTAATCTTGAGGCTCGTGTGCTCACTTTAGAGCATTGGGCCAATCTTTCTGATACACGTATGAGTCACGTCCTGGATAAGATGGATCATCTCCATAGTCTGGTTGTCCCTACCCCACCTCCATCTCCTCTAGCCCCATAGTTATCTTTTATTTGCAGGTACTTTTGTGTGGGAGTTGGAGACCCACTTTTATGTACATATGAAGACCTAGTATGAGCTGAAGACACTTGAAGATTTTGGAAGACCAATGTAGAAGGAAAAGACTTACTACTTTTGTGTATTATGAACTTGTACGACCGGGGTTGTGTAGCCTCGAGTCCTTTTTGTTTGTTCTACAAAACAATGTATCAAGTTGTCTAATATATGAAAGCTCAGTAGTTTATTTTCTTTATTACACATTGTTGCTTATACATGTGCATGTGTTGCTTATGTGATTGCATGTTTGGGTGATGTGATGATTATTTATCTATTATATATATTCCTTGGTAGACTGTATTTATCATTAAATATGTGTCTAATCTCCGCGATACTTCTTATTAGAAGACAATGCCGCCAAGACGAAACACCAACACAAACCCCCTACCGAGAACAGAAGCCGAACTGAATGAGCGCATCTCTCAGGCGATTGCGCAGTACGAAGCCAACCACTCCGAGCATAGCGATGGTACTGGAGGTACATCAGGAAACAATCTGCCTACCGGTAATGTTAAGTCGTCAATGACACATTAGAGTACTTTCGTATATTCTATTGCTATGACAAGGCTAATTTATGGTTTGTGGTTGCAAATGTTTCAGGTTGCACGTACAAGCAATTTTTGGACTGCAAACCTCTGAACTTCGATGGCACAGGAGGTGCCGTAGTGTTTGTACATTGGGCCGAGAAGACAGACTCAGTCCTAAGAATGAGCAAATGCCTTCCTGAGCAAAGGGTCACCTAAATTTCTGGGCTATTCTTGGATGGAGCTCTGTCATGGTGGAACCTACAGATTCAGACTAAAGGGGAAACTGCTGCGTATGCTATGAGCTGGGAAGAGCTCCAGGAACTGATGAGAAAGAAGTGTTGTTCGAGGGCTGAGATTCAAAAACTTAAGACTGAGTTTTGGAATTTAAAGATGATCAGGTTTGATATTGCTAGGTACACACAACGTTTCCATGATTTGTCAAGGGTTGTTCCCTATCTGGTGGAACTGGAGTTTAAGAGGATTGAGAGATATATCTGGGGACTTGCTCCAGAGATTCTGAGCATGGTTACTTCTTCTAAGCCCCCTTCTATCAGTGAGGCTATTGACCTGGCTGTTGCCCTCACTGAGGAGGCTCTTCGTTTGGGGAAATTTTCAAAGTCTGGTGCTAACAAAAAGGAGACTCATGTGGAGTCTACAAGTGATAACAAGCGGAAGTTTTCGAATTTCAAGAAAAGTACTCGGGCCAACAACAACAATTCTAACAAACGAAGGGAAGTTAACCCGCCAGCCGAACCCAGGACTGGCACAGCAACCAATGCAACCGGTGGTAAAGGTTATGCTGGCTTTTTTCCCAAATGTGATAAGTGTAGATATCACCATGCGGGTCCGTGCAAAACAAATAGGTGCGAAAATTGTGGCAGGATCGGGCATAGCAAGGAGACATGTTGGTCTGGTATGGGGCGTGGGAATAGGAACCAGGGAGGTAATGAAAACCATGGTGGAACTGGAAATCATGGTGGCAATGGAAATCAAGGTGGTAACAATAATAATAACCAAGGTGGAAATGGCAGGGGCCAAGGTTGTTATGGATGCGGCGACAAGGGGCACTATCGGAAGGACTGCCCGAAGGAAAATCAAGCTCGTGGGAGAGTTTTTACAATAGGAGCATGCGAGGCACGCCAGGACCCGAACGTAGTTACGGGTACGTTCCCTATAAACCAACACTTTGCATCCGTTCTGTTTGATACTGGCGCCGACTTTAGTTTTATATCTATAGAATTTAAGAACATACTCAGTCTAGAGTCGAGTAAACTAGACGTCCCGTATTCTATAAAATTGGCAAACGGAAAGTTAGTCGAAGCGGAATAGGTTATCAAGGGTTGTACACTCGAGCTTAGGGAGCGAAAATTTTCTATCGACCTCTTACCCGTTGATCTGGGCAGCTTTGACGCAGTTGTTGGAATGGATTGGTTGTCCGACAACCGGGCAGAAGTGGTTTGTCACGAGAAGACCATCCGTATCCCACTGCCGAATGAAGAAACGCTTATAATTCGTGGGGAGAAACACGAGACACCCCTATGGATCATAAATTGCATGAAGGCGCAAAAGTGTCTCCGAAAAGGCTGTATAACCTTCCTCGCCCACGTAGTCGACAAGGAAACCAAAGAGCCGAAGCTAGAAGATATCCCTGTCGTGAAAGAATTTCCAGAAGTCTTTCTAGAAGACTTTCCTGGACTACCTCCATAACGTCAAGTGGAGTTTCGAATTGATTTGGTGCCAGGAGCGGCACCAGTGGCAAAATCACCATTTCGGTTAGCTCCGTATGAAATGCAGGAGTTATCTACTCAGCTGCTAGATAAAGGATTTATTTGACCGATTTTCTCACCTTGGGGAGCTCCGGTATTATTTGTTAAAAAGAAAGATGACAGCTTTCGCATATGCATTGACTATAGGGAGTTAAACAAGCTGACCATCAAGAACCGATATCCCTTACCGAGAATCGACGACTTGTTCGATCAACTACAAGGTTCCAACTACTACTCCAAGATCGATCTGAGGTTGGGTTACCATCAGCTGAGAATACAAGAGGAAAGTATCCCTAAAACGGCCTTTAGGACTCGTTATGGACATTACGAGTTTCTTGTTATGCCGTTTGGCTTAACCAACGCACCGGCGGTATTCATGGACCTCATGAACCGCGTGTGTAAGCCGTATTTGGACAAGTTCGTGATTGTGTTTATTGATGTTATCCTAATATACTCGCAAACCAAGGAGGAACACGAGCAACGTTTGCGAGCTATTTTGGAACTCTTGAGAAAGGAACAACTGTATGCAAAGTTTTCGAAGTGCGAATTTTGGATTCGCGAGGTACAATTCCTAAGTCATGTGGTAAATGAGAATGGAATTCATGTCGACCCAGCAAAGATTGAGGCGATTAAGAATTGGGAAGCGGCTAGGACCCCTACTGAGATACGACAGTTTCTGGGATTAGTTGGCTATTATAGACGATTCATAGAGAACTTTTCAAAAGTTGCTCAACCGCTAACGTCCTTAACACAAAAAAGACAAGAAATTTGATTGGGATGAGAAACAAGAGGCGACTTTTCAACTGCTAAAGGACAAACTTTGTGACGCGCCTATTCTGTCCTTACCCGACGATACCGATGACTTCATGGTTTATTGTGATGCATCACACCAAGGTCTTGGTTGTGTGTTGATGCAACGGGACAAAGTCATCACGTACGCGTCTCGTCAACTAAAGGTGCATGAGAAAAACTATACCACGCATGATCTGGAGCTAGGTGCAGTGGTATTCGCGTTAAAGATCTGGCGTCACTACTTATATGGTACTCGTTGCACAATCTTTACAGATCACAAGAGTTTGCAACACATATTCGATCAGAAGAATTTAAATATGCGGCAATGACGATGGGTCGAGTTATTGAACGATTATGATTGTGAGATAAAGTATCATCCGGGCAAGGCGAACGTTGTGGCGGACGCCTTGAGCCCCAAGGAACGTGTAAAACCTATAAGGGTGTGAGCCTTAGAATTGACCATACAAAATGATCTCACTTCTCGGATTCACGATGCTCAACAAGAGGCGCTTAAACCAGAAAATATACAAGCCGAATCCTTACGAGGAATGGAGGCACAGTTGGTGCCAAAGGAGGATGGAACATTGTACTTTATGGGACGAATTTGGGTCCCGTCCTTTGGCGAACTACGAACGATTATTTTGGACGAAGCACACAAGTCAAGGTACTCTATACATCTGGGTTCAGATAAGATGTACCAAGATTTAAAAGAATTTTATTGGTGGCCTAAACTTAAAAGAGGCATTCCTACTTATGTTGGGAGATGCCTTACATGCGCCAAGGTTAAGGCGGAATATCATAATCCTTCAGGTTTGCTCCAACAACCTGAAATTCCCGTATGGAAATGGGAACAAATCTCAATGGACTTCATTACTAAGTTACCCCAAACCTCGAGAGGCCATGATATGATTTTGGTAATTGTAGATCCACTTACAAAGTCCGCATATTTTCTACCGATCAGTGAGAAGGATAGCACCAAGAAACTAGCCGAAATATATCTCAAGGAAATTGTGGCACGACATGGAGTGCCTGTTTCTATTAAATCAGACCGAGATGGTCGATTCATGTCAAGGATATGGCAATCATTCCAAAAGGCCTTTGGATCCCAACTGAATCTTAGTACGACCTTTCACCCTTAAACGGACGGCCAAAGTGAACAAACGATACAAACTTTGGAGTACATGTTACAGGCTTGTGTGATGGATTTGGATGGAAACTGGGATACTCACTTACCCTTAGTAGAGTTCTCGTAAAATAATAGTTATCACACTAGCATCCAGGCCACCCCGTTTGAAGCAATATATGGACGAAAGTGTCGGTCCCCGCTGTGTTGGGAAGAGACTGGGGATAAACAACTCATTGGTCTGGATTTGGTCCAGGAAACCACGGACAAGATCATTCAGAAACGAGACCGTATCAGGACGGCTCGTGATAGACAAAAGAGATGCGCCGACAAACGACGCAAACCATTAGCTTTCTAGTCGGAGACATGGTATTGTTCAAAGTCTCGCCTTGGAAAGGCGTAGTAAGATTTGATAAACGTGGAAAGTTGAACCCACGTCACATTGGACCTTTCAAAATCGTGGAAAAGATCGGAACTGTTGCTTTCAAGTTAAAACTACCTGAGGAACTGAGCAGTGTACATGTCACACCCCGACCACGTAAAAACAACAAAACGTGGCGGAAACGTCGGGGAGTGTTGTAACAGAATCATTGTTTCAAAACACATGGAATATTGCATAAGAGAGTTACATGCTTAACAAAACAAGAAATATAACATAATTAACTAGTCTTGCATCTTTTATTGTTGCTAAAGTCCAAGTCAGCCTAGGTGTATCTTGATAAATCCTACGCATCATATCCTGAAACACATGTGAAAATAGGTACGTCAGCATAAAAATGCTTGTGAGATACATAGGTTTTATGAAAATAGGATTCATGACTTGAGTTTAAAGAGATGTTTAATAAAAGTTAGTCATGAACCTTGTAAATTGTTTTGTTAATCAAAATCTTGTGAAAATATGTTGTTTGCATAAAATATATGAGCCCAAATTGAATGATCTAAATAACGCTACTATATGTAGTACAATACAAGCACTTGTATATAAGAAGTGCCAGCGGCGTATCCACTATGCTTGTATCATACTACATATATCTCGTTACCCAAGTCACTTAAACAAACCATTAATGTATAAAGTCCATGTTTAAACTAATTGTCAAAAAGTCCTTGTATAAACCATGTCAAATGTAGTCAAGTAATGTATAACATATGTTATGCATGGTAAGTAAAGTGTAGTCACATAAATCAAATGTAAAGTTGTACAAAACAAAGTATTTTGAATATATCAAAAAGTTATGTTTTGCAATGCATGTTTTGTTGGTAAACATTTATGTGGTAAGTTAACGCATACATTCAAGCCTTTGTGACTCATCGGATAACCCTTTTAGTCAAGGTTATCAAATTGTTTTCGGATTCAGTCATTCCATCCATCCAAACAAACCTAGGATTTTAGGAACGGGATTTGTCAAGTCCTATGGTACCATTACTTACTACCGAGCGGCGTAGCTAATGTTAATGAACGTATATATGTTTCGTTTGTACAAACCAAATGTTATACCGATTGTAATCGTGTTAAATGTAAACAATGTACTAAGTATGCTAAGTCAACATACATAGCAGAAAAGTCATGTAAATCATTGTGCTAGCATGCTATCAGTCAACATACATAGCAGAAATGTAAAGTAAAACCATGTACTAAGTATGTTATCAGTCAACATACATAGCAAAACAATGTAATGTAAATCATGTACTATAAGTGTACTAATAAACATAGCAAGTATATGATGTGAAAAACAGGAAAGCATGAAAGTAACAAATAGGCACATGTGTTCCACCCCAAAACAGTTTGAAAATAATAAAAGAGGGGTCTATGTACTCACCTTGAATTTCGGGTAAGTCCAAAGAGGTATTCAAAGTGTGAGAGTTTTGGCGGGAACAAGGCTTTTCCACGTTACTCTAATGGTATGAACATGCACAAAATATTGCAATTGGTATCAACAAATATTGTTAATTGTAAACTGGAACTAAGTCCATGGTGTTTGGTATGGGTAGACATAACCGGTAACTATGGTTTTCAAACAGTCTTGTTTGGGGAAATGGGGGATAAGTATACTTGGATTATTTAAGAATAGTGTATTTTGTATAAATAACTAAGTTATACAATTACTGGATATAGAATTGATATGTGTATAGTTAAAACAGAAAATAAATATGTATTTAACTCAAATATGTAATTCTATAATTAGTTATCTAAATAATTAATTTAAATCAGAAATATTGAAAATAACATTTTAATTATCAACATGTAATATTACTGATTTACAGTAATTATTAGGGTTCTGAAATAATCTTATATAAATAAATGGAATTAAAATAGTTAAAATATTAGTATTTGAGTTTATCAGTTTAATTACTAAAAATAATCTGAAAATAAACAAATTAGTTTCTGAATTTTTATAAACTCAGAAAAATAGGTACTTTGTTATAAAAATATTTCTGAGCAAAATTTGTATAATTATATAAATAAAACAGTTTAGGTTTAAATAAATAACTTAACTGATTTAATTATGTAAAATAAACTGTAAATAACCAAATAGTAACTTAATTTATATAAACTCAGAATAAAGTGTGTAATATCATAAAAATAATTTTGAACACGAATTAAATAGTCATTTAATTTAAATAAATAAGATTTAGTCATATTTTTAAAGTGTAAACACTGTTTAATTTATAAAAATATCAAAGTTTCATGAAATATTAACAAAAACATTATTTCTGTAAAGTCTAACATGTAAAATAATTACTATAAAAATTTCAATAATTAACTCATTAAAATTAATTTGTTATAAATTTTGAAAATTAATACTGTTTTAATTTATAAAAACAGTTTTATAAATAAGTTTGCATGTTTCATATTTTTAATAAATGCATCAGTATGTAATGTACTTATGCTAAAAATCTCAGAATTTAACTAATTAGTATCGATTTAATATGAATTAAGGAAAAATCTGTTAAATAAAATAATGAAAATAAATAATCCTATTTATCATCCTCCCCAAAATAATCAAACCCGAAAGTCAAAGGCCCTGATTCAAGATCAAAACCGATTTGTTTTCAAATTAACTGAACAGAAACAAAGATTGAACGAAAGTATACCGAATGGATGTTTGAAAACCAGTCCGGTATCGGTTGGTTTGTCGTGCCGACTAAGTCCGGCGACTGGATTTCCGGCGAAGAAACAGAAATAAACCAGAGATATTTTACGTAGTTTCTGTGTGAATTGAAGGGTGCAGTAGGTTCGTGAAGCTTACAGGAATGTTATAACAACATCAATTGATCCTCAAACATATGGAAACAGACAATTCGGATTCCCCACTACGAATTTTATAAAATTTTGAATACCGGGAACAACATTGCATGTTTAGGTGGAATTGAGGTGTTTGGACGGTTCAAGATGTCGAGAAGAATAAGCAGGTGTGCATGTTTGATCAGTGTGCGTTTGTTTGTTTGCGATTTGGATGATTTCCGGCGATGTAAACGGTGTAAACCGTTTTGAATCAAAGTTTTATAATCAGTCCCTGGTGTTTCAGAATTAGTCTAAACAAGTCCCTCACTAATTAACCAAAATGTCTAACAGAGTTAGTTATTAAAACAGGATTCCTTAATAAGGAGTCTAACTGAGTTAAATAATCCGGTTAAATCAGCTAAAAAAAAAGACAGGAAAGGTCCCTGGACTTGTTAACTGAACAAGTCAACTGAGTTAGTGTTTAAACATGGATTCCTTTTATAACATTTAACCCGATTTGGGTTTTTAACTGAAATCAGTTTTAAAAATGGCAAGAATGATCCCTAGACTTCAAGTTTGATAAAATGACCCAATGGTCCTTGGACTTTAATTTTCAAAAGTGTATGTTTATTTATTTTATATAAATATAAGTTTCTAAAATTGCATTTTAGACCCTAAACTTTTAAAAGTTTTAAAAACTTATATTTTTATTTATAAAACAAGTTTCAAAAATATCACAATTTAGTCCCCGGACTTATGTTTTGCAAAATAGTGCCGGTTTTAAAATACGGATTAAATATCAAACATTTTAAACAATTTTTAGGAAATGACAAAAGGAGTCCTTTAACTTATACTTCCACAAAATGACATGCTAGGCCCTTGTAATTAACATTGTCTTGTTTATGAGTATGAAACTGGAACAAATTGAAATTATTCACGCGTTTGGGTCGGCAAAACATGTAGCAACAATAGAACTAAACATGTATCAAACAAATTGCATCTCAAAATATGATATGTGTATCAAACAAGTACATGTTTGAAAATCAAGGTTGTTACAGTACATGACACGTTTCACGTGTCAAATCTCAAGAAAAGTCCTACTCAAGAAGCAGTCGTCATCCCAGCGGATGAGATACATGTCAACGACAAACTCCAATTTACTGAAGAACCTATTGAGGTTACGGACTAGAAGGTCCATAAGACAGGGAGGAGTCGTAGGAAGCTAGTTAAATTTTAGTAGAACTCGCGTCATGGTCCTGAGTATACGTGGGAACGTGAAGATCAAATGAAATCCAAGTACCCTCATTTGTTTCAAGACTCCCCTACAACCGGTAACATGACTTGAATTTCGGGATGAAATTCTTTTAACGGGGGGAGAATGTGACAACTGGCAAAAACAATGGTAATTCCGTACAACTTTAACACTTGATTTAACGCTTAATTTCTCTCGTTACGATTAATTACTGCATGATTAGGTCGTATAAATTCTAGCAATCATAGGACATGGTTAAAAATGCCAAACAATATTAACACAATCGCCATGTCGCGAGAAAACCGCAAACTATGTCCTAATATGTTGGCAATATGCTGAAAACACTATTCATGCCAGCTAGTTCCGAAAACTGTTGGAACGAGCAACGAAGGGCACGGACGCACTTGGTAGATGGAATACAAATAAAAATCCCAAATTAGGGGCACTAAATCATTAAAACACTTAAACTTTCCGGTGAACACGTATGAATACACTTTGTCCGCTCTGCGCCAAAAATTAACCAAAATAAAGCGTCCGCAACACTAAAATCTATCATTTCAGTGTCCGTAAGACTTATAATAAATGTATACAACTTAAATAGGCTTGTGGATAGCAACGGAAGATTCAAATCACAAGTTTCCGGTACTATGTCGTAACGACCACAACTTCGTCATTTTTGCACCGACGAACTAGTTAACAATATTTTCGCTACCAAAATAACAAAACGAATCATCTAGTGAACTAGTTGAGCACATTTTGACGTCAAAAATATTACCGGAACGCTTATGGTGCAAGAACTTATCAAACCTCCTAAACCCCTAAACTTTTATAACTATCCTACAACTTTTATTATATATATATATATATATATAACTTTTATAAAAAAATATATAAACTAATACCCCCCCCCCATTTCGTGAATGGTGGACCCCACCATCAACCTACATGTGGAAAATATCTAAAATAATTATGGAACTAGAAGATTTGGTTTGAAAAATTTGCAAGATTTGATCATTACACCCTTACCTTATCAGGTGTCCATAACCTATCATTTCACTAAACATTTTGCAACCAAAAACCCTTTCATTCCTCCCTCAAATTTTGGCAGCCCCCAAGCCCTCTAAACCTCTCATTTTGATCCACAAAAATCACAATTTCAATCTCTAAAAACCCATTTCAAGATCATCCATGGAAGGTGTAAGCATGGAGCACACTTAGGACTTTGTTTGGAGCTTAATCTCTTCTAAATCACCATCTTAAAACACTTGCAAAGTTGTAAGTCTCTTACTTATCATATTTAAGCTTGTTATCAAGAGTAAATTATTAAACTACTAGTTGATCATCTTGAAAATCAATAAAAATCACACTTAAAACCCTAAACCAAACCTAAACAACTCACTAGTCATGATATATTATGTGATTATTATGTGTTTTAAAGTTGTATGAGTGGTATGATCTTGCTTATCTTGGTTAAAATAAGTTGCTTAACTCATGATTTAAGATGTTCATGTTGTATGATTAGTGTAGTGAACTAGATTAGTGATGATCTTGATGGATTAGTCTTAAAAATGTGATTTAAACACTTAGAGGTTTAATTCAAGAAAGATCATCACCCTTAAACTCATGAGCTTGATAAATATATATTTCATACTTGAAAGATTAAGGATTTATGGGCTAAACTTGGTGGTTAAGAACTTATAAAAGTAATTTTTTTAAATAAATCAAGTGATTAAATAAATGGTTATGAGAATCACACTTGTAAAGTCTTGAAATTTTTAGGAAATCGTTATATGTAAAAGCTCATGAATTTAGGAAATACAAGGTTGTGTTATTACTTGAAAAATTGTATTTGGAGGAGATTAATACATTGATGATGATGTTGGTAAATGGAAAATTGGTTTTAAACATGTTTTGAATGCGTGGAAAAAACGCCATAGTTTAGGGAAACTATGGAGAAATTTTATAAAAATCTAATCGTGATTAAAATGAGATTAACGGGGTGATTAACATGGTTAATTGTGATTAGTAAACTTAATTGTGATTAACGACCCTAATCATGATTAGACAAACCCTAATGACGATGGTTAAGTCCTAAGCATCCAAGAGTTTATATAAACTCAAAAAGATACTTTTATAACATAAACATGGGTAAAGTTTTTAAATAAAACAATAAATATAATTTATGGAGAAAATTATAAATACGATTTAAATACCTTAGTTGGTGTATAATACGTGCGTATTATGTGTATGTATTAGTGATAGGAAATACAAACCAAACGCATAAATACCTTTCACAAAAGCAATACATGAATACTTGAAAATACACCAAATACATATACATTAACCACACATATATCACAACCACGAACGAACAATCGGACAAAGGATAAGCGGGCGAATGGACATCAGACGACTTAACTTATAACCATATGTACTAACATGACAATATATATATAAATATTCAAACCGACACAAAATATATGATAAACACTCTATCGAATGAAGCGCGTCGCCATCGGCAACGATCACCCTAGTGCCTCGACACGGAGTGTGCACGCACCACGGACGACATATTGTCACTTCCGACATGAAAACACACATATTTGGCACTACGACGAAACTCTTAAAAATAATATATATTTATAGACAAGAGAAATATATATATATGTTAACACTTATAAAAATCCGGAAAGTATAAAATGAATATTACTACGTGTACATATACATGTGAGTATACAAGTATAGTAATACGTGTAAAATACGCTCAAAATACACTTGTAAAAGTGTAAAAATACTTGGGCTAAATTATAAACTTTGGGCTTTTAAAAATTAATTTTGGGCTTAGGTTAACATAAATATTGGGCTAAGCCCAATACCTTGAATACATGGGCAAAGACCCATTTCCTAAAATATTTATAAAAGCCCACTTACAATACTAACATTGGCTAGGCCCAAATGCCATAAAATATGGATTACGCCCAAAACACTAAATTGTGGGCTAAGCCCAAAGTAAAATAAATGTGTATTTTTATAAATATATATTGTACAAATACATTATTAATACGGTATACCTACATGTATAATACGGTATACCTACACGTATAATACGGTATACCTACACGTATAATACGGTATACCTACACGTATAATACGGTATACCTACACGTATAATACGGTATACCTACACGTATAAATACGGTATACATACACGTATAAAGCACACAAATACTAGTATACATACGGTATATGTATATGTATAAAAGACTCTAATACATGATGATATACTCACATACACTTGTTGAAGTGTACTCTCTCACTAAGGCTGTATACATACGACAACGTATTTCGACGCTAAGAATAAATACTTTCAACACTTTTATCAATTAAAGATATACACTTATATTTGTGTGATAAATATAACGTCTCGAATTAAAGTATACCGGAAACAAATGCCAACATATTACTAAAATACACAAACGTTCCAAGAACGAAATGAAAATAATAAACGTTCAACATGAACAACGAGTACGAGGTCTAGGAAAGACTGACGTGTCTAATGAGTTAGAACCCTTGTAGGTTGACTTGCGTTTACGGAACACGTTGATTGAATATCTCTCTCTAAGGAATGCAAAGCAGTGAGTTCATGTCCCCATTTTCTCTTAACTGTTTTCATATTTATAACTCTCGGGGGTGGAATACATGTCTCGATGGTATGAATTAGCTAGGGAATGAATTGTTAGATCATGTGAGTGAATAGTAATCTCTCTTAAGTGCCATTAATCTTGTATAAGACCGAGGGAAAAAGTGGTAGATCTATCGGGTGTAGCGAGCCCCACTCTTGGGTCCTTGTGTAGCCCATGTAGTGCTTTTGTTGTTCTAACTGGGTGGACCGGGGGAAATTCGCTAGGGTTGAGTGCTTCCTATGTCGCCACACATATTAATGTCCTTGCAAAACATTAATGATATGTTCATAGACGCTATACATACCTGTTTATTATATAAGATCTCTCACATGTTTAAAGGTTTAATTGGAGCTCACTCAAAACACATGAACTCGCTCAACTTTTGTTGATGTTTTCAAACTTACATGTATTTCAGGGAACTGATGGGACTTTGGTGCTGGTGGTCTTTTGAAGCTTTTGGAATAACAAGTTATCGATGTTATCCCTTTTTGAGGGTTTGGTCCATATATCTCATCTTCAATGAGATATAGGATGCAAAGCCTCATATTTTAAACTTATGTCAGACTCGTCCTTTTGTAAAGCTGAAACTTATGTTGGTTTGTATCTTAAACAACTTATGATATGTAATATTCTAAATTATGTCAGTGGATGAACATCGTATGTTTTTAATCATGTAGTTGTTTACTTATATCGAATGCGATGAAAACTAATCAAGTTCACACCGCACGCTTCCGCTAATAAACGGGTGTGACAAGCATACGGTTTCTTGGCAGGAGGTTGAGCTGGTGGGTTCTGAGCATTTTGTGCAGTGACAACAAAATTTTAGGAAGCCTTGCGCTTCCTCGACCTCCTTGATGACTCACCCTTTTTCTTACACTTACCCATGTCTTGTGTAAGTTTACCCTTCCTGACTTGAGACTTAGTCAAGGTTGCAGCCAGTTCGATCGCTTGACGCACAGTGGTAGGATTACTACCAGTTACAATGTCTTACACAGAATCGGGTAGACCATCGATATACCTCTCAATCGCTTTCTCCAACGGGGTGACCATAGTAGGACATAATAAATTCAGTTCCTCGTAACGATCCATATATACACGGTGTTCTCCCCCATCTTGTTTCAGATCATCGAATTCTCGTTCCAAAGCCCTTATCTCTTGACGGGGACAAAACTCTTTCATCATGAGAGCCCGTAGCTCTTCCAAAGTTTGTGCCATAGCCACATCGGCACCCCTATCACGCATCACACCGTTCCACCATGTAAGAGCACGCTTCTCAAAAACACTGGATGCAAACTCAACCTTTCGTTCATTCGGACACCGAACATGTCTAAATGTGCTCTCCAGACTCTCGAACCATTGTAGGAGTGCAATTGCTCCTTGAGACCCAGAAAACTTTAATGGTTTAGCCGAATTAAACGTTTTGAAACTACACTGAGCATTATTGTTATTGTTGTAGTTCGCTTGATTAATCTGAGTTATTAGGTTCGGAATCACGGCAGCCATTTGCTGAGCGACAAGGGCTTCGATTTCGGCATTAGTTTGAGGTTGTGCATCTCGTCGAGGAGGCATATGTGACACCTGTGTCACTCCAACCATCAATCAAATGCCAAACCAATGAAATATTGTATTTCATACTAGGGATTTGTAAAAATATGTGTATCGTTTGCACATATCGACTCTTGTTCGATTTCAAGCTTTAAATCGCTTTCTGGAGGGTTATACGCGCTCTAATGTGTAGATATAACCAGTTTAATCCAACGAACACTCCGGAATAGTGAAATAGGCTTAACATACCTTAAATAACCTTTACATAACTTAGATATAAGTTTTGGAAGGTTTGGTGTGGTGAAATCAAAGTATATTCGCTTACAGGGACTAAATTTGACAAACTGCGAAAGTATGCCAATTTGAACTGTAACAGACATTCCGGAACATGACCATAAGTTAAACATACCATAAATATCCTTTACATAGCTTAGAAATAGGCTTTGAGGTGTTCGGTATGCTAAAATAAACTTTTGGGACATTCAGGGACTAAAAGTGTCACAAAGTGCACAAGTTTGCATTTTTACGCATAACTTACGTTCTGAATACATCCGGACATACAAAAATTTATGCAAACATGACTATATTATGCTTTAGTGTTTGGATTGCCAAAAATCCATTCGTCACGTCATTTGGATCGTTTTTCGCGCTTATGCGCATTCCGTCGTAATTAAGCGAACATCGCGTTCGTACGGCCAAACGAACCAATGTCCGGCATATTTTTGAGCATGTTTCATGTCGACAATGTTTAGGCATCATTTTAGGGCCTTAAAGTTGGCTTTACGGGCCTTAGAAGTGCCGGAAATGGGCTTAAACACGTGCAGGGACTGAAACTGTCATTTCTGAAACTTTGTTCTGATCTGTGACTGCTAGGCGGCCCGCCTCAGTTTCCTTACATCCTCAGGCGGCCCGCGAGGCCCCTTCTGACCAGATTAATCGAATCTAACAGCAGATTGCAGCTGTTACATCCACAACCACACATTCCTAATTATCTAGTCAGCTGATAAGGATGGAATTTTAGTCACCATAAGGTCCCGACACTTGTACGGGTGGGATTAAGGCACGTTTTCCATGAAACGATCCTAATGGTGGACCGAAAATTATATATACCCCATACCCCCCATTGCTAAAATCACTAGAATTCTGATTTGAGAACCTCTAAGTTGAAACCATTGTTTCATACCTGAGATTCTTGAATCGGGATTAGCATTCGGGGACCCTGGGTAAGTATTCTTTCGTTCTTTTATTGCTTTTCGAGTCTTTCGAGTCTGAAAGTCAAACTTTGTTTGACTTTCTACATTGACCAGTTATGGTCAATGCGAAGTTCGTTGGAACTTCGCAACGTGAGTGTAATCACGTTGGTTATAGTCCCTTGGGACTATGCCTACTGATTACCACGTTGTCTAGGGTCGTAGGGTAAGCGATCTAATAAATTGCTTATACCTCGAACCCGACCCTTTTGGTCGATCATTAGGATCCGACCAAATACTTTAGGTGACCATAGTAGGTAGGGAATAACCTTCCGAGGTTATACCTTATGGTCACATCGTTTAAGTAGTTGTATGATAGGTAGTTTATATGCCTTAGGTAAATTACCAGAATACCCTTTTCATGTATAATTGGTAATTAAGCATATGTAACCTAAACTCTTGTCACATAACTGATAATGTAACACGTTTAGGCATATAACACTTGTCATAGGACTAGTTAGACGGTCCGAACGCGTTTCACGCGCACGATGCGTTAAAGTAGCATAAGCTACCTTAATGGGTCGTGATGGGTCGTAGACACTTAGGTTAAGTTTCATTTAGTATGTAGGCTTTGTTAAACCATATCACATGAGTTTCTACACTCATTTGGTTTACAAACCCTCATGCTACCCAATCTTCCGATTTAGGTCCGGTTTATTAACATAGTTACCTATATTAGGTGCCGTTTGATTTCCGTGATCTCTAGCGTTGCTTGGTGGTTATCTTAGGACTTCTGAGCAATCTCAAGTGAGTACATAGACCCCTCTTTTACTGTTTTCCAAACTGTTTTGGGGTGAAACACATGTGCCTACTTGTTACTTTCGTGCTTTCCTGTTTTCACATCATATACTTGCTATGTTCATTAGTACATTTATAGTACATGATTTCATGGTGTTCTATGCTTTGTATGATGACTTTGCATACTTAGTACATTGTTTTACATGACTTTTCTACTTTGTATGATGACTTTGCATACTTAGTACATTGTTTTATACTGCATCTCTGTTGCATATGTTCCAGTAACATATGGACACATTGTTTTACAGCTCTACCCTGTATGTTTACTCTAGCATACTAGGTACATTATCTTCATAAAACATGCTTACATTTTGGTATGACATTTGGTTTGTTTAAACTATACTATACATTCATTAACACCGATCATGCCGTTCGTTAGTAGGTAGTGGTACCATAGGACTTGACAAATCCCGTTCCGGACATCCCAGGGAAAGGGGATGAAAGGAATGACCGAATCCGAATACATATTCTCTTGATAACTCACTTTTACATAGTTATCCGTCTGTCTCAAGGCTTGGATGTATGAATTTTCACAATACCGCATAAATGTTCATATTCAGTATAGCATGCATATATCTTACAAAACATAACTTTGATTTAAACCAAGTTTTACTTCAATACTTTGTTTTGTACATTTTTACTTATGGTTTAAGTAGTCTAAATTTTACTTACCATACATATCATTTTGGTTATACATTACTTGACTACTTTTGGACTATCAACATTTGACATGGTTTATACAAGGACTTTTGACTATTGGTTTAAACATAGACATCTTACATTGTTTGGTTTGGTTTGATTAAGTGATTAAGTAACGATGCGTGTGTAATATAATACAAGCATGGTGGATACGCCGCTGGTACTTCCTATATATAAGTGTTTGTATGGTATTACATATCGTAGCGTTATTTGAATCATTTCAGTTTGATACATATAACATTTTATACAAATAACATACTTTTCACAATTCATTGTTTTACAAACAACTTAACTTATACAAACTCATTTTACATGATTATTCATTTAATGATGCATTATTCTCTTATTTATACGTATCATCTGAACTTATTGTTTTCAAATGTTTTACAAAGACAAAGCAAATTACAAGGTTCATGACTAAACATTTTCTCAAACATAAGTCATGAAACCTATTTTCACAAAACCTATGTATCTCACAGGCATTTTTATGCTGACGTACCTATTTTCACATGTGTTTTTCAGGAGCTGTTGCATAAGATGATCAAGATACACATAGGCAGACTTGGGCTTTAGTGACAATAAAAGATGCAAGACTAGTTAATTATGTTGTATTTCTTTGTTTGTTAAGACATTGTAACACTTTTAATCAATAAAACGAAACTTCAATTGCCATGGATTTGAAACATTAATTCTGTTACAACACTCCCGACGTTTCCGCCACGTTTTGTATGTTCTACGTGGTCGGGGTGTGACAGAAAAGATGGTATCATAGCCAATGGTTATAGTGAATTAGGTTATTAGTAATGCTTTGACCTAGTCTATAACCTTTCTAGGACCCTAACGCGAGTTTACTTGCGTTTAGTAATAAAACAATACTGTCACCTATCCTTAGGTGACGATCACAACAAGAACATAAATTTCAAAACCGCTTTGAAAACTAATCATCTGTTCTAGGATGATTTATTACTAGGTTTTGAACCCTCTATTGTAAGGTTTTGAACTCTCTATTATATGGTTTTGAACCCCTTTGAATTTTCAAAACTCTCGTCAAGGTTTTGGGTTTCTAATAATGTGAACACGTGCAAACTGGAAGGGTGAATGCCTGTATTCTGCGATTTCTGTCTAGGCAAGCACTTCGTATACATCTCATCAGACGCGAGACCAGTTGTGCTTACCTGGGAATTCTTGGGATGAGTGTTCACTTATAGGCGAGCATGTCTTCGCGATACATTATATTGACCCGCTTACTTTGATTAGTCAATGTCTCATTTGTTTGCCTTTGGTAACAAACAAATGGTCGCAATCTTCATGCGTTGTCATTTTCTGTTGATTATCTTTCCCTTGTTTCCTCCCATGTCTTCCATTTTCTACATGGTGCCTCTACGTTGCAACAACAATGTCCGAACCAGGTGCTACAATTTCCCAACAAATAGGTGTCGTACTCCAGAAGACCGTTGATTTAGCTATCACCATGACTCGTCTCAGGGATGAAGCTGTATAAGGGAACTGCTCCTTGGCGCAATCAATGTCACTGGCATCATCTGAATCAAATACCCTGTTACAAATGTACCCACGGTGTTCGATGGAGACATTTGGTTAACATGTGCCGCTTTGTAATCCAAAGCAAAGCTGTTACAAATCCTGCTGCTACTCAACCTTCAAACTCTGCTTCATATGTCGCTTGGCATATTTAGCGCCTCAACCTCATAAACTTCCTACCTTGTGTATCGACTTAAGCACGCCTAGTGCAAGGTGTCGAAGCACCTCTCGTTACACAAACTCCAAAATCCATGTAGGATCTTTCTATCCTCATAATTAGATCCTTGTGGATGGATATCATTCATCGGAGTCCTTAATTGAATTCTATGTATGATTCAATACGTACATCATAATTCAATAAGGACAAAGCCGAATTCCTTTTAAGATTATCCTATCTTCGTAGATAGATTCTTGAAATGATTAAAGTGCCAAATGAAATCCACGAATTGGATTCCTGGTGTACTTTAAGTATCCGCGTCCAAAGATAACAAATTAATAAACAAGTTAAACAACTATGTGATTTTGTGCTTATGTGTTCTCTTTAATGTTTTCGTGTGATCCAAATTCTTGTTATCCAAACCCTCGTAGAATCTTCCATATCTTCGTATAAGGAATTCATAGTAGGATATCCAAAGGTACTATATTAAATCCTCAATGGGCTTGTACGTAATAGTAAAGACCCTTGGATTATATTGTACCATTCCATAATTAGACCCCTGAGTGGTCTAGGTAAACAGATTGATCCAAAAATCTGGTTAGGAATATCATGTGATGATATAGCTGAAAGGACTCCTTGGTGGCCTAATTTAAAAGGATCCTTTGTCGATCTATTTAAAAGGACCCTATGGTAGTTTAGTCACACTCATCACAGGTTTGATTTTTCCTCCCCTTCACATTACAAACAAATTGTGCGGACTATGCAAGGAATTGCGTAATTATGGATGCATACATAATTATAAAATTCAGTGCACGGAAACCACATCGAGTTTTGTCATGTATCTAGAGTTAGTTCTGTTCATTTTTGTTTCTGAAGATGGAAAATGACTTTTCCGTTCATTTTTGTCTCTGAAGAGGGAAAATGACTATTCTGTTCATTTTTGTTTCTGAAGATGGAAAATGACTTTTCCGTTCATTTTTGTCTCTGAAGATGGAAAATGACTATTCTGTTCATTTTTGTTTCTGAAGATGGAAAATGACTTTTCCGTTCATTTTTGTCTCTGAAGATGGAAAATGACTATTCTGTTCATTTTTGTTTCTGAAGATGGAAAATGACTTTTCCGTTCATTTTTGTTTCTGAAGATGGAAAATGACTATTCTGTTCATTTTTGTTTCTGAAGATGGAAAATGACTTTTCCGTTCATTTTTGTTTCTGAAGATGGAAAATGACTATTCTGTTCATTTTTGTTTCTGAAGATGGAAAATGACTTTTCCGTTCATTTTTGTCTCTGAAGATGGAAAATGACTATTCTGTTCATTTTTGTTTCTGAAGATGGAAAATGACTTTTCCGTTCATTTTTGTCTCTGAAGATGGAAAATGACTTTTCTGTTCATTTTTGTTTTTTTTGGGTAAAGGGTTACCCCGATGAATTTTATAAATTACCAATAAAGAACAAGGATGTGTCAAAGCAACACACCAACTAGACTTGGCATACCAAGACTAGGACATCAAACGACAAGACCAAGAAAACAACCAACTAAAAAGTTATCAAACAAAGCAAGCTACCATGGCCAAAAAATAAACAACCTAGGCCATTAACAAACTAAACAACTAAACCACTAGCCCGGTTCATCATCCTTGTTATCATTGATCTTCCAGATTTCATATATCCTCCTCCTAGCCGACTCCACTCGAAACTTGAATCCCATAAGACGAAGCCGAACCACGCTTTTAATCTTCTCAGCAAGTTGCAAAGCGGTCAATTGGTTGGAACTAAAAAGGCGGTCATTCCGCTCTTGCCATATGTAGTAGGTAGCCGCAGCAATCACCAACTTACACACAATATCATCAGTTGTCTTCGAATTTGCATGTTGATCAGCCCATAACATTAAAGATTGCCATGTGTTATCAACATCCTCCAACTTCGCCATAGTCTTCACTTTATCCCAAACCTGACTTGCAAAGTCACATTGAAAAAACAAATGATTACGGCTATCTCGATCATGTTTACACAACGGGCAGCACATAAGATTAAGATTTGTAGCACTTCCAGCTTCCCAAACCGCCAGTCTATCCTGAGTTTTTAGCTTATTCCGAAACACTAACCACAAGTGAAACAAGTGACGAGGAATGGACTGTGAAAACCAAACCATGTTTGCCCAGTTGACCTGATTATCTCTTGTCCGAATTGTACTCCATACTTGAGCCGATTCAAAATCTGTATACTTCCCATCCAGAGTTTTCCAAGCCAACCGATCCAGAGTACCATCTATCAGCTGAGGCATTTGGATGCTTATTAAAACCGGGAACAAATCTAGCCAAGCTTGGGGCCATCTCCACTGTCCATATGCGTCAATAACATCAGCAACCGAAGAGCTTAGATTGAAACCAGCATTAGCTATAGACCGAGGAGTAATAAATGAGGTAAGAGGACTTATAGAACACCAATTGTCACTCCATACATTAGTTTGCACGCCACTTCTGAGCAGAGACCATATGTGAGGCCGCATAATACAACGAATAGAAAGAATTTTCCGCCAACCCCAACTCATATTCCCTCGACAAGGCACCTCCCAAAAATTTCTCCCCTTTATCTTGTGTTCGTGAATCCATGTCACCCAAATGGATTCCCTTTTAGTAATAATACTCCAAACATGCTTGGCCATAAGCGATTTATTTACATCATTTATGCTTCGGATGCCCAAACCACCTTCATCTTTCGGCAAACATACTTCTTTCCAAGCAACTTTAGCACGAATTCTACCCTCCGATCCCGCATTCCACAAGAACCTACGAATTCTTTTCTCAAGTTCCTTAATAACCCGAGCTGGAATAATGAAAACAGAGGCCCAATATATATGCATGGATGAAAGAACCGAATTTATTAGCTGCAAACGGCCAGCAAACGATAACGACTTGGTCATCCAGTTTGCAATCTTCTTATCCATTCGATCAATAAGAATTTTACAATCCTTAAAAAGCAACATGGAAGAGATGAGCGGAACCCCAAGATAACGAACCGGAAAAACACCCTCCTGAAATGGCATAATCTCCAGAATTTCCTGTCTAATCAACTGAGGAACATTACAGAAGAAGACTGTGCTTTTAGCTGGACTAGGAGCCAAACCAGAAACATTAGTAAACATCCCAAGAGCCTCCTTAACTTTCTTTACCGAAACAACATCAGCATGCACAAAAATAAACAAGTCGTCAGCAAAGGAGACATTGATGATTTTTTGCTTTGCACAATGAGCATGATATTTGTATGGAAAACTAGCAGCCTGTTGAAGCATGAGCGACTTTTCCGTTCATTTTTTTCTCTGAAGATGGAAAATGACTATTCTGTTCATTTTTGTTTCTGAAGATGGAAAATGACTTTTCCGTTCATTTTTGTCTCTGAAGATGGAAAATGACTATTCTGTTCATTTTTGTTTCTGAAGATGGAAAATGACTTTTCCGTTCATTTTTGTCTCTAAAGATGGAAAATGACTATTCTGTTCATTTTTGTTTCTGAAGATGGAAAATGACTTTTCCGTTCATTTTTGTTTCTGAAGATGGAAAATGACTATTCTGTTCATTTTTGTTTCTGAAGATGGAAAATGACTTTTCCGTTCATTTTTGTCTCTGAAGATGGAAAATGACTTTTCTGTTCATTTTTGTTTCTGAAGATGTTGTGGAAAATGACACATTCTGTTCATTTTCATTTCCGTTCATTTTCGTTGCTGAAGAATATCCATCGAGGGAAATGAATATCCTTGGTTATTCCTTCATGTTCCATTTTCTAAAGAATGCCTGTTGAAAATAACTCCGTTCATTTTTCCTTTCTGAAAAATGTCCGTTAAATAGAAATTACAGGATTATGCCTTACATATCTCTGGTGGTTATTTGACACAAAGTCACAAATAGACTCCTACGAATTAATTTCGGGACGAAATTTCCTAAAGTAGGGGAGACTGTGACACCTGTGTCACTCCAACCATCAATCAAATTCCAAACCAATGAAATATTGTATTTCATACTAGGGATTTGTAAAAATATGTGTATCGTTTGCACATATCGACTCTTGTTCGATTTCAAGCTTTAAATCGCTTTCTGGAGGGTTATACGCGCTCTAATGTGTAGATATAACCAGTTTAATCCAACGAACACTCCGGAATAGTGAAATAGGCTTAACATACCTTAAATAACCTTTACATAACTTAGATATAAGTTTTGGAAGGTTTGGTGTGGTGAAATCAAAGTATATTCGCTTACAGGGACTAAATTTGACAAACTGCGAAAGTATGCCAATTTGAACTGTAACAGACATTCCGGAACATGACCATAAGTTAAACATACCATAAATATCCTTTACATAGCTTAGAAATAGGCTTTGAGGTGTTCGGTATGCTAAAATAAACTTTTGGGACATTCAGGGACTAAAAGTGTCAAAAAGTGCACAAGTTTGCATTTTTACGCATAACTTACGTTCTGAATACATCCGGACATACAAAAATTTATGCAAACATGACTATATTATGCTTTAGTGTTTGGATTGCCAAAAATCCATTCGTCACGTCATTTGGATCGTTTTTCGCGCTTATCCGCATTCCGTCGTAATTAAGCGAACATCGCGTTCGTACGGCCAAACGAACCAATGTCCGGCATATTTTTGAGCATGTTTCATGTCCACAATGTTTAGGCATCATTTTAGGGCCTTAAAGTTGGCTTTACGGGCCTTAGAAGTGCCGGAAATGGGCTTAAACACGTGCAGGGACTGAAACTGTCATTTCTGAAACTTTGTTCTGATCTGTGACTGCTAGGCGGCCCGCCTCAGTTTCCTTACATCCTCAGGCGGCCCGCGAGGCCCCTTCTGACCAGATTAATCGAATCTAACAGCAGATTGCAGCTGTTACATCCACAACCACACATTCCTAATTATCTAGTCAGCTGATAAGGATGGAATTTTAGTCACCATAAGGTCCCGACACTTGTACGGGTGGGATTAAGGCACGTTTTCCATGAAACGATCCTAATGGTGGACCGAAAACTATATATACCCCATACCCCCCATTGCTAAAATCACTAGAATTCTGATTTGAGAACCTCTAAGTTGAAACCATTGTTTCATACCTGAGATTCTTGAATCGGGATTAGCATTCGGGGACCCTGGGTAAGTATTCTTTCGTTCTTTTATTGCTTTTCGAGTCTTTCGAGTCTGAAAGTCAAACTTTGTTTGACTTTCTACATTGACCAGTTATGGTCAATGCGAAGTTCGTTGGACTTCGCAACGTGAGTGTAATCACGTTGGTTATAGTCCCTTGGGACTATGCCTACTGATTACCACGTTGTCTAGGGTCGTAGGGTAAGCGATCTAATAAATTGCTTATACCTCGAACCCGACCCTTTTGGTCGATCATTAGGATCCGACCAAATACTTTAGGTGACCATAGTAGGTAGGGAATAACCTTCCGAGGTTATACCTTATGGTCACATCGTTTAAGTAGTTGTATGATAGGTAGTTTATATGCCTTAGGTAAATTACCAGAATACCCTTTTCATGTATAATTGGTAATTAAGCATATGTAACCTAAACTCTTGTCACATAACTGATAATGTAACACGTTTAGGCATATAACACTTGTCATAGGACTAGTTAGACGGTCCGAACGCGTTTCACGCGCACGATGCGTTAAAGTAGCATAAGCTACCTTAATGGGTCGTGATGGGTCGTAGACACTTAGGTTAAGTTTCATTTAGTATGTAGGCTTTGTTAAACCATATCACATGAGTTTCTACACTCATTTGGTTTACAAACCCTCATGCTACCCAATCTTCCGATTTAGGTCCGGTTTATTAACATAGTTACCTATATTAGGTGCCGTTTGATTTCCGTGATCTCTAGCGTTGCTTGGTGGTTATCTTAGGACTTCTGAGCAATCTCAAGTGAGTACATAGACCCCTCTTTTACTGTTTTCCAAACTGTTTTGGGGTGAAACACATGTGCCTACTTGTTACTTTCGTGCTTTCCTGTTTTCACATCATATACTTGCTATGTTCATTAGTACATTTATAGTACATGATTTCATGGTGTTCTATGCTTTGTATGATGACTTTGCATACTTAGTACATTGTTTTACATGACTTTTCTACTTTGTATGATGACTTTGCATACTTAGTACATTGTTTTATACTGCATCTCTGTTGCATATGTTCCAGTAACATATGGACACATTGTTTTACAGCTCTACCCTGTATGTTTACTCTAGCATACTAGGTACATTATCTTCATAAAACATGCTTACATTTTGGTATGACATTTGGTTTGTTTAAACTATACTATACATTCATTAACACCGATCATGCCGTTCGTTAGTAGGTAGTGGTACCATAGGACTTGACAAATCCCGTTCCGGACATCCCAGGGAAAGGGGATGAAAGGAATGACCGAATCCGAATACATATTCTCTTGATAACTCACTTTTACATAGTTATCCGTCTGTCTCAAGGCTTGGATGTATGAATTTTCACAATACCGCATAAATGTTCATATTCAGTATAGCATGCATATATCTTACAAAACATAACTTTGATTTAAACCAAGTTTTACTTCAATACTTTGTTTTGTACATTTTTACTTATGGTTTAAGTAGTCTAAATTTTACTTACCATACATATCATTTTGGTTATACATTACTTGACTACTTTTGGACTATCAACATTTGACATGGTTTATACAAGGACTTTTGACTATTGGTTTAAACATAGACATCTTACATTGTTTGGTTTGGTTTGATTAAGTGATTAAGTAACGATGCGTGTGTAATATAATACAAGCATGGTGGATACGCCGCTGGTACTTCCTATATATAAGTGTTTGTATGGTATTACATATCGTAGCGTTATTTGAATCATTTCAGTTTGATACATATAACATTTTATACAAATAACATACTTTTCACAATTCATTGTTTTACAAACAACTTAACTTATACAAACTCATTTTACATGATTATTCATTTAATGATGCATTATTCTCTTATTTATACGTATCATCTGAACTTATTGTTTTCAAATGTTTTACAAAGACAAAGCAAATTACAAGGTTCATGACTAAACATTTTCTCAAACATAAGTCATGAAACCTATTTTCACAAAACCTATGTATCTCACAGGCATTTTTATGCTGACGTACCTATTTTCACATGTGTTTTTCAGGAGCTGTTGCATAAGATGATCAAGATACACATAGGCAGACTTGGGCTTTAGTGACAATAAAAGATGCAAGACTAGTTAATTATGTTGTATTTCTTTGTTTGTTAAGACATTGTAACACTTTTAATCAATAAAACGAAACTTCAATTGCCATGGATTTGAAACATTAATTCTGTTACAACACTCCCCGACGTTTCCGCCACGTTTTGTATGTTCTACGTGGTCGGGGTGTGACAGCATATTCTAAAAAGAACAAGGAAACATGAGAAATGAGATTGAAAATTAGATAAACAAAAGAGGTATTGAAAACATCGATAAAACACAAGGAAGGTGATCATTCGTTCGTTACCTCGAATAAACAAACGATACACAGTGACTAATCAAAGTAAATGGGTCATTATAATGTATCGCGAAGACATGCTTTAGCCTATAAGTGGACACTCACCCCAAGAGTTCCCAGGTAAGAGTGACTGGTCCGATTATTTGGATTTGTACGAACACTCTAGCCTTAGACAGAAAACTCGAGATACAGGTATCCACCCTTCCAGATTGTACATGTTCACATTATTTAGACCCAAACTTTGACGAGATTTTTGAAAACTTTGAAGGTTCAAAACCTTATAACAAATCATCTACGAAGAGATGATTGGTTTTTAAAGCGGATTTTTTATTGTGTTCTTGTTGTGGTTATCACCTGAAGATAAGTGACGGTATTGTTTTAAAATCTAAACACAATGAAACTTACGTTAGGGTCCTAGAAAAGTTATAGTCTAGGTCAAAGCATTACTAATAACCTAATTTCCTATAACCATGGGCTCTAATACCAACTCTTCTGTCACACCCCGACCGCGTATAACAACAAACCGCGGCAGAATCGTCGGGGAGTGGATCGACAGAATTATTGTTTCACAACCATGGATTCAAAAGTTTCGTTTTATTTAGTTATTAAATATTTACGTTGTCTTGGAATTAAAAAAAACAAGTTCACATCTTGACTATCATCGTTAGTAAGTCACTAAGGCCTCGCCCAGTCCTAAGTGAGCATGCATCCTAGTAGCAATCAACATCATTCAACACCACCTGAAACATATGTGAAAATAAAGTAAGCAAAGAAATGCCGGCGTGCACATAGGTTTTGTGAGATTGTCAGATTCATGGCTCATTTACATGTTGCAATACCTCGTTTGACTACAAGAGTCGATAATTGAAAACCTTGTTTTGAAAAGAGTTTAGTATTGCAATATGAATAACCAGCTCAAAATAAGTTGGTCATAGTTGATAAAATCTCGTTGCCATGAATCTTAACCCCAAAACATTTGTATAACTAAACCAAGTTGTAAATCGTTCTCGTAATAAAAGTCATATGGTTTATATCGTTTAGTAAACATCGTTGCGTGACATCGTTTACAATCGTTCATCCAAGTGAACTAAATAACGCAATGGAATGTAATACGATAAAAGCACTTATATATAAGAAGTACCAGCGGCGTATCTACCATGCTTTTATCACATTATACCCATCCCGTTACCTAATCACACACCAAAAACCAATCTTTTAAATCGTTCAACTCGTTCGTGTTATAGACCATCGTTCATTTGTTTAAATCGTTCAAATCATTCAAATCGTTCATAATCGTTTAATCGTTCAATTCGTTCTCGTTTTAATTGTGAAAACTAACTTTTGGTCATCTCGCTTATGACATTCAAACCTTCGTAACTCGTCCATCATTTAACTCGTATTAACAAACCACCAAAGGGTAAGTTAACATTCATCAGGTTCAGTCGTTACCCCCATAACCCCCATACATAACCATGGTGGCAGTCCGATAACGGGATTTGTCAGATCCTATGGTACCATAACCTATTACTGGTCGGCTTGATCATTGTTAATGAATGTCATTCGTTATGTAAATACGTCCCAACAAGTTCGTTCACATTATCTAAATCGTTTTGTTTAATATTAACCATAGTATTCATTTTTGAAAACATCGAAATCGTTTAGCACAAATGAATCACCCCAAAACAATTGAAAACAGTAAAATAGGGGAACTATGTACTCACATTGAATTGCAAAGTATCCTTGATTAAAGTGAACTAACAAAGCTCGGGTAAACCAAGGAAATCAAGTGGTACCTAGTAATCAGATCGCTAGTTAATAAATCGACACCTAAATCAGGAGATCGGGTAGAATGAGGTCCCGTAAACCAAATGAGTATTAGAACTCATGTGATATGGTTTAACAAAGCCTACATTCTAAATAGGAACCATCCTAAGTGCTTACGACCCGTTACGACCCATTAAGGTAGTCTACGCTACTTTAATGCGTCGTTCGCGTGAATGCGCGTTTGAGACGCCTAACTAGTCCTTTGATAAGTAATATATGCCTTAACATGTTTAAATATGTTGCATAATCAGTATTAGTGACAACAGTTAAGTTATATATGCTTAAAATCAAATTATGCATGAAAAGGGCATTTTGGTCATTTTACCTAAGGCATATAAACTACCTATCATACAACTAATTAAACTAAGTGACCATAAGGTAAATGTGACAACTGTTAAAATTCCAGGTATTCGTACAACTATTAAACCATGATTAGTGCTTAATGACTGTGCTGAATTACAATTAATGACTTGAATTGTTTTCTGATTATTGCCACATACATACATGTGCATCACATACTGCTTGATGTCATATCATTATTGCATGAGAACTTTATTGACTCAAATGATGCATGAAACACAGTTAGCACAATTATCAGACAAACCGGGAAAATGCTGACGGAGTTCAGTACATAGACAGACAATGTGTTGAGACACAGAATGAGCTAGAAACCAAGTATTACACTAGTATAGTGTATAGGAAAGTAAGGATCACAAAACTGCCTTCCTAGAGATAGTTTAAGTGCCGAAAAGTGCCTAAAACTCCCATAAACTGCAGAATTCTGCAGAAAATAAGCAAATTCAGCATTTGAACACACTTATATCATGCAGAAATATGGTTAAATGGTCCTGAATGCTTTCCTAAGTGTCGAGAATCAAAAGTGTCACAAAAGGATACATAAAGCACACTAAACTGCAAAGTTTAGCACCTTAACGAACCGATAACCAACCGAACAACCGGACACTACCCGAAACACCAAATTTTCACTAGAAGCACTGTTTTAACATTACCAAGCTAGTTATGGTCCCCAAACATCATAACACATCATATAAATATCTAATAACTAAATCCCTAACTAGATTACTAGATTTTTAACTATGTAATCTAACTTGGTTAAACCCTAGCCTAAGACCCCCCCCCCCCACCAAGTGGACGGCGCATACATGTGGCCCCACTTGTGATTTGTTTAGTTATTATAATGGATCTTGTTGGTGCTTTAATAAACACAAGTACCATTAGACTAAACCTATGAAATGGATTATAAGAAGACCCTTGAGTTCACAACAATCATTCCTTCACACTCTTAACACTTGAAGCTTTCTCCTTCCTTCCCCATAGCTCTCGGCCGAATACTCCCCACACTACCATCATCATCATCATTCATCTTCCATACATTCCAAGCATATACAAAGGTGTTATAAGGTGCACAAAGGAGCTAGGAGCTTGTAGAAGTTGAAAGACCTTCTCCATTTGCTTTTATCCTCCTCTTTTCTTCTCTTGATCATCTCTAGCCTTGAGCTAGTGGTAAGAACACTAATCTTTTCATTTTACATCTTATTTAAATGTTTAAAAGATGATACATAATGTTAAGTTTGAAGAACACTAAGAATCAAGAGAATGAAGCATGAACATAAGCTTAAATCCTGAAGAAATCATGTTGTATATGTGTTAATTTACTTGTTGATTGTTGATTACTTATGTAAATGATGTAGATCATCATATGATCTTTCTAGATCATGATTAAAAACATAATCTAGAAAGATGAGAGGATGAAAATGTTAGAGATTAATAGACCATCCTCATGAAAGACATGAACTTGAAAGAATATATTGTTTTCTTGTAAAATGATGATTAAAATGAGATGTAAGTCTTGTAAATCTAAGATTTCAAGAATGGTTTTTCAAGAAACTAAGTTAAAAATACAAAGTTTACTAAATCTTGGTTCTTAAAGAAATCAACCATGTTTCTAGAGGTTAAACAAGTGTAGAAACACATGTGTAACAAGAAAAATCCAAGAAGAAGCATTTTTTGGAAAATATGATTATAAGTTGTAAAGATCTAGATTCTTCAAAAATGATGTTTTTAAATAATCAACCACACTTTGAAGGGTAACAAGACTTACTAAATACACTAGGAAGTTACTACACATTTTTATAAATTTTCAAGTTCATGAAGTGGTAGTTTATGCTTGTTTTTGGCAAAATTGGTAAGTGTAGATTGTTTATTGTTGATTATTGGTTGATTGTGTTGATTTACAAAAAAATGATATGCCTTCAAGGTATGGAAACCTCCATTTTTAGGGGAAACTATGGCAAAATTTTTCTAAAAATTAAACACTTTGAAAAATATTTCTAAACAAATATTAACAAGTATATTTTTAACCATAAGTTTTCATATAAAGTTGGCCATAAATTTTTGTTACAAAATTTATAAATATTGGAGGTTGGTTTTTATAAATAAAAGTGACTAAATATGTATTTAGGGAAATATATATTTAGATGTCACCATGTGTGTGATTATTTGTATATTATGTGTACTAGTTATATTATTTTAGGACTTAAAATAATATAACTCATCAAACTACCAAGAAATTACAACCCAAAATATTACCAAAATTTCAAGGAATAAATATACAAAGAATACCCAATTTATTGGTGAAACCGAACAAAGGAATATAACTCACAAAAATATTCCAGAAAACTTATTCACAAGTATATTTTTTGTAAATAATATTTTGGACACCAAGAGAACAAAAATGTGATTTTTACAATAATTACAAGATTATATCATATTTTTGACCAGGAGAAAATATATTATTTTTGGCAAGTAAAAATATATATTTTCTTGGAATTATTAGAAGATGTATTATTTTTTTGAAAGAAATATATATTTTCTTAAACAAACATGAAATGCATTATTTTTGCGAGAAAATGTATTTTCTTAAGTAAACTTGAAATATATTATTTTTGGAAGAAAAATGGATTTATATATATTTTCTAAGTTAGACTTGGAAATATATTATTTTTGAGATTTATGAATATTTTTGCCAAGGGAAAAATTATAAATAATTTTTCTAAGTAATATTTCTTAAAATATATATTTTGGAAATATATATTCATGTATTTTTACTAGAGATATTATTCCGGAAAAACCTATACAAAATTAAATATAAGCATACTTAACAATTACAAGAAAATAAGTATTCTCATACATATAAATACACTCCGGAATACAACCACAATGTAACACCTGTGCCTCCACGGCCATCAAACAAATACCAAACCAATGAAATATTATATTTCATACTTGGGATTTGTAAAAATATGTGTATCATTTGCACATATCAATTCTTGTTCAATTTCAAACTCTAAATCGCTTTCTGGAAGGTTATACGCGCACCGATGCGTAAATATAACCAGTTTAATGGAACGAACATTCCGGAAAAGTGAAATAGGCTTAACATACCTTAAATAACCTTTACATAACTTAGAAATAAGTTTCGAAGGCTTTGGTATGGCAAAATCAAGTTAAATCGCTTACAGGGACTAAAGTTGACAAACTGCGAAAGTATGCCAATTTGAACTGTAACAGACATTCCGGAACATGACCATAAGTTAAACATACCATAAATATCCTTTACATAGCTTAGAAATAGGCTTTGAGGGGTTCGGTATGCTAAAATAAACTTTTGGGTCATTCAGGGACTAAAAGTGTCAAAAAGTGCACAAGTTTGCATTTTCGCGCATAACTTACGTTCTGAATACATCCGGACATCCAAAAATTTATGTAAGCACTAAAATATTTTATTTTAGTGTTTGGCATAAGAAAAATCCATTTGTCACGTCATTTGGATCGTTTTTCGCGCTTATGCGCATTCCGTCGTAATTAAGCGAACATCGCGTTCGTACGGCCAAACGAACCAATGTCCGGCATATTTTTGAGCATGTTTCATGTCCACAATGTTTAGGCAACATTTTAGGGCCTTAAAGTTGGCTTTACGGGCTTTAGAAGTGTCGGAAATGGCCTTAAACACGTGCAGGGACTGAAACTATCATTTCTGAAACTTATGTCTGATCTGTGACTGCTAGGCGGCCCGCCTCAGTTTCCTTACATCCTCAGGTGGCCCGCGAGGCCCCTTCTGACCAGATTAATCGAATCTAACAGCAGTTTCCAGCTGTTTCGTTCACAACCACACATTCTCATTCGCTTAGTCAGCTGATAAGGATCACTTTTAGCCACCATGAGTTTCCGACAAGTGTACGCCTTGGATCATGGCACGGTTTCCATGAAACGATCCTAACGGTTCGGGTATTCCTATAAATACCCATCCATCCCCAACTTCATTTCTCACTAGAATCTTGATTTGAGAGCTCTAAGTTGAAACCATTGTTTCATACCTGAGTTCTTGGATCGAGATTAGCATTCGGGGACCCTTCGTAAGTATTCTTTCGTTCTTTTATTGCTTTTCGAGTCTTTCGAGTATGAAAGTCAAACTTTGTTTGACTTTCTGCGTTGACCAGTTATGGTCAATGCGAAGTTCGTTTGAACTTCGCAACGTGAGTGTAATCACGTTGGTTATAGTCCCTTGGGACTATGCCTACTGATTACCACATTGTCTAGGGTCGTAGGGTAAGCGATCTAATAAATCGCTTATACCTCGAACCCGACCCATTTGGTTGATCATTAGGATCCGACCAAACACATTAGGTGACCATAGTAGGTAGGGAATAACCTTCCGAGGTTATACCCTATGGTCACTTCGTTTGAATAGTTGTATGATAGGTAGTTTATATGCCTTAGATAAATTACCAGAATACCCTTTTCATGTATAATTGGTAATTAAGCATATGTAACCTAAAATTTTGTCACATAACTGATTATGTAACATGTTTAGGCATATAACACTTGTCATAGGACTAGTTAGACGGTCCGAACGCGTTTCACGCGCACGACGCGTTAAAGTAGCATAAGCTACCTTAATGGGTCGCGATGGGTCGAAAGCACTTAGGTTAGGTTTCATGTAGTTCCAATACTCATTTGGTTTACCAAGCCTCATCCTATCCGATCTCCCGATTTAAGTCCGGTTTATTTATATAGTTTTAGATTGCCGACTGATTCCGTGCTCCCTCTAGCTTTGTTTGGTTGTTGTTCAAGACCTCTAAGCATTCTCAGGCGAGTACATTATTCCCCTCTTTTACTGTTTTCCAAACTGTTTTGGGGTGACTCATATGTGCTAAATGTTTTAATAATTACAATGTGGTTTCAAGAACGATAACAATGGTTTCAAAAACAATTACAATGTAGTTTCAAGAACAATAACAATAGTTTCAAAAACAATTACAATAGTTTCAAGAACGATTTAATAAAGTGAACGAACTTGTTGGTTGTAGTTACATAACCAATGGCATTCATTAGCAATGATCAAGCCGACCAGTATTAGGTTATGGTACCATAGGATCTGACAAATCCCGTTATTCTCTATACCCATGGTTATGTGTGGATATTTTGGGTAGCGACTGAATCTGTAATTATTAACTTACCCTTTGGTAAGGGTTTGTTAAGAACGAGAGCGAGTTGGAACGATGAACGCGTCAAGAAGGTTTGAATGTTATTAGAGAATCGACCATTAAGTAGTTTCACAATTAAAACAAGAACGATTTGAACAATTAAAACAAGAACGATTAAAACAAGATGGTTTAACGATTGGGTAAACATTTGGACATGATTTACATTTGATCATGCATTTTCACGAAACGTAGTATTGATTTAAACCAAGTTTTACTTCAATACTTTGTTTTGTGCGTTTCTCCTATGGTTTAGTTGATGCATTTCACTAGCCATACATATCATTTTGGTTACACATTACATGGTTTACATTTGACACAAACACTTTTGACATTGGTTATAAATAACACGATTTACATCTTGACATGAACATTTTAACATATTATTTCAATACATTTGACAATTTGTTTAAACGTAGACATCTTACATTGGTGGTTTGTTTGGTAAGTGATTTGAGTAACGGTGCGTGTGTAATATGATACAAGCATGGTGGATACGCCGCTGGTACTTCCTATATATAAGTGTTTGTATGGTATTACATATTGTAGCGTTATTTGAATCATTTCAGTTTGAGACATAGAACATTTTATACAAGTAACATACTTTTCACAAGACATTTATTTACAAACAACTTATCTTATACAAACTCATTTTACATGGTATTTCATTTAATCATGCATTATTCTCTTATTATACATATCACCTGAACTTATTATTTTTCAAATGATTTACAAAGACAAAGCAAATTACAAGGATCATGACTAAACATTTTCTTAAACAGAAGTCATGAATCTTATTTTCACAAAACCTATGTACTCGCCAGCATTTCTTTGCTGATGTCACACCCCCAAAATACCACCTAGGGAATGTCCCTGTTAGGCGTGTGACGTACCAACAACGAGCCACTAATCACATTGAACCCATACAAGTTTACAAATAAAATCCTCAATTATTAATTAAAAATATCATCAATAAGTTTAAATGAAAATCAACATGTTCAGCGGAAGCAATTAGTAAACCAAAGTAAACTGTTTCAAAACCAATGTATAGTATCAATAGTTCAACACATGAATCCCTCCAGTCGACCCATGACCACTCCAGCTACTCCAAACAGCAAGTTCCAAATCCAAAACATCTAAAGACCTGCGAGCATGTAACAAGTGTATCAGACAAAGCTGGCGAGTCCACAGTTTAAGAAAACGTTTGTTACCAGTTGAATGTAAAACAGTTCAATAACCAATGCAAGTAATATTGTTAATATCTCAATTTCGAACAAGACGGCTCCTGAAATACATGACTGCCCTTCCCACGTACTCCTATCTAGTACTGGGCCCCGACTGGGTCATTAGTTCACATCCGTCCTATCTAGGAGCGGTGTGAGGGTGCCAAACCTAAGTAGCGCTACCAACTAATACCCGTTACCCTCCAGGTAACAATATAAGGGACTTACAAGAATGATAGGTGAGAATATTAACCAATATACCCGTTTTTACCCGAAAGACTTATCCCTCCACGGGATACCCACTGACTGTCCCCAACCACTGGGACGCATGCTCGAATGTAGTGAACTCACCTTGGTTTGCTCGGTATGTTTTAGTTACGTGTTTACAGTTGATCATTCGACCCCTAATATCATTTCCAGTAACAGTTAGTTTCGCTGACATGTAAAACACATATTCTTTGCACAAATTCCGCAAGTGGTAAGCAAGTATGGCACGTATTATCACACAAGTCACAACGAGCATTCGGGCCATATGTATTTCCATGTTAAAGGATCATATATCACAACACACATAATAACAGTCCAATTCCTATTCAATTGATCATATGTAAATAACAACAATAATTCATATCCCCCAATATGTATTTAGTTACAAAATCTTGTATTAACGTTGTTTAAGACTCGCCATAACTTGACAGCCCCTACTGGAAGTCCTACGTTGCGCGGCCCAGTCTAGCGGTCTGGCCCAAATGGCCCAGCCGTACCTGAATACTAACAGTCCGCATAGGTTGCCCAGACCAGCGACACATGTGATTAAATTGCTAGACTAGTCCAGTACATGTAAAGCCCATACGATTAGCATGCAGCCCAGATAATTTTTGTGGTACATCAGCCAGTTCCTGAAGTCATTTCCTTCACAACTGCCCGGCCCAAACTTCATTACATGGCCCAAAAGAGATGGTGTAATTTAATCTAGTTTTGAAGCCCACTAACTATTATTGGTTTTCATTTGCTCCGCTCATATACAGGTCCCTATACAACTCATTTAATCAATTAAGCTATTCATGTAATCACACCAACAAGCAATTCATATAATAATTAACCTCATCAGAAACTATCCACATGTTAACTAGGTTCCTAGATCATCCTATACAGAACAAATTCTATAACCCCCCACATGCACATCGATTCCAACCTCTTATTAAATTAATTCACAACCTATTACTATCTTTGACTATACTGACACATTAATGAGATGCACATGGGTTGATTATATCAAGACTATAAACTCACACATGGGCCGCCAATTCCTTGTTCATGGTTATCCTCTTTATCAAATCATTATATACTATTCTATTGAACCGATAATGTACTGTTACATCTAAATTAATTATGACTCATATATCATTCATAATATAAATATAAATTCACAACGCATGCACATGATACATACGATTACCATATCATCATCCCAGTGGCGGATCCAGGAATTATTTGCTGGGGGTGCGGATGAGTGGCTCAAGCATATTTTCAAGGGGTGCGGTCGGGTTTTTTGCCTAAAATATACACTAATTTTTTTTTTTCAAGGGGTGCGCCCGCCCACCTTGGGCATAACCTAGGTCCGCCCCTGCATCATCCAAATATTAGAATACCATCTTATCTATTACTCATGCAACAGTCAGATATTTACAACACGTATCAATAATTCTAACAATCAGGTTATACATGAAAATCGTCAACACTAATGATTAGCAATAACTTAAACAGTTAAGATTTACTAACCAGATTATGACGTGCCTAAATCGAGAGGTGAAGGTGCTTCGGGTGAGATTGGATAGCTACCGATGATCGTACAGGAGAAGGGACTTGTTAGGGTTTTTCTTTTGTGTGGTGTTTGTTAAATAATGAGTATTTAAAACACATAACATGCGTGAACATGGGCAGGGGAACCGATCGGTCATGTTGGACTTCTTTTTGGGCCGAGGACATGTCTCATGAATACAAGTTTGGGCCAAGTTCCATTCTATTGATGGTTTCAAACAAACACACACACATACACACATCGCGGCCCAATCATGTATTACGGCCCAATCGTGCACACGACATAGATATTGACCCGTTATGCACCCACACTACTCAACCACAATATACATTAGCACGTTTATCACAGTCACGGGTTGAACATATTGACTAAAACGAGAACGGGGAAAATCACAAAACCGAAGGCACTAACCTTGAAACTTCGGATTGTCACATCATCCCCAACTTGAAAGAAATTTCGTCCCGAAATTTGGCAAGTAAGCACAAAGGAGTGAAGTGAGAAATCAAGATTGTTGCGGATTCTCCTCGGTTGCCACATCATCCCCAACTTGAAGAGGAATTTCGTCCCGAAATTCACCAGTAGTACCAGAATTAGACTTGTCAGCAAGAAAAAGTTGAGGATACTTGAGCTTCATTTGATCCTCGCGCTCCCACGTGAACTCTGGTCCACGTCTTGAGTTCCAACGAACTCTCATGATTGGAAATTGGACTATGCTAACAAACCTTACCTCCTCGTCTATGTCTTTGATTGGCTCCTCGACAACTGCAACTTGTCTAATAAAGGCGTCACAAATGTTTCATCAAGCACTGCCTTAGATTCGAGACATAAAGGGCATTATGCACGTTACCCTATTCGCCGGGTATCTTGAGTTTGTAGGCGACGTGACTAATTCTTTCCAAAATTTTGAATAACTCAGCGTAACGTAAATCAAGCTTGCCACTCCTCCCAATCGTATCACACCCTCCCAGGGTGAGATTTTCAACCCAATACGAACGCCTACAACGGACTCCCAGTGTTACGTCAGCTTATCATCTTTCCTGACGGTCAGTCGTTGCCGCCAAACGATTTCCAAACCAAGTAATCTTCCCAAGAGTTTCGAGTATAAGTCCTAGACATGTGATTAGGTTGTCACCCACCCACCCTAATCCAAGAAGGAGATTAACGTTACTGCTCATGCAATGCCTCAAACAGAGCTGTCTGAATACTAGAATGTTAACTGCTATGGTAGAACTCAGCCAAGGGTATGCGTCTTTCCAATTTTTCACTAAGTCAATTACACACATGAACGCGGCATGTCTTCGAGTGTCAGGAGAGTACGTTTTCTCTGATCGTTTGCCCAATGACGATAAGCAATGCTCTGGTCCTGTCGTGAGCCAAGGGTGTTGTGTATCGCCTGACATAAATCATGCGTAGATCAAATTCAGAGGTAACAGGAGTTGGCACCACGTGCCTAAAAGCCGCCTCTCTCAGAGGAACATTCACAACTGTGAAGACTCGTCAGTTTTCTTGATAGCAAGAAAGTGTGCTGGTAACTTGGGTCCATCAACGATCACCCAGGTGATAATGTTTCCATTTCGAGTCGTAAGTAAACCAGTGACAGAATCCATGGTAGTCTGTTCTCATTTACATATGGGTGTTTCTGGTTGCTGATACTTCACCTTGTCTTTCCCACGAGTCAAACATCATTCGCATACATAGCTAGGGGGGCCTTCATGCCCGATCACCAGTACAAGATTTTTATAGATCCTAATATCTCTCATCAAAACCCAGACGACTAGAATATCGAGGTCGGTGTGCTTTGCTTCACACGAGTTCCCTACAGTTGTCGTATAATGAGACCCACATTGGTTCCATGAGGTAGCGAATATTGTCCGACCTGCCAACGGTTGTTTCTCCATGCCCCGCATGGGTTTAACTCACAAATTCTCTTCCTTCAGTTCTCCAGTTTGAACAGAGCGAGTCTGATCAGGTAAGTTAGAGTCGATAGTGAGTTGCAAAGCTCGTGCACGCTCAGGTTTCACAGTCGCAATCATTCAAAGGTTCCATCCAGCGATGTCATTACATGTTTTAGCTCTTTCGAAACAAAGGTACATGGGAGGCCCTTGTGATCGGTCTAAGTAGTGCATTTGGTACCGTCCAAGTAATGCCTCCAGCTCAAATTCTAGATCATGGCTTCCACTCCAGGTTGTGAGTCGTGCAACTCTTCCTGTTAATCCACCACATGAGCCACCACCCTCTCGTGTTGCATCGGTGTGTAACTGAGATTCTGATTCGGACCATCATGGTATACCACTAGATCGCCCCTACCCTCGGGTAAAGACGATGCTCAGTGCGTTGCAGAGTTGGAATTCGGAAGCTGAAAAGACGTTCTCCTGTTTTGTCTCCCATGAATTCACAGCACCCCGCTGTGCTAAAGAGGTCAAAGCTGCGCAATCTTCGAAAATCCCACGATAAATCCGTGATAGTATCTAGCGAAACCAAGGAATTTTTGTAACCCCGAAGGACTCCTTAGTGCCGACCAGTTCTACTAAAATGGTTCTTAGCGAGATCCAGGTGTATCCCCACTTCATTGACTACTTGACCAAGAAAGTGTACTTCTCGAATCCTGAAGTCACACTTAGGTAGATTTCACATGGAGTTGCCCCTCCCTCAGGAGCTCTACAATAAGATACATGTGCCGCCCATGGTGTTCCTTTCTCCTGGAAATGATTCAAAACGTCATCAATAAACACGGTCAACTCATGTGATCCATAAAGCTACTGGTGTGTTGATTAACCCATAGGTCATGGAGTACAGCGTCGCAATGGCCGCATTGCGTTCGATATGCCGTTTTTAAGAACCTTCTCCCCTTGGACTTCCATCTGATAATAGTTCGTTCGCTAGTCAATCCTCGAATGGAAGCTTGTCCCTCGCAACCGGTCGACAGGTTGTCAAATACATGGTCGAGGCAAGTGGTTCTTAACTGTTACCTTGTTAAGTTCTCAGTAGTCAGTACACATACGGAAAGGCTTATCTCTACTGATATAACTGGGCTCCCCAAAGCGAAAACTAGGTCCGGTAGAACTCCTGTCCGATAGGTCCTGAAGCAGTTCCTGCAACCTTCCTGATGTGTGACAACAAGGAGTACTAGTGATAAAGCCTGCTTCTGACATGATACTGGTCTGATATTCCACCTGACGATGTGAAAGTAAACCTGATAGTTCTCCTGGTAACATATATGGAGAAGTCATGAACAATTAGCGGATCCCCGATCCTCCTTTCTTCAGCCTTGACATCAGTAACGAGTGTTAACATTGCGGGGAAATCCCTCCGTAGACACTTCTGGGCTTTCATTGCGGATTGGATGCTAACCTTTACACCACTCTGATCCTTTGGAACAGATGACGATTGCCACAAGGGAGAGGGACACTCAAAGTTTTCTTCTCACAAGGTATATGTGCACGATTTCTGGATAACCAATCCACACTAACTACTGCATCAAAACCATCAATGGTAGTAGTAGGAAGGTCGATGTCAAATACTTGCCCCACAAGGTCGTGTTTGCATCCTAACAAACATATGAGGTTTTGTTTATCTTGCCATCAGCCGATTCCACAACAGGTTCGGTTTCAAGAAGCATCAAGGTTAAATAGAACAGTGACGAAGAGATTAGCTACCCATACAAGCTACCATGATGAAATTTTGTTTGGCGTCACCTACACAAAGCCTAAATGCCCTTCCACAAGCACCACTACCAGCGTTGTTACGGTCACGTGGATTCCCAATACTGTCATCGTTCCCTTGGTTGTTGATATTTTGATTTATCATCAGCCTATCCATGCCGTAGGCACCTTCATTTCCATACTGTAAGCCATGGTTACAAATACCTTGATGTCGCCGTGACTATTGTCTCTAACGTCGTTGCTTGAAACGAGGCCCTACGATCTTTCACCAACCAAGTCCATCTTTTCACATTCTGTGGCACGTCCTATCGCGCTACACACTGTGCTGGTAGCCACACATTCCACATTATAATCTGTTGTCATCGCTTATGTCCCGATTGATTCGTAAGAGTTGACTCCCATAAGTCGCTGACTAGGGTTAAGAATTTGATTGAAGTCAATTTACTGGTGCTCGTTGCCGGCAATCAGAGTCGTCCTAATACTGGGATCAGTAAGGTACTACGCTCATCCTCTTGTCCATCTATCTTGCAAGTTGATTGAGTAATACACGACATGTTGCTAGAGTGTTGCAGAAGTGATCGCACTTCGGAATCTAAGGCGTTAACACGTTGAGTTCCAGCAAATGAAGACAAGTTTGAAAGGTATGAACCAATCATTCGACGCTGCGACATCCAACTCAAGGACGTTCGTACAAGCACCTAACATTCTACCCAGTTTGCTAGGCATTCAGATGGGTGTTCAGGTAATACTCGATAGCATCGAGATTCATAAGGGTTCAGAAAAGAGTGAAAAGATCATGTTCAAGTAGGAGGCAATCACTGCTAGAACTCCTATAGATTTGTTACGCTTCACACTGTTCGAATGTAACGCCCCAAAATTTGAATGTTAATATTTGTCGTATGTTCTTATGTGACACGTCATGAAATAAATAACTAGGCTATTTAACCTAGTTAAGAGTATGGTCAAAAGTATTAAATGATAAGAGTAGTGTCAGTTATGTTTTAAAAGTAAACCCGAGGGGCTAAAATGGAACAAATGAAAGTTATGTTATTAAATATCTAAACACACACAAACACACACATACGTGTGTTCGAGAAAGAGCCAGGAGGCTCCCATGGAGCCTCAAACCCTAGTTTCATGTTTATGCTCAAATCGGAAGGCAAGATGATGCTTAAATTCATAACCGAGCATGGATTAATGATCACCAACACGAGGGGATCATAAGGTATGTCTTAAATCTAAGATTGGTGATCATGGATGAAGTGGGTTATGTTCAAATCCGTGAGTTATTATGAAATTAATCATGTATAAGGGTTAGAATCCTCGAGTAGAACATGGGTTATGAACGGTTTGCGTTAATTTGATGTTTAGAGGTGACACCCGTTAGTTAGGATGAAGATGATAACTAGAATCACCTCCTATGTTCAAGTCTTGTTGAATGATTGATGTATTATGTGGTTATGATGAATTATTGTTAGATGAAAGTATAGGAATATGATGATGTTATGTTTAATGTTCATTTGGAATGATACATGATGATTAGTAGATGGTTTTGATGGGTTATGTATGAGTTTAGAAGAATTGTGCATGAAGTAGTTGTACGTTATGCTTAAAAGGTAGTACTCACATCAATTGTATGATGAAATGTATATAGTGTCGTCCGTATAGTCGATTATGATGTTACGGGTATGTGATGATAAGTCGATAGTTAAGTATGGTTAATAGTTGACTTTTGAAAGTCAACTGAGTATAAGAAATATGACTTGACTCGTTGTCGTAAATGTATGTTGATGGGAAGTCGTATAGTACATGTTATGTTAGTATGCGTTAATTTTGATTACACGACGAATTACATGTGATGGAAAGGATATGAAGTTAACTATATGTTTATGCTTGTTAGATAGGACTAAGGAAAGTTAAGAGTGGATTGTGTGATTGATATGAATGTGAGCATGTACAAATGAGTATGCTAATAAGAGCGTGATTTCGATGAAATGAAAGTATAGGAATCACGTCGAGGCGAGATCAAGCAGTGAGGTGTGAACGGGTCAGGAGAAGGCAAGGAATCGGATACGAGCACGGACGCATAAGGTAAGTGATTCCGTAATCACTTCCTAGATGTTTATGTAAAGTTATTTGCAACGTAATTAAATATGATAATTGAGGTTAAATAGGAATGTATGGTACGATGTCGATGAAGTATTAAACGGATCTTAGTTTTGATCCGAGGAAAGAATGTGTGATTAAGGATATAAGCTAAGTAGTGGGATGGGTTATTTATGTAAGGAATTCCTTGTTGTTAAGGATAGAGAGAAGTTGACCAAAATGCCCTTGGTGGGTATTTTGGGCAAACGTTATTACAAAGTGGTTTAGGAACAAGTTGGTAGTTGAATATAATGTTTTGAACAAGTATGGGAGCGGAGAAAATGATCTTGGAATGTCCTAAACCAATTAATGCGCAAATGCCCTTAACGGGTCGAATAATTAGAAAGTGACAATAAGCCGATAGGGCGTAAGATAAGAATTTTACTAATCCGGATGTGGGATTTTAAGTTCGTATGATAGAATATGAATTTACAAGCATGTAGGAAGAAACGGGAGGTTAAACGGGTAAACGGTTCAAAAGTTACGCGCGATTTAGTGCGTACGGACGACGAAATGGATCTGCAGAAAACTGAGGTTTCGAGAGGGCGTCGCCGACGGGCTCCCACCCCGTCGCCGACGGGCACCCAAAACCACAAGTTTGGCCGACGGCTTATCTTACTGCCGACGGGTGGATGTACGAGACGGGTAATTCCCGAGCCCGTCGCCGACGGGTCCCAAGCCCGTCGCCGACGGCTTGTCCTGATGTTTTCTCTGTTTTCGCGTCACGCATCTCCGGTTGACCCGTAACACTCCCGAAAGGCTCCTTAACCTTGTATGAGATGATATCTATGTATGATTGTAATTAGGTATATGCGTAGTATATGTACCTGTGTGTGAGAGCATGTATATGTATAGCTACGTTAATTTATTGAATGTATGTAAGCGTGCAGTTATGTATGCATGTATGTTTATATGTAGGTATTGGTGTAGGCATGAAATCAAGTAATATGTATGAGTATGAGCTCTAGGTAATTAAATATGAAGGTATACGCGTGTGTAGGTATGAACATATACATATATATATGTGAATGGAAGTATGTAAGTTTGTATATGAGTATGTAGGAATGATATGTACGTATGTAGTTGTGTATGTGAGTACGCATGAAGGTATGTATGAGTATATGCGCGTATGTAAAGTTGTAGGGAAGGTATGTTTGTACGTAGATGTGTATGTATGTATGTTTAAGGGTATGTACGATTGAATACATGAATGTAATGATGTAAGATAGGTATGTACGTATGTGGAAGTGTATGTAGGTATGTATAAGGATATGTACAAGCTTATGTCTGTATGTAAAGATGTAGGAATGGTACGTACGTATGTAGTTGTGTATGTAAGTACGTATGGGGGTAGGTATGAGTGTTTGCACGTATGTAAAGTTGTAGGAAAGGTATGGACGTATGCAAATGTGCATGTATGTTTGTATGTAAGTACGTGTGTACGCATGATCTAGATACATTGAGTGTTAATGGTACTAACGGTGTACCTTGAGAATGAGAAGTAATGCAGGTACATCATTGAAGCCTCACCAGGAAATGGATATGCGGATGAAATGCTTAAAGCTTAAAAGATGACGAAGTGTGAAGTGTATGCGAATGAACTTTGTTCCTTTAATGTGTACTAATGTTATGAATGTATGTGGTGAATGCAGGTTGTACGGATGATGAGCTGTTATCACAAGGATTAGGGATCGAAGACCGAGTCACTTGAAGAGATTGTACGGGGACGTTGAATGTAAAATGTAATAAATGAAAGCTATGTTTTCAGTTAACAAATAAGAGGATGACAGACTTTAGATTGAGAATCAAGTTAAAGTTAAAAGTTTAAATAAGTTAAGATATTTTTTTAATGCAAGAAATTTTATGGTTCGTGTTTTCCGCTGCGACTCTTGTCATGTAGGATTTAGGGTGTAACAAGTTGGTATCAGAGCCCTGGTTTGAGAGAATCAAGTGTAAGAAGGTAAGTGCTTGAACTCAAACCTGTGTGCTCTTGCATTAAGAAACCCATACAATCCAAGACTCGGTCAAGATCCAAAGGTAAAAGAGAATGTAAGTATGTACTTATGTATACGCATAAAGAAATTGACGGTTTTGTATGTGCAAGGTAAGCATAAGTGTTGGAAGAGGATGATCCGTGAATGCAGTCTAGGATGAATACTAAGGCAGGCAAAGAGGTAATAAGACGAATAGGCAAATGAGCCCAGGTATGTAAATTCAATATGTAGGTATGTGAAATGGTAAAATGCATTAAGGGAAGAAAAATGCTAAATGAAGGGCTATGATGGTATAGTGGATATGTTTTGAAAATGATACACGTGCTGAAACCTAATTCTTCGTACGTAAGGTGACAATTACACGAAGACACGAAACTAGTATGTGGATGGTGTACCTGGCCAGTACATGTGAAGCATATGATGTTCGTGAGACCGTGATAATTGATACAGGTATGTCCGTTAGAGTTAGGTAGCAGGCGGGCGTGTGGGTGAAATGGGAAGTAAGACTCTCGGGAAATTGAGAGTACTATGAAAGTATGAAAAACATGCCTGATAAGAATGAAGAATATGGAATCCGTAATTAAGTACGGATCAACAAGACATGAATGAAATGTTTGAATCCGTGTGACGGATTCAAGGAATGAAAGGCATGTATGATATGTTTGAATCCGTGAGACGGATTCAAGGATGAAAGGCATGGATGATATGTTTGAATCCGTGAGACGGATTCAAGGATGAAAGGCAGGGATAATATGTTTGAATCCGCGAGAAGGATTCAAAACGCAGAAGTAATGAAAGGCATGAATGTAATGTTTGACTCCGTAAGGCGGATTCAAGGAATGAAAAAGCATGAATAGAAGGAAGTACAAGCGTGTACTTCAGATGGCGAAATGATTAATAGAATGAAAGGATTGCATGTAAGAAATAGAATATGTAGTATGTTATTGCAGTCACGTAAGAAATTGTAGAAAAGTTATAGGTGGGTAATCACCTAGTTTAATGAATGTTTAAATGATATATGCTAACCGCCGATGATGTTGATGATAATGTTAGAATTATTGATGTAACGAAACCAATCGTATTGGTGGAAGGACGTGCACGAGCGGAAGCTCGTTATGTGAATGAATGAAACATGGCCTGTACGGCTAGTACGCGAGGAAAATATGATCGATCTGGGTTGCGGATCGTGGTTTGGGAAATGAAAAAGAGGTTAGTAAAAATGTTTAATGTATGATTGGATAGATATGAACTAGTATGACACCTGTATATGTGTAAATTAAGCAATGCATGAAGTAAAAGTAATAATAATGCGAAATGAATGAGATGATTTAAAGGTAATGTAAAGGTATGCAAGTTATACGTAGCTGTAGAAAATGTAGAATGAGGTTAATGTTAGAATTAAGCACGTAAGCATGATTATGAAATAATAGTTTTGTTGTGATAACAAAACAAAAGTTAAATGTTATACAGAGTATGTATAGAATGTAAATTCTAAAGGTGAAATGGAGGTATTAGATCCATTAAGAAAGGATCATATTAAAGGACGGAAGAACATGTGTATTGACCAGTTATTGACAGGTCAAGTAAATGAAAATGATATAAGAAAGAATGATCAGGAAAGTATGGGCTAGTAGTCGTATGGATGGACTAGGAGAAGAGATAATGTGTGTTTGATGAAAGTGAGAAAGGTTTCGGGGACGAAACCTTGTTTAAGGGTGGTAGACTTGTAACGCCCCAAAATTTGAATGTTAATATTTGTCGTATGTTCTTATGTGACACGTCATGAAATAAATAACTAGGCTATTTAACCTAGTTAAGAGTATGGTCAAAAGTATTAAATGATAAGAGTAGTGTCAGTTATATTTTAAAAGTAAACCCGAGGGGCTAAAATGGAACAAATGAAAGTTATGTTATTAAATATCTAAACACACACAAACACACACATACGTGTGTTCGAGAAAGAGCCAGGAGGCTCCCATGGAGCCTCAAACCCTAGTTTCATGTTTATGCTCAAATCGGAAGGCAAGATGATGCTTAAATTCATAACCGAGCATGGATTAATGATCACCAACACGAGGGGATCATAAGGTATGTCTTAAATCTAAGATTGGTGATCATGGATGAAGTGGGTTATGTTCAAATCCATGAGTTATTATGAAATTAATCATGTATAAGGGTTAGAATCCTCGAGTAGAACATGGGTTATGAACGGTTTGCGTTAATTTGATGTTTAGAGGTGACACCCGTTAGTTAGGATGAAGATGATAACTAGAATCACCTCCTATGTTCAAGTCTTGTTGAATGATTGATGTATTATGTGGTTATGATGAATTATTGTTAGATGAAAGTATAGGAATATGATGATGTTATGTTTAATGTTCATTTGGAAAGATACATGATGATTAGTAGATGGTTTTGATGGGTTATGTATGAGTTTAGAAGAATTGTGCATGAAGTAGTTGTACGTTATGCTTAAAAGGTAGTACTCACATCAATTGTATGATGAAATGTATATAGTGTCGTCCGTATAGTCGATTATGATGTTACGGGTATGTGATGATAAGTCGATAGTTAAGTATGGTTAATAGTTGACTTTTGAAAGTCAACTGAGTATAAGAAATATGACTTGACTCGTTGTCGTAAATGTATGTTGATGGGAAGTCGTATAGTACATGTTATGTTAGTATGCGTTAATTTTGATTACACGACGAATTACATGTGATGGAAAGGATATGAAGTTAACTATATGTTTATGCTTGTTAGATAGGACTAAGGAAAGTTAAGAGTGGATTGTGTGATTGATATGAATGTGAGCATGTACAAATGAGTATGCTAATAAGAGCGTGATTTCGATGAAATGAAAGTATAGGAATCACGTCGAGGCGAGATCAAGCAGTGAGGTGTGAACGGGTCAGGAGAAGGCAAGGAATCGGATACGAGCACGGACGCATAAGGTAAGTGATTCCGTAATCACTTCCTAGATGTTTATGTAAAGTTATTTGCAACGTAATTAAATATGATAATTGAGGTTAAATAGGAATGTATGGTACGATGTCGATGAAGTATTAAACGGATCTTAGTTTTGATCCGAGGAAAGAATGTGTGATTAAGGATATAAGCTAAGTAGTGGGATGGGTTATTTATGTAAGGAATTCCTTGTTGTTAAGGATAGAGAGAAGTTGACCAAAATGCCCTTGGTGGGTATTTTGGGCAAACGTTATTACAAAGTGGTTTAGGAACAAGTTGGTAGTTGAATATAATGTTTTGAACAAGTATGGGAGCGGAGAAAATGATCTTGGAATGTCCTAAACCAATTAATGCGCAAATGCCCTTAACGGGTCGAATAATTAGAAAGTGACAATAAGCCGATAGGGCGTAAGATAAGAATTTTACTAATCCGGATGTGGGATTTTAAGTTCGTATGATAGAATATGAATTTACAAGCATGTAGGAAGAAACGGGAGGTTAAACGGGTAAACGGTTCGAAAGTTACGCGCGATTTAGTGCGTACGGACGACGAAATGGATCTGCAGAAAAGTGAGGTTTCGAGAGGGCGTCGCCGACGGGCTCCCACCCCGTCGCCGACGGGCACCCAAAACCACAAGTTTGGCCGACGGCTTATCTTACTGCCGACGGGTGGATGTACGAGACGGGTAATTCCCGAGCCCGTCGCCGACGGGTCCCAAGCCCGTCGCCGACGGCTTGTCCTGATGTTTTCTCTGTTTTCGCGTCACGCATCTCCGGTTGACCCGTAACACTCCCGAAAGGCTCCTTAACCTTGTATGAGATGATATCTATGTATGATTGTAATTAGGTATATGCGTAGTATATGTACGTGTGTGTGAGAGCATGTATATGTATAGCTACGTTAATTTATTGAATGTATGTAAGCGTGCAGTTATGTATGCATGTATGTTTATATGTAGGTATTGGTGTAGGCATGAAATCAAGTAATATGTATGAGTATGAGCTCTAGGTAATTAAATATGAAGGTATACGCGTGTGTAGGTATGAACATATACATATATATATGTGAATGGAAGTATGTAAGTTTGTATATGAGTATGTAGGAATGATATGTACGTATGTAGTTGTGTATGTGAGTACGCATGAAGGTATGTATGAGTATATGCGCGTATGTAAAGTTGTAGGGAAGGTATGTTTGTACGTAGATGTGTATGTATGTATGTTTAAGGGTATGTACGATTGAATACATGAATGTAATGATGTAAGATAGGTATGTACGTATGTGGAAGTGTATGTAGGTATGTATAAGGATATGTACAAGCTTATGTCTGTATGTAAAGATGTAGGAATGGTACGTACGTATGTAGTTGTGTATGTAAGTACGTATGGGGGTAGGTATGAGTGTTTGCACGTATGTAAAGTTGTAGGAAAGGTATGGACGTATGCAAATGTGCATGTATGTTTGTATGTAAGTACGTGTGTACGCATGATCTAGATACATTGAGTGTTAATGGTACTAACGGTGTACCTTGAGAATGAGAAGTAATGCAGGTACATCATTGAAGCCTCACCAGGAAATGGATATGCGGATGAAATGCTTAAAGCTTAAAAGATGACGAAGTGTGAAGTGTATGCGAATGAACTTTGTTCCTTTAATGTGTACTAATGTTATGAATGTATGTGGTGAATGCAGGTTGTACGGATGATGAGCTGTTATCACAAGGATTAGGGATCGAAGACCGAGTCACTTGAAGAGATTGTACGGGGACGTTGAATGTAAAATGTAATAAATGAAAGCTATGTTTTCAGTTAACAAATAAGAGGATGACAGACTTTAGATTGAGAATCAAGTTAAAGTTAAAAGTTTAAATAAGTTAAGATATTTTTTTAATGCAAGAAATTTTATGGTTCGTGTTTTCCGCTGCGACTCTTGTCATGTAGGATTTAGGGTGTAACAAGTTCGAATAACGGAACAGAACCCCTTTTTCACTTGTTAAGACTCACTGGGACTCGCATGCACCCCACATTATTATTATGTGTGCACCCACAATAATATTGTGATTTGCATGCTCATCTCAGCTCCTCCTAACTCATGTCAAATGGTTCCTCAAACTCAAGTAGCAAACAAAGAACATCGCAAAACATGGATTCATGAATGTCTAGGGAAATACCACACTATCAATCACATAACACATGCAAGTAGTACATGAATACATACTGTTGCGCTAAACGTGCAATCCCATGCAATTTCATATGTAAGTGTTCACTAGTTATGCAGTGCAATGAGTAAACGAGAGACGAACCTTGCAGTCTGGAGCTGAGTGTCATGGTCGCGTTCAGAACTTGTTCGGTTATAGTCTGGTTTTATAAAAACGTTTTAAAACCAAGTTCACTATAACCTGGCTCTGATACCAAACTGTCACACCCCCAAAATACCACCTAGGGAATGTCCCTGTTAGGCGTGTGACGTACCAACAACGAGCCACTAATCACATTGAACCCATACAAGTTTACAAATAAAATCCTCAATTATTAATTAAAAATATCATCAATAAGTTTAAATGAAAATCAACATGTTCAGCGGAAGCAATTAGTAAACCAAAGTAAACTGTTTCAAAACCAATGTATAGTATCAATAGTTCAACACATGAATCCCTCCAGTCGACTCATGACCACTCCAGCTACTCCAAACAGCAAGTTCCAAATCCAAAACATCTAAAGACCTGCGAGCATGTAACAAGTGTATCAGACAAAGCTGGCGAGTCCACAGTTTAAGAAAACGTTTGTTACCAGTTGAATGTAAAACAGTTCAATAACCAATGCAAGTAATATTGTTAATATCTCAATTCCGAACAAGACGGCTCCTGAAATACATGACTGCCCTTCCCACGTACTCCTATCTAGTACTGGGCCCCGACTGGGTCATTAGTTCACATCCGTCCTATCTAGGAGCGGTGTGAGGGTGCCAAACCTAAGTAGCGCTACCAACTAATACCCGTTACCCTCCAGGTAACAATATAAGGGACTTACAAGAATGATAGGTGAGAATATTAACCAATATACCCGTTTTTACCCGAAAGACTTATCCCTCCACGGGATACCCACTGACTGTCCCCAACCACTAGGACGCATGCTCGAATGTAGTGAACTCACCTTGGTTTGCTCGGTATGTTTTAGTTACGTGTTTACAGTTGATCATTCGACCCCTAATATCATTTCCAGTAACAGTTAGTTTCGCTGACATGTAAAACACATATTCTTTGCACAAATTCCGCAAGTGGTAAGCAAGTATGGCACGTATTATCACACAAGTCACAACGAGCATTCGGGCCATATGTATTTCCATGTTAAAGGATCATATATCACAACACACATAATAACAGTCCAATTCCTATTCAATTGATCATATGTAAATAACAACAATAATTCATATCCCCCAATATGTATTTAGTTACAAAATCTTGTATTAACGTTGTTTAAGACTCGCCATAACTTGACAGCCCCTACTGGAAGTCCTACGTTGCGCGGCCCAGTCTAGCGGTCTGGCCCAAATGGCCCAGCCGTACCTGAATACTAACAGTCCGCATAGGTTGCCCAGACCAGCGACACATGTGATTAAATTGCTAGACTAGTCCAGTACATGTAAAGCCCATACGATTAGCATGCAGCCCAGATAATTTTTGTGGTACATCAGCCAGTTCCTGAAGTCATTTCCTTCACAACTGCCCGGCCTAAACTTCATTACATGGCCCAAAAGAGATGGTGTAATTTAATCTAGTTTTGAAGCCCACTAACTATTATTGGTTTTCATTTGCTCCGCTCATATACAGGTCCCTATACAACTCATTTAATCAATTAAGCTATTCATGTAATCACACCAACAAGCAATTCATATAATAATTAACCTCATCAGAAACTATCCACATGTTAACTAGGTTCCTAGATCATCCTATACAGAACAAATTCTATAACCCCCCACATGCACATCGATTCCAACCTCTTATTAAATTAATTCACAACCTATTACTATCTTTGACTATACTGACACATTAATGAGATGCACATGGGTTGATTATATCAAGACTATAAACTCACACATGGGCCGCCAATTCCTTGTTCATGGTTATCCTCTTTATCAAATCATTATATACTATTCTATTGAACCGATAATGTACTGTTACATCTAAATTAATTATGACTCATATATCATTCATAATATAAATATAAATTCACAACGCATGCACATGATACATACGATTACCACATCATCATCCAAATATTAGAATACCATCTTATCTATTACTCATGCAACAGTCAGATGTTTACAACACGTATCAATAATTCTAACAATCAGGTTATACATGAAAATCGTCAACACTAATGATTAGCAATAACTTAAACAGTTAAGATTTACTAACCAGATTATGACGTGCCTAAATCGAGAGGTGAAGGTGCTTCGGGTGAGATTGGATAGCTACCGATGATCGCACAGGAGAAGGGACTTGTTAGGGTTTTTCTTTTGTGTGGTGTTTGTTAAATAATGAGTATTTAAAACACATAACATGCGTGAACATGGGCAGGGGAACCGATCGGTCATGTTGGACTTCTTTTTGGGCCGAGGACATGTCTCATGAATACAAGTTTGGGCCAAGTTCCATTCTATTGATGGTTTCAAACAAACACACACACATACACACATCGCGGCCCAATCATGTATTACGGCCCAATCGTGCACACGACATAGATATTGACCCGTTATGCACCCACACTACTCAACCACAATATACATTAGCACGTTTATCACAGTCACGGGTTGAACATATTGACTAAAACGAGAACGGGGAAAATCACAAAACCGAAGGCACTAACCTTGAAACTTCGGATTGTCACAGCTGACCTCGTTTTCACATATGTTTCAGGTATTGTTGAATGATATCGATTGATAAGATGCATGCTCACATAGGATTGGACGAGGCCTTAGTGACTCAATAACAATGATAGACTATGTTTAAATTGTGTATTTAGATTTCCAGACGATGTAAATATTCAATGTTTAATAAAACGAAACACTTTTTTTGTATCCATGGTTATGAAACATTAATTCTGTTGCAACACTCCCCGACGTTTCCGCCACGTTTTGTATGTTACACGTGGTCGGGGTGTGACACACAATACATGGCAAAAATATACAAGTATAAGGATACGAATATGAATACAAATACACCCATCCTTGGGAAGGAAATGCATGTATAAATATTTGAAAAATATCAAGTTAAAATATATTGTTTTAACAATTATTCCAAAATTTAATAAATATAATTTAAGTTAAATATTTATTATTTTAATAAATAATTATATAACTTGGAATAATATTGAAGACACAAAGGAACGTAACTCAAAGACACACATTAATACTAAGTCAAGGCACGACCCGCTCGTCTAATAGATCATAGTACGTTGTAGGTAGTCGTGTACATCGGAAGAAGCTTTGAGTTACCGTTGATTCCGAAGAACGCAAGACTGTGAGTTCATGTCCCCCTTTTTCTTTTAACTGTTTTCAGTTTTATAACTTCGGGGGTGAAGTACATGTTACAAACTGTTTACAAACGTTTATATGTGGTATGGTTAGCTAATGAAAGGTACTGCTAGATCATGTGAGTGGTGGGTATAACGCTTAAGACCATTAATCCTCGTTGTAGGACCGAGGGACATGAGTGATAGATCTATTTGGGTGTAGCGAGCCCCACCCATGTGGACCGGGGTTTGGCCCATGGGATGACTATGTCTTACAGCCGGAAGCCCGGTGCAAAATTTGCTAGGTTTGAGCCCTCCTGCATCACGTCACACATATTAATTGCCTTGCAAACCATTAATGATCTGTTTTCCTTGTTGCTTTTATACCGGGGTTTACCAACATACATACATACTTTCAACGATTACAAAGGTTTATTCGTGCACACAAACAAACACATGAACTCGCTCAACTTTTGTTGATGTTTTCAAACTACATGTATTTCAGGGAATTAAATGTGGATCTGGCGAGCGTTTGAACATTTCAAGAAATATTGAGAATAAAAGATGTCATCCGAAGTCTAAGGATTTGGATAGTGTGTCTTATCCTAGATAAGATACGCCTTTCAAAACCTGGTTCTATTTTTATCGAGTCCTTGTGGAACTCTAAACAATTTGCTTGGTTTGTATTATGGATTTGAAGTCTGTGTTGGATTTCTAAACAATGTTGTTGTTATGTTTTAAAACTTAAATTAATGGATGGACATCTTTAGTTTTATCATATAGTTGTTTGTTATGGTTGAATGCAATGATATTAAGCAAGTCACATTTAATCACGCTTCCGCAAAAGTCAGGGTGTGACAGTATAACCTCGGAAGGTTATTCCCTATGCAACTATGGTCATTAAATATGCTTGGTCGGATCCTAACGATCGACCAAATGGGTCGGGTTCGAAAGTCTAAGCGGTTGTCAAGACCGCTTGACTTACGGCCCTAAACAAGCACTAGACTAAAAGTGACGACTTAAACATGTTAAAACATGTTTAACTAAGTTAGAAAACTGATTTGATATCAAAACAAAGTATTTTGATACCTGAAAATAGTTTCAACGCAAAATGCGCATAATCGGCATTTTGACCGAAACTTTGACTCGTCACTTCGACTAATCAACGTGGTAATCAGTAGGTATAGTCACAAGGGATTATAACCATCATGATTACGCTCACGTTGCAAAGTTCAAACGAACTTTGTGTTGACCAATTCATGGTCAAAGCAGAAAGTCAAACACTGTGTGACTTTCACGTTTGATGTAACCATCTTGGTTTTCGCACTTATATTTGTTTTAACTTGCATTGTAACAATTACCGTATTTGGAACGAAACTTATTTGATCCTACTTGCTTTGTGCTCATACCGATACAAACACGTGAAACAATTTCAAAATTTGTTGAGTTTTTATGCTATTAAACACAGTTACATAAACTATAAGGGTTTATTGTGACTACTTGTGAAACTACTAGTTGAGGGACCCATTTGACATTCTTTGAAACCTGCTTGAAATCTATTACTTTTTTAAGTTCAAGGACTATAACCGTAATTATTTGAAAGTACAAGTCCAGGGACTAAATTGTCATTTTTGAAACTATATAAATACAAGGGTTAAAGTGCAATTATTCAAACTACAAGTTTAGGGTTCATTTTGTAATTTTTGAAACTTTTTTTATAAAAGAAATAAGTATATATAAGTTGTTTTAAAAGTGCAGGGCTCATTTGGTCATTTTCTCGAACTTAAACTCTAGGGACTAAAACTGATTTTCTTAAACTTAAATTAACAACATTTCCTAACTTGGTTAACTTTTATATAAGGATTCCTTCTTAAAAACTTAACTCAGTTAACTCATTTAAGTGATAAGGGACTAAAAATGTAATATATTAAAACTAGTTAAAACAAGGACCATTTATGCATATTTTCGAAACTATAGGGACTGTTTGTGTAAAATATAAAAGTACAGGGACTAAAGTGTAAATATAAAAATCAGTTTGTATAAAAAGGGATCATTCTGTATCGGAGCAGCCTTAACAAGGATCGAACCCGCGCACTTTCGTTAATACCGTAACGCCTTAACCAGTTTATCCTCTGTACAGAGCTGGTAGAATATGGAATTTAAATTCATATATATACTATTTAGGATTTAAATATTATTATTATAATCAGTTTTGAATAAAAAGGTTTTAAACCTTAACGAACCGGCCACACATAGACTCGAACCCGAACAACTCGTGTACAACACCAAAGCCTTAACCAGTTTATCCTCCCATTGGGAGCTGATAAACTTCTAGGTTATATTATATTTATACACTATTTATAATTAAATATAAATAATTCAAAAACAGATCCCATTACCATTTGTCGGTAATCGATCCAAACCCCACTTGATCTTTGTTTAATTGATCCGAAAACATCACCAATGATTCCCAACTCTTTGCCAACCCAGAAACCCACTTCAATTCGACACAATTGAGTGTCTATACATGTGCATTCGGTTTTTATTTAAAAAAATTCAAAAGTAGATCGAATCCACTAATGTTTGTCGAATCTGAGGTCGAATTGGAATGCTATATAAGTCCCTCAAACTCCCACGAACCTCCTGCACCCTTCACATCCCTCTAAAACATCGAAACAATCCATCTGTTCACGCCTGCAACCTCGCCGGAGTTTACAGTCACCGGAGATAGCCGTTTCACGATTTCGATCGATACCAGTTAGTTTAAACTTCACCATTTGATTCGGATTATCTTGTACAATGTTCCACTAAGTTTAATTTAATCACAAGTTTAGCAATTAACCGTAATAAAAGGTTTGACTTTTTATTTGACCGGGACGTCTAACTTTGACTTCTCATTGTAGAAGATGACTAGTTTTAAAGTCTGCTTATATATTACTTAAAATCAAATTAAACACAAACCACCAGACTAGCCCAGTGGTTGTGTGTGTGTTTGTCTTCAGCACAGCCCAAGGTTCGAACCCAGGGGTCTGCAATCCTTTTTAAATTATTTATTTTTATTATTTTAACAATTTCAATAATTTTTATTTCATTAATACTCATTACTACATTTTATAAAAAATACAAAAACTGTTATATTATTTATAAAACTATTTATTTTATATTAAAACAGTTTATTATTAAATAATTCATAATAGATCAATTTTCAAGAAATAAATACTGAAATTTTTATGATAATTATTTTAAATGGTAAACTTTACAAAAATAATATTGTTACTGATATTTTATATAATTTTTATATTTATATAATTAAATCAGTTTTAATACTTATGAATATAATTTAATTTAGTGTAATTAAATTATATAGCTATATAATTTATATCCAAAATTATTTTAGACTTATTACTGAGTTTATATAAACTTAGAATCTGAATTTTATTATATTTAATTATTTAGATAATTAAACTTATATAAACTTATTCATTGATATTTTAAACAAATTAATTCATTTTAATTATTTAAAATGAATCCAGTGCTATAATATTTATTTTAGATCAGTAATATTCAAGTTCAATAATTAAAATTATTAATTTTAATTATTCTGTTTTAGTATAATTATTTTGATAATTAGTTATATAATTATTATATTTAATCTTTTAAGCAATATATTTATCATATACCATTTTATTTAGCCATCTAAATTAATTTATAATTTTTATAAATTAATAATATCACTTGTACATATTTTGGTTATAATCAATTATTTAACTATGTTATTTAATTATACTAGTTAATTATATTTGATTTATTATTACAAATGTTTATATTAAATCAATTGTATAATTTTGCAATTTATGTTAATTGAAAATGTTCTTATAAATAATTCCTTTATATCATACCCATTTTCCGAGTTCTCTATTAGTTTATCCAAACCACATAATCACCGTTTATCCAAACCCTATTAAATTCTATAGATTTAGGATTCCCGTTCAAAAACAATTAAACACTTTTATTGATACAAATTCTATATTGTTGCATGTTCAATCTATTAGAGTGACGTGGAAATCTTGTTCCCAAAAACTCTTACAATTACATAAGTGTTTGGACTTACCCGCAATCAAGGTGAGTTCATAGTCCCTTTTTACAATTATTTTTGGGATGAAACATATGATACGATGTGGTACAAACTTATTTGCTATTTGTGGTTCCCCCGATTGTCCTTGCATTTGCTTAATACTTGTTGTTGTTGCTTTAACGCGTTTACGTTCATTAACTTGCAAAAGCCCAACGGTTATATTATAGCGCTATAGGTGTGACGCCCCATCTCACTTCCCAAACTATTTGTTGCAATTGTTGTTGTTGGTACTCATGTGAAACATTTTGGAAGTGTGGTGATAGAACCGTGTTACGTCATAATGAAGGTTTGAATGTACCACCAAGTAACTACTTGTATTACTCTTTTGCTTAAAGACATATCACATGCCACAGTGTTAAATCATTTTCATATCACATTGTTATTTTTGCCTAACAAAACCTATGAATTCACTCAACCGTTTGTTGACCCAATATTTTTCTAACATATGTTTCAGGTGACAATGTTTGATGCTATGATTTGCAAGAATATTTCATATAGGATTGATCAAGATTTATGCCTTAGATTAAATCCGAATCTATCATTTGTGAAACAATTTGTTATGATTTATTTTGTTTATGTACTCTTATTTACTCGGATGTGAATGCAATCTCTTTAATTGAATCTAAACTATATTTCAACTTAATTTAATCATTATGTGCTCAAATGCATTCTGCCATGTTTCGTGATGCCCTTGACTTTTCCGCCTCCGGTCAAGGTGTCACACTTGAAAAGCATAAACAAGCATGAAAGAAGCTTACAAAGGGTCCAAGCAAGGAAGAATTGGTTATGGGAATCAATCTTGGCCCTACAATTGTGGAACATGGTTTCTAATACAGTGGGAATCCAAAAACCAGCCTAAGGTATTGAGAAAATTGCATAAAAGACCCTGAAATTCAAGCTGGTTGCTGAAACTGATCGACTGAAAATGTGTCCCTGTCATGTGGCACATTAGGAGTGCCTGGTCTTGGCGCGTGGCGCGAGGCTGGTCAGGCAAAACTTTCAAAAACCGTCAAAACATGCCCCTGCATGCTTAAAACTTGATTTTCGACACATTTAAGCCTCGTTAACCCCATTTCAAGGCTCTATAATGAAGTTAAAGCATAGAAACATAAAATATGCTTGAAAACATCTCGGATGTCGGTTTGTTTGGTCGTACGGTTGCGTTATTCGGTTAATTACGACGAAAACTCGAACGGGCACGAAATCGATTCAAATTACGATTCGTCGCGTAATTTTTATTCCAATCACTAAAATAAAATATTTTAATGATTATAAAATTTTTTGGATGTCCGGATATGTTCAGAACGCAAGATATGCGCGTAAATGCAAACTTATTCACTTTTTGACGCTTTTAGTCCCAGTAGATCAAATAAGTTTATTTTCGCATACCGAACCCCTCAAAGCCTATTTCAAAGCTATGTAAAGGATATTTAGGGTATGTTTAACTTATTATCATGTTCCGGAATGTTCGTTACTATACAAATCGGCATACTTTTACAGTTTGACACAAATAGTCCCTGCGATCGAATAAAATCGTTTTTGACACACCAAACCCTCCAAAACTTATTTCTAAGTTATATAAAGGTTATTTAAGGTATGTTAAGCCTGTTTCACTATTCCGGAGTGTTTTTTGTGTTAAGCTGATTACGTTTACGCATCAGTATGCGTATAACTTTCCAGAAAGCGATTTAGAGCTTGAAATAGAACTAGAATTAAATCGTAAAATCATCAAACATAAATACACAAATATTAACACCAAAACACATCGTTTCATTGATAATTGTTATTGTTTTACATCGTACATTTTTTACAAGGCACAGTTGTCACAGTAGGGCTTGTTTTACCTAGCCCGAGTCAGTCAAACATTGATGCGGGCATGAGATTGATGCTAGCCCCAAGGTCAGCTAGTGCATTACTTACAGGAGATCCCCCAATGGAACAAAGGATGGTGAAACTTCCGGGGTCTATTTTCTTTTGTGGGAGTTTGTTGAGTAGCACGGCAGAGCATTCTTCACTTAAATTGATTAATTGCAATGTTTCAATCTTCCTTTTGTGAGTGAGGAAGTCTCTTATAAATTTTGAATTTTTGGCATTTGAGTGAGGACTTCCATAAATGGAAGATTAATATGTAATTGTTTTAGTAAGTTTATGAATTTTGTGAATTGCTCGTCGGTCTTTTGGCGAAGTAACCGACCAGGGTAGGGCACCGAGGGGTTCTTAGTCGGTTCGGGATTTGGCGGAGGCGTTGCTTCCTTATGGGTTGGAAGTGAGGTTGTGTTTTGACTAGGTGGACTTTTTTCGGATGGGGGTAGTGGGGCATCCTCAGGACCTACGGTCCGGTTTCTTAGTGTTATGAGGTGTACTTGCGCCTTTGGGTTGGTTTCAGTATTGCTAGGTAGTGCGCCTTGTGGTCTCTTAGAGAAATTTTGAGCTAGTTGATTTAATTGTTTTTCAATGTTTTGTATACTAGCTTGTTGATTTCTAAATTTGATTCCATTTGTAGGAATCAATCCGAGTTCTTTTTTTCGGTTTCGGAGATAAGGCGTGAGACAGTATCTTCAAGCCTCTCTCGTCCCCCTTATTGTTGAGAGAAATTTTATGACTCATTTCTTTGTGGTTGTTTAAAGTTTGTTCGTTGGTTTTGGTTTTGTTGGTTACTACAACTGCCGGGTTCCCTCCAACAAAGGTTAGGGTGGTTACACCATCCTTGGTTGTAGGTGCCCGTTGGAGGACCCAGCAGCCTAGGTCTATTATCAACGTAGTTTACCATTTCCGTTTGATTATTCATTTCTTTCATACAAATTTAATTTTCATGTGGCCCACCACACCCTTCGCAAGCCATAACCGAGGCCATTTTTGCCATTTCTAACTTTTTGATTTTTGAAGATAAGGCCTCGATTTGGGCTTGTAAAGAGGTGCTTTCATCCACCTTGTGGGCACCCGGGTAATAGATTTTGTGCCTCAGGGTGTGTGCCATTGAAAATTGTTTTGAGCAATTTCCTCAATTTGATTATAAATTTCATTTGGGCAACGATTACCTAGAAGTCCCCCGGAGCTAGAGTCGAGAGTTTGTCTTGTGTGTGGCAACAACCCATTATAGAAAGTGGATACTTGTTGCCATACTGCGAGACCATGATGAGAACATTTCCTCAATAGCTCCTTGAATCTTTCCCAAGTTTCATATAAAGATTCCCCGTCCTCTTGTGAGTATGTATTGATTTCAGTCATTAATTTAGCGGTGTTAGAGGGCGGGAAATACTTATATAGAAAATTTTGAGCAAGTTCATCCCAAGTGTTTACCGAACCACTTAGGAGGGTGTTAAGCCAAGCCTTGGCTCGGTCTTTTAGTGAGAATGGGTACATGCGGAGACGGATGGCGTCGTTCGATGCTCCGTTGATCCGGAAAGTATCACATATTTCCAAATTGTTGGTAATATGTAGATGTGGATCTTCATCGGCTAGGCCATGGAAGGTTGCGGAATTTTGGAGCATTTGAATCAAATGTGGCCGAAGTTTGAAGTTGTTGGCATCAACATTCGGTGCATTGGTAGCGGCTCCGAGATTACCTACCGTGGGCCGTAGGTAATCCATAAGCGTGCGCTGATTCGCCATTGGAAGTTGGTCCCCTGAGGCTTTCTCTTGGCTTTTAGCTTTTAGCCTCTTACTTAGAAATCGTTCGGGTTTGTCTAGAGGTTTTTTATGTCTTTATTAGAATTGGAGCTCATGCACGGCGTAGAAAGTTCAGGTGCTACGCCTGGGTTACAAGTCCTGGGATGAAACAAAAAAAGAACATTGGTCAGAAGTCTCACCACGGCCCCGTGGTCGCTGACCACGGCCCGTGGTTGTTGTTGCAGGGATTGTTTTCTGGATCCCAGTTACTGGGGAGTTTAGCACGGCCCCGTGGTGCACCGCCACGGACCCGTGGTCACTCTTCTGTAACCCAGAAAACAAATATTGCCAGTAAGGTTGCTAGGCACGGCCCCGTGTCCGACCAGGCACGGCCCGTGCTGAAGTCTGCAGATGCTGAAAATTTAAAAAATCCTAAAAAAAGAAAAATAAGAAAAATGATTAGGCCGTTGATTCCTAACTTTCTTAAAATCCTCGTGTCCCTGGCAACGGTGCCAAATACTTGGTGTGTGTAAGGTGTGTTATGTTTTTATTGATATTTTAAGCCCATTTTACACATTAATCAAGTTTTAAATTTATAAAACACGATACTCTACTAACACTAAACACACACTTGGGTAAGTGCACCCATCATGAGCTTAATATAGCGTTGGTAAGATACCGAGGTCGTCCAAGGACACAAGAGCTTTTATTACCGGTTTATCCTTGACGTCTAATAAATCTAAAATTTTCGAGAAAAGATTTAAAACATGAAAAATAAAAACTAAAAATGCTGAAATAAAAAAAATGATAATAACAGATAGACAAGATGAATCACTAGGATTCGACTCGCCTTTAATGTATCCTTTGATGATTTCCGTACTTTTGCACTTTTTAAGAGATTATCTTAGTTATAGTAGTAGGCCCCTCTTTTGAAGGTGACGTTACCCTCAACCCAGTGGTTTGAGTCAGCAAGGATATAATCACAAATGGTCGGGATATTAGAAGATAATTAGTTAAGTTATGAATGCGAAAAGTGGTAGGCCCCTCTTTTGAAGGTGACGTTACCCTCGGCTAAGTGGTTTGAGTCAGCAGGGATACAATCACAAGTAGCCGGTTTAATGTATTAATAGTAGTTTACATATGAGGGGATCAAGCCATTCGCACCCCCGCCATCCAATACCAGTGGGTATTGAAGGAGGTCCTAATAAGCTTGACCCAGGTCCTTGCAGGATCTATACACTAAACAAGGTAAGAACCTTACTAAACCATTCCCTTAACCCCCGACCAGGTAGCCAACATATCTCTATATAGACCGTAGAGATATGAATGGTGTAAATCTTTTACTTTATATAGACAGTAAAGTAATGACAAGACACCACAGACAAATGATAAAGAAGTTTCACCTTCAATATAAGAATTTAGTTATTAAAGTCATTAATATAAAACCAAATAAAAAGTGCGAAAAGATTAAAAATCAAAAGTAATACATTAAAGACTTGTCTTCACCAAGTGATGTAAGAGACTTAGCCAAACATGGCCTTTGATTGACAAGAACTCTTACTATCAATCTTTGATCCCGAGACTACTACACACACTATAAGGTGGATGATGGATGATGGTGGTGGATGTGGGTGTTGTAGTGGTAGTGGAGTGGTGGCAAAGTGGGACAGATGTGGTTTGCCAAGGGATGCCTTTGAAGTGAGCCAAGCACCCCTATTTATAGCCTGCACAGAAGCCCGGCCACAGCCCCGTGTCCAGCGGACACACCCTCGTGGCTATTCGTTTCTCTTCGTTCATTAACTGCATTTGTCTGCATAGGGCTCGACACGGCCCGTGTCCAGCGGGCACGACCCCATGTGTAGAAGCGTATCTGTACTACCAAGATTTTGCAAGATTCTGCGAATATTAGCGTTGACCATGTGACAACTCGTACTTCAGAACCTATCTTTGTGCTAAGTGTGGCATGTTTTGAACTTATGTGATTATGTGAACTTTGATGATTAATGAAATGCTATGTTTGATATTGTGTCATATGAATGTATGTAACTCGGATCGCACAATTCTAACTCGATTGCACAAGCCCATTCGGGCCACATTCTTGTACTCGAACCATAAGGGCAACCCATGAAGGGTTCGGCCCACTCCATCAACTCGCATAACACATAAGGTGTTAGTATAAATCCCACACTTCACCAAATCACACAAAGTTTAGCAAACCCTACTCTCTTTCTCTTCTCTCAAAGCCGACGGCAAACAACATCCCATCTCCATCGAAGCTTTTGATTCGGATCACCTTCATCCATCTCTAATCGGTTAGTGTTTCATGATATGTGTTTGTAATTGATGTTATGATTCCATGATTTGATAGAATAGTTAGGGTTACATGTATAATGAACGATGATGTTATGTGGTGATGTTTATGTTAATCGGATTTCATAATATTGAGCTAAGAACCGATTGAATGCATGATAACCGGCTGTGATGTGTTGTTATCCAGATGATGATGTATTGTTATGTTAGTATGAATTGGATTTGTTGATGATGAATGAAAACCGAATGCTTGTTAATCGGCTGTGATATGGTTACCCTAGGATGATTTATTGTGTTGACATGATAGGATGTATGCTAGTGATCAAGAATATGAATCATGTTAATGTGTTAAGTGTTATGATTATTGTCCATGTTTTGATTATGTTTAGGGTTCATAAGAATTGATGTTAAAACTCTAGTTTGATCGAATATGTTGTGGTTGGTAACTGTTAGAGTTAATCTTGCAAGATAAAAGGAAACAAGTTAATTGATGTCATGAATTAAGGAAAGAATGTAACTAATTGCACAAGATCAGATCGTACAAGATCTGATCGCACAAGGCAATCGCACAAGTTGGGTTCAAACACATAAAGCACATGGTACTGTTTTGTTATGCATGATCGCACAAGACTTGTGGATCGCACAAGATAGTGGTGATCGCACAAGGCTTGGGCCACACACTAACTTCTTAAAACTGTTACATTGTTGGGCCTCAAAGCCCAAGTCCAGTCGCACAAGTCTTGTTCAATCGCACAAGCTCCTATGGACCGCACAAGCTGATTTCCGGTGTAATTGTTTGGGCTTTTTATATATATTTGGGCTTTCTATTTGTTCTGGGTCGGGTGAGTTAAGGATCGCACAACATGATGTGGGTCGCACAAGACTGTGCTGACCGCACAACATGTTGGGCTGGGGTGTTTAGTTGGATTATGTTAGTGAATCGCACAAATGGTTCGGTCCAAACTATTGAATCGCACAAGCTTGGATATGTTATGCACTTGACTGTTAATGTGTTGCCATGATCAATACGTGTTCGTAACCTGTTAGTTTATGTGCAAACATACGTGCATTACCTGAACCTAGACCTGACTTGTATGGTAACCATGTTAGGACGTGGTTGACCCTAGCAGCTCGATTGACCTTTCGTTTATCTGCCGAGCTAACCTAAGGTGAGTTCACACTTTCTACAAAGCATGGGATTCCCAGGGGTTGGGAATGGGTTAAGGAATATGGATTCCTCGTCCTTCTTGGGTAGGACAGTACGGGTTCAGGAATATAATTCCTCGTCCTCATGGACAGTTAAATTTCACTAGACCAAAACTCTATCACGAAGTCCCTCCTTTTTATATCGACTTAATCGCCAGGCCAATGGCGAGCGGGTCATTAGTTAGATAGCGCTATTTAGGTCTGACAAGCCTCACACCGTGCCGCAGAGGACGGGCGTGAACTAATGGATATGGGCACGTCAATGATGATAGACATTGACGCTAAGGGCACATAAACATGGCTAAAGTCAGCGGTCGATATGGTAACGAGTCTAGTAGTATAAACATGGGGTAGCCCCCACGGCTGGATTGCCAGAGTAAATGGGATAAACAAATCACATTTTCAACTATGGGGTATCCCCCACGGCAAGGATGCCAGTTAAGGGAAACTGTTTTCGGAACAACTTAAAACAAACACCCAACTGTGAACTCGCTCAACTTTGTTGTTGACTCGTTACTACATGCTTTGCAGGTCATTAGGTATTTAGCAGGAGCTTGCATGGGGAAGAGTCGTGTGGAGCATGGACATTGAGTGTTCATGATAAACTTAAACATTATTAACTTATGCTTTGGTTTTTGACATTATGCTTCCGCTTGCAACTTAAACTATGTTTTGTTTGGACACCAATTATATTGTGTTGGATTTTGTTATTACTTACATGCTTGTTCAATATGATTGGTGGCTTGATCCTGGTCAGTCACGCCTCCAAGCGGTGATACTCCGTAGGTGGATTTTGGGGGTGTGACAGACTAGGCCCCGTGCTGAGCTGGGCACGCCCCCGTGGTGGGCATAGTAGCTTCCACAACTTTGTACTTTCTGCTGACATCTGACCATGCCCCCGTGTCCAGTGGGCACGGGCTGTGGTCAGCCTTCTGTTTCTTGTTTTTGCTCTTGGAGATGCTGTCGAGGGGTCGGGCATGTCACGTTTACTCCTTTTCTTTGTATTTATGTTGGTTTTTGCTGTTTATTTTGTTCCTTTTACTCGTTTAAGCTCATTTGGTCCTGTAAATTCAAAAGAAAGACAAAAGCACACTTTTTCCAACATTAGTACTAAAAAGGGTTAGTTTTATGCCTCATTTGATTTAATTTATATGTTGCATTTTACACACATCAAATACCCCCACACTTGAATCTTTGCTTGCCCTCAAGCAAAACTCTTTATTATGTGGATTACACACCCAAATGGAATGGGTAGAAGAGAAGTTTTGGGCTTGTCTTGAGTGTCGGGAATCTAAGATCTTTATTGGGTTTTATTTTTATACTATTTACAATCCTATTCGTTATGATTTATTTAGAACGTTTCATAAGAGAAATTACTTATTTGGGCATAACATGCCTCTTTAAAATTCCATTTATATACAAGTTCACATACCTCATGGGAGATCACTCAACACTCGGCCGAAGATGTATTTTTGTGAAACACTCGATACCGGCATGGAACTTACTTCTACCATATGCTTGCCAAGCAATCAATCCTCCTCCTTTTTAACTATAAACCTTCGTAAATATCAGGAGGACTTGGGAAAGGGTTAGGCTTGGGCTAAGGGTAGGTGGTTTTGGTTAGTGGTTAGTAAAAAGGGCTAAAAGCGTAAAAAAGCATCCGTCGTCGTAAAACTTTTTGTTTTGTGACTTTTATTCAAACTAAGCATCTTCAAACAAAGTTTCTTTGAGGAACGTGTTTGTTTATTGCTAGAGTATCATATTTTTTTATAAGGAATGTCACAAGAAGACCGACGTTTTTACTAAAATAAAAGGTTTGAAAAGAAAAAGGTTTTGGTGGGTAAAACGGTGTTTGTTTTGTGGGTTTAGAAATGAAAAGGTTTAGGCTCAAAGGGATTAACTAGGGGGGATTTTGGGTAGGTGAAAAAGAAAATGAAAAATAATGGTGTTGAAAGGAACATGGGTTAGTCCTAATGCCTCCATTATTTACTTACTTGGGTTTAAGTTGGTAAGAACCGGGAATGTATCATCATGGCAAGTTCTAGAGTCGTAAGAACCAAGCGGCTATTCACACAAGAAACGAAAAATGAGCATTTAGTTTAAAGATGTATGCTTGTATGCTCAATAAAGACTCAAAACTCACTTATTGTGGGAATGGGTTTGTAATGTGATCAAGTATATATAATCAAATTTTAACTAGATTTGTCATGCCTTTTTATAATTTTCTTATGTTGGTTCTTTTTATCACGACCCTATCGGTTGTAAATTTGTAAACATATAACCTTTTTAGAACTTGTTATTCCTAAATTAAACCAAGACAAGTAAAAAAATGAAATTTTTTTGAAAAAATTTGGGGTGATTAGCGGTTCCAATAGAGTTTTGTGTAAGGCTTGTTATTAGGACTTGCAAAATTTAAAGTTTTAGCAGCCCCCCACACTTAAATTACACATTGTCCTCAATGTGTCCCAAAAATAAGTTTTTAGGTTGATTGAATGTGTAAAAAAGTGATAAGAAACAAAATTTTATCTTACTAAGCGTCTGGCCACGGCCCTGTGTTGGTCCGGGCATGGCCCCGTGTTGGTCCGGGCACGACCCCGTGGTCAGATCGCTAGTACCAAAGTTAAACAGAAGGTTAGGCATGGGGCTTGGTCAGTGAACACGGCCCCATGTCCAGTTACCTAAACTGGGCATTTTCTGTAGAGTCTTGGGCACGGGGGCGTGTAGGACTGAGCGCGACCCCGTGCTGAACTTGTTGTAATGATGGGAAATTGTCGGGAGGCTCTGTTTTTATGCATGGGGTGTGGCTTTAGGGTTCCCTTGATAACCTTCACCTTTTCGAGTTTGTTTATTCCTGAAAAGTAAAGCTAAATTAGAAAACATAAAAGTTATACTAAACTAAAAACTACAGATAGTTCCGCGGAATGCCTCCGTGGTGCACCACGTTTATAAGGGTCCTTGGCTAGACCCTAAGTCAATCATATGTTACCCGATCGGGATGTCTCGCATCCCGTGTTGCACCTTCAGAGTGCGTCATCCAAGCTTGAGTCTATGACTTTCATCTAGTTGACCGGGTCTTCTTCTACTCTTTTCCCTACCCCGAACTTCATCTCATCGTCTCCGACTCTCAATGTTAGTTTCCCGTCACTCATATCTACTGTTGCGTTAGTAGTAGGAAGGAATGGTCTTCCTAAAATGAGCAGTACTTCGGTATCTTCCTCCATGTCGAGTATGACAAAGTCGGCCGGGAAGACAAAGTCTTCGAATTTTACCAATAGATTTTCGGTGACACCTTGAAGGCATTTGATAGACCTATCGGCTAATTGTATGCTCATCTTTGTAGAGCTTGTTTTACTTAGCCCGAGTCGGTCAAACATTGATGTGGGCATGAGATTGATGCTAGCCCTAAGGTCGGCTAGTGCATTACTTACAGGAGATCCCCCAATGGAACAAGGGATGGTGAAACTTCCAGGGTCAATTTTCTTTTGTGGGAGTTTGTTGAGTAGCACGGCAGAGCATTCTTCACTTAAATTGACTAATTGCAATGTTTCAATCTTCCTTTTGTGAGTGACGAAGTCTCTCATAAATTTTGAATATTTTGGCATTTGAGTGAGGACTTCCACAAATGGAAGATTAATATGCAATTGTTTTAGTAAGTTTCTGAATTTTGTGAATTGCTCGTCGGTCTTTTGGCGAAGTAACCGACTGTGGTAGGGCACCGAGGGGTTCTTAGTCAGTTCGGGATTCGGCGGAGGCGTTGCTTCCTTATGGGTTGGAAGTGAGGTCGTGTTTTGACTAGGTAGACTTTTTTTGGATGGGGGGTGGGGCCTCCTCGGGACCTATGGTCCGGTTTCTTAGTGTTATGAGGTGTACTTGCGCCTTTGGGTTGGTTTCGGTATCGCTAGGTAGTGCGCCTTGTGGTATCTCGGAGAAATTTTGAGCTAGTTGATTTTATTGTTTTTCAATGTTTTGTATACTAGCTTGTTGATTTCTAAAGTTTGATTCCATTTGTAAGAATCAATCCGAGTTCTTTTTTTTCGGTTTTGAAGATAATGCGTGAGACGGTGTCTTCAAGCCTCTCTCGTCCCCCTTATTGTTGAGAGAAATTTTGTGACTCATTTCTTTGTTGTTGTTGAAAGTTTGTTCGTTGGTTTTGGTTTTGTAGGTTACTACCATTGCCAGGTTCCCTCCAACCAAGGTTAGGGTGGTTACGCCATCCCTGGTGGTAAGTGCCCGTTGGAGGACCCGACGTCCTAGGTCTATTATCAATGTAGTTTACCATTTCCATTTGATTATCCATTTCTTTCATACAACTCCAATTTTCATGTGGCCCACCACACCCTTCGCAACCATAACCGATGCCGTTTTTGCCATTTCTAACTTTTTGATTTTTGAAGATAAGGCCTTGATTTGGGCTTGTAAAGAGGTGCTTTCATCCACCTTGTGGGCACCCAGGGCAATAGATTTTGTGTCTTGGGGTGTGTGCCATTGAAAATTGTTTTGAGCAATTTCCTCAATTTGATTATAAATTTCATTTGGGCGACGATTACCTAGAAGTACCCCGGAGCTAGAGTCGAGAGTTTGTCTTGTGTGTGGCAACAACCCATTATAGAAAGTGGATACTTGTTGCCATACTGCGAGACAATGATGAGGACATTTCCTCAATAGCTCCTTGAATCTTTCCCAAGTTTCATATTGTCACACCCCCAAAATCCACCACGCGGAGTATCACCGCTTGGAGGCGTGACATGACCAGGATCGAGCCACCAATCATATTGAACAACGTAAATAAGTAAGTAAAACAAACCACAATACAATTGGTGACCATAAGACAGTAACCAGCTTTAAGTTAACAGCGGAAGCATAAAACGTAAAGCTAAAACATAAGTTTCATAGTTCATAAGTTTAAAGACCCAAGACATAAGTTCCATAAGTTATAAAGTTTAATTAGTAAGCACGAGATATAACAGTCCGCATCCCACAACGACCTCCTCCTCGTGCAAGCTCCATAAGCATCTAACGACCTGTAAGGCATGTAACAACGAGTCAACAACAAAGTTGAGTGAGTTCACGGTTGGTTGTTAAGTTTTACGTTGTTTCCGAAAACATGGTTTGTCTTTCGCTAGCTTATTTGCCGTGGGGGTTACCCCATAGTTGAAAGTATGATTAACCAGTTCCTTCTTTATTACCCAAACCATATCCATAATCAGTGGGGGCTTCCCCATGTGAACCACTGGACCGTTACCATATCGACAACTGACGAACAATAGTTGTGCCCTACGTCAATGTCTATCATCATTGACAGTTTGCCATAGTCCATTAGTACACACCCGTCCGAACGGCACGGTGTGAGGTTTGTTAAACCTAATAGCGCTATTAACTAATGACCCGCTCGCCATTGGCCTCGGTGATTAAGTCGATATAAAATGAGGGACTTCATGATAGAGTTTTGTCTAGTAAGTTTTAAGGTTGTTGTCCTACCCAAGGAGGACGAACGTACGTATTCTACCCAAGGAGAATACGCAGGATTAATATTGGCATCCTACCCATGGAGGATGGTGGTACATAACCTACCCATGGAGGATATGTAGCTTTCGTTATAATTCTTTAACCCATTCCCAAACCACCGGGAATCCCATGCCTTAGAAAGTGTGTGAACTCACCTCGGTTTGCTCGGTTAGATTAAATACTCAAATAATCAGGAAATCAAGCACGTCCTAATAAGGTACAGATAACAACTAGTTTCTCATGCATAACACGTACCCTACGTACGGTTTATCCACTCATTACTTCTATCACATACCACACAATTCAAATGTCAAGTTATATCGTTAAGTTACATTATTTTACCCTCAAGTAATATAACTATCTCACAAATAAACAAGTATCCACACAAGTGTTCTAGTATAAGATATATATTCAAAATATATATTTACACGTTTTTATTTACAAAAATCAACCCCTGACACTTCGTATTTTGTTACAAAAATTATGGCGAAGTGTATATTTGAAACGCAAGTTATAAAATATACTTGTAACACTTGTTTAGAAAATAATTTTCTAAGTGTTGGAATTTTTAGAAAATTTCGCCAGAGTTTCCTTTGTAAATGGAGGTGTCCATGCTTATTAGCATAACATTTTCTTTCCGGAAATCATTCAATCAATCAACAACAAATTATTAAACAACATCACACTAACCAAGTGCAAAAACGATACACTTTACACAATAACATGAACTTGGTTTTTCGTAAAAACGCGTAGTAACTTAGTGGGGTGTTTAGTGGGTTTAGTTACCCTCCAAAGTGTGTTTATATATGTAAGACTCTCGTTCTCGGGATTTTTAGATGTTCACAACTAGTGAACTTATTTTACAAAATATCCATTTTCAATATTTTCATGCTTCACTAGCATCCATATACTTAGTTTATTTCAAAGATGGTGTAAGCATATGTAAGAATCATACTTTTTCAAAAACCGCCTTTTAAACTTGGTTTTCTAAAATAACTCATACCCAAGTTTTGAGTTTACAGGTTTACTAGTCCACTAGGTTTATTATTTTCTAAGAAAATCACTTTTATTCCCAAGTTCATGCTTTAACAAGAAGATGATTATTTTATGTACACATAATCATCACTAACTGGTTAAGTCATGTTTTAATCATAACTTAACAAGCTTCATATGATGATAAAACATCATATTGCTAGCAATCATCAAAATATCAACAACATGACTACAACAACTTCATTTTATCAAGTTTCCTTCTTATTTCATCATCAAGTTAGTTTATGTTCGTGTTTTCTTCATATGATTCATTAATGTTCTTAATGTTTTTGATCATGATACATCATTAACCACTTAAACAAGATGAAAAATGAAAGGATCTAAGTTCTTACCACTAGCTCAAGGCTAGGGAAGTTCAAGTGAAGAAATTGAGTGGATAAAAGAAGATAAGAGAGGTCCTTCCACTTCCGAGAACACCGAGCTTCGTTGTATGCACTTTAACACCTTTGGATCACTAGAGATTGAATGATTTGGACTTGAAGGTGATGATGATGATGATGGTGGTGGTGCTCTCGGCCGAGCAAGAGGGAGAGAAGGGAGAGTTTTGTGTGTTGTTGAAGTGTGAAGATGATCTAGAGGTTAAATAAATAATCTTCCAACACTTCTTTACCCATTAGTCCTAATGTCCCTTTAGTACATGGCAAGTCCAATAAACAAATGAAGAAATTCAAAGTGGGGATCCCACTTCTAGAACCGGTTTGGGGGGGGGGGGGTGTCTAGTTGGGATGCAATGGTAGTTAGCTTAACTAGTTAGGAGATTAAGTGATTTAGTTAGTGGTTTATGTGTGTTATGTAATATATAGCGTGTTAGGGTGTTCGGAACCCATAACTAGTTCAGAAAAATAAAAAAACAATGCTTCTTGCAATATTTTAGTGTTCCGGGTAATGTCCGGTTGTTCGGTTAGGTATCGTTCCGTTAAAGTGCTAAGTTATTCCATATAGTGTTCTTTATATATCTTTTTGTAACATTTTTAATTCCCCATACTCAGGAAAGCATACAGGACTATTTAGTAAGTTTTCTGCACAAGACTAGTATGTTAACAAGCACATGTAAGTATGACATGGTAATCGGAAAGCAGTTAAGTAATTCAGTACAGTCATCAAGCACTTTAATTGTCATTAATAAATCATACGGATACATGAAATTTTTGAGGGTTGTCACATTCTCCCCCTGTTAAGAGAATTTCGTCCCGAAATTTAGCACGTGGTTACTGAGGAAGCTAGTTAAGTTGCGTGGTTTTCCTGGTTTTCCTGGGGTGTCACATCATCCCCCCGTTGGTTTGTAATTTCGTCCTGAAATTCTGTAGTAGCTTCAACCTCAGTAGTGGTTTCACTTTTCTTAAATAACTGGGGATACTTGAGTTTCATTTGGTCTTCTCGTTCCCAAGTATACTCTGGGCCACGACGGGAATTCCAACGAACTCGGACGAGAGGTATCCTGGTACGCTTGAGAATCTTAACATCTCGATCAGTAATCTCTACTGGTTCCTTGACGAATTGCAGCTGGTCGTCGATAGTGAGTTCCTTGAGAGGAACTATGAGGGTCTCATCTGACAGACACTTCTTCAGATTCGACACATGGAAAACATTGTGAACTCCGCTGAGTTCTGCCGGTAGATTTAACTTGTAAGCGACTTTGCCAATTTTCTCAATAATTTCGAACGGTCCGACATAGCGCGGATTAAGTTTTCCTCGTTTGCCAAAACGAACTACACCTTTCCACGGTGAGACTTTAAGTAGCACTCGATCCCCAACCTGGAACTCGAGTGGTTTCCTTCGCTTATCCGCATAGCTTTTCTGACAGTCCCGAGCTGCCGCCATTCGTTTTCGTATCTGAGCAATCCTTTCGGCTGTATCTACTACGAGTTCTGGGCCAGTGATTTGACGGTCGCCAACCTCTGCCCAACAAAGAGGTGATCGACACTTCCGTCCATACAATGCCTCAAATGGAGCGGCCTGGATCCTGGTGTGGTAACTGTTATTATACGAAAACTCCACTAACGGGAGGTGTTTTTCCCAGCCATTACCAAAGTCGATTACACATGCCCTAAGCATGTCTTCAAGGGTTTGGATGGTACGCTCAGATTGCCCATATGTCTGTGGATGATATGCCGTGCTCATGTCTAATCGAGAGTCAAAGGACTTGTGCATAGCTTGCCACAATTCAGATGTAAAACATGAGTCTCGATCAGAGATGATGGAGGTTGGCACTCCGTGCCTTGACACTACTTCCTTTAGGTAGATGTCTGCTAGAGTAGAAAACTTATCCGTTTCCTTGATAGCCAGAAAATGTGCAGACTTGGTCAGTCGATCCACGATCACCCAAATGGTATCACTTTCGCGTTGAGATCTAGGCAGGCCAGTAACGAAATCCATGGAAATTTGCTCCCACTTCCATTTCGGGATCTCTGGTTGTTGAAGTAGGCCTGATGGTTTCTGATATTCGGTCTTGACTCTCGCACAAGTCAAACATTTGCTAACGTAGGTTGCTATGTGAGCTTTCATGCTAGGCCACCAGTATGTAGTCTTGAGATCATGGTACATCTTATCCGAACCAGGATGTACTGAATAACGAGACTTGTGCGCTTCGTCCATCACAAGCTCGCATAAGTTTCCGTAAAGCGGAACCCAGATGCTGTAGGATCGGTTTGTGACCCAAACGAGTCGTTCAGAAGAGATTTTATCAGTTTCAGATGCGGAAAATAAGAAACTAATGTAGAAACAGCTTGATTCACACTTTAAACATCGTGTATATTGAATTAACAGCTATTACAATCACGAGAAATACCGGCAGCACTTCGGTATCAAATCTATCTCTCTTGCCTGTTCACTTCAAATGAACATTCATGACACATATATATAGTGAATGCTTGACCGCTTGAAATGTCACATACATGTTCAAGCGGTTACACTTCAAACGAACTACCTAAATACATTTCAAGCGAATTACATTTTTGTCTTCAAGCGAACATGCATGCAATTCTGTTTTATGTTTTGTCTTCTTGTGTAGAAAGTTGCAATGATGATGTCACCTATATGATGTCATCATCATGAATGATGACATCACTCTTGTTCAGATCTGCAATGATCCCGAGACTCGATATAAGACGAAGACGACAAATGAATGCACCAACAGACTCCCCCTCAGATGTTGACGAGTCTTAAGTGTCGAGTCTGCACAATCTTCAGTCTTTATCAGTCTTTGAACTTCCAAAATATTGTCCTAGCTCTTGTCTCACTCTAAATCCTTCTCTCTCTAGCAAACTCCCCACAAACAATCTCTTACTCAGATGTCTTCAGACTCCCCCTTTCAATATTCTGGGATCGCAGTCTGGCTTGTTGAAATCACATAGACCTCAGGTATTGGAACCTGGCACTCTATCTTCATGTTCAAGATCGAAACCTGGCTACACCTTCACATTCTTAACCCAGAAATAAATTTCACAAATTTTAACATTTAACAAATTTATAAACCCAGATTCTCTCTCAAATTAAATCAGAATGATTTATCAATGATAAATTCTGATGAACCATTTGCAAAAAAATTAATCATTTTCCTTTTCAAAACACATTCTCCCAAACCATCTGTTCATCATGTTTAGCACTCAGAATTTTGAAAATTAGCTCTCCAACACCAGTTATCGAAAATCTTTTTGGATTTTTCAAAAATTTATGCTAAAACACACCGAAAATCTTTTCGAATTTTCAAAGTAAAGAAACGCAGTAAAGAAATATTTACAGACAATATTTTTGTGAGTTTGTGCAAGAGGATCATATCAGTTTATGACAAGTCACCAGTACCGTTGAGCTTAGTTACACATTAAGAATTAAACAATTCACTTAGATTGCCGATATACTGATCCACTTAAATTCTTACACAAATTTCAACTGATTCAGGATATGAGTTAGATGTTTTAAGGACTTAAACTCATTCATGTGTCCCACCTCTTGAATATACTCCCGTATCCAGATCCCAATATTCAGTCTTACAGGTGAGTATACCACAGATGATATCTGTAAGGGTTAAATTGCGAGGGCCGTGAGAGCTCAGGTCGATACTCCCGTATACGCAGAGAGATGACGGCTTCGACTTTTGGTGGGCCCCCTTTAGAGGATCTTTTGTTTCAACAGCAATGACTATCAATTTTATTGTTTCATCAATTTGCTGAGGGCGGCGCTATATTTCAAGCATATGCAGAAAGTATTATGCGGGGACTAGGTCAGAAATTTCTTTCAGCAGAAGTCCCATGATAATACCCCAGATATCACTGAGCATAAAGACCTAGTATCTCAGAAAGAGGGACCTTTCAAACGAGATTTCAGGGGTTACCTATATATCCAAGTAGTGTTCCCCATGAAATAAGCAAGTTTGAATTTATGTTTATATCCCGAAAAAGTTTACTAAATGTATGAAAACCTATCGGCATATCATCAGTGAGACTGTTTAACGCTATTTAAACATTACATTTCTTTAGCATACTGTGACTGTCTACTGATGTACTATCATTTCCTCTTCTTTGACACCAAAACTCATTTTTTTATTTTATCATGTTTTTGTCTTTTTCAAATTTTCTAATGTTTTTGGATTTTCTGTGAAATTTTTACTCCCCCTAAAATGCAAACACATTTTAGGAAATTTGAAAACAAACTATACAAAACTTGACAACCGATATCATATTGCATCAATTCGCCATCCACTAGGCATAAACAATCAGAACTCCCCCTTTCACAAAACTATTTTCTCATTATGATTTCAAAACACTTAAGTTTTTTTAACCAGAATGATTTTTTCGGAAAATAAGTTTTGTTGGTTTTACCACTTGCAGGTTCGGGGTGTGGTTCATCACATTGTCTTTCAAAATACCACTTGTAAGTTTGGTCCAATCAAGTTCAACCTAATGACCTTGATTAACCAATTTTAGGAAAAACAAGTACAACTTAATGTCCTTGATTTACCACTTGTAAGTGAAAACCTTCATCAACCAACTTGTAGGAATACCACATCTACACAAAATCATTTTACAAATAAAGATGCCGATTCCTGCTCCACACTTACCAACCTGGAAGCTCCGGCAATTCACACTTATCCTGTAAAAATTCAACTATTTTTAAGATTCAATCACATAATTAATTACTAAGAAAGATGCCGATTCCTGATCCACGATTACTAACTTGGGATCTCCGGCAAAGTCAGATGTTCAAGGGAAAAGAATTTCCACCAAAGTCTGACCAACCTTGGGTGTTTTTAGCTCCTTTAGCTCTTGTTCAGTTGGGTTAAAAGTTGCTTTCTTTGTTGCGTAAAAATCTTTAACCCCTTTTACTTTTCCATCAAGCATTTTTCCAAAGATTTTCTTAACATTTCCATTGAATGTTTTTTCGACATCAAACTCTGTTTTCTCAGAATAAAACTGATTTGAGATTTCAACTTTACCAACTTTCTGTTTGACTTTTTCAAACTTCAGTTATGGAAACTCATCATCATTCACTGAAAATACTTCTTTCACCTCTCCTTGTGGCTCTTCTGGCTTTGTGGAACCAGATTCATCGCCATCTTTTACATCACCCTTCTTGACAACCCATAGTTGGTTGTTCTTGGCTTTCTTTTTGTAAAAATTCTTTTTAGAACATTCACCAACCTCATAAATTGAATTTTCAAATATTTTGAATTTTTCGGTTGGTGGTTCAACATCTACAACTATTTCTTTCAGTTTTTCAGAAACTCCCTGTTTAGTCTTAGCATTTCTCGGACAGTTCCATGCAATGTGACCAACTTCATTGCATTTGAAACAGGTTCGAGTCTCTTTTGGATGAAACACTCCAGTTCCATTCCTTTTCTTTTCAGCAAGAAACTCCTGGTTTGATTGTCTCCAGAAAGGTTTCTTCTGTTCCTCCTCAGCACTTCCACCTGAAACAAATTATGTTCTTGTTTTAGAAATTTTGTCATTTTTGTAATTTTTAGGTGGAATAAAACCTAAACCTTTCTTTTTGTAGCTACCATTATGGTTTGGTTTCTTTTGAAAACTAGAACCAGAATTGTAACCCTTTTTTCTTGTTTAATCGTTGTTGTACTCTTGAAGTGTATTTTTTAGGTTTTCCAGTAAGATTTAAATCTTTTATTTCAGAAATCTTAATTTCTGTCATTTTGAAAATCTTTTTGATCATTTCAAATCTAACACTTCTTATTGGAAACTCTTTGTTAGAATATAATTTGTCAGAATCATTTAAAGTATATGCGACTTCAAATGTTTCATCATCCAAATTTGCTTTTGATAGCAAAAATTCTTTACTATAAGACCGTTTAACCGATGATTTTGGACTGTTAACTGACGAACTTGAACCTCCAGACTCAGACTTTGACTCAGACTCCTCATCTGTATCCAACACCTGATCGACCGCCTTTTTAATTAACTCAGACCCATGATCAGTATCAGATGATGTGAAAATAACGTCAATGTTTTCTGGTAATTCATCAGTTGTATCGATTTTTAGCTTTATATTGACAGCCTTTTCAAGTTGCTCCTCGTTTGGTTTTCTGGGAGAATAACCTTCCCAGATCGGAGGCGGACACTTGTTATAGCTAACATTCGGTTTCTTACCAGTATCCTTCTTCTTTGTCTTCTCATCCTAGAAAGCTTCCATACCTGCAACAGTCGGATAAATTCTATCAATAAGATAATCAGAACTAGAATAACTCTGCAATAATCGTCTGATTCTCTCATTCTCGATCTTCTCTATTTCCAACTCCTGCTTCCATTTTGCACTTTCTTCGATGTAGAAGTTTATAGCTTTCTGTTTTGTCATCATCACAGCATTCATCATCGTTAGTGCTTGTTCTCTCTCAGAATTTGTCTTTTGAAGACCAGTTACTGTTTTGTTCAAAACATCATATGATTCTTTCACATAGTTAAGATTGAACAATAACTGTTCCTTCATCTTCTCAAACTCTGCAATCTTCTCATCTTTTGCTGCACATTCTTTGCAAGTCTCCAAACACTTCAAGCAAGGCTTGATGACTTCAACAAACTTTTCAACTTCAATAATTTTCTCAACTTCAACCACTTTCTCATCTTCAGTCACCTTTTCTGGTTCAGCAATCTCCTCAGCAACATTTTTTACTTCTTCATTCTGAACAGCTTCATTAGTTTGATCACCACTTTCAGACTTCTGTTTCATTTGTTCTTTTGCAGCTTGTTTCTCTTTCAGCTTCTCCAAGCGATCAGCAAAATAAAAATGAAAACTTTCAGGAGAGAGATGAGTTTTAGCAACATTAATATATCGTTCTTCTTCATCATCACTACTATCATCAGTTGATGATTTATCAAACTCAATTGACTTTTCAGCATTATCTTCCGAAGAACTAGAATCAACTGGTGTTTGATCAAAAACAACTTCCTTTTCTGAACTTTCGTCACTTTGTGAACTTTCATCTGAGCTCTGTGAGCTTTCTTCAGATACAACAGACTCTTCCTCCACATTCTTCACAGTCTCACCAATAGACTTCATCCATGTGGTAAACATATCTGGTTCTTTCAAAATTTTAGCAATGAATGCTTTGAAATCTCCTTTATCATCCACAAACATATCCCAGCTAAAACCTTCAGGTAACCTTTCATCATCTTGAAAATTCCAGTTAAAGTTCTCTTGATTCCCCAGACATGCTCTTTTTGAATCCTCGATCACTTTTCTACCATGAGCCACCTGAGGTTCTTGTAGTTGTTGACCGACTTGTTGATAAATGGCGTTCCGGTAGTAGTCATCTTTTCCGAATGGATTCTTCACATCACTAGCTTCCCGGTTCTTGCATTCCCTCTTGAAATGACCTTTCTCCCTGCATCGAAAACAAGTAACTTTAGATTTATCAAAACCCAAAGTAGAAACATGTGCATCAAGAAAGTCATTTCTTCCTGTAATCAGCTTGAACTTTTCAGCTCTTCTTAGAACGCTAGCTATACACCATTTGATGTCCATAAGTTCCATCTCTTCAGCGTCTATCTGATCATAATCCTCTTTTGTGAGCATAGGACTCCCGATCCGCCCAGCAACTAATCCTTCATAAGATAATAGTACGGAACCAAGCAACGCCATGTGATCTTTAGCAATCTCTTCATAAAAACTTTGGCCGTCTGGAAGATTCAAAGCAATGTTGCATTGTAACACATAACCATTTCCTGTCTTTGTGATTTGAGAACTGAAACTTGAAGTTGAGATCTTTGGATTGACACTTGGATATGAAGAGAAACCACTACTGCTTTTAGGACTTTGATCAACATTTTCAGTAGAATCTCCAGCACTAAATGCAGTTTGTATCTTTGGGCTTCTTTCAACTTCTGGAACATTGTCTTTGTAATACATTTTTACATCTTGTTGACCACTTGGACTGTTCATCCTCGTGATCTTCTGCTGTTCCAAATCTTGACCCTCAATCTTCTCGATAAACTGAGAAATCGTTAACCCATCATAAACCCCAGTGTTTTTCAAGATCATCAAGTAAGTACCCCATTCCTTTTGCAGTAACGCATCAGCTAACTTGTCTACCCACTCTTCACGATCCTTTTTTATACTAAGCATCGACATGGATCTCACCAAGTGGCAGTATCTTTCAATCAGCTTCTTTGTATCTTCCCCGGGCAAACTTGTAAACAAATCAAATTCTTTCTTGAGCAGTGCTTTCTTGCTCTTGATCATATTCTCACTACCCTCAAACTTGACTCTAAGAGCATCCCAAATTGATTTTGAAGTCTTGTCATGTTGAAGTAACACAAAAATGTCTTCTTTGATAGCTTGCTGAAGTAGACTAATCATCATCTTTTCAGCTCTGTACATATTACGTTCTTTATCACTAAACTCAGATATTGCTTTCTCAACTTGTAGATCAGTATGTGGTAATACATATTTCTTCAGAATGCACTCCCAAGATCTGAGATGGTTAGCTTGAACCCAGTTTTCGAATTTGTCTTTCCATCCGTAGTATTCTTCTATGCTCATCAGTTTCGGGGGCTTTTGTAACGTTCCGGTCTCATTTTCCAAGTTCATATTCTGAGCAATGGAAGCCGGAGTAGTCGGAGTAGCAAATGTGTTGTAGAACTCGGAATCCATGTTTTGGTTTTTCAAAGTTCTCAAAACACAAACTTTCTTGTTTTAATAATATTGATCTCAATGAACCGTATCACCTTGTAAAACACTACCTGAAACAAACAAACAAACAATCAGTTTAAATGGACAGAATATGTAAAAATGTGTGATGATTGAATTGATCTAGGACTCGTGTCGAAGATTTGTTGACTTGTTTAATGAATTCCGCAAACTGAATGAATGAACTAGATCAAATGGGCCACGAAATATGGGCTTCCAATGGACTGCAAACAATGAAGTTCACTTGGGCTGACAACAAACAATGATGATTGGGCCTCAAATTTCAATAACCCGACAACACTTTGGGCCGTAAACAATATGAACTAACATGAGCTTCAGCACTTTAATTGATTGATAAATGGGCCTGACAACTTTGACTTTCACAACTGATTTATATGAATCGGACACTTTGATTGGACCACCCTTTTAAATCTTTTTACACCAACAAAATCACTAAGCCGACAACCTTAAGTGTATAAGAATCTGATTGGACCGAACAAGTTCATCAATTTCATAAGCAAACTTTGACTTAATCTTGTGAATATATCAAGTGCTGACAACTCTTTAAATGTAATATGTAATTTGAAGTTTGATTGGGCCGCAACGTTTGAAGTGGGCTGACAAAGGCTTTGATTCAGTCTTTCAAAACTCTTTGATTGGGCCGATGTGTATTCAGCACATGCATATTGATTGAATATTATTCTAACCGAAAACTTTTAATACACACTTGATTTCATTGGGCCTTGAACAGATATTCACATGACAATGGTGAAAAATGATTCTGACACTATATTCACGTGACATGAAGTCCCGAGACAATTAATGAAGCAGATTAATGTTGACAGACACTTTCAAGTGGTCGTTGTTTTCAAGCGGTTTGTCATTTCAAGCGGGGTGTCATTTTCAAGCGGTGTGTCATTTTCAAGCGAAAGCTCAATGTATTTTCAAGCGAAGAGTCTTTTTCAAGTGGACTCGGTGAATTTTCAAGCGAGAAACCAGTTTCAAGCGGACTCACGGTGTTATGTTCGCTTGAACAGTCAATGACGTCAGCAACTTCGAACAGATTTCAAGCGAGAACTATGATTTTAACCAGTTTTAAGTCGATTTTCGTTCTGAAACTTTACAGGATTTGTTAATACATGAATACGCACAATATGTGTAATTTTGAGCCGTTTTTAACCGTGAAAAATGTTTGAATTTGAAAAAGAATGGTGTCGAAATCAGAAAATGTGACGAAAACAGGCTGTTTTTGCAAGATCTCTTCCTCCTGAGCTCTGATACCACTTGTAGGATCGGTTTGTGACCCAAACGAGTCGTTCAGAAGAGATTTTATCAGTTTTAGATGCGGAAAATAAGAAACTAATGTAGAAACAGCTTGATTCACACTTTAAACCTCGTGTATATTGAATTAACAGCTATTACAATCACGAGAAATACCGGCAACACTTTGGTATCAAATCTATCTCTCTTGCCTGTTCGCTTCAAATGAACATTCATGACATATATATATAGTGAATGCTTGACCGCTTGAAATGTCACATACATGTTCAAGCGGTTACACTTCAAGCGAACTACCTAAATACATTTCAAGCGAATTACATTTTTGTCTTCAAGCGAACATGCATGCAATTCTGTTTTATGTTTTGTCTTCTTGTGTAGAAAGTTGCAATGATGATGTCACCTATATGATGTCATCATCATGAATGATGACATCACTCTTGTTCAGATCTGCAACGAACCTGAGACTCGATATAAGACGAAGACGACAGATGAATGCACCAACAGATGTCACCTATATGATGTCATCATCATGAATGATAACTCAGCCCTGATGTTCTCTGCTTTCAACGCTTCAACCTGAGCATCTCGTATTTGGGCAGGAAGACTAGAGTGAATGGTAAGCTGTAACGCACGTACACGCTTAGGTATAGTATCCTTTCGACTGAGGGCGTTGGCCACAACATTGGCTTTACCCCGAATGATACTTGATCGCACATTCGTAATCATTCAAGAGTTCGACCCATCGACGTTGTCGCATGTTTAATTCCTTTTGCTTGAAGATATGCTCGAGACTCCTGTGATCGGTGTAAATGGTGCACTTGGTACCGTACAGGTAATGTCTCCATATCTTAAGCGCGAAAACAACTGCTCCCAGTTCCAGGTCGTGCGTAGTGTAGTTCCTTTCGTGAACCTTAAGTTGGCGTGATGCGTCGGCAATGACCTTGTCCCGTTGCATCAACACACAACCAAGTCCTTGGATGGAAGCGTCGCAACAAACCACAAAATCATCTGTGCCTTCAGCAATGTGAGGATAGGCGTGCTACAAAGTCTATCTTTTAAGTGCTGGAATGCGGACTCCTGTGCATCACCCCAATGATAGGTGACACCCTTCTGAGTAAGTGAAGTGAGAGGTTGCGTAATCTTTGAGAAATCCTTGATAAACCTTCTGTAATATCCTGCCAAACCCAAGAATTGGCGGATTTCTGTTGGTGTGCGGGGTGCAGGCCAGTTCTTGATCGAGTCAACCTTAGATGGGTCCACATGAATCCCATCCTTGTTTACCACATGGCCTAGAAAGTGGACTTCGCGAAGCCAGAAGTCACATTTCGAAAATTTAGCATACAGTTGCTCTGCTCGAAGAAGTTCCAGCATAAGTCGTAGATGCTGCTCGTGTTCTTCCTGACTCTTAGAATAGACCAGGATGTCATCGATGAAAACAATAACGAACTTATCCAGGTAAGGTTTGCATACTCGGTTCTTGAGATCCATGAAGACCGCTGGTGCATTCGTCAACCCGAAAGGCATGACCAGAAACTCGTAATGGCCGTAGCGAGTTCTGAATGTTTTTTTGGAGTCGTCCTCCTCTTGGACTCTCAGCTGATGGTATCCCGATCTCAAATCAATCTTAGAGTAATAGCTCGACCCTTTCAACTGGTCGAACAAGTCGTCAATACGTGGAAGAGGATAACGATTCTTCACGGTCACCTTGTTAAATTCGCGATAGTCAATACACATTCTGAAAGTACCGTCTTTCTTCTTTACAAACAAGACTGGAGCTCCCCAGGGCGAAGAGCTAGGACGTATAAAACCCTTTTCCAAGAGTTCTTGTAATTGCGTGGACAGTTCTTCAAGTTCTGACGGAGCTAGTCGATAAGGTGCACGAGCTATTGGTGCTGCTCTAGGAGCTAGCTCGATTTGAAACTCAACATGATGATGAGGCGGAAGACCAGCTAATTCTTCAGGAAATACCTCAGGAAAATCGCGCACAATAGGAATGTCCTCAATTCTCTTCTCTTCCATTGATGTGTCAGTAACGAGTGCTAGAATGGCAGTGTGGCCATGTCGCAAACACTTCTAGGCCTTAAGGAAAGAGATAATGCCTACAACTGCACCACTCTTGTCGCCATGAATCACGAGGGGTTCTTTACCAGAACGAGGAATGCAGACGGTTTTCTCCTTGCAAATAATCTCCGCTTGATGATGAGATAGCCAATCCATCCCAATAACGACATCGAAACTACCAAGTGTGATAGGAATAAGATCGATAGAGAAAGTCTGACCAGCTAAGACGAGGTTACAACCTTTAACTATGTGTGTGGCTTCAAGACTTTTACCGTTTGCTAGTTCTACCGTGTGTTTGGTGTTCAAAAGTGTTGGAGTGCGCTTAAGCATTTGGCTAGCTTTTAAGGACACATAACTAGTATCGGCACCCAAATCAAATAAAACAGTAACAAAGAAGTTGTCCAGAAGAAACTTACCCATCACCACGTTGGGATCGTTCCTCGCATCACCCTGACCTAGCACGAAAACACGTCCCCTGGCACCATTGCCATTATTGTTACCCCCGTTGTTGCCTCCATTGTTGTTCTCGTTTCCTTGGTTGTTGTTGTTCTGATTCTGGTTCAGCTGAGGACAATTCCTCTTAAAGTGGCCTTCAGCGCCACACTGAAAGCATCCTTTATTGCCCTGCTGTTGCTGCTGCTGGTGGTTCTGTGGAGTGTGTTGTTGTTGTTGGCGATTCTGATTTGCTGGTCGTGCGCTCCTGCAATCCTTTGCTTCATGACCAAACTTGTTACACCTCAGGAAACGACCCTTGTGGCACTGCCCGCTATGATGCTTGTTGCACCGGTTGCACTTGGGGTGGTTCCCTCGGTATCCACCCTGTCCTTGATTACCAGAAGATTGCTGACCAGGACTCTGGTAGTCATCAGTCTTTCACTGCTGAGACTGAACTGAAGTAGAACCCTTGCCTGAATTTCCATCCCACTTGTGCTTGTTATCACTGGGAGCATCAGTAATAGTAGCGCTAATACGCTTGGGCAGCCTGTTCTGCTCAACTGCCTAATTAGTGAGACGATGAGCCAACTTGATGATCTGCTGAATGGTGCCAAGATTAGATGAGGTCACGTGGCTCTGAATTTCTGGCACCAAACCCTTAAGGTACAGCTTGATACGCTTGATAGGAGGATCCACCATAGTGGGACACAGGATAGCTAATTCGTTCGACCTCTTTGTGTATGCCTCAATTTCAGACCCCGTCATCTTCAGATTGAAAAATTCTACCTCTAGCTTCTGGATGTCGTCACGACTACAGTACTCTTCTTTGATCAGTTATTTGAAACCGTTCCATGGGGTGGCATTAGCAACCGCCAGCCCTAGCAGTTGAACCTGTGCTTTCCACCTGGTTAATGCAGCACCTTCGAGTGTTCCAGTAGCATATTTCACCATACGATCTTCAGGGCATTCACACATCTCGAAAACAGACTCAAGCTTCTCGAACCAGTGAAGAAGACCTACAGCCCCTTCTGTGCCGCTGAAAGTACTAGGTCGGCAATCCATGAATGTTTTAAACGTGCACACAGGAGGCTGAGCATGTTGACCTGTTGCGCGAGAATAAAAGACAAGGTTAAGCACGAGGGTTGGTTTGCGAAGGTAGGATCTAAACGTCCTAAGAAGGGTTAATATGGCAGGTTATACCTCCTGCAGGGACAGCTGCGAGTGCCTCAACAACCCGTTCATTGATCAAAGCCGTCAACTGGGCTTGAGTTAGGTTGATACGTCCTCCGCGTCCGTTCATGATCTTCACAACGAAGCAACGTAAGAGAGAAAAGTGTCGCGAAAGTGCGTAAGTGTGGGATAACAGAAGAGAGTAAGCACACAAGGTTCAAATAGTAGTTATCACGTTAACTAGTGCACAGTGTGAACTATCTAACCGACAATATAAACATAAATTATACCACCTATTGTGTCGAGTCTTGCACGTGGAGCGAAGCGTCGTTGTGGATCGTTGAGAACTGTACAGGTTATAGTCTGGCTTTGTCAAAAAGCTTTTCCCCTTTTTTTTAAAATAACCAAGTTCACTATAACCAATGGCTCTGATACCAATCTGTCACACCCCCAAAATCCACCACGCGGAGTATCACCGCTCAGAGGCATGACATGACCAGGATCGAGCCACCAATCATATTGAACAACATAAATAAGTAAGTAAAACCAACCACATTACAATTGGTGACCATAAGACAGTAACCAACTTTAAGTTAACAGCGGAAGCATAAAACATAAAGCTAAAACATAAGTTTCATAGTTCATAAGTTTAAAGACCCAAGACATAAAGTTTAATTATTAAGCACGGGACATAACAGTCCGCATCCCACAACGACCTCCTCGTGCAAGCTCCATAAGCATCTAACGACCTGTAAGGCATGTAACAACGAGTCACAACAAAGTTGAGTGAGTTCACGGTTGGTTGTTAAGTTTTACGTTGTTTCCGAAAACATGGTTTGTCTTTCGCTGGCTTATTTGCCATGGGGGTTACCCCATAGTTGAAAGTATGATTAACCAGTTCCTTCTTTATTACCCAAACCATATCCATAATCAGTGGGGGCCTCCCCATGTGAACCACTAGACCGTTACCATATCGACAACTGACGAACAATAATTGTGCCCTACGTCAATGTCTATCATCATTGACAGTTTGCCATAGTCCATTAGTACACGCCCGTCCGAATGGCACGGTGTGAGGTTTGTTAAACCTAATAGCGCTATTAACTAATGACTCGCTCGCCATTGGCCTCGGCGATTCAGTCGATATAAAATGAGGGACTTCATGATAGAGTTTTGTCTAGTAAGTTTTAAGGTTGTTGTCCTACCCAAGGAGGACGAACGTACGTATTCTACCCAAGGAGAATACGCAGGATTAATATTGGCATCCTACCCATGGAGGATGGTGGTAAATATCCTACCCAAGGAGGATATGTAGGTTTCGTTTTAATTCTTTAACCCATTCCCAAACCACCGGGAATCCCATGCCTTAGAAAGTGTGTGAACTCACCTCAGTTTGCTCGGTTAGATTAAATACTCAAATAATCAGGAAATCAAGCACGTCCTAATAAGGTACAGATAACAATTAGTTTCTCATGCATAACACGTACCCTACGTACGGTACTCATTACTTCTATCACATACCACACAATTCAAATGTCAAGTTATATCGTTAAGTTACATTATTTTACCCTAAAGTAATATAACTATCTCACAAATAAACAAGTATCCACACAAGTGTTCTAGTATAAGATATATATTCAAAATATATATTTACACGTTTTTATTTACAAAAATCAACCCCCGACACTTCGTATTTTGTTACAAAAATTATGGCGAAGTTTATATTTGAAACGCAAGTTATAAAATATACTTGTAACACTTGTTTAGAAAATAATTTTCTAAGTGTTGGAATTTTTAGAAAATTTCGCCAGAGTTTCCTTTGTAAATGGAGGTGTCCATGCTTATTAGCGTATCATTTTCTTTCCGGAAATCATTCAATCAATCATCAACAAATTATTAAACAACATCACACTAACCAAGTGCAAAAACGATACACTTTACACAATAACATGAACTTGGTTTTTCGTAAAAACGCGTAGTAACTTAGTGGGGTGTTTAGTGGGTTTAGTTACCCTCCAAAGTGTGTTTATTTATGTAAGACTCTCGTTCTCGGGATTTTTAGATGTTCACAACTAGTGAACTTATTTTACAAAAATATCCATTTTCAATATTTTCATGCTTCACTAGCATCCATATACTTAGTTTATTTCAAAGATGGTGTAAGCATATGTAAGAATCATACTTTTTCAAAAACCGCCTTTTAAACTTGGTTTTCTAAAATAACTCATACCCAAGTTTTGAGTTTACAAGTTTACTAGTCCACTAGGTTTATTATTTTCTAAGAAAATCACTTTTATTCCTAAGTTCATGCTTTAACAAGAAGATGATTATTTTATGTACACATAATCATCCCTAACTGGTTAAGTCATGTTTTTAATCATAACTTAGCAAGCTTCATATGATGATCAAACATCATATTGCTAGTAATCATCAAAATATCAACAACATGACTACAACAACTTCATTTTATCAAGTTTCCTTCTTATTTTATCATCAAGTTAGTCTATGTTCATGTTTTCTTCATATGATTCATTAATGTTCTTAATGTTTTTGATCATGATACATCATTAACCACTTAAACAAGATGAAAAATAAAAGGATCTAAGTTCTTACCACTAGCTCAAGGCTAGGGAAGTTCAAGTGAAGAAATTGAGTGGATAAAAGAAGATAAGAGAGGTCCTTCCACTTCCGAGAACACCGAGCTTCGTTGTATGCACTTTAACACCTTTGGATCACTAGAGATTGAATGATTTGGACTTGAAGGTGATGATGATGGCGGTGGTGCTCTCGGCCGAGCAAGAGGGAGAGAAGGGAGAGTTTTGTGTGTTGTTGAAGTGTGAAGATGAGAGTGATGATGATCTAGAGGTTAAATAAATAATCTTCCAACACTTCTTTACCCATTAGTCCTAATGTCCCTTTAGTACATGGCAAGTCCAATAAACAAATGAAGAAAATCAAAGTGGGTATCCCACTTCTAGAACCGGTTTGGGGGGGGGGTGTCTAGTTAGGATGCAATGGTAGTTAGCTTAACTAGTTAGGAGATTAAGTGATTTAGTTAGTGGTTTATGTGTGTTATGTAATATATAGTGTGTTAGGGTGTTCGGGACCCATAACTAGTTCAGAAAAATAAAAACAATGCTTCTTGCAATATTTTAGTGTTCCGGGTAATGTCCGGTTATTCGGTTAGGTACCGTTTCGTTAAAGTGCTAAGTTATTCCATATAGTGTTCTTTATATATCTTTTTGTAACATTATTAATTGCCCATACTCAGGAAGCATACATGACTATTTAGTAACTATTCTGCACAAGACTAGTATGTTAACAAGCGCATGTAAGTATGACGCGGTAATCGGAAAGCAGTTAAGTAATTCAGTACAGTCATCAAGCACTTTAATTGTCATTAATAAATCATATGGATACATGAAATTTTTGAGGGTTGTCACATTCTCCCCCTGTTAAGAGAATTTCGTACCGAAATTTAGCACGTGGTTACTGAGGAAGCTAGTTAAGTTGCGTGGTTTTCCTGGGGTGTCACACATATAAGGATTCCCCGTCCTCTTGTGAGTATGTATTGATTTCAGTCATTAATTTAGCGGTTTTAGAGAGCGGGAAATACTTATATAAAATTTTGAGCAAGTTCATCCCAATTGTGTACCGAACCACTTGGGAGGGTGTTAAGCCAAGCCTTGGCTCGGTCTTTTAGTGAGAATGGGAACATGCAGAGGCAGATGGCGTAGTTCGATGCTTCGTTGATCCGGAAAGTATCACATATTTCCAAATTGTTGGTAATATGTAGATGTGGATCTTCATCGGCTAGGCCATGGAATGTTGCGGAATTTTGGAGCATTTGAATCAAATGTGGCCGAAGTTCGAAGTTGTGGGCATCGACATTCAGTGCATTGATAGCGGCTCCGAGAGTACCTACCGTGGGCCATAGGTAATCCATAAGGGTACGCTGATCTGCCAATGGAAGTTGGTCCCCCGAGGCTTTCTCTTAGCTTTTAGCCTCTTTCTTAGAAAGCGTTCGGGTTCGTCTAGAGGTTTTTTTATGTCTTTATTGGAACTGGAGCTCATGCACTGCGTAGAAAGTTCAGGTGCTGCGCCTGGGTTACAAGTCCTGCGATGAAACAAAAAAGAACGTTGGTTAGAAGTCTGACCACGGCCCCGTGGTTGCTGACCACGACCCGTGGTCGGTGTTGCAGTGATTGTTTTCTAGATCCCAGTTACTGGGGAGTTTAGCACGGCCCCGTGGTGCACCGCCACGACTCCGTGGTCACTCTTCTGTGACTCAGAAAACAAATATTGCTAGTAAGGTTGCTGGGCACGGCCCCGTGTCCGACCAGGCACGACCCGTACTGAAGTCTGTAGATGCTGAAAATTTTAAAAATCCTAAAAAAGACAAATAAGAAAAATGATTAGGCCGTTGATTCCTAACTTTCTTAAAATCCTTGTGTCCCGGCAACGGTGCCAAAAACTTGGTGTGTGTAAGGTGTGTTATATTTTTGTTGATATTTTAAGCCCATTTTACACATTAATCAAGTTTTAAATTTATAAAACACGATACTCTACTAACACTAAACACACACTTGGGCAAGTGCACCCATCTTGAGCCTAATATAGCGTTGGTAAGATACCGAGGTCGTCCAAGGACACAAGAGCTTTTATTTCCGGTTTATCCTCAACGTCTAATCAATCTAACATTTTTTAGAAAATATTTAAAACATGAATAATAAAAACTAAAAATGCTGAAAAAAAAATAAAAAAAATATAAAAACAGATAGACAAGATGAATCACTTGGACCTGACTCGCCTTTAATGTATTCTTTGATGATTTCCGTACTTTTGCACGTTTTAAGAGATTATATTAGTTATAGTAGTAGGCCCGGCCCCTCTTTTGAAGGTGACGTTACCCTCAACCCAGTGGTTTGAGTCAGCAAGGATATAATCCCAAAGGGTCGGAATATTGGAAGATAATTAATTAAGTTATTAATGCGAAAAGTGGTAGGCCCCTCTTTTGAAGGTGACGTTACCCTCGGCTAAGTGGTTTGATTCAGCAAGGATACAATCCCAAGTAGCCGGTTTAATGTATTAATAGTAGTTTACATATGAGGGGATCAAGCCATTCACACCCCCTCCATCCAATACCACTGGGTATTGAAGGAGGTCCTAATAAGCTTGACCCAGGTCCTTGCAGGATCTATACAGTAAACAAGGCAAGAACCTTACTAAACCATTCCCTTAACCCCCGACCAGGTAGCCAACATATCTCTATATAGACCGTAGAGATATGAATGGTGTAAATCTTTTACTTTATATAGGAAGTAAAGTAATGCCAAGACACCAAGGACAAATGATAAAGAAGTTTCACCTTCAACATAAGAAATTAGTTATTAAAGTCATTAATACAAAACCAAATAAAAAGTGAGAAAAGATTAAAAATCAAAAGTAATACATTAAAGACTTGTCTTCACCAAGTGATGTAAGAGACTTAGCCAAACATGGCCTTTGATTGACAAGAACTCTTACTATCAATCTTGGATCCCGAGACTACCTCACAATCTCTAAGGTGGATGATGGATGATGGTGGTGGATGTGGGTGTTGTAGTGGTGGCAAAAAGGGAGAGAGGTGGTTTGCCAAGGGATGCCTTTGAAGTGAGCCAAGCACCCCTATTTATAGCCTACACAGAAGCCCGGCCACGGCCCCGTGTCCAGCGGACACGCCCCCGTGGCCATCCTTTTCTCTTCCTTCATTAATTGAATTTCTCTGCGTAGGGCTCGACATGACTCGTGTCCAGCGGGCACGGCCTCGTGTGTAGAAGTGTATCTGTACTACCAAGATTTTTCAAGATTCTGCGAATCTTAGCGCCACACCCCGTGCTGAGCTGGGCAAGCCCCTGTAGTGGGCGTAGAAGCTTCCACAACTTTGTCCTTTCAGCAGACATCTGACCACGCCCCCGTGTCTAGTGGGCACAGGCCATAGTCAGCCTTCTGTTTCTTGTTTTTTGCTCTTGGAAATGCTGTCGACGGGTCGGGCATGTCACGTTTACTCCTTTTCTTTGTATTTATGTTGGTTTTTGCTGTTTATTTGTTCCTTTTGCTCGTTTAAGCTCATTTAGTCCTGTAAATTCAAAGGAAGACAAAAGCACACTTTTTCCAACATTAGTACTAAAAAGGGGTTAGTTTTATGCCTCATTTGATGTAATCTCATCGCTTCGATACTCTCATCACTTTTGACGCTTATCGCTTACCGCTTATCCCGTATCACTTATTGCTTATCGCTTATCGCTTACCGCTTACCGCTTACCGCTTATCGCTAGTCGCTTATCGCACTCAACACTCACGCTACTCTGATAATTTTTTCAATCACTGAACCATTCACGCACGCTCTCAACGCTAATTGGATTTGCAAAACAACTTTACCGTTCAGTTTACTCAATCTCCCTCTCGAACTTGGTTCAACCACTTATCGCTTGGACCAAGGATACTAAAACTTATCCGTACCATGTCGACACACATGACATTGCTCCACGGGACAAAGATAGTATGGCTAAAACATGGTGGATACGCCGCTAGTACTTCCTATATATAAGTGCTTTAGCCATATTAACAAACTTTCGTGGAAAGGTGCCATGTGGGGCTCGACGCTAATTAAAACTTTTTCTGTACTATTAAAACTTATTGTATAAACAAAATTTTTCTTGCAAACTTTTAGGAATAAATGGAAATCTTTCTGAAAAAATTTAATCTGAATTAAAACCTTTTTGGGCAAACAAAACTTTCTTACAATGATGGTTTAACAATCAACTCAGTTTAACACCACGTCATAAGAAAAATTTTCGTGAATCAATTTTTTCTTAAAATCTTTTATTAACTTAAAAAAACTTCTCTTACAACGCTGGTGTGAACATCGACTCACTTTAATGCCACGCCGTAAGAGAATTTTCATAAACCAAGTTTTCCTTAAAATCTCTTTTCGATAAAACCTTTCAAGAACTTAACATCGACTCGTGAGTTACCACCTTTTAGTCAAACGAATCGCTTCACTCATCTCTTCAACCATATCACCAATACTTTTATCGCTACTTACTCGTGTCAATTCTCGCGGTGTCCTTGCTAATAAATTTCGGGACGAAATTTCCTAAAGCAGGGGAGACTGTAACAACCTGCACTTTCGCGCTTGTTACTCTCGTTACGCCTAGCACCGAGATTCGGGTCATAATGTAACTATATCGCAAACTATGCTACTTCGCATATTTTCATGCTACATCGCTTATTAGACACACTGTATCGCACATCACAATGCATGCGCGTATAACACTGACGCTTACACGATGACATCACGTGAGTATCTAAACTACTCGCTCTCGCTCATCGCAAAGCAAACTCAACGCAAACTCAAAACACAGTTACTCATGCTATGACCTATTATATTATATTATTAGATAGATAGAAATATCTAAGTGTTACAACTTGTTTAAACGCGCACACGCTGGCATGCGTAATTCAACTTATCGCACTGAAACGCAACGTAGTAATACGATACTACTTGTCTTGCTAAAACGCTTAAAGTACCCACAATGATTAACGCAACAAAACGGGTCAAACAAACCAAGTTGGAAACTAACAACAAACACACTCGGCCGATCGAATGGGCCATCCGCCTGAATGGAGCCCATCCGCCCAGATGGTGTATGACCATCCATCTGGATGAAGCCCATCCGTTTGGATGGAGCTTGCCCATCCGGACACAGCCATCCGAACCCCGCCATCCAAACCCCGCCATCCAAACTTCGACATCCGGAAGTCGCAGACCTTGCCCTCAACTATAAATAGAGGCCTTATGTCTCATTTCAACATTCTAGTTTCTCCAAACACTCCCAGGCGCTCTCCAGGTTCCGGATTGCGATCAAGACCAATTTGTAAGCTCTTCACTTCCCATTTCCATCTCCATTTCGCTTCTACTCCATCTCCTTCATCACAATCACACGAATGCACTAAAACTTTCTCAAAACTGTGATTATGAGCATCTTGAAGATGGTTTTCACTCAGTTTGCCTAGGTAAACCGCTGTGGGGCATCATTCACTCGAGATGGAATCAAGTTTTTGAAAGATTTCAACGTTTAACAACCTTTTTATGAACTTCTTTTCAATTTTACACAAAGATCGGTGGAATTAAGAGCCGGTCAGACTCTCGACTCGTTCCATAGTCGAGAGGCAGCTCGAGGGCAGATTTCCACCGAAGAGATAGGCTGATTAACGGGTCAAACATGAATCTTCATCAAGAACAGAACATCTGATCGAATGGGTAAAGCCCATTCCGTCCGAATGGACTGGGCTTGGTGTTTTTCCGTTGCTTGAATCTGTCAACGTGTCCGTCTCCGTTAAACAAATCCACTGTTCAAAGAAAAATTTTACTAAACTTAAGCTCAGCCATCCGTCCGAATGGATGATGTCCATTCGTCCGGATGAACTGACCGTGGCAATTTTTGTGTTTAACTCTTGTTACCATGACTGTTAAAATGTTTTCAATCAAGACTTCAACATTTTAAACGGTTCACAAACAACCACCGACCGTCCACCAGAATGGGCCATCCGTCCGGATGAAGCCCATCCGCCTGGATAGAGCCCATCCGTCCGAATGGAGCCCATCCGTCCAGATAGATTGGACCCATCTGTTTGGATAGTCTATTGAACACTTAACTTGCTTTTACCCTACTCGACACTCTGATTTCGACCATGTCAGCACTTGGAAGACTTATGCTTCTGTTCTCGTACGCAGGCTGATCCGACGCTCCCTTCAATCCAACCAGATCGTGTTTACTGTTAAGCACGCACAATGAGGATACTCGAACCCATTTTCTTCTAACGCACTTTTGGGTGTTACATACGTTCTCTATCAAAACAAAACACACAACCCAAACACTTTATAAACGCTAACCGCTCCCGCATGTTATACGTGATTTGTTAAATGCTTGTTACTATGCTTACACAGTGTTACACTAGACCGCCTCTAGCAACGATAGTAATATAGTTTGGACTCAGCACCTGTGTGACAGGGGTTGCTAGGGATCACATTACTTTACTTCACGTGTTCGCTTAGGTGAACATGTGTCACGCATACTCTACATCGCAGTCTCGTGGTTAGGTTGTATCATTGTAAATAGTTACATGCTTCGTAGTTATGTGTTACATGCTGGTTATGCATAAACGCTTTTTCTACTATTATCTATGCAAACTTGTGTACTCACATTTACTTTTTGTATTGAATTTTATTTTAACGTATGTGACAGGTTGATGGTCTATTTGCTGCAATGGATTTAGGAAGTCTAGAAACTCATCGAATAAAAAAAATTCTAAGTTGTCAGACTTGTTTTGTTTATGATAAATCGCTATCTGTAATAACTGTTTGTTGAATATTTGTTCGTTGGTATCAGACAATGAACCTTTAAAAATATTGGTAATGGATAGTTGTTATGGATTCTCTTGAGCAATCTAGTTCGCCTAGTGCCGCGCCTCGATGATTCCGCCATCGGTTGGGGTGTGACACAAACCCCCGCCCCTCTCGCTACCATGCTCATATGTGTAATGTATGAGGCCCAACCCCCAAGTTCCCACACTCGCCCACATCACGACTAGGCTACCTGAATGCCTTTATCATTTTCACACACATGCTAAGCTATGGCCTCGGAACACATCTAATGCACAAGTTCTAATGCATTACTACACATTGCTACTCTCAATCAAAGAAAGATTTTTTTAACCATGTAAATGTGTGGCCCAAACACTCACCATGAAATGATAAAAGGGTTGCTGGTATGTTATGTAGGTCCAATGTTAAGCGTTCAAATCAGACGACACTTGTTTGTTTAAATTTTTTCAAAAAAATTTCCCCCACCCCCACACTTGGGATACATTGTCTCTAATGTATGTTTTTGGAAGGAATAATCCCTTCAAAACGCAACTTTTTTAAACAAAATATTTACACCTAACTAGAACACCCCCAAATTTCACAACCCTTAATCATCAAAACATCACAACTCCACCCAACCACCCAAACCAAAATATATAAAAGAAATAAGAACAAAATTGGTACCAAATGTACCGTTAGTAATAGACATTAAATCGCGAGCATCTTCCGAATTCAACCCCTCATGAAAGGCGTTCAACAACTCCCAAAGCTCAATACCATGATGAGGGCGATTTTTAATCATCATATTAAACCTCTCGAGTGCCTCATGAAACATCTCACCTGCTTGTTTTTGGAAGCTTCTTAGACTACGTCACGCATCATTAGTCTTTTGAGCAGTGAAAAACTCATCCAAAAACCTTTGTTGCATTTCAGCCCAAGTATAGATCGAGGCAGAAGGTAACATATAAAACCATCTCTTTGCTTTGTCTTCCAAAGAAAATTGGAAAAGCACCAATTTGACATAGGCTTTGGAGTGAGTTGATTCTAAATGGAAAGATGATTCTTTCCGGGCCAAACCCTTATACTTTGGTAAACTTTGGAGTGAGTTGGTTCTAACCTCAAACGTTCTTCCCTTGTGATTTTGAGGAATCACCACCAGGGAAGTGTTACTAGTAATGACTGGTCTAAAATGAGGTTCAATCCCCCTTACTACCTCACAATTATGACTTCTTGGAACACCCAATGGCACTCTTGGTTGTTGACCCGCTTGTCTTGGCATTTGCCTTTGAGGTTCATATGGTTGAGGTGGTGGTTGAGGAATTTGTTGTTGGGGCATTTGCCTTTGAAATTGTTGTCTTTGTTGTGGCATTTGCGGTTAAAGAACTTGTGGTTGTGGTCTAAAAAACTCTTGAACCGGTTTCGTTTGTTTCCTTTATGCATATACAAATCCACCTTGAGTTCCCATTTGTGTTCCATCACCTCTCGTGAAATATCCATCCTCCTCATATCCTTCGAATTCTTCCTCATAACCATCATCATACCTATCCCGTCGTGCCCCCATTGTTGTATCAACAGAAGTTCTTGATATTGAAATCTTTGTTGTCGTGGTTGTTGAGGGGCCGGGGTGGTATGGACTATGGGTGGGTTTTGTTGGAAAGGAGGTGGTTGACTTTGTTGAGAAGATGATGGACCGGAAGTTGGGAAAAAATTGCTAAAGAGTGGAATGTTTGATGTTGGTTGGTAGCTGAATGTATGTTGTGTGGTCATGGGAATTATGGTGTTGGTAGGTTTCACCTCACTCGATGTTGTAGAAACTGTTGTAGGAATTGGAGGAGGAGTGGTTGGCATTATTTGACCCGTAGTGGGAGTTAGTGGATCCATTGTGTTTTTTGGTGTAGTAGGAGACCCAACAATCTTGTTCTCCAAAAGTAGCACTCGGTTCCTTCTAAGCGTCCGTTCAGTTTCAGGATCAAAAGCTAGTGGTGATGACTTGTGATAGCCACTAGTATGCATACACCTGTAACTACCAGCACAATAACACCACCTGCGTAAACCCGAAAATAACAAAAAAACCTACTAAAGATAACACATGTTGCGCACTACTCCCTGGCAACGATGTCAAAATTTAACGTGAGGTCAAAGTCTCAATCAAAAATAAACCAAATACACTAATTAGATAGTGGTAAATGGGTATCCAAAACAGGGAGTTTGTGGAAAATGTGTTTACCAAGTAGTTTGCGAATTACTAATAACAAAACTAAAATGTAGGAAAGTAATCTCAGAATTTGGTTTGTTTGGTTTATAAAACTAAAATTAAGTTGCAATTAACGAATAAGTTTGTAAACGATTATTAGAAAGATTGTTCTTCCCGGGTTTTAGGTTTTGCATGACAACAAATGTTAATGTTCAACTAGAAAGAACCACATAGACATAGCTCGTGTGTGTGTAATTATTTGTGATGAAAGGGGACCAAGTACTTGGATTCATAAAATAAGAGGTTGTCACCCGATGATCAATTAACATATCCAGCCTAAATCCCTCCCACTATATCTCGATTACCAATGGCACTAAGAAGGTATGGTTTAGAACAAAGATCAAACAATATTAACAAGCTAGAAACAATCACACACACACCATAATAATGCTAAACATAAATATCATTAGATTACTATTCAAGAAATACATGAACATAACATAGTTGTCACAAAGAAACCTAATATCCGGGAAGAACACAAAGAAAATTAGCCACTCATCGCTTGGATAATCACACAAACATCAAAACCATAACTCATTGATAATAAAATGTTAATCCTCACTTTGAAATCACCAATAATCTTGTTCTCCATGTGACATTTGTACCTTTTTATTCTTTGTACAGTTCCAAACAACTTTTTATTTAATGAAACATTGTGTCTTGATTCCAATATTGTATAATTATTTATAACATTTGTGCATTTTCAATCCTTGTTCAATTTCAAACTCTCAAAGCCTTTTTCTGAAGTAATACGTAAACTGTTACACAAACGTAACTAGTTTAATGCGATGTACACTCCGAAACAATAATATAAGCTAAACATACCCTAAATACCCTTTACATAACTTAGAAATAAGTTTTGAGGGGTTCGGTATGGCAAAAACATGCTTATTCGAGCTCAGGGACTATTTGCGACAAACTGCGAAAGTCTGCTGATTCTCGTATTTTTTAATACGAACCATGTTTACATCTCCAAAAATTTTGTAATCATTAAAATCTTGTATTTTATTGGTAAGAATGCAAAAATATCGATCGTTGCGAAATTTTGGTCATTTTCGTGTTCATTATAGTGTTTGACTTAATTAAGAGAAAAACGCAACCGTACAACCGAACAAACCGACATCGACAATATTTTCAGGAAAAATCCAAGTTACATATGCCTTAACACCTTTATAGAGCCTAAAAATTAGATTAAAAGGTATTAAAAGTGAAAAAACACGACGAAACAAGTCCAGGGGCCAAAACTGCTAATTGCCGAAATTTTTGCCCTTGCCCCCTGCCTTACGGACCGTAATGCGGCCCCCTTACAGTCCGTAAGGGATTCCCAGCAACGAATTGTATGGCAGACATCTATTTTAACAGCCTTGGAGCCCAAGATCCGTGTTCTCCAAGATCTAGCCTGATCTTGCACGTTTAGGGACATGTGGAGTGATTTTACACTAATCCATGACACTTGTAATGATCAAATTCATCATCTACAGGTACAAATAGGTACAAGAATTCACTCACAACGTGCACCAAATCTTGAAATCTTTCTATCTTTCTCATTTGGAAGTTCTTGACCATAAGGAGCTTCCTAATCAGTTCTCTTATCTTCTAAGGACCACTAGTAAGTTTTCCTTTCAGTTCAATTTCATTTATTTAGTTGTTTTGAGCTAAAAGTCAAACAGTTTGACTTTCTGTTTGACTTTCATTTCTGACCTCAATTGGTCAAGTCAAAGTTCAATTTAACTTTGCAACGTGATCGTAATCACAAAGGTTATAATCCCTTGTGATTGCACCTTCTGATTACCACGTTTACTAGTCGAAGTGACGAGTCAAAGTTCCGGTTAAAGATGCACATAATGTGCATTTTATGACGAAACTGTTTTCGGGTATCAAAACACCAAGTTTTGATACCAAATCAGTTTTATAAACTTAGTTAGACATGTTTTGACATGCCTAACTCGTCACTTCTAGTTTAGTGCTTATTTAGGATCGTAAGTCGAGCGGTCTTGACCACCTCTTTGACTTTTGAATCCGACCAAACACATATTTGTGACCATAGTTGTATAGGGAATAACCTACTGAGGTTATACCTTATGGTCACGTCGTTTGGTTAGTGTTATGATAAGTCGCTCTTATGTTCTTTAAAAATGACAAAAATGCCCTTTTTGCCCATAAATTCATTCTAAGCATATGTGATCAAATTTTTGACATAAAAACTACATTTTCAAACATTTTTTTGCATTTAAGACTTATCATAGGACATGTTTGACTATCCGATCACATATTTACGCAAATGACACGTTAAAGTAGCGTTAGCTACTTTAACGAGTCATAACGGGTCAAGAGCAATTAGGATCTTTTCCAAATCAGAATGTTGAGTTTATTAAATCATACCATATGAGTTCCAACACTCATTTGATTTATAAAACCTCATTCTATCCGATCCGCCGATTAAAGTCCCAACACACGAACATAGTTATCCGATATTAGGACACACTTGAATCCTTGCTTCTTTGAGCTATATTGAATCTTTTGGACAAGACTTAACGCAATCCCAAGTAAGTACATAGTTCCCCTCTTTTGCACTTTCAAATATTTTGGGGTGAAACATACGTGCCTATCGTTACTTTCTTATTTTTATGACATTACACATGCTTTGATTATCTAATACATATAGTACATGGTTTTCAAATACATTTTGCTTCGTATGTTTACCTAGCATACCTAGCCCATTAGTTCAAAGACATTTTGCTTTGTATGTTTACCTAGCATACCAAGCCTATTATTTCAAAGACATTTTGCTTTGTATGTTTACCTAGCATACCTAGCCCATTATTTCAAAGACATTTTGCTTTGTATATTTACCTAGCATACCTAGCCCATTATTTCAAATAAATTTTGTTTCGTATGTTTACCTAGCATACCTAGCCCATTATTTCAAAGACATATGTTTACCTAGCATACCTAGCCCATTATTTCAACGACATTTTGCTTCGTATGTTTACCTAGCATACCTAGCACATTATTTCAAAGACATTTTGCTTCGTATGTTTACCTAGCATACTTATTTCAAATACATTTTTACTTCGTATGTTTACCTAGCATACTTAGTACATGGTTTCAAAACATTTTCATGACACGCTTAGACTGTTCAAGACATTGGTGCGTTGAATATACAATGATACATTCATTAACATTGATCACGCCGACCGGTATTATGTAATGGTACCATAGGATTGACAATCCCGTTCCCACTTCCTAGGTTTGTTTGGAAGAGAACCCTAGGGAACGACAGAATCCAATGAACATTGATAGACCTTTGTCTTTATAACGGTCTATCCGACAGTCAACAAGGCTTGAATATATTCGCCAACAATCCTAATATATGTCCTACAATAAAAGCAATGGTTTATAAGACATAACTTTTGATTTAAACAAAACCTTTGTTTATTCAAAGACATTGTTTTATACAAGAAATTTTGGCTAATCAAGACATTATTTTTGGTTTAAACAAGACTTTTTTTTTACCATACAAGACATTGGCTTATACATGACACTTGGTTTACATGAGACATTTGGTTTATACATGACATTTGTTACACAAGACATTTTGTTTATACATGACAATTGTTTACACATTGTTTACACAAGACATTGTTTACACATAACATTTATTCATACAAGACAGGTTTTAGTAAGTGACTTAGATAACGAGGTGCATTTAATATGATAAAAGCATGGTGGATACGCCAATGGTACTTCCTATATATAAGTTGTGACATTTGTGCTTGTAATCATTGTACAAACTTTGAATAGTTCAGTTATCAATGAAACAATGTTATTTGACCCCAATGTTTGTTTATTTATGTTTGATATTTTGCACGTTTCGATTTTTGTTCAATTTCAAACTCTATATCGCTTTCTGGAGAGTTATACACAAACTGATGCATAAACATAATCAGTTTAATGCAAAAAAACACTCTGGAACATCAACATATTCTTAACATACCTTAAATAACCTTTACATAACTTAGAAATAAGTTTTGAAGGGTTTGGTATGGCAAAAACAAGTTTATTCGCTTACAGGGACTATTTTCGACAAACTGTGAAAGTATGCCGATTCGTATAGTAAAGAACATTCTGGAACTTGATCATAAGTTAAACATACCCTAAATATCCTTTACATATCTTAGAAATAGGCTTTGAGGGGTTCGGTATGCGAAAATAAACTTATTTGATCAACAGGGACTAAAAGCGTCAAAAAGTGCATAAGTTTGCATTTTCGCGCATATCTTACGTTCTGAACATATCCGGACATCCAAAAATTTTTGTAATCATTAAAATATTTTATTTTAGTGATTGGCATGCTAAAATTCCATTCGAGTTTCATCGTAATTAACCGAATAACGTGACCGTACGACCAAACGAACCGACATCCGAGATGTTTTCAAGCATATTTCATGTCCCCTATATTTAAACTTCATTATTGAGCCTTGAAAATGGGATAATGCATTAAAATGTGTGCAGGGGCCTGTTTCACCAATTTTGAAACTTTAGACTTAAGCCGTCGCGTCCAGCGACAGCCTGAGGCTTTTGCGGTCGCGCGACGCGACGCCTACACCTGGGCAGGATTCATTTTTCCGCAACTGGGTAGTTTTTCAGGGGCTTTTATGTAAATTTCTCAATACCGTATGCTGGTTTTGGACACCCCTAGTATCCCAAATAAGTGTGCCTTACTTGTAAGGTCCAGATTAAAGCTCAATATTCGAGAAACGATCCTAACGGTTTTGAAAAATCTATATAAACCCACCATCTTCATCAGCTTCATTGCTCATTCCTTTCATTTGCTCTCATTTCTGCTTTGGAGCTATCCTTTAACTGGTTGAAGGTTCCAATCTTCTGGTTTTCTTATTCTATCTTCCTTGCTTGGACCTCTTGTAAGCTTCTTTCATGCTTTTATGCATTTTAAGCATGAAAGTCAAATAGTGTTTGACTTTCTGCTTTGACCAGTCTTTGGTCAACACGAAGTTCATTTGAACTTTGCAACGTGAGCGTAATCACGATGGTTATAGTCCCTTGTGACTATACCTACTGATTACCAATTTGATTAGGCGTAGTGACGAGTCATAGTTTCGGTCAAAATACGTGTTTATGCGTATTTTACAACGAAACTATCTTTGGGTATCAAAACACTTTGTTTTGATATCAAACTTGTTTTCTAACTTAGTTAAACATGTTTTAACATGTTTAACTCGTCACTTTTAGTTTAGTGCTTATATAGGGTCATAAGATAAGCGGTCTAAACAACCTCTTAGACTTTCGAACCTGACCCGTTTGGTCGATCATTAGGATCCTACCAAACACATTTTTGACCATTGTTGTATAGGGAATAACCTTCCGAGGTTATACCTTATGGTCACTACGTTTAGTTAGTTGTATGATAGGTAATTTATATGCCTTAGGAAAAGGACCAAAATGCCCTTTTTGCGCGTAATTTCATTTTAAGCATATGTAACCTAAATTTTGACATCTAAACTATCTAGGCAACATTATTAGACATGTTAAGGCATATAATACTTGTCATAGGACTAGTTAGGCGGTCCGAACGTGTTTTGCGCGAACGACGCGTTAAAGTAGCGTAAGCCACCTAAACGAGTCGTAATGGGTTGTAAGCATTTAACATAGGTTCCGTTTTAGAATGTACGCTTTGTTAAACCATATTACATGAATTCCTACACTCATTTGGTTTACGAAACCTCATTTTATCCGATCTTCTGATTTAGGTCCGATTTATTAACGTAGTTACCTATATTAGGTGCCGATTGATTCCGTGATCCTTCTAGCTTTGTTCGGTTGTAAATCAAAGACTATTGAGCATTATCAAGTGATTACATAGTTCCCCTCTTTTATGTTTTCAAATATTTTGGGGTGATACACATGTGCCTATTTGTTACTTTCTTGCTTTTCAAACTTTTATAACATATGCTTGCTATGTTCATTAGTACACATATAGTACATGATTTCATCCATGTTTATGCTATGTATGTTTAATTAACATGCTAGTACATTGATTTCATAAATACATTTGTTTCATATGTTCATTTCAGCATATGTACACATTGATTTACATCACATTCTTGCTATGTATGTTCATTTTTGCATACTTAGTACATTGTTTTCACATAACATGCTTACATTTGGTATGACATTTGGTTTGTATAACGAAACTGAAATATATTCATTAACATTGATCACACCGCTCGGTTGTAAGTAGTGGTACCATAGGACTTGACAACTCCCATTCCTGAAATCCTAGGTTTGTTTGGACGTAAGGAATGACTGAATCCAAAAACATTTTGGTAAACCTTTGATTTGTTCTAGGGTTTATCCTTCAGTCTCAAGGCTTGAATGTATATGTTTAACATTACCACATAAGTGTTTGTATCAGTAAAGCATGGATTTTTGCAAAAGATATCTTTTTACTTAAACTATGATTTATATCAATACATTGTTTTGTACATCTTTACTTATGGGGTTGAGTAATACTATTATTCACCATACATTTCATTTGGTTACACATAAAAATTATACATATGGTTTGAGTAGTTACCTTTTTTGTCCCACCCCCAAAATACCACGTGCGAAAACCCCCACGAGGCATGTGACATACCAGGATCTAAGCCACCAATCGCATTGAACTCGTAATTATAATTAAATAAAACTTTCATTTATTAACACAAAGCGTTACAATCGTTACACATCATTCATTGAATACAGCGGAAGCATAAATCATTTGGTAAGTGTTTAGTAAACCAAGAGTACATAAACCATTGAGCTTGTATTGAGATTCCATGTATCTCAACCCATGACCACTCCAGCCTCCCAGACAGCAAGTTCCAAATAATATAAGCATATAGTCCTGCAAGGCATGTAACAATGAGTCAACAACAAAGTTGAGCGAGTTCACAGTTGGTTGTTCGTTTTAAGTTGTTTCAAAAACATAGTTTTTCTTTAGCTGGCTTACTTGCCGTGGGAGTTACCCCATAGTTGAAAATATGATTAACCAATTCCTTCTTTCCCAAACCATAATTAGTGGGGGCTTCCCCATGTGAACCACTAGATCGTTACCATATCGACGACTGACGAACAATAGTTGTGCCCTACGTCAATGTCTATCATCATTGACAGTTTGCCATGATCCGCTAGTACACGCCCGTCCGACCGGCACGGTGTGAGGTTTGTCAAACCTAATAGCGCTATTAACTAATGACCCGCTCGCCATCGGCCTCGGCGATTAAATCGATATAATATGAGGGACTTAGGTGATAGAGTTTTGGCTAGTAGTTTAAGGTTGTTGTCCTACCCAAGGAGGACGAACGTACGTATTCTACCCAAAGAGAATACGCAGGATTAATATTGGCATCCTACCCAAGGAGGATGGCCGTACATATCCTACCCAAGGAGGATATGTAGGTTCTGTTTTAATTCTTTAACCCATTCCCAACCACCGGGAATACCATGCCTTAGAAAGTATGTGAACTCACCTTGGTTTGCTCGGTATGTCTATTCACGTATTCAAGTTGATCAACCAAATCCTAATATGGTTACCATGTGACAGACAGTTTTGAACACACATTAATCACGTATTATATCACACAGTAGTGAACAATAAAGCACATATCATCATGCACATGCACCATACCTTTCACGTACAAATAATCCACGTATTCATTGTTCACATCAAGCACATTTATTGCACAAAGTACTCAAGTAACAACAAACATAGCACATATCATTACTTAAGTCATAGGAAATATCCAGATTATTATTACATTCATGATGCAAGTTCACATTACACCATAGCCCACATCAAGTAGTTCAGTTCACCTTTAAACTATCATGTTAGTTGTGACAAGAAGTAGTGCAACTCAATTTAGTCAATTATTATTGTGACATCATCTCATAAGTTTCTGGACCTCACATTAGATCCTTGAAATTATGCCTATTCACGTGACCCACCATTTAATAATTTACATTGGTATACTCAATTCAGATATGTAGCATAGCACATGGAACCCTATCGCAACTAGACCACTACTGCCATCAAATTGAGAAAAGAATAATGGGTTTTGACTTGTGCCACTTCTTGGGAAAATAACCAACTAAAATCTATACCCTAATACTCATGCACATGCTCATGACCCCCATCAGATTAAACCCACACATATACATACATCGACATTAATAGTTGCACACATACTAAGCTATTAATAATCACATGTCCACTATAAATTCTCATGCAAACTTGAAACATAATGGCCGACATCATGAAGTGATTATTATTAAATTGGCTGCACTTTCAAAACATATCACAATATATCGACATCAACCTCCACATGGCCGAAACCCTAGTTCGCATTCTAATTCACCTACTTCTTTCATATAGCATAGTTATCACATGTCACATGTAGATACTTTATGTAAATCAGGAAACATATAATAACAAGATCAAACGAGTAGAATTTAGCATGAAAACGAACCACTAACCATAAGGCTTGTTCCAATAGAATGAGGTTTCGAAGAGGGGAAGGGTGCCCACTGCCGACGCAACAAGAAGGGATAGGGTTTTGTTTGTTATGTGCTATCTTGTTACGTATACATAAACATATAAGGAAGAGAGGTTGGGCCTAATGTGTTTACTAACCAAACAAGGGTTGGGGCCGAGATTACAAAATAGAAGGCGGCCCAGTGACTTTTCTTTCGATCGGACTTGTACAGGCCCAACAACATTGAACGTGTAGTTATCCTAACACAAGCTAACCCATTACACGCACATACATGATTACTCAATCACACTTACACATAACAACTCATATTAATTAATAATTAAGAATAAGAAATCAAGATGTCAAGATGTCCATTGGCGGCCCAAATGCAAAGTGTGTGTGATAAACAGGTTTACGGTCCAAGTATATCAAGTAGATTCACGGTTCAATCAATTTTAATTACCTAACTTAGTTAAGCACCACATAAATCATTAACGATCACGTAAAGCATTTAACGATTTATTGTATAACCACTAATCATACACACATAACATTTAGCGGTGCACGAGATAGACAATTAAACATTATGTAACCCTAATTATTCGGGTTGTCACATTTTTACTTGCCATACATAACATTTGATTTCACAAGGCATGGTTTATATTTAACATTAAACATTGCTTACACATAAACATTTTGACATTGATTTAAATAAGTCATTTTGGTGGTTATTTGGTAATTAATTTAAACAACGAGGCGTATGTAATATATTAAAAGCATGGTGGATACGCCACTGGTACTTCCTATATATAAGTGCTTTTATGATATTACATATCGTAGCGTTATCTAAATCATTTCGACAGGAACATATTTCATTTTACAACAAACGACATATTTCACAAGACATTGATTTACAAACAACATATTTTATACAATTATCGATTTTCATATGATTTACAAAGGAAAACATTTTACAAGATTCATGACTAACTTTTGTTAAACATTTCTTTCAATTACAAGTCATGAAACCTAAATCAATAAACCTATGTATCTCACATGCATTTTTATGCTGGCGTACCTATTTTCACATATGTTTTCAGGAGTTGATGCATAGGGTTGTTCAAGATACACTTAGGTGGACTTGGGCATTAGTGATAATAAAATATGCAAGACTATTTTAAATTACATTATGTACCCTTTTTTTGCTTGTTTTAAGACAATGTAACCACTTTGTTCATAAATCAAACGAAACTTTAAATACCATGGTTGTGAAACAATAATTCTGCCACTCCACTCCCCGACGTTTCCGTCGTGGTTTGTTGTTTTACGCGATCGGGGTGTGACAGAAGAGTTGGTATCAGAGCCAATGGTTATAGGGAATTAGGTTATTAGTAATGCTTTGACCTAGACTATAACTTTTCTAGGACCCTAACACAAGTTATCTTGTGTTTAGATCTCAAAACATTACCGTCACCTATCTTTAGGTGATGACCAATACAAAAACACAATTTTCCAAAACGATTTTGAAAATCAATCATCCATTCTTGAATGATTCTTTTTGGCCTTGTGCCCTCTAAGTTTTCAAAAATCTCGTCAAGGTTTGGGTCTAAATAATGTGAACACGTGCAATCTGGAAGGGTGGGTGCCTGTACCTCGAGTTTTCTGTCTAGGCTAGAGTGTTCGTACAAATCCACATAATCGGACCAGTCACTCTTACCTGGGAACTCTTGGGGTGAGTGTCCACTTATAGGCTAAAGCATGTCTACGCGATACATTATTATGACTCATTTACTTTGATTAGTCACTGTTGTCACACCCCGACCACGTGAGACAACGAAACGTGGCAGAAACGTCGGGGAGTGTTGTAACAGAATTAATTGTTTCAAATCCATGGCAATTGAAGTTTTGTTTTATTAATCAAACATGAGAGTTTACATTGTTTTAAACAAGAAACAAACAGTACATAACATAAATTAACTAGTTCTTGTCTCGTTTTAAGTCACTAAGGCATAGGTCCGCCTAAGTATGCCTTGATAAGTCCTATGCATCATCTCCTGAAAACACATGTGAAAATAGGTACGTCAGCATAAAAATGCCTGTGAGATACATAGGTTTTGTGAAAACAGAATTCATGACTTATGTTTGAGAAAATGTTTAGTCATGAACCTTGTAATTTCCTTTGTCTTGTAAATCATTTGAAAAACGATAAGATCAGATGATATGTATAAATAAGAGAATAATGTATGGTTAAATGAGTAACCATGTAAAATGAGTTTGTATAAGATAAGTTGTTTGTAAATCAATGTCTTGTGAAAAGTATGTTATTTGTATAAAATGTTATATGTCTTAAATTGAAATGATTCAAATAACGCTACAATATGTGATACCACACAAACACTTATATATAGGAAGTACCAGCGGCGTATCCACCGTGCTTGTATCGTATTACATACGCCTCGTTACTTAAATCACTTACTCAAACCAAACCACCAAGATGTAATGTTTAACAATTGTAGAAATGTTTATGTATAGTCAAATGTAAATCATGTCAACAGATACAAATGGTTCACACGGTTCAATAGTTACAAACGGTTCATATAATCAAAGGGTTACGACGGTTCACATAGTCAAATGGTTACAACGGTTTAAAAGGTAGTATAATGTGTTCATATGCTGGATGAGCATATGCAACAAAAATGAAATGTAAAACAATGTACTAAGTATGCACGTAATGGACATACATAGCATAAGTGTAATTTAAAACAATTACTAAGTATGCACACAATGGGCGTACATAGCATGAAATGTATTGTAAAGTGATGTACTAAGTATGCACACAATGGGCATACATAGCACAAAATGTATTGTAAAGTGATGTACTAAGTATGCACACAATGGGCATACATAGCATAAAATGTATTGAAATCATGTACTAATAAACATAGCAAGTATATGATGTGAAAACAGGAAAGCATGAAAGTAACAAGTAGGCACATGTGTTCCACCCCAAAATATTTGGAAAACAGTAAAAGAGGGGTCTATGTACTCACTTGAGATTGCTTAGAAGTCCTAAGATAACCACCAAGCAATGCTAGAGATCACGGATATCAAACGGCACCTAATATAGGTAACTACATTAATAACCGGACCTAAATCGGAGGATTGGATAGAATGAGGGTTCGTAAACCAAACGAATATGGAGACTCGTGTAATATGGTTTAACAAAGCCCACATACTAAAATGAAACCTAACCTAAGTGCTTACGACCCATTACGACTCATTTAGGTAGCTTATGCTACTTTAACGCGTCGTTCGCGTGAAACGCGTTCGGACCGCCTAACTAGTCCTATGACAAGTAGAATATGCCTTAACATGTTTAATATTGTTGATAAATTAGTTTAGAGGTCATAGGTTATGTTACATATGTTTAAAATGAATTTTGGCATCAAAGGGGTATTTTGGTAATTTACCTAAGGCATATAAACTACCTATCATACAACTACTTAAACGAAGCGACCATAAGGTATAACCTCGGAAGGTTATTCCCTATATACTATGGTCACCTAAGGTATTTGGTTGGATCCTAATGATCGACCAAATGGGTCGGGTTCGAAGGTATAAGCGATTTATTAGATCGCTTACCCTTACGACCCTAGACAACGTGGTAATCAGTAGGCATAGTCACAAAGGACTATAACCATCGTGATTACAATCACGTTGTGAAGTTCAAGCGAACTTCGCATTGACCATAAACTGGTTAATGCAGAAAGTCAAACAAAATTTGACTTTCGGACTCGAAAAGCAATAAAAGAACGAAGGAATAATTACAAAGGGTCCCCGAAAGCTAATCTTGATCCAAGTAGCTCAGGTATGAAACAATGGTTTCAACTTAGAGCTTCTAAGATCAGATTTGTGGGTTTTTGTAAGTGAAGGGGTTGGGTATATATAGGAAAACAAGAACCGTTAGGATCGTTTTTCGAATAACGTACCTTGATCTCACCCGTACACTTGTCGGAATGTTGTGGTAACTCATTTTGCCCCCACCACAAGAGTTGGACACATGGCATTGGCCTTTGGAGTGGTTAAGGGCTGGAAACAGGCTGTTTAAACAAGTTTCTGCTGTCTGACCCCTGCTTGCGCCCCGTAACACTAATAGTGTTGAGGTGCGCAAGGACCTGCAGACCAGAAAGTTTGAAAAATGGCAGAACAGGCCCCTGAAGCTCCAAACTTGCTATTTGATGCATTTTTTACACGTTTAAGCTCCGTTAACCCCATTTCAAAGCTCTAAAATGAAGTTAAAGTATAGGGAACTTAAAATGTGCTAAAAAATATCTCGGATGTCGGTTCGTTTGGCCGTACAATCGCGATGTTTGGTTAATTACGACGGAATGCGCATAAGCACGCAAAACGATCTAAATGGCGTGACGAATGGATTTTTCTTATGCCAAACACTAAAATAAAATATTTTAGTGCTTACATAAATTTTTGGATGTCCGGATGTATTCAGAACGTAAGTTATGCGCGAAAATGCAAACTTGTGCACTTTTTGACGCTTTTAGTCCCTGAATGAACCAAAAGTTTATTTTAGCACACCGAACCCCTAAAAGCCTATTTCTAAGCTATATAAAGGATATTTAAGGTGTGTTTAACTTATGGTCATGTTCCGGAATGTTTGTTACAATTCAAATTGGCATACTTTCGCAGTTTGTCAAGTTTAGTCCCTGTAAGCGATTTAACTTGATTTTGCCATACCAAAGCCTTCAAAACTTATTTCTAAGTTATGTAAAGGTTATTTAAGGTATGTTAAGCCTATTTCACTATTCCAGAGTGTTCGTTGCATTAAACTGGTTATATTTACGCATCAGCGCGCGTATAACCTTCTAGAAAGCGATTTAGAGCTTGAAATCGAACAAGAGTTGATATGTGCAAAAGATACACATATTTATACAGATCCCAAGTATGAAATACAATATTTCTATGGCTTGGTATTTGTTTGATGGTCGCAGTGACCCAGGTGTCACAGTCTCCCCTACTTTAGGAAATTCCGTCCCGAAATTTATTCGTAGGAGTCTATTTGTGACTTTGTGTCAAATAACCACCAGAGATATGTAAGGCATAATCCTGTCATTTCCTTAACGGACATTCTTCAGAACGAAAAATGAACAGACGGAGTCATTTTCCTCAACGAGTATTCTTCAGAAGCGGAAATGAAGGAATAAACAAACGGGGATTCATTTCCTCAACGGACAATCTTCAGAAACGTAAAATGATCATACGGAGTCATTTTCAACGGGTGCTTCATCAGAAATGGAAATGAAAAGGAGAAACAGACGAATATTCATTTCCTCAACGGACAATCTTCAGAAACGAAAATGAACAATCGGAGTCATTTTCAATGGGTGCTTCCTCAGAAACGGAAATGAAAATGATAGACAAACGGATATTCATTTCCTCAACGGAAAATCTTCAGAAACAAAAAATGAACAAACGGAGTCATTTTCAACGGGTGCTTCCTCAGAAATGGAAATAAAAAGGATAATCAAACGGATATTCATTTCCTTAACGGAAAATCTTCAGAAACGAAAATGAACAAACGGAGTCATTTTCAACGGGTGCTTCCTCAGAAACGTAAATGAAAATGATAGACAAACGGATATTCATTTCCTCAACGGACAATCTTCAGAAATGAAAAATGAACAAACGGAGTCATTTTCAACGGGTGCTTCCTCAGAAATGGAAATGAAAAGGATAATCAAACGGATATTCATTTCCTCAACAGGCAATCTTCAGAAACGAAAATGAACAAATGGAGTCATTTTCAACGGGTGCTTCCTCAGAAATGGAAATGAATAGAGTTAACTTCTAGGCACATGACAAATCTCACTGTGGTTTCTGTGCACTAAATTCCATAATTATGTATGCATCCATAATTACGTAATTCCTTGCACAGTCCGCACAGTTTATCTTGTAATGTTTAGGGGAAGAAAATCAAACCTGTGATGAGGGTGACTAGACTACCATAGGGTCCTTTTAATTAGATCGACAAATGATCTTTTTAATTAGGCCACCAAGGAGTCCTTTCAACTATATCATCACATGATGTTCCTAACCAGATTTTTGGATCAATATGTTTAACTAGACCACTCAAGGGGTCTAATTATGGAGTAGTACTTTATAACCAAAGGGACTTAACTACAACGTAGAAGTCCATTAAGGATTTTAGATAACAAAAACTTGGATTAAACCAAAAACATAAAAAAGGAACACATAAGCACATAATCACATAGTTGCTTAACTCTGTTATTAACTTGTTAGTGATTGAATATGGATATGGAAACCAGTCGATGGACTTCAATGTCCTCTGGGATCTATCTGAAAAGATAGGAAGATCTCCTAAAAATTCGATTTCGTTTTCAAAGAAACGTAATATTCGAATTAAGGAACACAACAATTTTAGGATTTACGAAAATATCCTTAAGCACCCTTATTAAGGATTTATAGTGGTACTTTGGGTATTTGTCTCGTGTTGTAACTTGCGCCTTGTACTTCATTTCCTTAGAATAAACGGGTACTTAGGAATTTCGTGTAAACGCAAGAGATCATAGAATGGGAAACTTTTGGGGGTAGTTTGTTCTTCAAGGAATACGGTTCCTTGATTGTCGGTATTGTAAGGGATATGTTGTTTATACATGCAACCACATAAATACATTGCAATGTAAATAAAAGATTTATTTATAAACAACGATAACAACTGTTTCTTAGATCTTGACAACAAAAGAGAATAATACATAAGGATTGATTATTTCTAAACAGCGTTGTCTTCCATTCGGTCAGATGCTCATCCCTGCGTTGGATTTGCATTAGCAAGCTTTGGGCAATTTCTTCGGAAATGACCCATCTCACCACAGTTGAAGCAAGAACCTGGTAGAAAACGACCTTGAGCAGGATTGTTGCCAGCTTGGTTTGGTGCAGCTGCAGCTGGGCAAACTCTTGCTGTATGGCCTATAAGTCCACAAGTTTGGCATTTGCGGCACTTTACATTGGCATGATGATGGAGGCTACATTGGTTGCACAAGGGTGCAGTTCCATTGTATGGCTTCCTAGCAGGGGGTTGAGCTGGTTGTTTAGGGACGGCTTGATCATTGTGAGTAACCATGGCGAAGTTCTGAGAAGCCTTTCGCTTCTTTGACTTATTAGGGGATCCAGTCTGTTCATCCATGGTCTTTGATTCCTCAATTTGGTTCGATTCCTCGACCGGTTTCTTGTCACCTTTCCTGAAAAGTTTACCTTTCCTGATCTTTGATTCGGTCAAGGTTGCAGATAGCTCAATGGCCTGTCTAACTGTAGTAGGGTTGCTACCAGTCACAATGTCTTGTATTGAGTCAGGGAGACCATCAATATATTTTTCGATTGCCTTATCCAAAGGCGTGACCATGTTTGGGCATAACAGACTTAACTCCTCATAACGGTCCATGTAGGCTCGATGCTCACCGCTATCTTGCGTAAGATCGTCAAATTTCCTTTCTAAGGCCTTGATCTCGTGACGAGGACAGAATTCCCTCATCATAAGGGCCCTAAGTTCAGCCCATGTCTGTGCTAGAGCAACTTCTGCACCACGATCTCTTATAACCCCGTTCCACCATGTAAGGGCCCTCTTCTGGAACACACTAGAAGAAAACTCGAC